>JAPDOI010000008.1:2700000-3367500 GCA_029168955.1 Aplectana chamaeleonis | reverse complement strand
AACTTCTGCGGGACCCAACTAGAAGTGCGCCGAATGCCAAGAACGTGTTCGGAACCACAGTAGAAGTGCGCCAAGAGCCGGAGAACGTGTGCGGGACCCATCTAGAAGTGTTAAGCACCGGGAAGGTGTGCGGGACCAATTTAAGTGCCCCAAGCGCCGGGGAACGTGTGCAGAACCCAAGTAGAAGTGAGCCAAGCGCCGGGAAACATATGCGGGACCCAACTAGAACTAAGCTGAGCGCCGTAGAACGTGTGCGGTGCCCAACTGGGAGTGTGCCAAACCCCACAGAACGTGTGTGGGACCCAACAAAAAGTGCGCCAAGCACCGGGGAACGTGTTCGCGACCCAACTAAAAATGTGCCAAGCGACGGGGAACGTGTGCGGGACCCCAAATAAAAAGCGCCGATTGCCGGAAAAAGAAAGAGAAAGTGTGCGGGACCCCATTGGGAGCGCCCAAGCGCCGGGGATAGTGGGCGGGATCTGACTGGGAGCACGCCAAGCGCCGGGGTAAGTGTGCGGGACCCAACTGGGAGCGCGCCAAGTCCCGAGGAGCGTATTCGTGACCACACTGGGAGTGCGCCAAGCGCCGGGGAAAGTGTGTGGAACCCTATTGGGAGAGTGCCAAGCGTCGGGGAACGTGTGCGGGACCCAACTTCGGGTGCGCCAAGCGCCGAGCAAAGCGTGAGGGACCCAACTGGGAGTGCGCCAAGCGCTGGGAAAAGTGTGCGGAACCTAAATGAGAATGCGCCAAGCGCCGGGGAACGTTTGTGGGACCCAACTTCGGGTGCGCCAAGCGCCGAGCAAAGCGTGAGGGACCCAACTGGGAGTGCGCCAAGCGCCGGGGAAAGTGTGTGGGACTCGAATTATGAAGCGCCAAGTGCCGGGGAAAGAGGGCGGGACCCAACTGCGAATAGGCCAAGCGTTACGGATCGTGTGTTCGACCCAACTGGGAGGACCGGCAAAGGAGTGAAAATCGAAAACGCGGTTGTGATTCATCCGTTCATCTAGTCGTTACTGGGTTTGGAAAACATGAAAAAGGGTGTGAACTGTGGGGGTACTACAAGGGGTGGGCAAGTTTTATGCAAGAGGGGTCTACTACACAACTGCATGAACATTTGAAAGGTCATATCTGAGGGCGTAATGTGCCTCTAAAAGGAAACCTTTGCTAAAATAAAGTGAAATTATCTAACTGTTTTGCTTTGCTACGGATTAGTATGATTTGGAAATGAAACATTTTTGAGAAACTCGTTAAAAGAAGTGAAATGTCTTATGCTACTGATTTGGCATGGGAATAAACTCGAAAGAAGCGCTAAAAACTCAGTGAAATGACTCATCGTTGATTTGGCTGTGCACTTGTTTACTAAACAACAAAAATTGAGTGTGACATTGAAAAACCAAATCACGCACTTCTCTTCTGAAATCAACCTAACGCTTGCAGTTTAGGTTAACAAGTCTCAGGTCCTTGCAAAATTATGTTGTGTTCCCATGAAAGTGGAAATAACATCACGTAGTGAGTCAATGCGAATGTCGTCAACTAAGAGAACTGCTGTCACACGAATACATAAATTCTAAGTAACAAGTGCGTGATTTGGTTTTTCAATGTCACACTCAATTTTTGTTGTTTAGTAAACAAGTGCACAGCCAAATCAACGATGAGTCATTTCACTGAGTTTTTAGCGCTTCTTTCGAGTTTATTCCCATGCCAAATCAGTAGCATAAGACATTTCACTTCTTTTAACGAGTTTCTCAAAAATGTTTCATTTCCAAATCATACTAATCCGTAGCAAAGCAAAACAGTTAGATAATGATGCCTTTGAATCTATGCAGCGACAGAATAAAGACAGGCCCGTAGACTTGCTCCTGTAGTCAAGTCCCAGATCGTTCCAGCTGTGGAGACGGATAAAATGGTGGATGGGATGGGGGGGGTTGCTTTTGAAGTCTTCCGCTGCGATAGCGAGCTCATCAAATTCTTCACTTCTGAATTTACCCGTATTTCGATAAAGCCATCCTTGTTTTTCCGCTGGTCTCTTGTGTTTCCAGGAGGAGCTGTTCCACCGATTTCGTGCAGTTTTCGAATTGCGCCATACCTAGAAGACCTGCTAAGAATGTCGCATGCAAGTTTGCAACAACGATTACTGACTGTCTTCTATGGTGTATCAAACAGTGAGATTGGGCACCTACTTTCTCCATGGATTTGTGGTGCCGCGCTGAGACTGCTTATCGAATGATGGAACATTCCCCATTGTGAACAGCTGTAGTATTCGTGTCGATGAAGACAAAAATTTTTCATTGTGGAGCTGTCATGTCGTAGAAGAATGTTTTTACCTCTTGCACTTCGTTGCTCGTCTCGAACACTACTCTATTCCTGGAAAACTGCGCGACTCGAAATGCCGGTTCGAAAAACGACCTGAAGATATATGAGTTTAGCCGTGGCAGGTCAAGTTACCTGAGCACAGAATAACATTCACCTTCCGTAACCATGTGGATTGGATAAAGACGCCACGCTGTTTGTTTCTGTTTGCGTAGGCATTACTTTGGAGGACGTCGGACCTTTCGGTGAGAAATAGTACAATGATCGAGAAAACAAGTCGGTCATCTGTAAAAGACGTACACAGGAGTATTATATAAACACACTGGTAGGGGAGAGGGGTTCTCTTCCGACTAATGTAAGAACGTATCGCTCCAGCTGCAAAGCAGCTGGAGAGGTTTGGTTTTGCCTAGGCCTTGTGATCACATAGAATTTTATAAAATAGTTTATAGAATCTTTAGAACAGAATTTCCGAAGATTTCCTTCTGGATATAAGTGAAGGGGTCCAGAAGACACATGCTGTCCAAATTTCAGCCAAATCGGTTCACAAATAACAAAGTTGTGAGTTAGGTATGGAGCTTCGAGAAGGATGGCTCATCTTCGTCACGGCTCCATAATTTTCTTTTACTCCAATTCTGTTGCATCTTCACCACCGGTGGCGCAATTTTCCTTCTTCCTAGTACGGGCAGATCCTTAACTTCTGACCCCTAGAGAAGGACGGTATGTGAATGGAGACACACTTCACTTCTTTTATACCCTACCCTTTATCAATCGGTTATCATCAATTTTGATAACGAGAGCCATCCTTCCCGAAGCTCCATACCTACATTCAAACTTCTACACTTCCGCAAGAATTTCGTGCCGACGGCAAACTATAGGTCTGTTTACAGCCCCGTGTCTCCAATACGGAGAATAACGAAGGAAAAGATGCTACTCCAATCATGTACTTAATGAATGCAAATATTTTTGAAAGGGTAGAGGTGAATGGGGCAACGAGGACTAATGGTTGGTGGCAGAATAGAGTCCGCGAAACGGGACTATCCTAGACGGGGGTGGGCACTCAAGATTTAAGACGGAAGTGAAATGAACCACCGATCTATAACCCTATCGATCAAAGTATTTTTCTAGATTCTCATCAACAAAAATGATCGATAGCAGCATCAAACATCTTTTAACAGGACTTCCATTAATTTCTATGAGAAAATTTTGGGAAGTCCCCCGTCTAGGATAGTCCCCGCAACTCATTGTTGTTTTGTAGAGCTCATGTAGAGTTCGCGCAATCATTTTAGTCTGTTGAATGGACGGGACTGCGACGGTAGGTCATCCCGCGCGAATCGAAACCCCATTCTCCAGCGAGGCCACCAACCCCGCACGGCCAGCCGCCTGGTCCATGCGTCAGACTAAAATGAAAACGAAAACCATATCCTCTGTTTTCAAGCCAGATTTACTCTGTTCCCTCGCTTGTGCGGAGGGAGGGTAGAGACAGCGAGAAATTGTGGAAAGAAGGAAACACAGCGTGCGCACGCAGACGCACGCGACGAACTCCTGTCTTAGAATTTTGGATTTCTTGAGTGATGCTTACGATTTGTTTCAGTCTGCTCTTTACTGGAGGCTGGCGATCAAACTTTGCAGCTCTATGTAGTAGTTGGTACGAAGCTAGTTGTGGAGCACCCAATATTCTAGCGAAGAATGAATGATGCCGTTTTTTTCGAAATCGAAGTAATTCCATGGAAATTCTAGGAAACAATGAATGATAACGCTATCATATATCTGACATCAAGAGAAGTTTTCAGCTGGATAGATGGCTGTCTTCATTTTATGGATGAATTCTGGGTCCCCCCCCCAACTAGCTTTGCACCGAGTGGTCAAGATAATGGACTTACAGATCCACAGAACGAGCGGATATCTTCGCCTGAAGAGCGCGAACTTTTTTCATTTGATGAAGTAATGTCGCTCGCAGTTCGCAAGCGAAAATTTGTGTTCGAGTGCTTTGAGTTCGGCGTCGCATTTCTGAACGCTACATCTTAGAAAAGTAGCCTTTAAAGGTGCAATTATCAACATACGTACCGCGTTCGCCGCTTTCCTCTACTGAAACGAATACAATTAATTTCTAAACTTGAAACCGTGAGACTTTTTGTTAGGCAATGCTTGGCCAGGTGTGATACAATCGATGCAGTTTTTCTTGTTGATCGAGTGCACAAATTAGGAGGCGCCAAAGAGCAGATAGGCTGGCTACATCCGTCGAGCGCAACATACCAGCGGCGAATGAAGCCAGCATTTTTTAGTCGGGCTCGAAGCGTAGACCAGCCGAACTGCTCCTAGATGCCCCACATTTTGTGTAATCGACCAACAAGTGGCGGAAGCTCTATTACGCAGACCCGCTGAGCATTCTAAATAGAGAGCGGTCAAAAGCTGACCTCGTTGAGCGAGACATGTACTAGAAATGAACAGCTCTTCATCAGAGTATTTTCATGAGCCTGCCCCAAGCGTTATCAAGCTATTTTCATAGCCTATCTTGAATATCCATCACATAGCCTATTTTCAATATCCATCACATTAGGGAAATCGGCAGCTGTAAATCAAGACCTACACTGCCAACTTGAGACTTGATGCTTCCGTACAAGCTTCCTGGTACGCCCCTTTCAATCTCTAGACAGGAAGTCGCTCCAGCCGCTAAGCGACTAAGCTGGTTAGGTTTTACTAGGTTTTGTGATCAATTTGATATGCATAAAAGAAGATGCAAACTTTTTCAGAAGAGATGCTTTTGACATTTTCTTCACAGATGTGAAAACAGTCGTGTGGGTCTACACTCTATAACGGAATTCGATTTAAAACTGCAAAAGCATAATGAAGTTGTCATACCAGCAGCTCAAAAAATTCTTGGGATGTTCGTCGTAGGCTACGAGACGTGATCGTGAGTCATGGGCTGTAAGCAGTTTCTTTCGTCGCTGTCAGTGATCATCTCTTCATGGCTTCTCACAAGGGAATGACCAGACCGAGTTGCCTGCACTACCCATAAAGTCATGTTTTTCTGATCGAGTACCTCCCGAGTAATCTCAAAAGGCTAAATCTAGCTGCTCGAGATGTAGTGGAAAAAAGTTATGAACAAAAAAGTGACGAGGTCTGTAGGCATATAACCATCAAGCTATCTTAACCTGTCATATTTTCGAGGAAAACAGCCAACGGACTTCACATTTGTGGTCTACGCCCCAATCTACTCCCCTGGAGAAAATTTTGGCTAAAAAAATTCCTTGACCTCTGGACCCCCAGAACAGGGATCGGTCTACCCCTCATGGGGCTCAATAGGTCAAAAAATTTTCCCAAACTTCCGTCCAGGAGGTTTTTGGGGGCGCTGAACATGAATATGAGGCTCGTTAAGCGTTTTTCGGGATATTACGGTGGGTCACTGTAAACATAATGTAATTTAGCTACCGAAGCTCGTAGACTTCCATCAAGGAAATCCTGCTTACAGTCCACTTTGGTGCAAAAAAATTTACCATGCTGTTTTTTTGGAACGAACATTGTTAGGGGTATTCATATAGAAATCACTGTTAATTCTTCTAATAGTAAAAGAAAACAGCTAGCAATTTGGAAGGAGTACGCAGCAAGAAAAATCAACACCAATGGCAATTTTTAAGGAAGTTGGCAAAACAGAACTTCTTATTACAGTAGCAGCAAAACATGAAACTAACATAATTACAACATACAACATCCTCGCATTTGCCAATTTCGCTAGGGAGAAGCGGTCATGCTGTCGAATTGACCGGGGTGGTCATCGTCGTACCATGATGTGAAATCGATAAACCGTGTGAAAACACGATTTATCGATTTTTCATCAGGGTACATCGATGATCACCCCGGCCAATTCGACAACGATTGCGTGAAACCGGCATGGCTGAAGCACGACTCACTATAGAGGACACTGCTGACAGAATATGTGAGAGGACATGAACTAAACAAGCGGACCCCTACAACGTGGGACAAACTCTAGCTGCTCGAGATGTAGTGGAAAAAAAGTTATGAACAAAAAAAGTGACGAGAGTCTGTAGGCATATAACCATCAAGCTATCTTAACCTGTCATATTTTCGAGGAAAAACAGCCAACGGACTTCCATGATTGTGGTCTACCTTACCCCAATCTACTCCCTGGAGAAAATTTTGGCTGCTAAAAATTCCTTTGACCTCTGGACCCCCAGAACATGGATCGAGGCTACCTCATGGAGCTTAATAGGTCAAAAAAATTTCCCAGAAACTTCCGTCCAGGAGGTTTTCAGGGAGTGCTAAAAGAACATGTAATATGAGGCTCGTTAAGCTGTTTTTCAGGGATATTACGGTGGGTCACTGTAAACATAATGTAATTTAGCTTACCGAAGCTCGTAGACTTCCATCAAGGAAATCCTGCTTTACAGTCCACTTTGGTGCAAAAAAAATTTCACCATGCTGTTTTTTTGAACGAACATTGTTAGGGTATTCATATAAGAAATCAACTGTTAATTCTTCATTAGTAATAGTAAAAAGAAAACAGCTAGCAATAATTGGAAGGAGTACGCAGCAAGAAAAATCAACACCAATGGCAATTTTAAGGAAGTTGGCAAAAACAGAACTTCTTATTACAGTAGCAGCAAAACATGAAACTAACATAATTCACAACATACAACATCCTCGCATTTGCCAATTTCGCTAAGGGAGAAGCGAAATCATGCTTTGTCAAACTGATCCAGGGTGGTCATCGTCAGCCTACCATGATGTGAAATCGATAAACCGTGTGAAAACACGATTTATCAGATTTTTCATCAGGGTACATGCGATGATCACCCCGGCCAATTCGACAACGATTGCGTGAAGCCAGCGCATGGCTGGGAGGCACTGACTCCACTATAGAAGGACACTGCTGTAGGAATATGTGAGAAGGACATGAACTCGGCTCAAGGGACCCCCACGTCAACGTGGGACAAACTCTAGGAAGAAGAAGAAGAAGAAGGAAGGAGAAGGAGTGAGGAGGAGGAGGAAGGAGAGGAGAAGGAGAAGGAGAAGGAGAAGGAGAAGGAGAAGGAGAAGGAGAAGGAGAAGGAGAAGGAGAAGGAGAAGTGAGAAGGAGAAGGAGGAAGGAGAAGGAGAAGGAGAAGGAGAAGGAGAAGGAGAAGGAGAAGGAGAAGGAGAAGGAGAAGGAGAAGGAGAAGGAGAAGGAGAAGGAGAAGGAGAAGGAGAAGGAGAAGGAGAAGGAGAAGGAGAAGGAGAAGGAGAAGGAGAAGGAGAAGGAGAAGAAGAAGAAGAAGAAGAAGAAGAAGAAGAAGAAGAAGAAGAAGAAGAAGAAGAAGAAGAAGAAGAAGAAGAAGAAGAAGAAGAAGAAGAAGAAGAAGAAGAAGAAGAAGAAGAAGAAGAAGAAGAAGAATGGCTGAAGAACGAAGAGGAGAAGGAACATGTGGAGGAGAAGAACTAAACAAGGAGAAGGAGAAGGACAAAGGAAGAAGAAGAAGAAGAAGAAGAAGAAGAAGAAAGAAGAAGAAAGAAGAAGAAGAAGAAGAAGAAGAAGAAGAAGAAGAAGAAGAAGAAAGAAGAAGAAGAAGAAGAAGAAGAAGAAGAAAGAAGAAGAAGAAGAAGAAGAAGAAGAAGAAGAAGAAGAAGAAGAAGAAGTGTGAAAACAGGGATAATAAATAACATAGAAAGCAAGAGATTCAAGTCGCCAAAGAATAAAACCTGTTTTCCAGTAAGTTGGTCCACATATCTCGAGCTACAGCCACTCACGCAGAGTGATTTTGCATTGAAAACTTCGTTTCCGTGTTTTGTTCTTCTATATGCTTGTTCTTCTTCCCTATGAGCGCTGATGTCGATAAACTGTAATCGAAATGCCGCGTATAGTGGAGTCCACCAAGAGTGTCTCATTTACTTATCAAAGAGAAGCGGTCGGCTGGGGATCTATGTGCATGAATCCCATACCAGCATGCTGATACTGATCGAGCGAGAGCGGTTGTGCTGCAACGAGTTTCATGTTCATTGATCTCCAATCGACCGCTTCTCATTGATAGGTGAATGAGACACTCTTAGTGGACTCCACTATACATTTGTTGGACAAGGTAAATGATAAAACATGGTGCCAGAAATCGCCCTAGTAGAGGGGATCGAACCCAGGGACCTCCGGTTGGTAGTTCGCCGCCAAATGACGCATAACTTTTCTCCCACTTCTGCTCGGGTAAATACTATGGTGTTCTTACGAATACCCTGGAGGTAGTCTAGCAGAAAAACATGAATGCATGGGCAGTTCTGGTGAGCGGGTCTAGTCATTCTCTTGTCAGTCAAAAGTGTAATCAGTCATATTTTGGAGCCAAAACATTTTGTAGCGCGTAAGAAGCCCAAGTTGGAGGGCGAAGATTTTCTTCTGGAGCAATGTGCATGTGTCGACTCAAATTGAGCAAATGCCGAAAAAGTGAGCAGAACTAGTACACTGTGTGCACTACGTAACGCAGAGTACGCAGGACAACTGGAAAAGTGACCAAGACTCCGCAGTAGAGCTCATCTGAAAAAGGGCGAAGTACGCTTCTGAGACTGAGCAGGAGTTCGGGACCCGGTGCAGGACACCTCGGGGATTGAGAAGGAACTAGGGACTTGTCGAGAGTCATTCGGGAAACTGTGCATAATATATTGAAATGCAAAGCAGGTGTTCGTGACCCGTTTTGGTCATTCGGTAGTACGCGCTCTACACCCCAGAGAATAAGCAGTTGACCGCGACCCTTAGCTGGTCATACTGGAAATCGTGTGGTATTTTTCTGAGAGTGAGCAGTGTTCAGGAACATGTCACATGAGAAAGTGTAGAGTTCACGCAATGACTTTAGTCTGATGAACGGACGAGGCTGCGACGGTAGATCATCCCGCCCGAATCGAAACCCCATTCTCCGGCGAAGCCGTAAACCCCGCACGGCCAGCCGCCTGGTCCATGTGTCAGACTGAAATGAAAACGGAAACCATACACGACACCTCGGAAATTCGAGAATGCCGTTGAGCACAATATAAAACGTAATCATCTCATAATTATTGGAGAGGTTAGGGTCTTGTCTCGAAATACATATAGATTGAAGAATCATCCCGACATCAATTCACTAAATCGCAGGTGGGAATTCTCAGTGAACCTGCGTGATCATTCGGAGACCACACACTTGCACTGCAACTGGCTTCTCCACAGTCAATTTCAGTTCGTTAAAAGACGTATTACACGTCCATATCTAAGTTTTGGCTCAGAACAAGTTGTCAGCTATCAAGAGATGAACAGATGTCAGAAAGGAATCCGGTCTCTCTGCAAATAGAAATGATGTTCTTGGGCTAAAAGAAACCTAAAAAAACATAAGTTCAAATGGCTCTAAAAAAAGATATTCTGATTGCGGAAAAAATTCTGCATTGTAACCAACAATAGACTCTGTGGCCTACGTTTCCTCCGGCCGAGGACTGCTGTACGGTATGTAGTCAAATTTGGTACGACGGTGTTCAATTCATATGAAAAGAAAGATATAATTTCTCTAAGAACCATTCGGAACAACTTTACACGAAAACTGAAGATGAGGTGCTTCGGATCAAATTATTTCCAACTAGCGAATGGTAAAGAACCGTTTGAGCGATTGAGGCCTCGGTCATAGTCGGTTGAGCGGCGTAGCCAGCCCGGTCGATAATTATGAAAGACATGAATGAGCTGGGGCGGAAAAAACACCGATGTGGCTGACCCGACCGATGCTCACATGATGTAAAGTGAGAAATGAATGACATCCATGAGATCGTTTCGCATAATTCATACATATTGACCGCGTCAGCACACCGGGTGTTTTTTGCATCCTCCATCGTCCATGTCTTTGATACGTATCGGCCGGGTTGGCCACCGCGATTTTTTAAACCAACTCTGACAGGAGTGTGAGAATGCCATAACTCCAGAGCAGGCTAACAAAAATTAATATTCTGATGATAATGAAAGTAATGATGCAAAAGGTTTCCATACACCCTACTCAGTTTTTCGGCAGAGAAGAAAAGCTCAGGGTACATCTCAGTTGCGAAATCGAAAATCAGGTGCAGCTTTTTAACGTATAAGAAACTAAGGAATTTCAACCTACTGTTAGCAGATACCTAATTAGGCAAAGATGAACACCTCAGTTCTTTTTCTGTACCGGTTTTCAAGGATAAGGTAGCAAAAAGAACTTCAGACTGGCAATTATTAACAGGTACTTTGTGGTTAGTCAGCTTATCTTTTCTCTCTTTCCGTTCTCGAAATAATGTAATTTTTTCACGTGTTCTGGAATAATGAAGACTACATTTTTCCGAGCAGGCGGAGAAAAACAAACGCTGTTCTCCAGTGACATTACGGTGGTATTCTACTACAAGGCGGACTCCGCAGTTCAGAGCAACAACGTTTATCCCGTCTTCATCGACTTAGTGGATTACGCATTAAAATCTAGGTTTAAATTACGAGGAGATCTCAGGATTAGAGCCCACGATGAATGGACGAAAGCAGACTGACGATGTCCTATTTTGCGTTCACGCCGTCTAGGGAAGTTACTTGTCAAAATGGCAGATTTATTTGTCGAGACATTTTATGGGCTGTCCCCGCGAGATAGTAGAAGAAAGCCGAAACAGTCCTCTATCGTGTACGAAGGCTAGAAAGAACTAGCCGCTTCGAAGATCTGCTGAGGTTCTAACGTTCCTCCAGGCAGAGCCGCCTTATATTAGTACTGAAGTGAGTCAGTGAAAAACATTTGAAGAAAGACTCATTGAAAACCTCAGTTCGAGAATACGGCATCAGTTTGAAATCGTTCACGAGGTTGATTTTTGAACTCCTTCGTTTGTTGTAAGCGAACCGCCATAGAGCAGTGTTGAAAGGACTGCCTTCTTTAAAGGAGTACTTTGGTCATTGTCCTTTCATGTGTTAGGGCTGACGCTTTTATGACGCACTAAACTTTAACAGAGTGTGAATCTATGGATAGCCGCGGACATGGATTCAATACAACTCAAGAGACAACGCCTCCGATTAGAAAACATTTGCGACAGCGATTTCTATTTTCTACCCGCTCACTGACCAGGCTAAGAATTCCAGCGGTAAGACCTATTGTCAAGGTTATTTGATCTGCATTCATCTTTAATTCTTGTTTTGATTGAACTGAGAACTATATATGGATGAACGGAGCTATACCCGATTTCTGGAGGCTTGTAGTCACAGTGCTCTCTCTCAGAAATTTTTTCGTCACGGGCCCTGAAAACTGCGCCGGAAATCTGGTGTGGTTATGGTCATGGTTTGATGTAAATTTGGTTTTGGAACGTATCATCCCTGAGCAAACTATCATGCTTTTTTTTGGTATTCGTGACTTCCAAGAAGACTCATTCTAGTCAATCAACGAGCTAGGGGCACACATTTGAAGCGTTCCGCTGCGCTTCGTCAATGCCATTTTGACTCAGGGAGTGATTGAAAATGTTCCGCAAGGCGAACTCGACAACGAGGTTTATGATCAACAGTGCCTCTACCTATATCTCTTTGACTTCAGAAACTATGCTGCGGTTTTTCGCACAGCTTTCGCCATGTGATTAGCAGTCTTTGTTCAGTGATCATACCCTTCATGGAAGTTCATTGAATTAGCTTTGATGTCTTCATTAAATTCTTGCGCACCAACACTTCCTAACACTTTTGCAGAAGGGAGCATATCTAGTGCTTACGTAAATGGTTGCACTATGTAAGAAGTAGTAGTTTGTTGTACTTAAAGGCACAGTACACCCTCAAACCTGAATTTTGTCATTTTCATTTGTTTGTGTAGTGGACCCCTCCTGTATAACACGTGCCAAGTGCGAGATTCCGATTCCTCCAAATAAGCTAGATATAAGCCACCACCACAGGCCCAACCCCCTTCACCCACCACCACAGACCTGACCCCCATTCCGGGCTTTTCGCCTCGATATCGGCTGCACGGATGGATGAATTTCAACCGAGGCTACGTTCTTCAGTCCATTACCGGTCGTTGTCCATACCCTAGCCCGCACTCGCGCAACAGCTGCGAATGAAAAGAAATAAGGTGCGTCCGAATGGGAACAGGGCCGGCACCGGCTGGCAGCAAGCACTGCGACGATCAATCAGCTCTGCAGACGGTGGGAGAGGGGACGGCCCTCGTTGAAATCCAACACTCGTCCGAGAGCGACACATGCGTCGGCTGCCTGCCAAGAACGCCGGCCGCGTGGGCCGCCATTCTCATTCGGGCACACTTTACAAGCATAAGGCAACTCGTCCACCAATTTTATGCCCTCAAATAATTTGCTTTCTTGAAGAACCTGAACTCCTTTCGTAGGGGTTCTTGAACGATTTCAAAGATACCATTGTGATCATCGTGTGATTTTCTCTGATATAAGAAATCTCCTTTTCTGCTGTATCTTAGATGCCATCATTTTTTAATTTCACTGCTGTGCACGCCATTCCGAGGTGGATGGAGATTGGCGTTTTCAGTACTCTGCGGGTTATTCGTTCCTGAAAACATGCTCGCACAGTCAAAACGTTCGTCCCCAAATCGGAAGAACTACGAAGAGATTTTTTCTGTAAGTTAAGCGGAAGACCAGCTATAGGTAAAAGCAAAAAAGGCACACTGTCTGCTAAGAGAATGGAAAGCTGTCTGATCTTTTTCTATCAGCTTCCAAAGGCGCAGTGGTTAACAGTTCAGTGATGGTTGACACATTGGAATAGCCAGGAACAAATGTCGCGCCAGGCCTCGGATGGTTGCAAGAGTCTCCTATGGATGAGCTAATTTTTTTCCGTTGAGCGACTCTCAGAAGGACCGTGTTCAACTGAAGAGTGACTAGTATAGCCTTGCTGCGGGCCTACAAGTCCGCCATTTTCCTGCGTCAGAGTTTGAGGAGGGAATTGCGTTAGCGAAAAGGTACAAATGTCGGTGCTAATTGAGTACCACCAGGAGAGCACCCTGCGCGGAACTGTGGATTCGTAGGTACACGAACATCACTAAATTGGCGAATGATCGCTCAGGACCACGCATCATATACCAATCTCACTCCACAATCGCACTCCGCAACGAGCTTTTCCCGGGTAACTAGGAATACTTATTTGGTCCTAACATACGGTAACGAACCAATCTCCCAAACTCGGCCCAACTAACATTTTCCGAGTTCAAAGAGTAGGCCAAGCATGGGTTGTTTTTTGTTCGCGATTTTCCAGAAAGGGGCCGGCTGATGGCCAAGAATGAATTTATTTTCCCCAAGTTCGAGACCTTCGTGAAAATTTTCCTAAAATTTTTAGGGCTCCCAGATATTTGAAAGAAGGGTGTTTCGAGATTGTCCTGTAGTTGTACTATCTGTTCATCTTTGCTAAGAAACTGGCAGAAACTCACCAATTTTTTTTTTGAAAATTGGCAGGCGTAAAAACCGCTCTGAATATCGCGGCAGGAACAAAATTGCCACCCTTTATATTAGGTTGATGCAAATTCCGGAGTTTTCAGAGCATTTCGAGGTTTCTAACAAGGGAATCACTATAAGCCATAGTACTCATTTCAAATGAAATGTACTTCTCTAGAACCATTTTTGGACGAAAAGTCCGAATATGCTCATCACAGCTGCCTAGACCCACTCTGAAAGAAGTTATAGGCGTTTTGTTACATCATAACCGTGCTCAGCGCCCAAAACTATCCTGCTAGGCGAAGTTTGGGTGAAGGAACATTTTCCAAACGCTGCACAAACTTACAGTGTTTTGGACCGTTTACTGATTTTCGGTAGGGCATTTATTTATACCAATTAGAGGGCTCTCGACGCGTTTTAGGAAAATATCCCAAATTTGACTTAAAATTTGCGATGGGGGGGGGTTATTTTGGGGGCTGATCACGAATCTGTGGTTTACTTGTCGTTTTTCCGAAGTTTTCGACTAAATTTGTTCAAAGCTTCCCACCGGCACAAAAATTTGACGGCAAAATCGACTTTAGACGATTTCAGGAATGTGGCGGCAGATATGGCTCAAAATGTTCTTCTAGAGGTTATTTAGAGTGCTCAACACGAATCTGACGTCAGTTTATCGATTTTTGACGGCTTACGGTAGATTACGGTGTGTATGCGGTAGTTTCGTCGAAGTCTCAGATTTGTCTCGAAGTTCTTTTGTGGGGGTTATTTGGGGTTCTGAACACGAATTCGATGTCCATTTATCGATTCTCGAATTATTAAGGTAGGCTTTGCCTCCTAAATGGCATGTTACCTACCGTAACCTACAGTAAACCTTCAAATTTCGACAAGAGGACCTCAGATTCGAGTTCAGCATCCAAGACTCCTACTTACTCCTACATAGACGTTTTTAGCTAAATCTATGAAAAAATTCAAAAACACTCTAAAAATTTCACGGGGGGGGGCGGTACCCTTGCCTAGCCGCGAAGCTTTAAAAACGCTCATAGCTTCTTTCGGAGTGGGTCCAGACAGCTTCAATGGGCATATTCGGACTTTTCGTTCAAAAGTTGTTCTAAAAAAGTACATTTCATTTGGAATGGTTACTATGACTTATAGTGTTATCCAACGCTGTCACGCGACCGAATTCGCACCCGCCTTCTTTACGACTACCCTTCCGGGATAAAACGAATGGATTCCTATCGCCGCATGGTGCAATCGTTCGGCGAGGGTGTTGTTTCCAGAACTACAGTACACGATTGGTCTAGCAAGTTCAGAGTAGGGCAGGACGAGGTGCTGCATCGAGCGGAACAGATGGTAGTCGGAAGGGGCAAGATCTGTGTTGTTATATGGAAGGTGAGGTTTAACTCCCCAGCCCACGTCCAGTCGCCCTGGGATGAGCACTGTTCGCCTTCTGCACGACAATGCACGGCCACACGTATCTCGGATAACCCGACAGACACTGCTGGACCTGGGCTAGGAAGTTCTTCTCACCCTCCATATAGCCCAGATCTTGCCCCTTCCGACTACTATCTGTTCCTTTCGGTGCAGCACTTCTTAGATGGAAAACAGTTCACTGACGATGATGAAGTCAGAATGACCTTAAAAGAGTACTTCGACTAGAAACAACCGGAGTTCTACGCGTCAGGAATTCATGATCTGCCCAATCGGTGGCGAAGGGTCCTAGAATGTGACAGAAATTATTTTGTTGGGTGAGCCTAGTTTGTTTTCAAAATGAATGTTTTTTTAAGCCATGAAAAGTCCGGGAATTTTCGCATCAACCTAATATATTAAGGAGCTAAACAAATCGAGGGTAAAGAGCAATCACTGTCACCAAGCTTCAACGAAAATGAGCCGGCTTTCAGAAAAAAACTTTCGAACGCATAAAAAGTTTTTCTATTTGTTCTACCGCGGCCGACTGTTCTGCTTGAAAACAATTGGTGCACGCTAGCGTAACCGAAACTCAAAATTCTATCAGAAAGCCCTGGTGAATTAAACCTAGACATGGACAAATAAAAATTGCATGATTATGTGTGCCGCAATCTCACTGCCTCCATCACTTTTTTCCTGAGGAATTTTAACCTCCTCTCGCATTCGACAATATGCAAAAACATGTTTTCAATTAGGAAAAGACTGATTTACGCATGCAGAAAATCAGTTAACCCATTTTTCGAACGTATTTGTATGGTGCGCTTTTGGAGTTATACGATTTTTGATCTCCTAGCTCATACAAACTCGCCTAGCCAATTTCTATGTGTGCCACCAATTGCTTTTTAAATCCCCCGAGAATTTTCTTCAACACCTTCTTTCTCTTTAAATTCACATGAGTCAGCATTCACATTTTTACAATGGTAGTTTTTCAACTTGATTGCCATAATAAGTTCTGCTTGGCAAATCTTTGTTTAAGATAGAAATCGTTTTTGAACTTTTTTTTTCGAGAACATTCTTGTTCACACGAGGCCGTCGATAGTGCTCCGCCGATGAGTATCCACAATGTCCCAATATAAGTCTCTAGGGCAGGTGGTGATCAATCTCTTGAAGCAGTTTCGAATGTCCATTGACGGCCCTCCGCACTCTCTTCTGACTGTAGCTCCTCTTCCAATGAGGCTTCGTAGCGTTCAGTCGCGGTGATTGACCCCAACGCAACAAGCTTCGAGGTAGTCATGCGATCTGAGAGCTCTTCGAGCTCGTGTGTGCATTTTTGCCGAAATCGGGGCAGCAGTAAACTGCCCTTGATTCTAACTAGGGCTTCCCTTGCATGTCCGTAGGACTTTTGTGAACCCAAGTTCTGATAGCTGCATGTATGGGACACAGCACTGTTAGCGCGTTTTCCGAATCCCCTAAATGGACCGGAGAATTACAAGAGATCCCGAAAAGTGGGCATTTTCACAGTTTTAAGCTTTCCAAAGAGAAAAGGGGTACACAATTGGCAATTTTTAGAGCGTTCAAAAAATTGTCTCGGGTCGAGCTTAACACTTTTTTCTAGAAGTTGTTTTGGGTGATGATTTCGAATCTGGGACCCGTTTGTTAATTTTTGAAATTTCCGTCTGATTTGATTCGAAGCTCCGAAGTGGAGGAAATTTTGCTGGCCAAACTCGACTTTTGACGATTTCGAAAACGCTACGGTGAAATCCTTTTAAAACGTCTACATATGGGTTATTTGGGCTGCGTAACATAAACCTGTGGTCGGGAAATCGGTTTTCCTTAGATTACGGTATGTAACGGTGGGTATACGGTAGATCCCCCAAAGCCTCAGACTTGACTTAAAATTTCTCAGTGGGTGTAATTTGGCACGCTGAACACGAATTTGAGGTCGATTTCTCAATTTGCGGAATTTTAAGGTGAGTAACGCCAGCTAAAATGCATTGTAACTACCGTAGCCTACAGTAACCCTAAGTCTGCCGAGAAATAGACCTCAGATTGGGGTTCAGCGCCCTAAGTAACCCTCAGTTGAAAGTTTTAAGCGAATCCAAATTTTTTTTCTGAACACCCCAAAAATTTCTTGATTATTGCGAAGCAGTAAAAATCCAGCGGCCATTTAGGGAGCTTCAAGCACGCATTATTTAGGTACTGTCACAGACCTAAGTACAGCAAAGACAACGTGGTTTTTCAAATCGAGCGGGTTGAGTAAAGCAGTTCCTATTTACACAGATCTTAACCATATCTCGACGTCGTGCATTGCCGACTCTGGCCGGCCTACATCTCCTCTCTGACATTTCATCAACGAACAACCAGACTGATGCTACCTCTACATGTGCAGCCTCGTCCAATATTGTGCAAACACCCGCGTCTTAACTCAACGGAGCATCAATTATCGTATTTTTCTATTTAATTCCCAAATATGTTGTTTGATGCAGTGTGCGTCGGCAGTCTATGCGATTCTTTTGAATACGATAGATACTGAAGTTTACCGTCCCCCTCCCAACCAAAACATATTCGACGATGAGCAGTTCTGTAACATGCCTTCTGACTTGCGCTTAGTATCAGGTAAATCTTACTTGCAGGGTTCAGCACGGCGTTGCGATAATGTCCCAGGAGTTACTCCCCCCACTTGTCGGACCTCTGTACATATTACTACCCCCTACCTTCAAATGTAGTGTCACAATTCATTTATTCAGGCCAAGAACCGGATTAGTTGTAAAAATTCGTAGGCTCACAGAATCCACTCGCAACTAATTATTCCCACTTGTTTTTAACTTAAGAGCCCCATCTTTGAGCTGAAGTGGTATTTTTCCGAACCCTGTACCGGAAGATCAACTCATCGAGAGCCAATTTAAAATTCCAATTTTTCATGATTCTCAGGGTGTCTCCTCATCCAGGTGTGTGGGCGAAAAAAAAAGTTTACACAAGGTGTTGAGTTGATCGCAAAACGCTTGGCTCCGGGCGAGATTGAACCAGCATATTCCCTTTCCGGGGGAGCGCCTTATCGCACTGCACCACCGGAGCCCCAGCGCCGCTCTCACTCAACTGCTCGGTAAATCTTCACCGAAGCAAGTGCGATAAGGCGCTTCCCCGGAAAGGGAATATGCTGGTTCAATCTCGCCCGGAGCCAAGCGTTTTGCGATCACCTCAGCACCTTGTGTAAACATACCATAACGTGCACTGCGACGTTAAACTGCAGTTACGGCAAAAAAACTTCCAAAAATCGTGTAAGAAAAAAAAAAGTATCCGTCCGTACCAATTTTTATGGTTTTTAACCCAATGAAGTGTTTTCGACTAAAGTTTCGTTGTTGGAAATTTTTCGACCTGGTCCGGATGAAGATTTTCGTGTGATTCGTGTATGCAACGACCCCTCCCCCCCCCCTTCCATCTGCATTCTTACGCGAACTGTCTCATACATTACCATGTTTTCCCCAATCCTACCTGTTCAAAGAATCTACCCTTTCACGATGCAAAGCTAAAAGAATAAGGTCCGAACTCATTTCTGTATGGGCGAACAGCTGCGCATTCAGTCCTGGAATTCGAAATGTTGAAAACGGAGGTCAGACTTACCCGTTCCAGATTTCGGATTTTGAGGCCAGCCGCATTGCGAAGGTTCCTTTGTTATACAAATTTCCAGACCTAGGTGCAGACGCGTTATTTAATATGGCAATTCCTTAATTTTATCGTACCTCAATTCAGCCAAATAAACTACGAATATACCCTATTCCGTGTAACTGAACACACGGGTGTACTATTTTTCAACCTCTTTCAAGAGAAGGATTAAATGAGAGGTAGGGTTTCATTCAGAGGGGGAGCCTTTGATTTTCAACCGAAAATTCAAGAGTCAAAATGGGTGAACAAATTTTATTAGGCGAGGGACAATAATGACTTTTTCGACGAACACTATGTGATCATCATGAGCAAAGACATTTTTCGAATCCTCCTCAAATCAACCTCTTCGAAAATGTCAACAGAGTTTTGGGTGTCGACATCTCGAGCAGTGCGTAGCCGTTCATGTCTGGTAGGAATGGGTCACCAATGTCCTTTCAGCTGAAGAGGGGGTGGGCTCTAGTAGAGGGGGGAGGGTGTTCTATTTTTCAACCTCCACCGAAAAGGGGGTTCAATTAGATGGAGGGGTTTGAATAGAGGGGGTGTTCAATAACAGGAAATACGGTATATCGTTAATGCCAGAAGCTTATGGTGGTTCTAGAAAAGGTTTTGAAAAGGTTTATGGTCTCAATCTTTTGACTGAGCTTGGCAATTCCTTTTAATTTTCTATGTTATTCGTCAGTCATAAAGGGTGGCCAATAAGTATTGGCGCCTACTTCTTGGCATCCCGACCCATGGGTGCCAATCATATTGAGGAATTCCGGAAAACTTAACGGGGAAACTCCTTTTTCCGGCAAATTTTTTTCATCATGCGTTGAAGTGTAAATCCGCGCACGGTGATTACTGGAAAGAAGTCACTGCGCGCGAAGTCGCACGGTATCGAATGATGAAACAACTTTTCCCAGAACGGGTTGCTCGTGGAGTTCTCCTGACTCTCCTGAGATGATTGGAATCAAAAGGTCGCGCAGACGGTATCGATTTTCGTTCAGATGGGAGCACTTTGAAGCAAGTTGTAGCCAAATGACCATTTTGTTGCCAATTTTGCCATTTCGTCCCTCCTTTCTCAATGATAGCAGTCGTAATGCACGTGAGAGAACTCCGGAATTACGGTCCTGTTTTGTTTTTGCCAGTTTCAATGTGAGGTGCGGACATATTAGCCATGTAGCCAGGGGTTCTAACGAGGATTAGAACCTTTGTTCACTTTTTCACCCACCGTATGCGCACTGTTCGAAGCAAACCAAATAGATTGTCTGCCAGCGTGCATCACCAGTTCCGTGGTTGTGGTGACAAAGCTGCGTGGCGGCTAGGCGACGACCATATGCCGTAGAAATAAGTATATTCTGTCCGTCTGATCGTATTGTAATTACCGTAGTTCTCTGCCTAGAGACCATGTTAATCGAAGTGAGCGGCTCTAAGTTGCAAATTTTCTGGATGAGGTTCACATGGTCCACGTCGACCTAACTAACCAAACTATAGAAAACTAGAGGTGAGACCGAGCATTGCCTCTGAAAAAAGTTCTAACTGCATATTAATAGTTCATATAAAACCTATCAGGTCTAGTCAACCAATTGTGTCTTCAGCCCGCCGCAGTTTATTGGGAAAGAACATTTTCTGACCTTCTTCAATGAGTAGTTATCTCACGATTTTTTCAATTTATTTAGGGCGCAGATTAACATTAAGCTCGATTTTCAGATGCACTATTAATGAAAGTTTAAATAGCGCCTCATTGCAAGTCATAATGGAAAACATCAACACCACATGGAATTTTGTTTCTGTGGTGAACTTTCCTGATCCTTTTTTTCTTTTTTCCTAATATGCCTTTACAGGGAGCGTAATAGTTACACAGATTGTCGATACTGCTGAATTTGAAATGAGCAAGTTTTACCTTGTGGCAACTGCAAATATCTGCTGGTTTGAAGGCACAGTACACCCTCAGAAATGAACTTTGGGATTTTAATTTGATTGTGCAGTAGAATATAACACGTGTCAAGTGCTAGACCTCAATTCTTCCGAATAAGCAAGACATAAGCGAGCCCCACAGGCCCGACCTCCTTCGCTCACCACCACAAGCCACACGTTTAATTACCCAAGTTTGAGAACCAGTATCTCAAGGTGTGACCGTAGTCGCAAGAGAGGAGGCGAGGCGATTGGGTGATTCTGGTGTCTGGCGTCGGTTACTGTGTCAGTCGATTTTATGCCGTTCGTGACAACGTGCTGAGGATCCTCTGCGAGTACCTCTATGGCGTGGTGCGAAATTTTCGATCGACAACAAAAAGCCACCTTATCAGGTCTATCCGTTTCGCTGTTGTTTCATTTCGTGTCATGCCGTCTACAGATTGTCCTGCGTCTATCATTCAGACAAGAGGAGCGGCCAAACGAGCGGGATCGCAACAGCCTCTAGACTTTGCGGGAGCTATCGAGCAGCTGATGAGAGATGAGTCGCTACCTACTCACCTGAAGCTAGTGATAAGTCATTTCTCTTCCATGAAGGAAATGTTCGATTCAGTTGTCTCGAGAAATATGGAACTAGTAGATGCTAACAAGGCACTAGCAGCTGAGAACAGTGACTTGCTTAAGAGTAATGCCTCATTGCAGGCAGAAATTGTTGAGCTTAAGGTTCAGCTTTCTCATACTTCGGATTCTCGTGAGACTCATGGTGTTCCTATTGTGACCTGTTCTCCAGAAGAGAATGAAAGGAAGCGTTCTGTTGTTATCTCTGGGGTATTAGAGTCGGGAGATAGAGTGCCGTCGAATCGTGTGTTGTCCGATTCTGATGTGATTCGTAAAGTTCTAGATCATCTAAACGTGGAGTGTAGTCCCAAGTCGGTTTATAGAATGGGCAAACCAGGTACTGGTCGACCGCGGTTAATCAAGGTGGTGCTACCATCTTCGTTCCATGCTGGCTTGGTTTGCCGTCGAGCTCATTGGCTCAGGTCCTTCTCTTCCAAGGGGATCTATATTAGACCCTCTCTAACTAAGGAGGAGAGGGACAGGATTCGTGTTCGCCGGCAGAGTGTCGGTACGATTGATGATGTAGGTGCTCCTAGAACTTCGGGATCACCAGTGGCTGCTGTACCCATTGCTCACGTTGATTCCTCAATAGCGTTAAGTTCTTCTACCACACCGAGATCGCCGGTAGCCGTTGTGCCTAGCATTGTTAATGTATTGTCGCCTCCCAATCAGGAAAACTGACTATTCCTCTCAGGTATCCTTGTAGTGTTTTGAGGTGTTTCTACGCTAATGTAAGATCCGTTTCGAAAATTAGGGGGCATATTGATCTAGTTCTTTCTCACGAGTATGATATTTACTCCTTTACAGAGACGTGGCTCAAGCCTAGTCTAATGGTTTCAACTTTATTGGGTAATTTAGCTCTGAATTACGAAGCCAAAAGGTGCGATCGTAGTAAGAAGTCTGGAGGTGGGGTTATGTTATTGGTTCATCGGAGGCTGTCAATGTCTGTGATTTACTCGGAGTCGGTGGAACATGCTTATGAGATGCTTTGTGTAGATCTTTACCATGAAAGCTCGAGCTTCCGGGTCATAGTTGTGTATAGGGCTCCGTCTTGTGCTTCCGTGAAAACGGAAATGCTAGTCAAGGTTTTGAGTGATTTAATAGCGTGTGAACTGCACACAATCATTGTGGGGGATTTCAAATTACCCGACTTCGCTCGGAGCAATGAAGGTGATGTGTTGGCATCGAATTTGGCTTGCTTGGAGGAACTAGTTTATAGCTACGACCTTTTCCAATTTGTGCGGGAGCCTACTAGAGGTCAAAATGTGTTGGATTTAGTTTTGTCCAGCCATGAAACCTTACTGGGAAACCTAGAAATTCTGCCGCCTGTAGGATTGAGCGATCATAATAGCATTTCATTCGACATTCAATGTTGTGAAACACTTAGTACTCCGGTTTATCGAAGGGTATATGCTAATTGCCATTATACTGCCGTTTGTGACCACTTAAGCCAAATTCACTGGATTAGTCTGTTAGAATCGGCTAGCGGTGTAAATGAGAAATATGAGCTTTTCTTATCTGTTATCCATGCAGTTATTGATTTGCATGTTCCGTGGAAGCTTGTGTCTTCCATTAAGTCAATCCGCCTACCTGCTCACTTGCAAAAAATGGCTGAACACCGTGAGTGTCTTTTCCATGAGGCAAGGAGAACTGGAATTTGGGAGGCGTATAATGATTTTGCGAAAAGGTTCCATGCTCAGTTGGATAAGTACAATAGTTACCTTGAGAAGCAAAAGATCGAGTCGGGAGACAGGAACTTCTATAGGTATCTAAATTCAAAGTTGCAAGAAAAGAGTCATATCGGTTGCCTTAGAAAGGGTGCATTCCTGGCGACATCGGCGTATGATAAGGCAAACATGTTAGCTGACCAATTCGCGGAACAATTCCAATCAGACGGCGGGAACAGTCCATCTTCGTCATTCTTGGGTACTCAGCCTATGGCGGATTTTCCTTGGTTTCATTCAACGAAGTTGCAGGAATTGTTGAAAAAGTGGCCTAAATCTTCCTCGGTCACACCTGATTTCGTTCCTCTTTTTTTCATTCAAAAAGTTGCCCCAGTTATTTGTGGTCCCTTGGCCTATATCTACAACCAGTCTCTTATGTATGGTGAGGTTCCAGCTCGCTGGAGGCACTCCTTTGTTACACCTTTATTGAAGAAAGAGCCGGCTGCTGATCCAGGGAATTATAGGCCAGTTAGTATCACCTCACTGTTCTGGAGGCTGTTCGAGAAGGTGCTGAAGGATCACATAGCCTTACACCTCTTTTCGCCAAATATCGTTCCTAGGAACGGCATGGTTTTGTCCCGGGAAGGTCTGTAGAAACGAACCTTCTGGAATGCATAAATGATTGGACGGAGGCCCTTGACAAGCGGTGCAGTTGCGATGTCATTTACTTTGACTTTGCAAAGGCATTTGATCGTGTCTCGCACTCGAAACTGCTGTCAGAACTACGAGATCTGAGGTTTCATCCGCTATTGATAGAATGGCTCACCCAATTCTTATCTGGAAGAACGTTTCAGGTGAGAGTCGAGGATTGCTATTCTGAGGTGAAAAACATAGAGAGCGGGGTGCCACAAGGGGGTGTATTATCACCAATATTGTTTAGTATTTTCACAGCGGACACTCCTATCATTTTTCGGGACAAAGCTGTTACGATGAAGTTCTATGCGGACGACATAAAACTTTACAAGGTGATTTCTGAACCACTCGACACCCAAGTGCTACAGGAGGCTATTGACTTGATAGTTGGCTGGGCGAAGGAATGGCAGCTGCCCCTCGCGCCACAAAAGACTGTATTCATGCGAGTTCAAGTAAATTCAGAACCCACGACACATTTTTATACGTGCGATGGCCTTGCGCTCCCAGCGGTTGAATCTGTTCGAGATCTTGGCTTCCACTATAACAGTAAATTGGATTTCTCTGAGCATATCAGAATAAAATGTCAGTCGGCTCACAGGCGTATTTTCCAGATTTTCAAGGGAATATCCACAAAAAGCAAGCTGGTTTTGCTCCGAGCGTACAAGACCTATATAAGGCCTATTGTAGAATCTGGATCAGTAGTTTTCTCTCCGTACACGAAAAAGAATGTTGGAGCGCTAGAAAAAGTCCAGAATAGTTTTACTCGTAAACTAGTATTCCGTATTGGTGGCTTCTTGAATGCCAAAATACCCAGGGCGCATATAAGAAACAAGTATTCTGGGCTAACTACGCTAGATTCTAGACGGAAAGTGTTTGAAATTTGCATGGTCCACAAGCTTCTCGGGAATAGGGGCATTTTCAGTCTTAAACCCTATTTTAACTTGGTCGAATCGAACACTAGGGGTAAGAGAACGAAGATATTCCTCAGCCGTCCTTTTACCAGTGTGAGGGTGAGATCATTTCCACATCGGGCTGCTAGTTCATATTTGAAAATAACGAGAAGGGTCTCTGGTACTCTCCCTTTGGGTCAGTTCAGAAGGCAGGTCTCGAGGATTTTACTCTCTTCTGAAATTTAGCATAATAATTTTCCCCTTTTTTTGGCTGAGGGATCGGTTTGGCTTTAGTGTTGTTTTTTTGCTCTCATTTAACGGCCATTTTTTCTCTGTGTTTGTGTGTTTTCTTATTGCTTGCTTTGTATTTGTGATTTTTTTCGCGCATTTGCTTTTTGTAAATGTAATGAACATAAACATAAACATAAACCCCCTACCAGATTTTCGAGCTCGATAGCGGCTAGACGGATGGATGAATCCACAACGAGTCTATGTTCTTCAGTCCACTACCAGACTGCCTCCATCCCCTGGCTCGCTCTCACACAACGATTGCGAATGGATAGAGATACAGACCTGAAAAACTCGCCCATCATTTTCATACCCTCAAAATACAGGCATTCTTAGGGAGCCATAGCTCTGTTCACAGAGGGTATTGGGCGATTTCACAGATATCACTGTGATCAGCGTGAGTCAGAATAAGCATGAAACCGAAAAATAAATTTCTGAGGCTTCTGTGCCTTTGAAGGCAGTAATCACGATAATATATGATTGTCGAGTTTTTCATAGTAAAGTCTTGTTTTGGTTGATTGTAGTACGACCCAAACGAAAAAAACACACAAAAAAGCTTCTTTTGAAGTGAAATCAGCATTCTTAAATCGGTGATTTTCTGCTGGTGCACGACTCTAGTGACTTTTCGTAGTATCAGGGGTCATCAACTATCTCAGAACTGATACTCAATAATTGAGTTCTGGTCGTCGACTTGACCTTTCTCAAGCTCCATTTTTCACATTTAGTTGACGCTAAGTTTTGCATTGTTTTCTGTGAAAAATTGCTTCTCTATGCTCTAAAACTACTTTATTAGTTGCTGTGCACGTCGCGGATTTTTTAACTGGCTTAGCAGCATTTGCCACTATCTATGCACGGAATTATGCACCTGCACGGAGCGGATTGGCATATTTGTGCCTTGATAACTTTATTTTTAGCGCGTTTCTGACCGAAAAACCTTGGTGGTTTATTCAGCCAGTTGTCTTCGAACAAAACGGATTTTCGCAGTTCTCTTAAGATGTAAAGAATATCACTAACCTCAATATTGTTGTCGCTCTCGGAGCGAAATTTCGGTTTCCAATGGTAGACCACGGCTGTTGCGTCACGTAACACCACGACAATCGTGCTTGGAGAAAGGTGAATTGTACCGGGACCAAGTGGTCCTAACACGATTGTCATCCTACTGCTTGGTGCGAAAATTGTTGTCCGCATCTGCAGACCGGAATTTGGCTTCGGGAACGAAGCATCGAAGTTAGTGACGTTTCTCAAACATAAGCTCTTGCGCGATTGCTACAACCCCAGGTTGATAAGTGATTCCTTTGCAGCCCTCTCTCTGTTAACAACCAGCCAAAGATGTTTTAATTACAGAGGATCAGCTTATTACCCCGAAACCATAATCCTGCAAGCTGTGGCTGTCGTTGTCCCCCTGCTCGCTTCTTGCATATATGTTGTGTCACCTACATTAGTGTTCTGAATCGCACGTGTCTACTCCCGGTTGGCACATCGGCCTCACCTGTCTCTGCTTTGTTTCTCCTTCATCAATTACTCCTTGGACTTCAGAGATAAGACTAGAAGCAAAGAACTGCATCAATCCGCTAAGATATCGTCTTCTACGGGTTAGAACTCTACATCTGAGAGGCGTTTGTTATTACTCGCCGTGGACATAAAGCTGTGTTTGCTTATCAGTGAATGCAGGCCAGAATTTCTTGCTTTCTCGGATTTGGGTTCGATGAAATAAACATCAAGTACGATTTAACACAGGTGTTATTCAATATACAATCTAACGTTTGGCTGATATTAATGAGCACTTGAGCTCCAAGTATGTTATTGAGTATGTACTTTGATTCAGTTAGGCTTTATTCTAGATTTACCGCTAATGACGACACAAGGCAATATTACGTCGGCGTGGATGTGTACAGGCTTAGTCTTAGTTTTATCTTACAGATGGTTTTCTCTTCTTAATTGAAATCATGTAGGGTAATCGCTCATTCTAGTAATGTGAAAGTAAAAATCTCCAAGCAACTTTCACTGATGGGCCGGGACTTAGTGAGAGTCCTGAGAAGAATAGAAATTGATTGGTAGTCTGTCTTTGCACGGGGTCTGCTAGTTCCTGCTCTCTGGTGCACCTACTTCTACGAGACCCACTAGAGGTTTCAATAAGCACAAACGTTTGAGCCGTATAGCGTTTCTTAACCGAGTTCTCCCATATATTGCATAAAGGTGCAGCCGTCCGGCACACGAAGGCCACCTGTAGCCACACCTTTGATTATGCACCGAGGATAGTTTGCAAGGTTTTTGGCCACAGTCCATTATTTCGCCACACTGAATTGTCGAGCGCTGTTGAGTGAAATTTGAAAAACTGCGCCATCCATACTTCTGGGCTTTTTCCGTTACCGTTACCTGACAACTCTTCCTAAGGGTACTATCATTAAGAACGCCGCAGAGTATGATTTCCCCTACGGCGACGTTGATGAAAGGAAGGCTGCGCGAAAGGTGGGTTGAGGGACCTTACTGGGGTGATAGAGAATTTTGTCTTAAGGACGTAGGAATGCATTTCTGGGAATGCAGGATCAATGAGGAAGAAATCTGTGGATAGTGCGCGCTCTAACGCAAACCGAAACCACCCGAAGCAATTCCAAAGATGACTCTGATGGAAATTCGTTTTACAAGGAACTCAACACGCTGTTAGCCACGGTACCTTGTCAGCATGCTGTCTTGAATTGATCAGGAGTCCGAAGCGCGCGGTTATTGGTTTTACTTTCGTCGCCTCATGATTGACCGAGTAGAGTTTTGCCTAATCCTACTTACCTTAAAAATCTACCTTATTACAAAGCGAGGCTGAGAGAATCAGGTCTGGAATCATTTTTGTACCGGCGAACAGCTGCAGATGTATTCCTGGCTTTCAATATTCTAAGAGAGGAGCACAGACTCTCTCGTTCGAGATTCTGGGTTATGAGGCCAGCTGCATTGAGAAGACTTTCCGCAAATAGTTTCAAGAAAAGTCTCGAGAATTGATCCCATGCGACTGATTGGGCTTGGAGAATCTTTTTAATCTTATGTGTTACTCAGCCTGTTTCTGTTCTGCTCATCGCGTCAATGCCGAAAGTCTTCTTGCCTTCTCACCTACCATAAAGTAAAGTGGCTACCTCCTCTACTCAAAATTTTATAAATATTTCCATCTCAGTGTTTGGGTGCTACCGATCGTCGTCAAGGATATCCGTGTGTTATTTACCTGCACCATTGGATAACTGAACTGAGGACACACTTCGACAAGGTGCATGGCTTATCAGGCCTCCTTGGACCTGGGTCTTACGCCTGAGGTTTGTACCAGATGGAAGAGGCACCTGAATTGGCCCTCCCCAGAATAGCTTCAGTTAGTCACGTTGCCCAGGCCAGCCGTATTCTTTGTCTGTACATTCCATCATCATATAAGTATACCCCGAGGAATTTTCAAAACATTTCCTTGATGGGATCGCTAGTTGCCATACTCAATCAGACTATAACAATATTGATCGCCCGGTGAAGGCTGCACACATTTGTGAAACATTGAGACTGTTTTCGGCGTTCAGGAGAGAGTGGTACAGTCTTAGTGAAATTTCTTGTGTTGATGATGTTGCTGCTCTCTTTTGTGTTTACTTTTTCTGGAGTGTCGAAAGCGCTTCACTATTTGTCTATCATTGTCGAGGGTTCACCTAGAGTGCAATATAAATATAAATACTAAATATATAATGATTATGGGAAGTATACAAGTCTGTTGGTGTATACAAGTACACAAGTCTGTTGGTACCTGCTCGTTGGTTCCCCTGCTTCTACTGAACCCAGCAGACGTTTGAGTGTACACCGGGAACGTTCGAGCGATATAGCGTGCACAACTGTATTGCGAAAGTATCCCATACATTGCATAAAGGTGTCGCCGTCCGGCACACTAACGCCTCTGGTCCATAACACCTTAGGATCCGTACCTAAGGAGTTCGTGGAGTCTTTGGCCACAAGCCACAATTTCGCCACCCTGAACTGTCGATCGCTGTCAAGTAATATCCAAAAAACTGCGCTAACCAGACTTCTGAGCTATTTCCATGCACCGTTTGCTGCCTTGCAGGAAACCCGCCTTAAAGGCAGTGGTCGGGATGAAAAACGTTATCTAAACAACTACAAAAATCGGCTCAGATCGAAAACAGCTGAAAAACTTGGAGTGTTGTGCGGTGTAAAACGGGCTAGAATTAGAGATTCTAAGGCCCAAAGATCCCAGTACGCGCACACGTGCACAGCGCAGCAAAAAAAGATCGCCGTCTCATGCCGAGCAGTCAAAAATCATCGACATTCAGAGGACGAAATAAATGCAAATTTACCTGATAAAAACAGTTGAGCAATGTAAGAAAGCACTCCAGTCAATGTTCTTGACTAGATGTGTACATGAATCCGAAGGTTCATTGATTGAAATTCAATTTCAAGCCAGCTGATGTTCTTGGTATAGGAGGTCATCGATGCCGATGATGTGGAGTGGGCTCGTCCACCATCAAACGACAAGTAAGTTCAGACTTAAAGGCAGTGTTCACGATAAAAATCGTTTTTCTGTTTTTCTGCCTATCTTGAAAACGGCCCCATACTGATTCCAATGCTGTCTCTGGAATCGTACAAGACCTTCTGGGAACGGAGTTATGGTCCCTCAAAATTCAGCAAGGGAAGCATTGTGGACGAGTTTTCCCTAGCTTGTAACTACCGTTTTTTGCAGCCGATGTGTGCGAGCTGACCTGAGTAAAGAGAGAAGTTGAGAATGAAGGGAAGAACGGGGCTAATGATTGGAAATCATCGCTCATCTCACGATCTCGAGCATTCATTTGTTCACGTCGGTGGGCGTGAGATGCGCTTTTGGGGTTTTCAATGCGCTCGAAGTTGCAACTTCAGGCTCTTTTGGGGCTCTTTCTGGCTCGTTTTCATGCGTTCTTTCGACGTCAACGTTACAGTGTGCCCTTCCACTACCCATTCTTGGTGGAAACTGAAACACATTTTTTATCGTGAACACTGCCTTTAAAATTTGGCCCAAAAAAGTGGTTTCTACGCGATTTTTTCTAATAGGTCCTACTACTCGAGACCCAGAAAAGGGTTTAGAGAGAAAAAGACGACAAGCATATTTGATCGCGACCACTGCCTTTAAGGATGGACCCGTCATCAGCGTCGGAGAGTACACCATCTACTGCGGTAACGCTGACGATAGGAGAGTGGGAGGCTGTGCAGTAGCTGTAAGGAAGGATTTCAATGGTGCGGTCAAGGAGTTTGGCTCAACGTCGTGCCGGAATGCATTCGTACGACTGCGGGATCATAGAGGATTCAATCTGTGGATAGTGAGTGCTCATGCGCCCACTGAAACCGCCAAAGACAATTCGATGGATGCGTTTTATGAGGAACTCAATACGTTGCTGGCCAGGATACCTTGTAAACATGCTGTTGTCGTGGGAATTGACGCAAATGCGAAGATGGGACTTGATCAGGAATCCGAAGTACTCGGTAAATGGTTCTACCCAGTGGAGCAAACATCGGATAATGGCTACCGCCTTGTCGACTTGTGTGAACGCAGTGGTCTGATTATTGCATCGACATTCAAGAGGAATCATCACCGCCATCAGCTTACGTGGCAGGGACCAACCCATCTATCTCCAAAAGAGCAGCGGAGGCGGAAGATGACAACTTTGAAACTACAGCTCGACTATGTTCTGACCAGGAATATTCCAGTATTGAACATTCGAAGATCTAGAGCTGTGTGGGATGTCGCATTCGATTTGGATCACCGTCCTGTTCTGTTAAACTTCACTGCGAGGATTCATAAGAGGAAGCGAGGGGCTCAGCCTCTCCAGAGGATTGACATGACAAGTCTCAGAGATGAAGAGTGCAGAAGGAAATTTTGACAAAGCGTTTCTATTCGTATCGGAGTACGGACTAAGAAGAAAATTTGCGACGCGGATTCTTTTGTCAAGCGCATCCAGGACGCTTCGAAAGAGGCACTCCCGGTTGTACAGCCTAAGAAGAAGTTCGCCTACGTCTCAGAAGAAACAACATCTACCTACGACAGAGTATGTGCCCTCCGAACTGCAGGAAACTTCGTGGAGGAGAAGCGTCTGAGGAGGAATTTGCGTCGGCAGCTTCAAAGTGGCCGCGAACGAGAGTGGACGTGTAGAGCTAGGAAGTTCGAGAAGGCTTGGGAGGAGAAGAATCCAAAGAAAGCCTACACGTTGCTGCGACAGTATAGCGACAAGATGAAGAGATGTTCTCCTGTCTTGAACACAACCAATGGAGTTGCAGTTGGTGATGCGACGCTGCCAATATGGAAGGATTACTTCAGTTCACTAATGAATCGTTCAGAGCCATTAGTACCTGAGCTCCCGCATGTTCAGAGAGCACATTACGATGTCAGTGAGAAACCGCCGACTTAGTCTGAAGTTTTGGATTGTGTCCGGAAAATGAAGAATGGAAAGGCAGGTGGAGATGACAACATCACAGCTGAAATGTTAAAAGCTCTTCCTCCGTCTGGGATTCGTGAAATGACCAACACCATCCGTGCCATATGGATGAGCGAAAGGATACCCGATTCGTGGAGACATGCGATCATCGTACCTCTTCACAAGAAGCTATCAGTCATGGATCCTAAAAACTACAGAGGAATCTCTCTACTTCGTGTCATGTACAAGGTTTCGGAACGTGTCATTCTCGAGCGACTTATCAAACATCGTGAAAGAACGACCAGAGATGAGCAAGCCGGTTTTCGACCTGGAAAATCGACCATCGACCAAGTGTTCGTCGTGAGAAGAGTAATTGAATCGTGGCAGCGGTATTCGAAGCCATTACAGCTTGCTTTTTCGGACTTTGGAGCCGCGTTCGACTCTCCTCATCGTGATCGATTGCTCAATGCTCTGCGAGCAGATGGAGTCCCGGAAAAGTATGTTCGGTTAATCGAGGACATGAACAGAGGAACAACTTCAGCAGTTCGTGCACCTGTCGGATTTACGTCAGCTTTCGAGGTGAAAACAGGAGTAAGGCAAGGAGCCGTTGCAGAACCTTTTTCTTTTCAACTTCGAAGTTGATGACATCATGCGTAGAGTTGCAGAACAGTTTCCTGCGGATGTGAACCTAAAACCATCAGGACGCTCCCTTGTCGACCTGGAGTACGCCGACGACATTGTGTTATTTGCTGAAACCAACGCAAAACTGCAAAGGGTTGTGATCCTCGTTCCGAAGTATGCCGCAGCTTACGGACTTCGTCTTCGTCCCGACAAATGCAAGCAGATGTGGGTCTCTCAGAGGCCTTCAACGAGAGTTTGTGTGGACGGACAACGTATCGAACTGGTGGACGATTTCTGTTATTTGGGCTGTTTGGTGAAGAACGATGGTTGTTATGCAGCGGATATTTGACAACGATGTGCGAAAGCTACGTCTGCATTTAATTCTCTAACCAAGTGTTTGTGGTCTACCACCATCGCGAAGGAAGTCAAGTTGCGCGTCTACGTATTCGCTATTCGCCCTATCATGATGTACGGATCGGAGACGTGGGCAGCACCGAAGACGCAGATGGAAAGGTTGGATTGCAAGGAGAGGAAGCTTTTTTGGCTTTTTCTTGGATATTTCTGGCCGCGTGCATGCCATAACGAAGACCTTTACAAGGAAATCGACGCAGCACATCAACGCTTGACACGAGGGAGGTGCCAGCATCTCCCCACGCCATTTCAAGCAGCAATGGAAAGTCGACTTCGACTGCTCGGGCATATACTAAGAAGAATGCCGGATCGTCTCGTACAACACGCTTTAAGAATGCTTCCAAATCCTGTCTGGAAACGGCCACCTGGGCGTAGGCGAGTTCTGGATGGATGTGGTTAAAGAGGATTTGAAGTCACTCGGCATCGAAAAACAGTTCAGGCGCGATGTTTCGTTTCGTAAGAAATGGAATAATGACAGCTGGATGGAATGTGTTCAAAATGTGGCTGAAAACCGTGAAAAATCGACACGGCTGACTACTAGAACGGCACACCTCTGTGAAGATGCGGAATGACCGCGTCAGGCGAAAGCCAAACGATTAAGTCAAGTATGTCAAAGATAAAGGGAGCGTACGTTGAGTGAAAACCACCGCCAACCAGCAACACCTTTCGCTGCTGGAGTTCCTCGATTGACATCGACATCAAACATCTTAGTCGGACGGTTGACTCACCCTTAATCCTATGGCCAACGAGTCTTGGTGGAGATAAATTTGGATAAGGCCACTGGTTTTTGTCGCACTTTCCTATGCTTTCGACCAGGCCTAATGCAGCGGTTTTTTTTGGAATAACAGATGTATACATTTTCTCTCTTGTTGAAACTTTTGTTTTTCCTGCCTAGTGCCTAGGGCTTAATTATTTTGAAAAGGAATATTTGATCTTGGCATTCAAATCAAACCGCAAGATCGAATCTGAAGGGAAACTGCGAAAGTCAGCACATTCCTGTACTTTTGATGCTCCCTTTAGTATATGGCGTCGATAGAAATTTCCAGTTTTAGCTTTACATATCTCTGTGGGGGATTATGATGCTGAACAACACAAAATCGGCACCCTATTGCAATTTATTGAAGCAATTTGGTGGCTCGCTCCGGTTTTATGAAATTATACCGTCGGTGCACTAGAAACCCTACGTTTCCGGTGAGCTTTGGAAACGCCCACACCTACGGTAAAACCGACGTTGGGCAGTCTTACAGGTCATATTCGAACTCTGCGCGATTAAAAGAATTTTTCTTTTAGAGGAATTCCAAAATTCACAATGTTCTTAGACTACTTATTCTCTCGTCGCTGATGCCGGCTGGCTGGCAACAACAGTTGTCGCTCATATGGGTTCTGCAGGAGTTGTCCTAACCTTCAGTTTCCTTTCTTAACTCATGCGATCCATAACTGCAATCATTCATCCAACATAGCTCGTTCTAAGACGAACCCGCAGCACATAGCATCAAATTATATCTGGTCTAACAAAACCCATTTCGAGGCTTTCATCGTCGATTAGGGGATTAGTGTTCCAACGTCGCGGATCCACAGAAGTTTGTGCGGGAATCATTTGGAAACTCCAAGAGATCAAGGGTGGTAACAAACCTCACGGAATTGCCACTCAACAGGATTATCAAAGTGGCACTTGAGTGCAACATCGGTTGTCAGAGGGTGAAATGATGGGCAGAAGATGGTGAGTTGATCTCAACCACAGAGGTCCTTTCTGGACTTTGTTATTTTCCGGGCGGCATTCCATATTCATCAATTTTCCGCGTCTTTTGAGGAGGTGTGAATGGCTTACTGTTTTATTGTTCTTCTTCATATTTTGATTGTTAAAGGCAGCATAAACGCTCGTAAACGTGATTGAGATAACTACGGAATGGTACGGCCCAGATTAAAACGCCTACACATTTTGAAGTGTCAAAAACTAACCACAATGTCGCTACATGAGTTAGAAGTTGGCCCGCCCTGTATTTTCACGCCCGCTGTACTTGCTCTTTTCCTGCAACGCAAGGTTGCTGGGTCATATTCACCATGGGTACTGTTGGTAGGTTGCCTAACAAGTGAACCACACACGTCACTGACGACGAAGATGACCCAGCAACCCTGCGTTGGAGGAAAGGGGCAAATACAGGGGGCGTGAAAATACAGGGCGGGGTCAACTTCTCACTCATGTAGCGGCATTGTGGGTCGTTTTTGACTCTTCAAAATGCGTAAGCATTATGTTGTAAGCCATACGGTTCGATTCACGTAGTTATCTCAACCACATTTACGAGCGTGCATGCTGCCTTTAAATATCTCATGTTTCCATTTATTGAGGTTTTGACCATCATAATTATTTTATATGGTTTTTTAAGATCTCGATGTCGCTCGGGTATCTTACTTTTGATTTCGTTATTCTGACTCAAATCTATTTTTCTCTTTTTCTCTCTGGTAGAACTTATTTTCACTTTGTTATTGGTAGCACTATCTGAGAATGAGTATTCAATAAGATTTCGAACACACCCTCGAAAGATAATATTTTCAGAAAGCGAAAAACAATATGTACATATATAATATTACTTTCCCGCATTATTGAGCTTTTTTTTCAAGGAAAAAACTTTTCAATAATCATTAATTAGAGTTTATTTGCCGCGGGCGAGGTTGAACCTGCTTTGACAGAAGCTGTTTTTCTATAAATTTTTTCATCTTTTCGATTTGCAGCTGCCGAATGGAAATGGTTAACGAATGTTGGCCCCGATTGCAAGACACCATCAAAAAACCCTGGAATAAAAAAAGAGAAGCAAAAAATCCATGGCTGTCAAACTCTTATAAAAAATCATGAAAAACATTTTTCATGAAAAGAACTCGCCATAGCGGTTCACGAAAGGAATATTATAGGTGAACATTACAAGTAAATACAGCTGCAGTCAGCTGTTTTTTTTTCTTCTTCTGAAAGCAGTCAAAACTAAGCGGCGCATTCAAAATCCCGTATAAAAAAATCTCAAAAAGTGAATCCAAAAATACAGGGTGAAAGGGAGTTTTACCAAGTAAGCCAAACATTTCCAGAACAGAAATTTAAAAATGAAAGTAGAAATGCTTACATGACATCAAATCGTTTGAAGACCACGTGAAATGATTGCAGTGACGTAAGCCCTATAATTTAAAGAACTGAAACATTTAACAATTAAAATTTGAAACAGAATATCAAATTAAAGGAGCCATTCCTCTCAAATTCTCCAAGGAAGAGCTGGCGGATACTGAGGAAACTGCGGGGCAATTGATCGATTCCAAGCAATGAAATGGATTGCATTGTTATCACTGCCAGAGCTGATAACATTCTGTGGGGAGATGGCAGACTGTTCTCTCGTCGCGCGCGGTGTTATCCCTGCCGCTCTCCCCGTTCGTGAGCGCTTTTTCCGCGAATCTCAATTCATGAACCTGGGTCGCGCCGGTCACCAACCATGACTATGATCGCGGGGAAACTCTACTCGGAGGAGAATTTCGTTATGGCGATTTCGTCGTGTGCGCCCTCCTAAACTACGCAGTGTTTCGTCACCCTCTGACTCTGCCTAAGAGGCTGATCTCACAACGACGTGACGGGAAGGGACAGGCCACCGCGAAAGGGCCAAATAATGTGAACGTGAGCTCGATCTCACATCACGATTTCCTGTGCAGGGTTATTTTTTGTGTTTCCTGCACCCCGAAAACCCTCTCTACATCTAGCCTTTGAAAGCGTAAAGTGCCAGTTTAGTGACACTCTAAAGTGAATGTGAGGTTGAGGTTTCAAATAAATTGCTACCACCCCAGACCTCCTTTTGATAAGGCCCAGCTCTTCCCAAAACTAGACGAATACCTTCATTTTGTGGTGCACAGCACCACTCATAGTAAGCGTATGTGGTATGCTTGCACACAAAAATTTTAAACACAACTTTCCCGATCATAGAACAATACATACCTGTTGCTTGACTCACACGGGGTCTATATATTCCATTTCATGCGAAGCACCTGCTCGTAAAATACATCTGATCGTGTGTTAGTGATCTTTGTCCTTCGAAAGTCGACACTGGTGAGCTGTCGTGAGAATTTCTTTCGACGCCCTGTCATTGACATTCAGCACTATTGTGTAATAGCTTTGTAGCACATGTCTTAGAACGCTAACCGCCTGTAAAATGTAAAATACAAAGTTCTTCGGAGTTGGTGCTTGCGATAGCAAATGTTCGCCTTTTTCTTCCCGAGAAAGGCATGGGTGTCTGGCGTGGGGCTGAGTGAGAATATGAATCCGACACCTCCACTTCAGTCGGTTCTGATTGCAAAGTCATAGGACAGGATAGGATTCAGGGTTTCTCTTGCTAGATTTCTCATTTTTGGCTCGTTTTTTCGCTCTAGGTTGCATTCCGCAACCTACCTCTGTTAGATCTTCTGAAGAGCATTGTTTTCTTCTCCCCTACTATTTGTTCGGGCACAAATAGACATATCGTCGATCACTGGTCGAACACCCGTGGCACCCACGCAAGCGAGGAGGTAATGATATATCCTTACCTCCCCGCTTGCGTGCGTGCCACGCGTGTTCGACGCGGCGATTTCTCGACCAGTGATCGATCATATAGTGCAGTCCGCCAAAATTTGCACATCTACTGATCAACGAGAAGCGGTCGGCAGAAAATCAATGTGCATGATCAATAGACAACACGCTCGCCACTGAGGCTCCGTCCATACGTGGCGAGAGCGTGCGATTACGCAAAATCGATGGTCATCGTGGGCACGCGATTCGCTAGCCGCTCACAGGCGCTCCTTCTCGCGCGCCCTCGCCCGCTCGCTCTCGCGCGCTTGCGCCAGCCCCACGAAGCAAGCAGCAAGTTTCAAGCTTACTGCTCAATCACTGAAGCAGGTGGCATCAAACCTGTATCAAAACTACTGCCCTTGTTTTCATAATCCCTCCACGGATGTCGAGAACCGTTGGAAATCATCAGCCTTTGCGCCGACTCGAGCGATTGATCACCCGGTCAAACGTTTTCAATCGAATCAACACGAGGTAAGGGATGTTTGCGTGTGTTAATTTGCGGGCACGGGCTGCTCCAGCGTTGAGGAGCGTTGAGAGGCGCACAGCAGCGGGAACGCCCGCTCTCGCAACGTATGGACGCTGCCTGAGAGTGGGAGCGCTTGTGCTCAATGAGTTTCGTGCGCATTTATTACCGACCAACTGTTTTTCATTGATAAGTAGATGTGCAACTTTTGTTGGACTGCACCACATGTACCTCATGATTTGTTACCTTGCTGTAGCTCTTCAAAGAATACGGTTGAACAGCCTCTCATCATGCAACCATTCCCAAGAGATATTCTCCGTCTCTAGAAATGGAGAACCTTCATCAAGCACATGAAATTGTTTGCAGTGCGTACCATACATCTTCTTCTTCAGCGTCTGACCAATTTTGTAGCAGGATCCGCTATCTTTGAACGTTGCCGAAACTTGGCCTTGTCACCTGCGTTGTCAGTATGGAGGCCTGCAAGTCTTTTTTGTTGCGCAAGACATCCAGCCATCTTTCCTTGCATCGTCCTTTTGGCCGCCGTCCAGTCTCTCGCAGTTTTTTCGTTGTCGAAATTCCTCTATCTCGCACAACGTGTCCAAGCCATCTCAGACAATGTTCCCAAAGTTTGTTTCAAGAGCAATTCCGACGATAAAAACCGTCTCCGAGTTTTCACCGGATTTTGAGAGATTCGGGGCTTATGACACCATTGTCGAAAAAGCGGCAAAAGAAGATCCAAAAGCGGCCCTTCACGGTTTTCAGCTTCTGTATAGCGCGCAATCCCCATTCGACGGCCACTGATTGAATCAAACAACCAAAAAATCGACTTCGAGGGAGAAGTAATATTTAAAAGGGGCAAATTAGTTTAATCAGTGCATCAAGGTCGATACTTTTGATCAATCGATCACTGTTTTTTTTGCTGGAACCGATTTTTCAGTTGTTTGTTTTGATAAGTGGCCGTTGCGTGAAGTAGGTATGGATCACGCTCTACACAGAAGCTCAGGGCCGTGTAGGGTAATCTGGGGCTCTTTTTTTCCGTTTTTTCGGCTTCGCAGTTGTCATAGGCTCCGAACCAATCGAACTTCGGAGGAAACTCGGAGACGGTTTTCATCGTGGACACTGCCTTTAAACAAGCGCGACAAAAGATCTTTCACGCACATCATCATTCCGCACTCGGTCCAATAAAGTAAGCCCACCACTTCATACCAGCGACAACTTTTCCATAACGCCGAGTCGTCCTTCTGCTTCTGCGAGAACGAGACAACACTTTCTGCCATACAGCGCAACAGGCCTCACAACCTAACAACAAACGTTTGATTTGAGCCTGTCCCACAAACCATTTCATCACAAAGTTTGATAACAGTGGTAAGATTTGGTAAAAACGTGCTCGGGACGCGTTTCTGCGTCTTCACCCCTTTTTTGAATAATTATTTCCATAGCTGACATTCCTCATTCCTGAAGTCTGAAAACATAACTGGAGTGCTGGTAGGGAGGGCAACCTAGTTGTAGAACGTCTTCTGGGATTTTATCTTGAATTGGAGAAGTTTGATATGCCGTTTCACTGTTTTCTACGGGGTCAGCTCAAGATTAGTACATCGAACGAATCGAAAACAGATTTCCGGAGCTAATATTCGCAAAAAACCTATCAATTCAATCTTCGAGAACTGTTGGCTTGCCTTGGCTGCTGTTCCCTGCGGCGGTGGATTGCCATTCACAATCGAAACTTCTTCTCAAGATCAAAACGGGTTCCCTTGCTTTAATCAGGAAAAACACTTATAGCTCCCTCTAGGTTCGGTGGCGTAATTATGTGCACCAATACAGAATTTACACTGGAATTGTTCACTATCAGCAGTTTGCTCTCTGGTAATGTCTCCGAGGCCAGCAAGTTTCAACACAGGGATCAAGATGGGTTTATTTTGATTTTCTCACTTCTCGCTTTCCAATTTCATTTCAACTGAGCATTAATTTCGCAGATCCTCCTTTACCCCCTCGTCATAGCAGTTGCTCTACACTGCGATTGGATCAAAGTTTCGATTTTTGAGGAGGGTTTCTATGTTTTCTGCTATGATAATTGATAGTTTACATAGTATTACTCCAAAAATCTCGATTTTGCTCTAGTTAAAGCGAAAAGTTTGTATTTCGTACGACGCATAAGTAAGCAACACTTGAGAAACATAAAAATGCCTCGCCATGACCGCCACATTGCACCTGCTTTCATTTGTAATTTTATAATATTAGTTCAGGGTGACGCTTTTTTCCCACTCTCACAGTTACCTTTACCTGCCTTTTGACGAGAAAGCCATGTTAGCTCCTTGCAGTTGGAGTTTGATGGAATTCAAGCTAGCTTGGGCGACCAGGGTGAATGCAGTTCCGATTCCGCGCCCATCCTGAATCGTTCAAATCCTGTGGTTGTCCACAGGTGCTACGGAGCCTGGAAAACGATCCCGGAGAGGTCTTCCTCGACGAGTTTCCTGTGGAATGGTGTCAGCCCCACGGACTCTCTACGAATGTTCGCTGAGCTTCTCCGCCGATACCATTCTCTACTCCATCAATCAGTATGACAACACTGTGGGTTTTAAAATGTAGCAATCTCATCACTCAGAACACTTTCACAAGGTTGATATACTCGAGCTCGCGCAATCAAAAATGAGAACTAAAAAGGGGAGGGTGAGTACTCTACGCAGATAGGTGCCGTTTGCCAAATCGTGTATAATGTCATCTTATTCGACAATAACAAGTTTATCTCGAATGATTCCGCTGGCACACGATGTCTTCGGAGAGCTCTCATTGACTAACCCTCTACACCGTCTGTCTGAATTGTAGGTGAAGAATATTCTCATGTTTATAATCTCCACGAACAGCTTTCTCGAAACCTTGGCGATTCTCATGTTTGATGGCGCAGGCTCGAGTCTAGTAAGCTTGTGATAATAACCTGAGCTATGGGATTCATTCAATTCGGGGTCCACAACGTTGTCGTAGCTTTTAATGGAGTAAGGAATGGTATGTGCGAAGAGGCTCAGCGACAATTCGTAGCGAGACTGACACCATGCCAGTGGGAACTATTTGAAGAATGTCTCGCTGGGATTGTTCCCTCGGCTCATAGGACGTGTAGGGATTCACAGGCGTCGAATGAATAAGGATCCAGCACCGATTCGGAGCTACGTCCAACTAACTGGTCAACCGCTCCGCTGCTTTCTCCGCCCATACCAAGGCTGTGCGTAACTGAATTTTGTAATTTCGCGAATCGCAATTTTTGAAATTCCTCGTAATTCGTAAATCGTAATTCGTAAATCGTAACTGATAGTGAGTAATAAGCCCACATATGACCCAAACCTCATTCGATGGGAAAACACCGTAGCATTTCAGTGATGAGGTGTTTCCATATCGAAGGAGAGTGGAGGTTGGGTTTCAAAGGGACATTTTTAGAGCAGCACTTGAATAATTATTCAGTGCACATACATGGGATAGGAACGACTTCAATAGACAAATTGGAAACTAAGTTTATTTAAGTACCACACCTGTGCCAGGTTCCGCCCAACTTTTGAATACGAAAGCATACCGAGTCATCGCTCTACCAAACACAGTTCAGTTGAAACCAAGGAGGGCAACACTGTGATGAGAAAAAATTTACGGTTGTATAGTTTTAGCCTTAATCTTTTGAGGAAGGATGCTTGAATAAGGTGGCCATCCTAAAGGGGAAATACATTTAGAAAACCACTTCTTGACGCAGAAGGCGAGTCTGCTTTCTATATTTGTAAAGCGTTGCTCTGAATGGAGTTATAAGCGTTCCTCCACAGAAGCGTAAGTTTGTTGTGGTGGAGACGGCGGTCTGACTGGTGAAGGTTGATTAGGATTTTGAAATGCAAACTGGTGAGGGCTTCTTCAAAATCTGTGCCTTCAAAGATTAGGTTCTTCATCTTCTTTTCTTTTGCGTCCAGAATTTGCTCCTCATTATTAGAACATTTCGAACTTCCTTGAAAAAGTGGGAGACTCTGCAGCCATAATTTCTTAGAAATGTTTCAAACCAAATTTTTAAATTACCACCTCTCCTCTCGAAGCCTCTGGAGATAGGCATCAAACGTCATTTTGGGAGTCCCCATAAAAATTTTCGTCGAATAATGTTTTGGGTTGGAAACCTAATTTCCCGATTCTCCAGCAGATTTGAATTCACGAATTTCCACTTTTTTGCTTGTATCTTTTTAACCGCTGAAGATGGATGCGTGGGGGAAGGTTGTTTTTGAAATCTCCGTAAAATTCTGCAATGAAGTGTATATTGGGTTCCAACCTTTATTTGCTCCATGAGCCAGCCAGGCCCTTAGAGCCGAGCCCATTATTTACTGTCTATTTATATCGGAATGGAATTGCTGTCCGCAGTTGCGGACGACCGCTTTAGAAGTGTACAGAAAGCTAGAATATAGTGGTGCTGGGACGAATATCAATCATGTCAGGACCTCGCGGTCACAGCATGATTCCGTTTGCAGTACGTGTTGCAACAGCGGTTAACTGCAACTGAAACCGAAATTTTGATCCGATATAGACTGCAGCTCCACAAAAGGTCTGCGTCTCTGGTGTTCATCATGTGACAAGAGCATTCTGGCTCGGCTTGCGGCAAGGAAAGGTTGGAACCAAATAATAAGTTCGTCAGAGTGAGAAGGGGAGCGACTGGCCACACCTAAAACTCGTTATCAACAATTATAGTTCTCCATGACTGACCTACTGCTGACTTTAACCGGCAAGGGTACGGGTTCACCGAAAATCGAAATTTTGAAGAGTAATCAAATATTAGGAGCGTTTTAAATTGAAAAGTGTTGAAGTTGTGTTGTATTGATGTATTGTGTTAAATTTATATTTGTACTAGACCGCAGATTTGCATTGCTCATTTACCCGCGTTTTCACGTTTTATAACGATTTGTCACGATTCGTTACGATTTTGGTCCCAAATTTCGTAAATCGTAAATCGTAAAAAATTTGCCAAAAACGCCCGTAATTCGTAAATCGTAAACCGTAATTCGTAATTACGCTCAGCCCCATATCCATTCGAGCGAGCTAGGTTTTAGCTTGAATCCCATCGAAATCCAAGCCTGAGGAGCTAACATGACTTTCTCGTCAGGAGACAGGTCTGGTTCACTGGAGAAAAGGACATATAGCGTCACCCTGAACCGATATTGTGAAAACACTCATAAAAGTGGCACAATGTGGCGGCAGTCGCGAGGCATTCTCATGTTTCTCAAGTATCGCTATACTTGTGCGTCATAAGAAATACAAACGTTTATTGAAACTAAAGGCAAAACGGGGAATTCGGAGTCATGCCACTTACTTCATCGTTCTCGTCGTAGCAGAGAACATAGAAATTCTCCCCAATATTTAGAACTTCGATCCAACATATGATATGCCTAATTTACGGATGTTGCTGTACTTATGCATTCCAGTGTACATACCATTTTCATAATTTGAATGTTTTTCCATAACATCATCAATCCATGTTTCACCCATGATTTTCCAATAATTCGCGCTGCTCACAGAACTATCTCCACCCTGCTGCAACAAGTGCTGTGTGTAACTTTCAAATCAATCATGTTTGATCTTTTTAGATTAATTTCTTGGCTAATGCATCGCTCTAACCAATTTTCAATGATAAATTTGTCCTCACCAGTTTTTTATGTATTGCTTACTCGTTAGCATTTTCATCGCTGAAACCCACTATAGCTGATTTACTGCTTAGACCTCAAAACAGGGCGGTCGGGATGGGGTTGGCGGGTGTGTGTTGTTGGTACTCAGAGCCCTTTCTTACCTTTCTCAATTTGCACTGCTGGCCTCCCACTGCCCTTCCCTCCCTATGTTCCCACGACACCCTCCCACCCACAGTGAATCATCACGAATATACCTTTGGTCTCTTGTGAGATTCAAGTGTTCGCGATATTTGTTTCTCTATTAACTAAGTGTATGTTTCTTTCAACATCGGTTCAATTCACGTATTCGTTAATATCTTAACATTTGCCGTTATTGATTTAGCCGGATCCTGAAACGTATACTAATAATATCAAACATTCTCGCGTCATTAATATGGCTCTGATAACTGAGAAGAACACAAAATAGATGTGTGGGCTGTGCCACTTTTCCATCTGTGCTAAATGAACAGAAGACCCGCAGACAATGTTACGAAGCTGTTTGTTGGTCTCATTCGGAGCGCAATACGCTCTTCCCAGAGGGTCTACGTATAGTCTCAAACGGCGCTAGACGTCATTTTCTACACGCAAACCAGCAATTGCCGTACGATGCTCATCAGCACATGATTAGAGGGCTCGACTGCCTATTACACGTAGGCTGATTACAATTCCTTGTCTCCGGGATACTTGCGAATTTGAGCAACCATTCATTTGGAAACGCTTGTTTTCCTACAAATGTGTCTATCTGTTTGTTTACGTAGCTTGAATGCACGATGCTCATTTCCCGTCTTGGCTCGGATCACTCATTCTCTATTATCTTAAGGTGTCCTACAGCACTCTTGATAAAATTTTGGGATTTCTTTACGTGATCACATGCTACGAGTAACACTCGTTCTCATTTTTCATGAAAAAAAGCCAAAAACTTTTTGGTGAATCTGTTCAACTGCAAATGGTGATTTTTTCTAACATTGTGACAACCTTCTAGGCTGGGGCTCATTGACAAAGTCTCCGCACAGTTCAAGAAAAAATGGAAGAGAGAATTTTCGTTCAGGTACAGTCGCATCATCCCATTCAGCCCAATTGTGAATCAAAGAATTTTATAATGATGTTTAGCAAAGATTTGCATCTTATTCATAGGATTTAAGGAGGAGGAATCCCAAGCTGAAGTGGTAATATCACAAATCAACAGCTACTGCTCAGCAGCAGTATCTCTGCTGTGCAACTCAGTGGTAAGTCACAGAACCATACTGCTGCCATATTTGTTGACTAGGTTTCGCGTTCCTCCCTTGAAGTGGTTCAGAGGTAAATATTTGTACTTGCAGTCCTGCTTAAACGAATGAACACTCTTTCACAACAATTGACGAAGTCATCTGAGGCTCTTTAGTCTTCGCCACGTTTTCTGCATCTCACCGTTTCGCAGTACCCTTCAACTTAAAGCGATTACCTCAAGGGAGATCACATTATGTTCTGGTACCCTATCTAACTGGCCTTATGGGATAACATAATCTCTCACATTCAGGTGCTCCTTGTGCTGGCTCGCTACAAAAATTGTCCACAACTAATGAATATTCACGTCATAGTCATTGTATATATTTCAATAGCGGCTATTATATATTCATTGAATCACCTGCTGTCCTGTCCGGTACTAATTGTATCAAATATTGCACTAATAAAATGATACTCTTCACTCTCACCTTAGCATGATAGATTTTCAGATGATCCATATACATCGAGATGAAATCCTCATTATTAATAACGGACTCCTCCAACACACGTCATTGGGACGAGCTTCGCTCTGCTTTTTCGTATTTTTTATAATGTTCTCTGCGTTGACATCGGCAGCTCTATTCATGATAAGATATCTTATTGTCTGCCGGTGAGTGTGTCTCTGTCTGTACGGTTATGCCGGTTTTGAAGGAACTGGTTTTGCTCAAACGCCATAAGTTAGCTTATGCTAAAACATGGTCTGAGCCAATACCCGCAGTATCTCGTAATTCGAACGAGAGAGAGCGCGAAATTATATTCCATGCCTGCTTGCAAGCATTTGCTCTACGCATTTCAACAATTATGCATATACAACAGATCAGCCACCCGGAGAAAGCGATCTCGCAGAGGGAGCGCAAATTATCCATATAACTAATCGCATAATCGTTTAAGTAAATCGGGCAGAACGCCGTATATCTAGAGTAGTAACTAAAACACATCAACACTAGAAAGCCGCTCTATCGATCTTTCCAAGCCATTGCATACAAACAATAGAATGGTGTCACCGATTACCGGTACGAATAATGAAAAAATGTTCAGAGCACTCACATATTTCAACATTAACCCATTCACGACAACACCTAAATTTGGGTAACTGCACGTTTGGACCGCGCGCAACATTGAGTTACCGTATACCGTGTCCCACCGATGGAACACGCGAGCTCAAGTGGTACGCCACATTAAATCAATTTTCGTTTTTCATGTCCATAGTGAAGCTATCAATGAAGTAAACATTGTACCAGAGTTTCCGCTTATAGACTCTCTCTATCAAAAGAAACGGGGTCAGATGAATATGAATCATTCTACCACCACTGCTCTAGTGATACCCTCTTGAAAGAATTTCTTTGAATGCGATTGAGAAACCTGCTATCTGTTTTTGAATATTGTATCGTTCAGATTTGATCATTATAAGTAAAAAAGTTGGAATTGGAGAAAATCTATTTTTGGGGTCATGGTAGGTGTAATGAATGTTGCGGCACGCTTCCAGGTGAGCAGAGCTTGATTCCAACTAAAATTTCCTGCTGATTATGTTAAGAAATGGCGCATGAAGGCAAAATAACTTGTAGTGCGCTCGAAAAGTTCTTCTTGCAACGATTTTTCGTTCACAAGATATCGCTAGGTAGCTGAGCTGAACGTCAAACTCTGATGTCAGGCAGGACTCGAACTGGGTTTCTCACGCCTTACGGGCGAGAGTGTTCCTATTACACAAGTGATTTTTTCGTTGTTGAGCCCCGGCCACGCTCACAAATACTCCAACATTGTGCTATAAAGGATCTGCCGACAGACTAGGACTTCTGCAGCCGTCTAGCATTAGTGAATACGCTGATTAGGGTAAGGTTTGGAAAATCGTCCTCGTGGCGGAGAAATCGATTCATAAAAAAGCGTGTCCCACAGTTGAGACACGCGGTCTGACGTGGTAGTCAACACACATGATCGTGAATGGGTTAAAGGCATTGTAAATGCTAATAAGCCCTCAGCATTGCGTTTGATTTTTTCTCAGTCCTGTCTGAGAACGCAGGAGAAGTTTAATGAATCACAAACTATTGTATTGTGAAGATATGGGGGTCGAATTTCTCGAGCTCCATCAAAAGTGGCCGACCCTTCGTCAGCCATGTTACAAAATTTGCGGCCACTCAGCATACAGTGAATAAGTTTCTTGCGATCCATCACAATTGTCTCGAAAACTAATATGGCGTGAATTCAATCACCACTACTGACTCCTTGCAGCTTTGGTGTAACTCACAAGTTGCGCTTTTCAAAGAGCACTTCCGCCATTTTCTCTCACAAGAGGGACACACCTGTTTAAAAGTACAAAAAAGAATATGGTTTCCTGCGCGTGAGATGCCTTTAGCATTACAGGCCATAAAACGGCCAAAGTCTCACCGTCGACTGCGTAGCACGCGCTGCGCGACCGCACGCGCGTCGGAAGCAGACGAGTTTTGGCCGCCGCGCGACGTTTCGGCCTCCGCGCGGCGGCCGAAACTCGTCGCGCGGCGGCCAAAACTCGTCTGCTTCCGACGCGCATGCCGTCGCGCAGCGCGTGGTACGCAGTCGACGATGAGACTTTGGCCGTTTTATGGCCTGTATGTAGCATTCCAACATCACGCGAAAATTCGCACCCATCTCCTACATTTTTTTCTAATGTAGCGAAAAAAGGTGTCGGAACACCCCATTCCGGAGTGATTAATCATTTGCAAGTTCTCTTGCATCCTGAATGACAACGTACTAAACATATGATGTTAGTCAGCTTCTGAAGGCGTATCTGGAAGCATTTTTCGTTACATACTGAAGACGAAACGTTGCGCGATGCGTTCTGATTGATATGAGACCATGTCAAGCAAAAATGCTGCGACAGGATGGAACTCAGCAACACCATGTAGTAGATGTATACTCTGCTTATCTTTAATTGCACAAAAAACGCTCCGCCAATAGTCCTCTAATGTGCCGGCTAGTACCGTAGTTTACGTCCACGACGCGTTCTCGGCAGACCCGGGTGTGCACAGCGGCAGGGTGGGTGGCCGAGTGACGGCATTGATGAATCGATCGCTCAGCACACCCCTGTGTACGCCCGGGTCTGCCGAGAACGCGTCGTGGACGTAAACTACGGTACTAGCCGGCCCATTAGAGGACTATTGGCGGACCGTTTTTTGTGCAATTAAAGATAAACAGAGTATCCAAAAAAGGTTTAAAGCTTTTGCTGCTGCCCTTCCACCTTTGCGACCGACGAGAGTGCTAACACACAGACACACTTACAGTTACAGATGTAGAGCGCAATGTGTTCGTAGTTTCCTCGTTACATGTCCAAACAGTGGCAGTCGATGCAGGACGGACTAACTGAATTTGTTAAGGTTATATTATGTAGACGATGCGAAAATTCGCCTCCTATTCGGATCATCTTGTTTGGTGGCATTGATTTGGACGGGCACGTTCGCGCACGCAATGTGGTTTCGCCACCAAATCTTTCCTGATACTCATGCTCATCCTCTGAAAGGTCGTCCAGAACTATTTTCGCAGATCGTACGTATTTCATTATAGTACCTTATATTTTATCACGCATGTCATGTGTACCGTTCACTTTTTATTATCTACTTCTCAAGAGTACTGCGAGGACCCTACTTGTTTTGTGATCTCATGCTCACGCATAGAGCAATGTTGCCCACCAAAATTTATGCTACCCTTTGATTTTTTTTGAAATGCTTGTACTAAACTTTGCAAACTTTCACTGAACATATCGTCTGTCCTCCGGGAAGCTTTGAAAAAGTTAGCGTGTTGGTCGACCGTGGGACCTACAAGTAGCAGTGGTCGATTGAAATCTGGGGAAGATAGAGAGAAAGGTACGAACATGTTAACAACTTAAAGGCAGTGTTCACGAAGAAAACATTGCACATTTTTTGGCTAAAACGTAGGCTTTGGGTACCTCTAGGAAGAATAAGAACGGAAGTGCGACGAAAAACGGCCGGTAAATGGGTGAAAATCTCGTGGACCAGCCAACCCATTAGGCCACTCCGCTGACGTCCTATAACAGTTTCCCTGAATCCGTGGCGAGATGAGCGATCGTTTCCGATTAGAGGCCCCGTTCTTCTCTTCGCTCTCAACTTCTCTCTTTACTAATTGTAAGTTCAGCTCGCACACATCGGTTGCAAAAAACGGGAGTTACAAACCTCGGACAACTCGTCCACGATGCTTCTCTAGCTGAATTTTGAGAGCCCATAACTTTGTTTTCAGAAGGATTTTTACGATTCCAGAAACATTATTGAAATCAGAATGCGACCGTTTTCAAGATGTGAAAAAACAGAAAAACGACTTTCATCGTGAACAATGCCTTTAAGTAATAAAAGTATTTCAAACAGAACAGCATACCACTCACAATGTCACTTGTGGTGCTGCTTGTGATTACGCTATGTTCTCTGGCCAGCATGTTATTCTTCGCTCAAAGGCTATTTTCGAAAATTGCACAGCTCCGCGATCAGAAATCAAAACGACTGCAGAAGCGAACTTTTCGGATTTTGTCAATACAGGTGAGTGCCGGTGCAGTCGTTGTTGTCATGGGTGCTACTCATACTCCTAGCCTCCCGCTCCGCCAGAGAAATCCGCGCGAGCGAAGAGGTCAGTATGAATTAAGTTTAATCCCTCTCGCCCCGCACGACCCTCCCGCGCCTCCTGTCCCGCCACAGCGATGCGTCTCGTGTGATTCATATTTTAATGAAGATTCATTTTTGAAAAATAAAATGTCAGACCCAATGTTAGACATCTGATAGCGTTTTCAGTCATTGTTTACTTAGGAACTTCACAGGAAACTTCCATATCTCGGAGCGGCATCAATCATTCTTCATGTGAACTCCTAGTGGCCAGCACCGTCTCAGACAAACCATCGCTCAGAGCGGGACCGGCCCCTCCCAATTATGACGTCATCGCCCGGACAGCGGCCGAGGGGCGAACTGGCACCGCGGTCCCTGTCCGGTAGAATTATCAGCGTCTGCCGCTCTTCGGTCGCTCTCAGGGCGACCGCGGTGCCATCACCAGATATAGAGAGACGCGGGATTGGTTGCTCTTTGAGCGATAACGTGCGAGCCCGGTTATCATTCAAAGAACAACCAATCCTGAGGTTATGAAAGGCGGCTCCTCTCGTGTATACGGGTAGTTGTCCTTTCGAGGCCACTCTTGAGAGAGTCACTCTCTGGAGAATAATTTTTGGCGGCCGAGGGTATCCCCCATGGCCAGCTGGGGAGAGGGCTTCCTCATTGTGGACCATGCTGGGATTGTATCCTTGTTGCGGCATTGGCAGGATTAACCTCCTGACCCACAGGCTGTTACAAGTACCTCATAATCTTAGGAGGCTAAATCCTCTCCAGAAGAGGCGGAAGTAAAGAAAAATAGCAATTCGGAAAATTTCGAAAATTGCCCGGACAGAGACCGCAGTGCTAAATGCGACCGATTATCGCTCCGAGCGGGACTGCGGTCATCCGTGGAGCGGCTACTGTCGCCCGAGTAGATAGTTGATTTTCGCTCAGAGCGGAGGGACAGCGTCACTAGAGTAGCTCTCCGGTCCCGCTCCGAGCGGTGATTTGTCTGAGGTAGCGATCGCCCCGACATGGCGGTGACGCAGGAGCATTCATGTTTTAGTGGAGGATAGAGAGGGGTGGAAGGCGTTAAATTTTATTCTCACTCACCTCTCCGACCGCGTGGTTCTCTCTGACGAAGAGGAGGTTAGGAGTATTAATAGCCCCATAAGGTGAGAGTATGCAACATACGGTGAGAAAATACATTCAGTATGAATTAGTCTGTTAAATAGTGATCTGCTCTAGAACACTGAGAGGATGACACAGAAGACGTGAAAGGCGTATCCTCTAACAAGGGGAAGACAAGATTCATTTGCCAGAACTGCCCATACAATCATGTTTTTCTGCTAGAACACCTTCAGGGTAGTCGTAAGAACACCCTACTATTTGCCCGAGTAGTAGTGGGGAAAAATTTATGAGCCATTTTTAGAAATGGGGTCGAAACAGCGAGAAATTCGGCCGTATCATCTATCATTTCAACAACACCATTAAGCCCTATTGGCCGGACGTTCCAAGGCGGCGACCAACCACCCGGAGGCTCACAGGTTCGATCCCCCTCTGCTGGCAAAGTTTTTGCAATGAGGTTTTTAGAGTACAACACTTGTACGCGGCGTTTTGAATACAGTTTATCGACACCAGCTGTCATAGGGAAGAGGAACAAGCGTACAGAAGATCAAAACATGGAAACGAGTTTTTTAATAAAACATAATTCCGTATGAGTGGATGTGGCTTGATTTGTGTGGGCCCTCATTTCGGACAGAATGCATACAGTGGCACTCTTCAGGATTCAGTTTTTTAGATGGAAAGGTTAAAGGCAGTGTTCACAATGAGAAGCGTTTTTCTTCCTTCTCCGCCTCTTGAAGGCGGTCTCATGATGATTCCGTTGATGTCTCTGGAAGCGTACAAGGCCTTCTGGGAACGGAGTTGTGACCCCTCAAAAATCGAGCTGTGGAAGCACCGTGGACGAGTTCTCCGAGGCTTGTAGCTTCCATCATTTGCAACTGATGTATGTGAGCCCACATAAATAAAGAGAGAGCCTCAGGGAAACGGGGATACTGATCGGAAACCATCGTTCATCTCGCACTGTTAAGCTCGAAAGATCGTAAAAGGGGCGTGCCAGAGTGGCTTCCTGGCGTGGGCGCCCCAGGGTGGCTTCCTCCTATGTCTCGCTTATTCGAATGACTTGAGAGCTCGCACTCGGCAGGTGTTATATGGGGTTGTTCTACTTCACTTTTATATGGAAATCTCTGATTTCGTTCCTGAGCTTGAACTGTGCCTTCAAGGGGCTATCGGAAACGCAAGAGCTGTGGAAGGTTTTGGTTGTCTAGACAGCACATCTTAACTTTGCACTGCTTTCTAGGCCTCTGAAGACAACGATCTCCGTCGAAACACTCAGGCCAATAAAATAAATCTGTCCACCTACGAACGTCGAAGGCAGAAAGCATAACTAAAGAATAGATCAATATGCCGAGGTTGCAAGATTGGAGAAGCTGGAGATTACTGAATACAAACAGAAGTGGATTTACCAAAACTACAAAATCCAATGAAGCGGCCTACTTGAGTCAGAAATTCCGGATTCAATGAACTTCACTGGAACCAGTTTGGACGTTGAATTCGAGTACCTCATTTTCTCCTTTAGAAGTATATGTTCTTGTATTTCTCAGGCCTCTTTTAAGTGTACTTCTATTAGAGGTGTACCTCAAATAGAGTGCATACTTCAATTTCTCAGCCTTGTTTTTTGTAATACTCGTTTCGAAAATTTTAGTAACAAAACTATGATTTTCGCAATCGACAACCATGAGAAGTCAGCTATTCAAGTCCGAATGAGTCATCACTTGCACACTCATTAGTATCGTCATTTTCTAAGCCGTAACACTGTCTTAGAGTCTAAATTTTCATTCCTCATCTTATTTAGGAAAGTACTACTTATAGAGGTGCACTTCGAGTAGAGGGTATACTTCTACTACTTAACCCACTCTTTATGGTGTACTTTAATAAGAGGTATACTCCAAGTAGAGGTGTACTCCTAATAGAGGTGTACCTCTAATATCTAGAGGAAATACGGTATTCCCTTCGCAGCTTCTGGGAACCACTCCAAAAATAGTTATAGGCGTTTTCCATAGCCTCGCGGCAAGGTAAGGGTACCCCTCATCAAATTTTTAAGGTGTTTGGAAAGAAATCTCCGCATCTTGCTCGAAACATGTATGAAGGGGTATTCTAGGGGGCTAAACACGAAACTAGAGATTGTTTGTCAAAATTCTGAGGTTTTCTGTAGGTTACGGTAGGTGCAAAGCCATTTAGGGACTAGAAGTACTTTTATGATTTGAAAATTGTTGAATGAACATCAAGTTCGTATTCAGCACCCCGAATAACCCCCGATTAGAAATTTTGAGTCAAACCCGAGACTTTGACCCAACCACCGCATCCCCACCGTAGGTTGTCAAAAATCGATGAATGAACCTCAGATTTGTGATGAGCATTTCGAATAACCGCCGAAAACGAAGTTCGTGCCTTAAATCTTATTTCGATCTTCAGAGCCCCACAAGGTGTGTAGGCTCAACACCATCCTTGTTAGTTCAGAGGTCCAAAAAAATTCCGCCCAAACTCCGCCCAGGGGGTGATTTGGCGCTGAACACGAATCTGAGATCGATTTCCAATTTTGGCGGATTTTATCAGGTTAGGGTGCACTCAAGGGTCTTTTTGCTACCGTAACCCATCGATTTGATCGTCTTCGATCCACCCGTGAGAACACAGTGAAGTTTGAAATCTTAATTTGCTTCTTTTCAAAGTCTCTACAACCCCCAAAAGACCCACTTTGTGCTCGGGGTGGTCCCTTGTAAGAGCGCGATAAAGCGCTGCTGAATTGAGGAATTCTGACCGAATCCTACGAGTGGTATAGTACCTGAGTTATTACTTTAAGCAGTTTTGCTTTTTGAGGAACGAATCGCACGATCAGTTTTAGGTTAAGGTAAAGTGTGAATTCCGAAATTAGTCCCTCTTCCGATTCTGTTCACAAAAAAGTGAAACAACATTTTTCAAGCAGGAAATTTCAAACGGTTTTGATCCGACAGGACTACTATACATTGCGTAAATTCACACGAACTTTGTCCCAAGAAGCGCCAAAGTAAACTTAGGTTTTTTCACTCTCTGCTCCGTCACGAGAATGGGTACTTTCTGCACAACTCTTGGAAAACGCATTTGAAAGTTTTGAATACAAGTCTCAAATCGCAAGTAAGATTGGCAGTGTCGCACACACCGCTAAGGTGAGCCATAAACTCGATTGTTAGAATTTCTACGCTGTGCTCTAAGAACTTCTCCAAAACTTTTGGACCAGCGGTTGCGTCATGGTCATGTATTAAGAACACGTCTTACCATTTATAACGCCGTTCATAATTCGTCAATGAAAAATGTGTTCAGGGCCGTGTTGGATCAATCGAATGTATTCGAAAATCGGATAAACATTGAATTTTGCCAGTTTTAGTGTTTTTCTTCCATCAACTGCGTACGATATTATCTGAAGCCCTTACGCCACCTATTGCAGCTTTGCAGTGTCTTTAGGCCACTGCCCTCCTGCGGATTGAAGTCCCCGCTTCCCCTTTTTCCCTGCGCATATCCTCGTTTATCTTCACGGAAACTTAAATTCCCGGCATAAGTCTGAAAATGTATAAATGATTCAATGATTCGTTTGGAAGGGAAAAACTAGTGAGTGCAAAAACATCTTGAAATCCGACTGATACAATCCTTCAACAAGCATGGTTTCAGACAGCTTTGCCTTTTATTCTGTTGCACATCCCTATACTAGTATCTTGCGCCATCCCCCAAACTGGATGGTTTCCAGAAATTATACTCGACAATATTGTGCTGTCCTACGCTTGGTGAGTTTCTTTTTCTTGTAATTACCCTTTACATATTGGTTGACTCAAATATTCTTCTTCTCACCGCGTGAGTTGCAGGTATCCGGCATGTGTCTCGTTTCTCTTACTGTGGAGTCTAAGAGAAAAGTTTACTCCTTCATCAAAAACGGGATACGCAAGCACAGCACTCAGAGAAATGTTCGTCCCTCCATCAAAAACGTGACTCGCAGGAACAGCGACCTTACACACACATGTGTTTCAAAAGCGATCTTCCACACATGTTATTCACGTGTAATTCAAAAACTAGTTAAATGAACTGTCTTTAAAAAATTCGTCTATCCAAGGTAAACCCTGCAGCAAATTGACTCTGCCTCTCTCTGCCAGGAAACAAATTTCAATTAATTGACGGGTTGGGAGGAAATTGCAACTTGGAGTATACACACAAGCAATCAGAATTACTCACGACTCTACTGGAGCGGTGTAGTAAATTTTCTAATGATTTGAAAGGCAGTGGTCTCGACGAAAAAAGTTGTTGAGAAAACCATAAAAATCAGGTTGGTTCGCAAACATCTAAAAGGCCACGAAGGCTACGGGGCAGGAAACAGGCTACAGTTAGAGTTATTAAGTTCCTATGCTAATGATTCGTGCACAAGTGCACAGCTCCGCCCAAAAAGATCGGGGTCTCATGTATGTATAGTCTAAATTTATTGACATTTACAGACAGAAATGAATACAAGTTTAGGTAACGAGAACAGTTGAACAATGTAAGCAAGCACTCCTTTTAATGCTTAAAGAAGATGAGGACATAAATATTCGAGCAGGCCAGTCAACAGGTGATAAGCCATTGACTGAATCTCAAATTCGAACCAACTGACATCTTCGAGTCATCATAGGTCATCGATGCCGATTATGCTGAGCGGGCTCGTCCACCTTCGAGAGATCGGTAATTTGAGGCTGATAATTTGACTCAAAATGAGGCTTCTTTCGCAGTTTTTCATATAGGTCTTACTACTCTACCTCCAGAATAGGGTTTGAAGAAGAAAAGTAGACATCTTCCATGGCATTCGATTTCGTAAATGCTCAAGCTGAAAGCAGTCACAAGGTTATAACATATGCTATAAACAATTGCTTACACCTTGTTCTTCTCCACTTTTCTCTGATTGTGAGACATGTACATATAATGAGCTAATAAAAAATCATTTTTGCAACATTTATTCCTCACAAGGAATGCATAACTTGTGTAGGTCTGATCAGTGTAAAGGTAGTTTTATGTGGTAATGTTATAGTCTAGCATAGTAAAATAGTATAGGTGTTATGCCACCTGTCTTTAGGTGGAAGGGGTTATGAGTGAGGTCGGAAAATTTTTCGGACATCAAACCTTTTAGTTCACGCAAAGCTGAGTGTGTGGTAGTGGGACTATCGGCAATGCAGTTCGTAGGGGATACATCGATAATTGTATGACGAGGAGTCAATTTTCCTAGAAGCGAATTTCTCAGAATTTCACAAGACTTCTCGATTGAAAATTATATCCCAACGCAATGTCACCATTTTGCAGCGCGGTGACGCCATATGGACAGTGGAATAAACTGTGGTACTCTATGTTCGAAGTTTGAATGTAGGGTTCGCGATGAAAACGGTTGTTATGCTATCCTGATGAGAAGATCGATTTGGACATCACAAAAGTGTAAATAAGTGAAAATTTGAAAGAAAACGCTCAGGAACAAGTTATTGCATGGTGTACACCCATTCACGAATGTTGAGAATTCTATGATCTTCTGCTTGGCCATCTTTTATTTTGTTTCTAAAGTGCTTTCCGAGCGCGTGAAATTTACGCTGAGCTGCAGAATTGTTTTCATAGCTAAAATTTTAGCTTTGTTGTTTATATTCAACTACAGATTTCCATTTTTTCTGGTGTTAGGTTTGTAGAATTCAAATCATCGAAATAAATTTTTGTGCCTGGAGTTCCGGGTTGTGCAGCCTCGATAAACAAATGCTGAATCCACTCGCGTTCCAGAACAGCGGAACTTCAGTTTGTTTCGTATATTTTGAACGTTAAGTATATGTCGCATACCCTTGAAGACACTGTCCGAGCTCGTGGGTAAAATTTGATATTACGGTCAGACCGTTGTTTGTAGCAACCCTGCCGAACGTGGCAGATCAACTCTTCAGAATAAACTAGAGAAAAACGAGCACCCATCCTCTCCTCCCCAATCAGCAACCATTCCCTCCGCCTCCGAGATTTTAAATCAAGTTGAATGTCACTTTTGAGTAAGTTAAGTGAAGTCTTCGTGCAACTTGCTTCTATGTCATTAATGTCTTCCTTAATGTCGCAAGTAAGTCACTCTTATGTCACAAGTAGCTTACTTCTAGTATACAGGTAACTCACCCAAATGTAACAGTTACCTTACTCCTGAGATGCAGGTGACATTGTTACGGCACCCCGGGTGGGTGATTGTCGCGTTCCACGGCAGAGGCAGCCCCGCCCCGGTCCACTACAAGGGCGTAATCTCAGTCACCCTACCCGGGGACCGCGGCGAAAACCTCCTCACAGTCGAGAGGATACCCCTATTCCCCCTCCCGGCTGTCAAAAATATGCTGGCCTCCAGAGAGCGACTCGAAGTCGCCTTCCAGGGCCGGCATCAGAATACCGAATGAGGACACGAGTGAGATAAGGCGCCTGATATGCCGGTTGTGCGCGTGTTAAGCAAGTTACGACGTAACCATCTACTTGCGAGGATCGATGGGCCAATGTAAGTTACTTGCGAAATTCAAAAGTCACTAGTAACATGGTTACGCCCATGTAAGTCACCACTTGCAAGTCTCAACCTCGTGAGTAACCTAAAAAACTCAGATAAGCCACCAAGAAACTTGTTTTATCCCGGATACTTCGCAAGTAACTTGATTTGAGACTTCCGAGTACTTCAGGGGTTTCGGTCTCAATGGTGAACAAACACTCAATCCTATCCAGAAAAGGTATGCGGGAATTACTTTACATCTTGATCACAGTAAAATACCTTTCGTGGAGTTTTGTCAGGGAGCGCACGAGAACGCGTTTGTGCGTATTTTCCGTCCCTTTTAAATAACCTGCTCCGAACTCAACTTTGTGAGAAACAGGTGATATTCGTTATCCCGGCGTTGAGGGCTAACCAATGGTATAGCCTCTGTGAGGGTTATTTGAAAACCACACAAGTTTCGCAATCAGCCAAGTTTGTAATTACGATAATTACTTTGGTAATTACTTTGACGGAGGGATCGCGACCGTCTCCGAATGTATCACCTTGTGTCTACCGCAAATAGAGGGCTGGTTGATCGCGAAACTTCTATAGTTCCCAAAGATAACCCGACAATGACTCTACCACCGGATAGCCCTCAACTCCATAGTCATGACTATCACTCAAGTTTTGCATTAAGTTGAGTTTCGACCGAGCTTTTTGAAAAGAACGGAAAAGACGCATAACGCATCCTCGCGCGTTCTCTAACCATATCGCACGAGCGATAGTGCAGTATCGACGAGAAAGATCCGTCTTGCTCAACAAACACAAGGTCGGCATAGTCGGGGGTGCCCTGTATTTATGAGGAACGGTGTACAGCTTCGGGGACCCACACGGCTCATTCTTGTTTGAACACGATGACAAGTCCTAACACTGTGATAAGGATCACAAGAAAGCTTGACATGGGGGTTATCAACACGTGATCACGTTGTGACGTGCTTATTACGTGCACAGCCTTCATAAAAGGCCCCTCTTCTCACTCGAGTCCTCGTTCGGCATTCTGATGCCGGCCCTGGAAGGCGACTTCGAGTCACCCTTCGGAGGTCTTCGGAGGCCAGCATGTCCTTGACAGCTATCTTCATGGCTAGGGGGTAAGGCGGCTCTCGCCACGATGCGCGGGGAGGGTGGCTCCTCGACGCAGACCGTGGCGAAGGTTACTTTACTGTCGTGCATCCAGACGGGGACCTTCTACGCCGTGGGAGCGCGACAACCCGGGGCGACATGCTAGAGATGAGCATTAAAATGGTGATGTCAATGACGTCATCGTTCGGCTGCTCGTTGGGGGTCTCCCGCTAGTCCTTTAAGTAGTGTCCCGACCATGATTGTGACGTCATCACGAGCGTCGCGATGCTGTACTTCCGCTGCCCCTTATCGTATGGCTCCGCGTAGGTCCGTTTTTTCTTCTCTCGGAAGTCTTACAGGAAGTGTTCCACGATTCTCCTGAGAAGCGCTACTCACTTCCCAAGACTGACCACTCTCCAAACAAGCGCTTCTCACTTTCGCTACTCATTCGCGCTGTACTCTTCCTGTTGAGAGCTACGCACTTTCCACAAAGACCGCTTGCTTTCCAACAATGCGCTATCCCGATCACAATGACGCCGCGCAAGCCTGCGATGTTACGCTAATCACCTTCAAAGACTGCGCACATTCTGAAAAGAACACTGCTTCCCAAGAAGCGCACGGCACGCGCATTCGACGGAGCATTGCTTATTTTCCACGACGCTGCACTCGCAGTTCGTTGAGCGCTTCTCACTTCTTCTGGCTTGGCTCACGCTTCCTGTGGAACGCTACCGTCATTACACGGCACAAAATATCATGAGGCACTACATATTTGACGACGCGGCGAATTTCAATTTCGGCGAAGCGAAAATGAGTGAAAAATCGCCGAATTCTTCACTGAAAATTCCATGATTGATACACTTTTCGATCATACAAATTCGACTTGATTCAACTTCGACACAATCAGAATTATTGCTACTTGGGCGCTATTCATACTCGTCAACGCCAGCGCGTGATGCGCAGGTGTGGCGCGTGAGTATGGATGGCGTGACGACACGCCCACGCATCTGACGACCGCTACGCAGTGACTTATTATTTCACCATTCATTTCATTGCGTTTCATAACATTTGATTCCAGTATAATCATCTGCTACCATGGTGATGAACGCGTGCACGGAAATCGCGTGTTCGGGAAAGTTAAAGTTCACTTTTTTCCGCTCCGCCATAGCGTCACCGCTGGCGTCTTCATAGTCTCCGCAAGCGCGTGACGCGCGTAACGCGCTGGCGCTGACGAGTATTAATTGCGCCTTACAACGGCTCGTCGAAACATTGTTATCTACTATTGCTACAGAGCTCGTCCAGACCCTGAGCTGATCAAACTTGTTGATAATTTTGAGTTTTAACAAGAATGAGCCGTTTGGATCTCCGAAGCTCTGTACCGAACGTGCTATATTTATGATACGCAGTGTATCAAGGATATCGGACTACCAGACGCCTTACTGTTGAAGTCTTACTACGCTAACGTCCACTTTTCCATGTGTGACGAGCTCTACCGTTTTGTCCGAGAATAAATGATGCTGCAAACGTGTTAGCGATTACGTGACATTCTGCGAACTCTGTCTCTGCATGTTCCCTTTTTGATTTATATAATGAGGTCATTCATTAGAATAATACTGTAGCTTTCTAACCACTCAATCTACGTTTTAGGTAAAGGGAAAAAAACTTCGCAAAACAAATTATCTCTGATTAAATTGATGAATATCTCACTTCGTAATCATATTAACAACGAAGGGTACAAGTAGAGGCATAAAGCACTTCATGTTAGTAGAAAACCTTCAATGTTAATAGTACGTAAAGCCTTCTGCCCTTGATATTCGCTATGACTACTGTGAATTTTAATATTTTGGTAATATTCTGCTTAATGGCACAGTGCACCACCAGAACTAATTTTTCATTTGTTCGCTTATCTTGGCAAAACTTCACTCTCATCACAGTAGTGTCTAATCGCTCAGAACTCACCACGAGCGGAGTTATGGACCTCAAAGATTTGAAATTTGAACATCGGGAAGTTCGCGGACGAGTTGGCTCTGGCCAGCTCTTTCTCACTATTCCGAGCCATCGTTCTGGCGCAGGCCACAATATGAAGCCAGATCGAAAACAAATGGGGGAAGATAGATTTGGGGAAAAAACAACCGCGCTTCCTTCCCCTATGGAGATCGGAAACTTGTGGGCAATAGTGACCTATTTTTAATTCGTGGGGGCGTGGTCAACTTTTTCTTGACTTTTTCTCGCTTATTCGATATCGAGATTCCACGCTTGGCGGGTTTGCTATACACGGCGACTGAACTATAATATCAACAATTACCCCCAAGGTTGGACTGTTCCTCCAAAGGCAGTGTGCACGATGAAAATTCGTGTTCTAGGGGTCGATGTGTTTGAGTGAGTAGGTCTATTTAGTATACCCTCGATGTCCGAGCAGCTCGCACGAAGGAGCTTGGCTCGCGTTGCGGCTCGTTTTGATAAGGGGTGAACGAGTGACCGTGCGGTGTTCCGGCCCTAGCCCGGGCACCTGGTAATCGATGCTGATGGCCATCATTGCATCGATTACCACGTGCCCGGGCTGGGGCCGAAACACCACACGGCCACCCGTCCACCTCTTATCAAAACGAGCCGCAACGCAAACCACTTTCCTCCCCCAGAGCTGCTCGGGCATCGAGGGTATGTAGGTTAATGGTGATAAAATTCCCACACAACACTCAAAAAAACCGCAGAGAAGAACTTTTGAAATATAAAAAGTGCAAATAGGACAGTTTGTGTTCCGGGAGACTGCAGGCAAAGCGTCAAACTTGACGTCGGAAATTGTTTGCCCCGAATCCAAATTCACAGGTAAGTGATTTCATTTTCTGTTTCCTGTACCAGAAATTCTCTACAAATAAGAAGGGCCATTGCACATATTAAGATGTTAAAACCTTCTGCGATAAAGAATAATCGAAAGTTCGGAGGCTGTTCCCCAGTTGAAACGAGTGCAGGAGAACTGTTACATCACGAGGGCGAGGTGACTCAATAGGTTGGCTGGCCCACGAGATTTTGACCCTTGTTTCTTGGCCAATTTCGTCGTACTTCCGTTCTTACTGTTCTTATAGTTACCCGAAGCTTATGTTTTTTCAAAAAAAAACCTGGCAACTTTTTCATTGTGAACACTGCATTTAAAGGCAGTATACGCACTCGCAGAAGTGGTTCAGAAAGAGACACCAATAGACTCATACAAGAACGTCATAAAAGGTGTTAAAAACGAATTAAATCTATCCTTTCCGAGATTCTTGAGCCTATGAAACGCAAGGCCCCACCAATTTTTGCAATTCCTCACCTCCTTTATCACCTTATTTCGATTGCTAAAATACGATCATTTCCGTTAAATGTCGGTCAATCTTTTAGCGCTTCCAACGCACTGAGTTGCGGAAGACCAGGTTGTGCATACTGCACAGCTGATGCACGAATATCCCAAGTCCCAAATATCATTTATAAGGTCACATGCCAACCTTTTTTTTTGGGGACTTTTACATAGTAGAGACTGAGAAGCCTTCACACAAGCGGTTGGATGAGCACATGTGCGCCCTAAGATTGCTGATCTCTTACCCGAAGAGTGCGTTCTCGAGACACAGGACACCTCGTCGTGGTAACGAAGCCGCACCCGAAATGACTGTCAGTGTAATTTGGAAGAATATTTCAGATACGGTAGAAATAAAGTTAGGAGAAGCGCTGGAGATAAGAAAGAGTGCACCGCCCATAAATATCAGGGAAGAAATGAAAGACGCAATACTCTTCGGCACTGAAAGACGCGATACTCCCCGGGTGACTCTCCAGCACGATGACAGTGGTCCCTGAGAATGAACAGCTCTCGTCTCATTCGCTTCCACAGCACTGCGCAAGCCGGCCGATAGCTCAGACGGTTGATCCCTCCCACCCCAACACCGTACCGCTGCCGCAGCTGCTAGATTAGCATTGTTAGAAAGTTGTATGTGTTTGTTTGTGAGAATTTCTATGTAATCACAATTACAGTCGCCCGAAGAAGAGTCTATGACCCGAAACGCCGCGAACAAAGCGGTTGGTCGAACATATACAATCGCATATCGAGCTCTGACTACTCACTTTATTAACATTGCAAAATGAAGCTCAGAAATGAAGCAGTATTGAAGTGTGAGGTGGTGCAGCCTCTTACAATACCCGCGCTAAGTTTTGTAAAAACGGAGAGCATCTGGCAAACTTGGCAAAGAAGCGTCCGATGCATGAAACTTTTTTGAATGATTACTTTTTCGAGTTTTGAAAGCGCTATCATATTCACAGGTCAAATTGCTACCTAATTATGTGACTTGTGGGCCGAAGTTCCCCAAAATTGCTTTGTTTTTTAAGGAAATAGTTTTTGCAATCATTTTTTAAAAACGTCGCGCGCGGCGAAGTGCGGCGAAACTTTGACCAGTAATTGTACAAGTAATAGAGGAACAATCTGTATGCTTTCTTCATAAATTAGGTGCAGGTGAGAGAATGTCAAGGTTGGTGTCGGTTGAATTTTCGAAATCCTTCAATTAACACGCTTGAGAACTACCTAAAAAGTCGGAGTTTTGTTGCGAAAGCCTCGAATTCTCGAATGAAGGACTTTGAAAATTCAACCAATCCAAACCTTGAGATGCTCTTACCTGCTACTAATTCATGAAGAGAGCATACAGATTGCTCCTCCATTACTTGTACAATTACTGCTCAAAGTTTCGCCGCACTTCGCCGCGCGCAACGCTTTTGAAAACCGATTGCAAAAGCTAATTCCTTCAAAAACAAAGCGACTTTGAGGAACTCCGGCCTACAAGTCACATAATTAGGTAGAAATTTGATCTGTGAATATGATAGAAAAATGGAAAAAAAATCAAAATTTGGAAAAGTCTTCATTTAAAAAAGTTACATGCATCGGACGTTTTTTTGCCGAGTTTGCCAGATACTCCCCGCTTTTACAAAACTTAGCGCGGGTATTGTAGGTTCTGTTAACTTAACTAACACACCTATGCGAGCTTGTAAGCTGGCTGCAATGCTAAAGTTTTTCATGTGCTTTGAGTTAGTATCAATTGATACGAAACTATTCGTGTGCTTGAAGCCACAGCCCAACCTCAGAATTGCTTTTCAATTCTTTGCTTATCTTGAAGGACATTTCAAATTTATTACAACGGTGTCTTCAAAGTCGTTCAGAACCCACGGCAAATGCAGTTATGGCCCCTCAAAGAAATTGACATCAAACGGTGAGAAATTTGTTGACGAGTTGTTTTGGGCCTGTTTCTCCTTGTCGTACCGGATCAGACCGTGCTAAAGCTGAACCGATAGCTAATGAATGAACACAGATTTTCATTTAAATCCAAGGCGCTTATACTCCCTACTAAAACCGAAAATCCTGAAGTGGGCAGATGACGTGGGTGCTCGGTTTATTCTCTTATTGTGAGAAGTTAGGATTCGGTTTTTATCAGGGTCGCTACACACAGCGGCTTGACCATAATATCAGTTTTTACCCCTGCGCCCGGACTGTGCCTTCAACAGAGTAGTGAGAATGACTGACGATAATGAGTCCACCTGGAAATTGGCCACGCTCAAAGTCAGGATAGTCCAGACCTATTTAGCGACTCCAAAAGAACAGCATCATTCTAGGGAAGGAGTGAAGTAGGTGACTGTTGGGTCACCCCGCACACCAGATTAGTCCTTTTCGAGAACCATCAGCGTATATACCTCCGAACTTCGAAGGAGGACTCTGATTAGTAGCAGTAAGAGAGATGTATAACCTAATTACAGAGGAAGACCTCAAACCCTCACTTTGGTCAATCCTTGCACTCTTAAAATTGAAACGCAGCACAACTGATTCCATTTTGAAACGAAAAGACGGCTTTCTGCTTTCAGCAGTCTTCTTCAGACGCAGTCGCAGCAAGCACTTGGCCTTCTATAGTTACAAGAAGCTCAACTTTTATGACTTAGCGTGAACACTGCCTTCAATGAGGACGTGAACGCTAAGGCTACTTGTCATTGCTGAGTGAAATTTTCTAAGTCGTCAGGAACGAAAAATGAACTATCGTTCAAGCCTCGAATTTTTCAGTGGCGGACACATAACTGCTCATCAGAGAAATACCAGTTATTGCAATCCGCTGGAGAGAGTAAGCCCCAGCTTCCAATGTTGTGCTATGGGTTTTGAAATTTATTTATCTTTTTCACTCTGTTCTTTTATCGGGTGGTACCAAATTACCTATGAGCGCAAGGCTAGTGAACGGATTGCACAATTTAACGATAAACAACACAATATTATTCCCGGATCTACAGAAAAAACAGCTCCAGGTTCAACATTTCCTTTCATATCAACAATTTTGCTGAGCAAGCGATCAGTACTATGTGAAACTCCATTAGTATCATTGCACCAACGTCGTTGCAAAAATAAGTTGTGCTCATTTCTCTCATGATCCAATAAAGCCAGCGCTTTTCGGCTCATAAAATATGTTACCATACCAATGTTCGCTCACATAGCTACATCGTAGCCACCTATTAAATTGTACTATCGTCCTCGGAGCTTAATTCCGGTTCAAAAATGGGGACTACGGCTGTTGCCTCATGCAACACTTGGTAATCGTGCTAGGAGAAAGAAGAATCGTGCCAGGACCAAATGGTCCAAGCACGATTCTCACGTGTCGCATAGCGCAACAGCCGTAGTCCGCAGATGCGGACCGGAATTCAGCCCCTATAGCGACGGTACATATGATGTTCGAGTTTCATCTACCTTAGCCATTCTGTCGGGAGATGGATGCTTGACAATTGTTTTCATTTGGACTGAACCAGAACTACGATGGCGAGCTAGCCATTTGATTCTCGAGAAATAACGGTCAAAGACGTCTCTGAAATAGTCTACCAAAAACGCAATGCATACTTCTTGACACTAGGGTCAAGCACCCCGTTGGACGTAATGCGTTCGTTTTTGCGATTCCCTCCATTCGTGGCAGAGCTTTGCAAACCCCTCCCTAACAATGGCCTTGCTCAATTCGAGGTAGGCCCGTTCACAAGGCTGAAGATTTGAAAGCAGTGGTCGCGGTGGAAGAAATCGTTTAAGTTTGCAAACGGCCGAAAGCCCATGAACCTAAAGGGGGCAAGACGCAGGCTGTAGTTAGAGTTGTTAAGTCACGTGCACACCTCCGATCAAAAAGATCAGATTCTGGTAGAGTTCGCACAATAGTTTTAGTTTGACGAATGGTGTGGCGAATCGGTGGTTTTCTCCCCCGGGTCCGACACCAAACGTCAGTCCCGGGAGATCCAACCTACAGACTCCCTACCGATAACATAACAGACTATACTAATTAACCCCGGCAAGCTGTATACTGTAATAAAGATAATGACCACGATAACACCACATAGTGCACATTTGACACCTGATGCCACACACTTGAACTTCCCTGGACTAATTGACACAGATCCCGACTGTAGTATATGTTATACAAAATATTTGTCCCTCTTGCATACACAACAGAACACAAGCTAATTTAGATTAGTTTATACTACAGATAGAATGTGGAGAGAACTTGGAGGAGGAAGAGAAAGATAGAAATAAAGAACGATATTACAAAAGAAGAAACGCACCACTGAAGTATTGCATCACGATCAATAATACAGGTTCAGGCCTCAAACCTGTTCATCGAATATGCTCTTCGTGAGCCAGCCGTACAGCAGGTGGAATAGTAGTGTTCTAAAGGCCAGAGGCCCCGAGACGATGCACAGCACAGTAGGAATAAAGAGCAGCACAGAGCTGCTGGAAGATGGACCACGCTTGGTCGCGGCAGGGGCGAAGACTGATGACTCAGACCGCGCCGCCCGAGCCAGTCCGACGGCGTCTCTACCGTGCGTCGGCATTCGTCGCGGGACCGACCGCGCCCAGGCCTCCTTGAGGAGCGATAGCATCGCGCTTTCGCGACAAATGGACTCGGACATTCGGGGCTCAGTACGTTGGCACAATACCGTTAGTACGTCGGCAGGAAAGGATCGGCAGCACCTGTGCTGTAGCTGTTGGTAACAGCAGGATATGCTGGCAACGACCAGGAGCTCCTGTTACTTGTGCTGGCGTACTAACGCTTTGTTTATCGTGGCACGCGTGCTATTGCCAGCCACTCTCTCCTAGTGTCTGCTGACACTCTTCCATTGATTTGTCTAATACGAATAAACATTGCAGCATCCTCTTGTACGACGGCGGCGGGTATATAAGGCGGCCAGTCTCGCTGAGGGGGCAGTTGACCGTTTGAGGCCAGTTCGCTGAGGTGACCTTGTATCACCGTTCGGAAGTTAACTTTTGGAACGCTGAGGGGATCATCCCCATCGCCCATCGCGAGGGAAGTCTCCTGGTTGCGGACCGCGGCGAGGATGTTTTCCTTGCTGCTGGCCGTGACAAGAATTATATCCAACACTGGTTAGGAGGGTGGCAGTCCAAATTCTGTCGATAATGAGCGTTAGTACGCCAGCATACGCTGGCAGGATATGCTGCCGCAACCAGCAGCTCCTGCACACAACGAGCGTTAGTACGCCAGGTTTGCCCTGGAGTACTAACGGTATTGTGCCGACGTACTAAGCCCCGACTGTCCGAGGACGGGGCTGAGACGCTAGATCACCCAGCGCGATCTGAAACCCCATTCTTCAGTGACGCGGCCGACATCACACGGCCAGCCGCCTGGTCAATGCGTCAGACTAAATCGAAAACGGAAACCACATGTGTGTAGTCAAAAGTTTTTGACTATACACAGGCAGAAATAATTACAGATTTAGCTAACAAAAACACTTCAACAATGTGAGCAAGCGCTCCATTCAATGTTTTAACTACTTGAGGACGGAAGTATTCGAGCAGGCAAGTCCGGAGGAAATTAGTCGTTGATTTTACTCGATTTCCAGCCAGCCGATGTCTTTGATATTAGAGGTCATCAGTGTCGCTTAGACAGCGTTCATACGTCGCCAGAGCGGGAGCTCCCGCTGTTGTGCGCCCCTCGACGCTCCTCAACGCTGCCCGCAATCGATTGGAAACGTTTGATCGGGTGGTCAATCGCTCGAGTCGGCGCAACGGCTGATGAGTTCCCACGGTTTTCGACTTCTATGGTGGGATTATGGAAAACAAGGCCAATAGTTTAGCTACAGGTTTAGTGCCACCTACTTTAGTGATGGAGTAGTAAGCTTGAAACTTGCTGCTTGCTTGTGCTGGCGTAGGCGCGCGAGAAGGAGCGCCTGTGACCGGCTAGCGAATCGTCTACCCACGATGACCACCGATTTTGTGTAATCGCACGCTCTCGCCACGTATGAACGGAGCCTTATGTGGAGTGGGCTCGTCAACCATCACAAGATCGGGAAGCTGAGGCTGATAATTTGACTCCAAATGTGTTATTTTTGTTGAAATTTTTCATTTGGCCTTCATAACTGTGAATTCAGAGAAGAGCTCGAAGGAGAAAAGTAGACAGTTTTGTTTTATCGCGACCACTGCCTTTAAAAGGTCGTCAAAATCGCAAATGTCTAAACAGCGCAAAAGGTGTTTTTGGGGGCCTTCCAGTGTCACGTACATTGCTCTGATGAGCAGTAACTCAGCGGTTCGGTAATACAGACCCAAATGAAAAAGAGAGGGATGCCTATTACACTGTAAAGCTCCCGAAAACTTTCCTTTGCTAGTTGAACATTGGCAGTTTTGACGAGCATTCAGATCGCCAGTGGTTGATAAACAGAACTGAACAACTTGGGGTTGTGTATGAATCATAATGTGGTGAAGCTGAGATAAAACCGAGACAAAAAACTGATTGGAAATGTTCACCGATGGGACTTCCCCAATTTTTGAAGCGACGTTCCTTTTGAAAAATTTTCAAAATTGCTTTACCTTGCCTAGGACACGCGACACATCGAAAGTATTTCATCCAATATGCCTTACATATCTGAATAGCATCAGAGCGCCAAGAAAAGATGTGATATGCTGACCTATGTGAGGTGCGTCCGAATGGAAATATCCGCCCACTAGGGGGGAGGGGAATAAAATGAATGAACAATAGCACTTTTCAAAGCCAGGCCGAGCTACGTCGGTGGCCTTGGAGTGTGCAAACCGCAGAATCTTCAGTAAGAGCAAGTCAAAACTGAACTTCCCGAGGCTCATCAGTATGGAAGGTAAACCAGTAACTATCAAATTAAAAAAGAATTAACTTAAAAAACTTTCCACTGCAAAATCTTTTTTGAGCATTTTTTGAGAATTCAGATATACAAGAGGGGGGATGGTAGCCTTGTCGAGGTCCTGGACAACGGCCTGTCTGCACCAAGTGTTTTTGGACGACTTTCACCGCTCGGAAAATGGCCTACGGCAGCTGTGACTTCTCCATAATTATATTTCGTCCACCAATCTCTTCTCTAAAATTTGAGGTGAACTTTGGTACAATATGTTTTTCGATTAATACTTGTGAGATTTTGGTAGTCATGGAGGTATTGACCCCGTTTGGGTAGGGTAAGTAATTTTGATAATCTTAGGTTTCAGGTTTTGTTCGGTTTGCTCTTTGCTTTTCGTGGTGAACACAAGATACATCTATGCGTTCGGTGTGTCTTTTGCCTTTTGGGAACCTACAGTGCTTCTGAAAATTCCAAACTTCTGTGTAATTCAAGTCTTCCCTACGTAATGAAAAAACTCCGCTTTCAACTATGGCTCTAGAACGACACAGAAGCTGGAGAAAGTTATTTTACTTCTCCGCATATGCGTAGTGATCAAGCTTTACAAGCATTTCCTTACAAATTTTGCGAAAATAAACATCGGAACAACCATATTTTCAAAGTCCTGATGACGGCCGTGGACCATACAAAATCTTGCGAGTTATTGGCGATTACTTCCTTGATACACACACAAACTTCTAACCATCACTAGTTAGTACGCCTAAATCCCTGCCCTTACTTGTCCCCCTTCATTCCTAACTTGATTACTTAGCATCATAACGGTTTGTTGCAACCTTATTCTTTGTTGTGTCTATGCATCCTTCTTAAATTTTCTCCCATTGTTCGATTCTTCTTGAGTTGGCAAGTTCATTCAAACGTAATATACAAATAAATAAATAAATAAACAAACAAATAAATGGATAAATAAATAAATAAATTTCTAATGAAATGTTCATCAAAAATTCAAACTTTATAGCAACTTTGGTTTCAGAATGCGCCAGTCCATCAGTTCCAGTATTAAGGTACCCGGCAAAGCGCCGTAGAAGTCTTGCACCGTTGGAAGCGTCAAAGGAGAGTTAGAAATTTGAGCCCGCCCATGAGCTGCGACAACTCCGCCACCAAATACAAACTTGTCCATATTGATCGCTTGGCTTTTTAATGCCTCCAACGAACTGAGCGCTCCATTAGAGACCGTAAGGGTCTTTTGGCTTTGCTATTTCAACCGTTTCGTCGCTGCTATCACTGTTTCAACGACGCACTGTGTAACTCGTCCATTTTTAGCCGATAAGAAAAACAACCGTTATTCCTCTGTTTGCCTACAGTTTCCGTCAGATTTTTTCGTCAGTTACCATCACTACCTGCTCTAATTTTTTGATTTATAGGATAAAATCGAAATCATTCTTAAACGCGTCCGCTGCCTTTAGCTTTTTTTTCGGATGGCGGATATAGTTTTGCTCGACTTATTTGAACCGTAAATGATAAAGAATATTGACCTGAGAAGCAAGTCTCCAAACCGAACTAGGTTATCAAATTTCTAATTTAGACAGTATTTTGACTTGGATGAAGATTCTCAGATCACATGATTGCATTGCCCAAGATAGGCACCGTGCAAATTGTCGACAAAATTACAATTAGACGTAAGGTTCCGCCGATTAATTCTCGAGAGATTTGCAAAACTGCCGTATAATTTCCCTGTAAATAGTCATTGTAACTGTTATTAACAGATGGGGGTGTGTATAGAAGTCTGTTGGTACCTGCTCGTCGGTGCCCCTGCTTCTACTGAACCCAGCAGACGTTTGAGTGTACACAGGGTACGTTCGAGCGATATGGCGTGCACAACTATATCGCGAAAGTATCCCTCACATTGCATAAAGGTGTCGCCGTCCGGCACACCGAGGCCTCTGGTCCATAACACCTTAGGATCCGTACCTAGGGAGTTCATGGAGTCTTTGTCACAAGCCACAGTTTCGCCATCCTGAACTGTCGATCGCTGTCGAGTGATATCCAAAAAACTGCGCTATCCAGACTTCTGAGATATTTCCATGCACCGTAGGCTGCTTTGCAGGAAACCCGCCTCGAGGATAGATCCGTCATCAGCGTCGGAGTGTACACCATCTACTGCGGTAACGCTGACGATAGGAGAGTGGGAGGCTGTGCAATAGCTGTAAGGAAGGTTTTTTTTTCCATTGGTATGGTCAAGGAGTTTGGCTCACCGTCGTGCCGGAATGCATTCGTACGACTGCGGGATCACAGAAGATTCAATCTGTGGATAGTGAGTGCTCATGCGCCCACTGAAACCGCCGAAGACAATTCGAAGGATGCGTTTTATGAGGAACTCAAAACGTTGCTGGCCAGGATACCTTGTCAACATGCTGTTGTTGTGGGGATTGACGCAAATGCGAAGATGAGACTTGATCAGGAATCCGAAGTACTCGGTAAATGGTTCTACCCAGTGGAGCAAACATCGGACAATGGCTACCGCCTTGTCGACTTTTGTGAACGCAGTGGTCTGATTATTGCATCGACATTCAAGAGGAATCATCGCCGCCATCAGCTTACGTGGCAGGGACCAACCCAGCTATCTCCAGAAGAGCAGCGGAAGCGGGAGATGACAACTTCGAAACTACAGCTTGACTATGTCCTGACGAGGAATATTCCAGTATCGGACATTCGAAGATCTAGAGCTGTGTGAGATGTCGCATTCGATTCGGATCACCGTCCTGTTCTGTTGAATTTCACTGCGAGAATTTATAAGAGAAAGCGAGGGGCTCAGCCTCTCCAGAGGATTGACATGAAAAGTCTCAGAGATGAACCATAGCCATGGTTACGTTCTCGGTCAACCAACCACGTGGTTAGCCAAGCTTCTAGTAGCCAAACCACCGATTCTCATGTGTTTCTGTGGCGTGGTTGGCTGGCCGCGACGCCTAATGGGTGCAATTACAGACTCGAGAGCGCTACCGTAGCCCGTAAATAGCCGCAAATATCCCGATTTCGGAGTGTTCGCCAAATTCCATCATCTCTCTACCTTCCCTCCTTTCACCTTGTGCGTTTTGATGGCTACTTTTCTGAACTAGTCCAATTATTTTCTTCATTATCCTCCCATGTTGGCCTTGTATTTATATAGTATTTCACGTCATGTTGTAGTATATTCCTTATATAGGCATGAACGTGAACGCCGTATCTGTTTTGTTTTTAGATTCTTTTGAGCCCCGTTTAATTTTTGTTCAAGAAATGTACAGAAGCTGGATGGGCAATAAGTGAGCACGATTTCGTTGTTGTTAAAAAAACTTTTCCATCTGCATCTCTTTCGATGTGGAATAAATGTGGTCTTGGCCCAAATCAGCTGATCAGATAAGTTTTCTCTCAGTTTCTTTACTTTCTCTAATATTTTTGCCTTTTGCTTCAAATGTTTGGTGGTATATATTATTGCTAGTATGCGTCCTCGTGCATTGTTTACCGTCATTTTTGTTACAGAAGTTCCTGAATTAGTGGAAAAATAACGGTTTCTCCCAACTCTTCCTTATTCTGTTTTTTTTTAAATTTCCACTCACTTCAGAGTTTTTTCATTTTTACTTATTTTTCGTGGCTTCTGTGGTTGCCATTTAACTAGCAGAGCACCCTTTTGCTATACATAGCCCAGCTACTTTTTTGAATGGCAGCAGTATTGCTGCGCGATCTCTTCCAACAAAAAAAAACAGTAGAGGGCCATGCCTCGAAAAAGATGCTAAATCAGTCGAGTGTCAACAATAGACATGAAATGGGTAGAATTCGAAAAAATCATAAAATGATTAGAAAAGGAAGCTTCGAAATGAGTGAAAGTAATTAAAATAAGTAGAGAGAAGATGGAGAGTCAACTCGTTTTCATAAAATGAGCTGCTTCTGAAACAAACAAAAAAACGTTTGCAAGCAATGCATGCGTACTCATTACTAGCCATAAAATAGATCACTGAAACTTTGGTGGCATCAGACAAAAGAACAGAAAAAGTAACGAGGTTGGAAGAAGACGTACATGATCAGCTGATTTGAGAAGCGAGACCTCCATATTTGTTTCCATATAAAAAATTGAAGATGAACAAAGCTAACTAGCCACTATTACGTACATCACGCTCTTGATTTGCCCATCCAGCTTCAAATTTCTGAAAAAAATCGGAACGAGCTCAAAGTTGTTTCGGAAACAAAGCAATTCAGCGTAAATGTGCATACCTGTATAAGAGATTACAAGATCACATCAAATTCTATGTTAGTGCAAGGCTTGACGAGAGAATGCAGAAAAATAATAAGTCTACATTTTAAAAATTAGGAATCCAGCGACGGAAGGAGGAAAAAGCAATGAATCACGAATGAAAATCAAGGAAAACGATAATGACAGATTCAGAGCAATACAATTGAGAGGTGGCAAGGAGAGTAACTCGCGAGATATATTGTACATATCAGAAAAAATCCGCGTTCGTACTACTTCTCAAACACTGCCAATGTTTTAGAATACCCTTTCCGTCCTTACGGACTATGTTTTTCATGACGTCTGCTCCACTAGCCATGGCTTGGCGTTTCTAACCACACCTTCATGCGTGGTTTGCTTGACTGTGGTTATCGTAACCATGGTTTGCGGAAGCCACGTTCGTGAATCGTTTCAGAGGCGATAACCATGGCTATCTTGGCCAGAAGTGTTGGTTAGCCGTGGTTGTGATTCGTGAAAATCCACCCAGAAGATGACATGAAAAGTCCTGCATGGAAGATGAAGAGTGCAGAAGGAATTTTCGACAACGCGTTTCTATTCACATCGGAGTACGGACAAAGAGAAGAAACTTTGCGAGCGCGGATTCTTCTGTCCAAGTGGGCGCATCCAGGACCCTTCGAAAGAGGCACTCCAGGTTGTACAGCCTAAGAAGAAGTTCATTACGTCTCAGAAGCTCAACATCTACCTACAGCGGAAGTATCCATGCTCTCCGAACTGCAGGAAACTTCGTGGAGGAGAAGCGTCTGGAGGAGGAAGTTGCGTCAGCAGCTTCAAAGTGACCGCGAGCGAGAGTGGACATGTAGAGCTAGGGAGTTCGAGAAGGCTTGGGAGGAGAAGCATCCGGAGAAAGTCTACACATTGCTGAGACAGTACAGCGGGAAGATGAAGAGATGTCTCTCCTGTCTCTGAACACTACCAATGGAGTTGCGGTTAGTGTTACGACGCTGCCAATATGGAAAGGATTACTTCAGTTCACTACTGAATCGTCCAGCGCCATCACTACCTGAGCTTACGCATTTTCAGGAAGCACATTACGATGTCAGTGAGGAACCGCCGACTGAGTCTGAAGTTTTGGATTGTGTCCGGAAAATCAAGAATGGAAAGGCTGGTGGAGATGACAACATCACGGCTGAAATGCAAGAAAGCTCTTCCTCAAATCTGGGATTCGTAAAATGACCAACACCATCCGTGCTTTATGATGATGAGCGAAAGGATGCCCGGATTCGTGGAGACATGCGATCATCGTACCTCTTCACAAAGAAGCTATCCTGTCACGGATCCTAAGAACTACAGAGGAATTTCTCTACTTCGTGCGTCTTATTTAAGTTTTTAGAACCGATCATTCTCCGAGCGACTTATCAAACATCGTGAAGGAACGACCAGAGATGAGCAAGCCGGTTTTCGACCTGGAAGATCGACCATCGACCAAGTGTTCGTCGTGAGAAAAGTGATGAATTGTAGCAGCGGTATTCCGAGAAGCCATTGCAGCTTGCTTTTTGCAACTTTGAAGCCGCGTTCGACTCTTCTCATCAGCGATCGATTACTCAATGCTCTGCGAGCAGATGGAGTCCCGGAAAAAGTATGTTCGGTTAATCGAGGACATGAACAAAGGAACAACAGCAGCAGTTTGTACACCTGTCAGATTTACGTCAGCTTTCGCGGTGAAATCAGGAGTAAGACAGAGGAGCCGTTGCAGGATCTTTTCTTTTCAACTTCGCCGTTGATGACATCATGCGTAGAGTTGCAGAACGGTTTTTTTTTTTCGCACGCGGATGTAGATCCTAACGCTATCAGGACGCTTCCTTGTCGACCTGGAGTACGCCGACGACATCGTGTTATTCGCTGAAAAACAACGCAAAACTACAAAGGATTGGCGAACCTCGTTTCAGTATGCCGCAGCCTATGGACTTCGTCTTCGTCCCGACAAATGTAAGCAGATGTGGGTCCCTCAGAGGCCTTCAACGGGAGTTTGTATGGACGGACAACGTATCGAACTGGTGGAAGATTTCTGTTATTTGGGCTGTTTTCTGAAGAACGATGGTAGTTATGCAGCAGATACTCGACAACGATGTGCGAAAGCTACGTCTGCATTTAATTCTCTTACCAAGTGTTAGTGGTCTACCACCATCGCGAAGGAAGTCAAGTTGCGCGTCTGCGTATCCGCTATTCGGCCTATCATGATGTACGGATCGGAGACGTGGGCAGCACTTTCGAAGACGCAGATGGAAAGGATTGGATTGCTGGAGAGGAAGCTTTTAGGCGTTTGCTTGGATATTTCTGGCCGCGTGCATGCCATAACGAAGACCTTTACAAGGAAATCGACGCAGTACATCAACGCTTGACACGAGGGAGGTGCCAGCATCTCCCAACACCATTTCAAGCAGCAATGGAAAGTCGACTTCGACTGCTCGGGCATATACTAAGAAGAACGCCGGATCGTCTCGTAAAACACGCTTTGAGAATGCCTCCAATTCCTGTCTGGAAACGGCCACCTGGGCGTAGGCGGATGTGGTTAAAGAGGGTTTGAAGTCACTCGGCATCGAAAGACTGTTCAGGCGCGATGTTTTGTCTTGCAGGAAATGGAATAGTAACAGCTGGATGGAATGTGTTCAAATTGGTGAGTGAGGAAAGGTTCTGGTACGATGATTTCACACAATGAAGTTGCTCCAAAACCGCAGTGGATTCAGTGTTGTCAAGTCCAGGGGCTCAAAAAGATTTTCCAAATCCTAAAATATATGCTTCAAAACTCTGCTGCATTGCGAAATTATTGATATTTCTCAATAAAATATGTATTTTTCGGAGAAGAATCTCCGATGAGAAGCAACATGTTGATACAAAAGGTGAAGAGATCGTTCAAACATTAAAAAGGTTAGCCAGAGTCACAGAAAGAAGGATGAAGATGGATATAGCGGCAAAGATATGTCGTAACAGCAGCAAACCCGTTAATTACGAGTAAGAAAAAGGCTGATTAGGCAAAAACACCCAATTTTTCTTTTCGGTAAAAATTTCGGTAAACTCCGAGAAAAACTCGGTAAATATGTAGGTAAATCAGAATTTACCGAAAACACCGCGAATCCGGAAAATCGGTAAATCGGTAAACGGAAGATGCACACCCATGATCGTCATCAATGACCTCGTATATCAAGAACATCAGCTAGCTTGAAATTAATTTACAATCAGTGAACTTTCGGACAACTGGCTTTTTCGAGCTCCAGAAACCTAATTCTAGCCCGTGTTTCACCGCGCTACCTTCTAGGTTTTTCAGGTGTTTTTTTGATCTAAGCTGATTTTGTAGTTTTTTCGATAACGTTTTTCATCTTAACCACTGTTCTTAAAAGCATAGTCAAACCTCAGAATCATCTTTCTGTTGTCCCACCTAGTTTTGAAACGGTCCTACTCTGAGTCCAATGATGTCTCTAGAATCGTACGAAATTCCCGGTAATGAACTCCAGCCCCGTCAAAAAAATCCCAGAATTGAGCGGCGAAAACATAGTGGATGAGTTGACCAAAGCTTGTAACTTCTGTCGTTCGCAACCGATTTATGCGAGCGGAATTTAGCGAGGGAAAAAGCTGAGAATGAATGAAAGAATGGAGATGTTGATAAAACCATCGCTCATCTCGCCACCGTTGAGCTCCAAAAAGTCGTAAAGGCGTGCCAAAGTGGTGTCTTGCTGTGGACGCCCCACATTGGCCTCTTCCGATATTTCGCGCATTCGGAGGAATTAAGGGCTTGCATTCGGAATGTCTTACATAGGTTGAGTCTACTTCACAAATATGTGGACATCTCAGATTTTTTCCTTGATGAGGTTGGAATGTGCCTTTCAAGGCAAGGCCCGGACAAAGCTTCGATTTTGAGATTCCCCGCTGAATCAAAGCGTATGCTACAGATGAGAAATGTGAGAAAACTGCGGAATAAATGGTCTTATTTTTATTACGCCAGTCATTTTCGTCAACCTCTGCGTCGGAAATCCGCGCCCATCGTCCATGTTTTCGCCCCCGCATTCTTCAAAACTGCAGTGTAATGATCGGTCATTCCATCCATGATTATCATGCAGTGAATACCGTTATCCCTGACATCAGAGCTGGTTTCTCCAGAGGTGAGAGCTTAGAGTCTGCAGACGTCCAGACGGTGTTCAGCTAGGCCAGCCCAATCTATCTTACCCGATTTATGGTGGTAAATATTTCTTTTTTTCTTTTTTAAATTAAATTTTAAATTTAAATTTCCAAATTTGACCGGTGCTTGCCTTCAAAGGCAGTGGTCGCGATCAAATATGCTTGTCTTCTTTTTCTCTTTTCTGGGTCTTGATTAGTAGGACCTATAAGAAAAAATCGTGAAAAAACACTGTTTTGGGACAAAATTGAAGCCTGAACTTTCATGCCTTTTGATGGTGGACGAGCCCACTCCACAGCATCGGCATCAGAGGTGTGCGGAGCATTCTTTCCGGTAAATTTTTACCGAACCTTCTTACCGATTTTTTTTTCGGTAAATAAAACGGAAAATTCGGTTTAAATTCTGTTTTCGACTTTGGTACCTATCCCACACGATAGCACAAATGATCAATAATATTTGTGTATCATTTTCAACAGTGCATGAGGATAGTGCAAATAATGAGTGAGTTTCACAAATTTAACTGGGCTCAAAGGCTGAACCTGATCAGCAGGACGTTGATTCTGAGAAAAAGTAACATTTCAAATATTTCTGTCGTCGAGGTCTTTCTGTAGTCACTCAAAATCAGGCCAGCTGATGAAAACATTCTTTCCTTCAACTGTGACAGGATGCGCGCTAAAGTACTTATTGGTGAGTGAGGAAAGGTTCTGGTACGATGATTTCACAATGAAGTTGCTCCAAAACCGCAGTGGATTCAGTGTTGTGTCCAGGGGCTCAAAAAGATTTTTTCCAAATCCTAAAATATATGCTTCAAAACTCTGCTGCATTGCGAAATTATTGATATTTCTCAATAAAATATGTATTTTTCGGAGAAGAATCTCGATGAGAAGCACGTGATACAAAAGGTGAAGAGATCGTTCAAACATTAAAAAGGTTAGCCAGAGTCACAGAAAGAAGGATGAAGATGGATATAGCGGCAAAGATATGCCGTAACAGCAGCAAACCCGTTAATTACGAGTAAGAAAAAGGCTGATTAGGCAAAAAACACCCAATTTTTCTTTTCGGTAAAAATTTCGGTAAATTCCGAGAAAAACTCGGTAAATATGTAGGTAAATCAGAATTTACCGAAAAACACCGGTGAATCCGGAAAATCGGTAAATCGGTAAACGGAAGATGCACACCCATGATCGTCATCAATGACCTCGTATATCAAGAACATCAGCTAGCTTGAAATTAATTTACAATCAGTGAACTTTCGGACAACTGGCTTTTTCGAGCTCCAGAAACCCTAATTCTAGCCCGTGTTTCACCGCGCTACCTTCTAGGTTTTTCAGGTGTTTTTGATCTAAGCTGATTTTTGTAGTTTTTTCGATAACGTTTTTCATCTTAACCACTGTTCTTAAAAGCATAGTCCAACCTCAGAATCGTTTTTCTGTTCTCCTCACTATCACTATCTTGAAAACGGTCCCACGCTGATTCCAATGATGTCTCTGTAATCGTACAAGACCCTCTGGGAACGGAGTTATGGCCCCTCAAAATTGAGCTGTGGAAGCCTGGGGGACGAGGTGTCCGAGGGTTGTAACTTCCGTCATTTGCCACCGATGTATGCGATCCGACCTGAAAAAAAGAGAGGGGCTGAAAATGAAGGGAAGAACGGGGATATTGATCCGAATTCATCGCTTATCGCGCCAGTATTGAGCTCAAAAGATCCTAAAAGGCGCGTGCCAAAGTGGCTCCCGGGTGTGCGCCCCCAGGGTGGCTTCCTCCTATGTCTCGCTTATTCGGAAGAATCGAGAGCTCGCACTTGGCAGGTGTTGTATGGGATGGGTCTACTCCACAATCATGTGTTTTTCTCAGATTTCGCTCTTGAGCTTGGACAGTACACCCTCAGATATGAATTTGAGAATTTCATTTAATTATGTAGAAGACCCCTCCTGTATAACACGTGCCAAATGCGAGATCTCAATTCCTCCAAATAAGCGAGATAAAAGCGACCACCACAGGCCCGACCTCTTCGCTCACCACCACAGGCCCGACCCCCTACCAGATTTTCGAACTCGATAGCGTCTCGAAGGATGGATGAATTCCAACAAGTTTTCGTTCTTCAGTCCACTGCCGGTCCGTTTCCTTATCCTGAATCGCTCTCGCGCAACGGTTGCGAATGAAGACAAATACAGGCCTGAGACAACTCGTCCACCAATTTTCGACCCTCAAAACCTAGACGCCTTTCAGGAGCCATAACTCTGTTCAGAAGGGGTCTTGGCGATTTTAGAGATACCGCTGTGATCAGCGTGTGACTCTCTCCAAGATAAGCATAAAATCTGAAAATCAATTTTTTGGGTGTCCTGTGCCTTTGAAGGCAGTGTTCACGATGATTTTCATTGCCGAGTTTTTCACATAAAACAAAGTGTTTGTTTCTTCAAGTGTTACCAAAATTACGAAGAAACGGCGAGGAACGCATTACAACGCATATATCAGTGACACTGTTCTACAACATGGACTAGTTGTCCGGTTGGATGAACATGTTCATGGTGGTAGTCACCGGTGAAAAAATGGGGTCAGTCGAAAATGGAAAAATTTTTCATGCAAAACAGTATTAGTTAGGGTACTAAGGAAGGGACGGAGCAACAGAAAGCACAAAATGGCAAAGGACGGGTCCACAAAACATTTCGTCTTCCCAACGAAGTGTTCCTGTGAGAGTAAAGTGGCGGGTTGAGAGTAAAGGATTTCGTGTCCTTTTGGTCCGTTTTTCGCAGTTTTTCCGTCATTTTAGTTCTTGCCGGGGGTCAAATAATCGACTTCCCGAATTATCACAGAATTGAAGATTATCGTGAACACTGCCTCTAAGTGAGGCCCCGGCGTTGAGTGGAAGGAACGATTCCGCTGACACACGTCACATAGGATGAGATGCACTTAGTATGTCGAACATTTTCGAGAACCAACATTATATGAGAATTAAAATTTCAGTGCACCTTCTCGGTGCTTGGGTAGATTTATTGAATAAGGCATCTCTCCCCCCCCCACCCACACATGAACACACAATTGAAAAAATTATCTTGATTCCTACAGATACTTATGCAGCACCCTTATAGAATGATTTTTTTGAATGCACTGAATTCCTTCTTTCTGTGGAGCCACTCTCTCTAGCATTAAAAAGCACTTTTGTGGTGAACTGATCCACATATGTACCCCCGTCACGCGTTGACAGTGCATATACAGGGTGGCCGAAAAGTATGGGCGCGTACAAAAACGCTATTATTCTCAACGATATTTGCTACCTAACGACATTTTCTTATCTAGGGGATCGAAAATGGGGCAGATGACATTATTCAATCAAACTGTTCCGGGTTTCCGTCCTCCACTTTCCTCCACTTCCTCCACTTTTGTTGGAGGACAAGGAATTTCTGATGATCGGAGAGAAGCACAACAGTTGATGCGATTGGGAATCGACCAATCCATCGCGGAGAAGCCCAAAAACAGAAAAAAAAGTTACTATGAGATGGGTTTTTGGTAAGGTTTAGAAGTTTCGAGCTAGAAATGCGACCGCGAAGAAGAGGACACTAATTTTAGTCTCAAAGAGTGAAGAATAACAATGACTTATTCCTGAACTGAATTCCCGACAAATTTGGAGTAGTTAGGAGCTAGGTAATGCTCGCGGAGTGTCGCAGCAACACAGGGCATCTGCCAGTGGAGCACAACCAATTCTCCCAAATCTCACCACGTGATATGATGCCTTCGCCAGTCCGTATCTTTCTCTCTTCCAGCCTGCTTGGTAGAGAGTTCCTAGAGAGAGAAAATTACCAATCGGACCATTAGCGTCGCTAACCCACAATATCCTGGACTAGTTTAGACTCTAGCCTGCGGCGCACTGTCGATTCTGTACTCCCATGCAGGAAAGCTTATGTGAGAGCCAGTCTTTAGAATCAGGGCGTGTGGGCGTGTCAAAGCATTGCTTTGGTTGAAGCCTCGAAGCAGAATTTTTGTTGCATGCCGCCTTTAGAGTGCTATCTCCATCCCACGTCTCGCAGTTGCGTACCCCCACATACTTCGCGGTTAAAAAAAAAGAACTCTACAGGGTGTTCCAAAATTATTGGCGCGCGAATTGGCTTCCATTTTATGAGGGATTTGGGACTTCTTGCTGTTTCAAATTTTTGAATTCCTTCGAGTCTGAGCTCTGTATTTCTCTCCACTGTTCTGTAAATATGGATTTCTAAGTTAGTACGATCGAGGCTAATCTGAAGTGCGGCGCCACCATCGCAACGCAAAACTTAACGCACACGATGAGACACATCGCCAACCAGCTCAGACTTACCCTGAATGCTATCAGTCGTCTTCACCAGCTAAGTCCAATCTCTGACATAGCTTGTGAAAGCATTAAGATCAGTACTAGCATATCTAAGGTTGTCAAGAGGTGAGTGCCCGAGTTTACCGCAATTCGCGACTGTCGATGAAGTGGAAAGCTAGAGAAAGGAACCTGTGGTTGGGAGCCATCTAGAAACTCGTCGGGAAGAGGCTGAATCTTTGTTCACAACATTTAGAGCAGACCCGTCTGGTGTCCGCAGACAAGAAGCTGAAGTGAGAACGAAAGTTCAGTAAGCTCCTGCACCGTTGCGCCGGAGTCACGCATTGCCTCATGGCGCCTTCAGATTGAACAAATTCTCAGCCTGAAGTTGATAAAGAAAAGCGAAAACGACTGGATAGCAGCTAGAAGAACAATAAGGTCTAACTGCGAGAAAATGTCACCGGTCGAACTGCTCATACGACTTCTGTAATAGTTTTGGAAGGCATCGCTAGCGAGAGTGGAACTCCACCTTTTTTTGTGGATTCCGACATTAAAATCAACAAGGGATTTAGCAGAAAAACAAGTCTAGGGATCGTTTTGAACCGCTGTTGAAGTTTCCGATGCGGTATTGAACAGATGGCGGATATTTTCGGATCTGGCCACTGTTCTGCTTTAGCGCATGAATAATAGTGTCCATTTCGATTATTCCCAAATTCCAGCGTAGGGCTTGAAAAACACATCAATATCTGCGCGCCAATAATTATGGCACACCCTGTATATTGCAACTTCATGTGCGTTTTATTCAAACGTTGCGTTCTGTTGAGCCCAAGAACTTTGTTTGTCGGTAGCGACGTGGTGTAATAATGTGTAACCAACTTCTGTGATTGGTGAATTGAACAAAGATTTATCGCATCATTTTCTCGATTGTTGTACTTTCTCGAATATGCTTGTCCTCCACAAGAACCTCGAGATATAGATCCGGTGTTCGTACTAGAGGATTTTGAGCGCAGATTATTTGTGTCCTGTCGTACACCTATAACGATAAGATCATCTCGAGAATTTCGATCCCGAGAAGGGCGAGATCGCCGAAACGTTACTTTGACATCAAAACCATCACGCTCGCTACGTCGTGCCTGCTACGCTCAAAACGATGGGCGCAGTTTTGTGAAACCTCGCGGGAAGTCTGAAGCAAGACCTAGTGAGAGCCTAAGATTTTGGAAGAGTCTCCCTTTCCAGTAGTCTTAAACGTAGAAAACATTTTGAGAAAAATAGAATACTGTTCTCAAAAGCTGAATAAGTTGAGCTAGCAAGAAGAGCGAGCGAACATGATCTGGTGCATGATCTAGTTTGGGAACCATATTTTGTGAGGAATACATTTTGTTCTCGACGCATTGGGCTTCTAGAGCTTTGGCACTTGTGAAAATAGCTGACGAGGTAAAAATTTGAACATCTGGCAGGATTCCGTCAGCTTCCTTCGCTAAGACGAAAGGTGAAGGTGAAAACCTTAGCACCTGATTATAACTTTTCTTGTGTGGTTGTTTCATACCTTCTCGAGCAACTACACATCTCTTTGCTCCTCAAAGTTGACTAAATCATTATTAAAGTCTGTGAAGACGTGCCGGAATCAGATCTTTCTCAGAACTCAGATTACGTCGATCTGCGTCAGTTCTTCTTGTATCAAACAGTTTTTTCCTCACAACATTTTCAGGGAATTGTACGGGCTCACGTCCTTTCTAAAAGAGTAACCAAAGTAATCATGTACTCGGGACCTGCTGCAAGAGTGAGTTCACTTATACTTGAATCTCGAGGGTTGCTCAGACATATGAGACCATTTGCCTGGGCTGGTAGTAACCCCCCCCCATTGTCGTGACGACAATTGTCATGGCATTTAACAACATGTCGCGGCCAAAAGGCGGGAGCTATGGGTTCGTATCATATCCTACAACACATGGCTCGTAACTGTCACGAGCTTGTCACGACAATTATTTTCACGAGCCGTCACAAGTGTCGCGTGGACATAACAACACGACAAGGCGACAGAAAGCGTGACACAAAATAGTGCGCGGTTGATGGAGTGCGCAGATTGCTGCAAGTGACGTGCACTCGTGTACAACAACTCAGACAAACCATCGCTCGGAGCGACACCGGCTCCTCCCAATTATGACGTCATCGCACGGGCAGCGGCCGAGGGCGAACTGGCATCGCGGTCTTTGTCCGGTGCCAGTTCGCTTCTCGGCCGCTGTCCGGTCGCTCTCGGGGCGACAGCGGTGCCAACTCCAGAGATATTTAGAATTAGAATTCAAAATTTCTCAGGCGACATCAAAGCTTTACTAGCCCACATGATTCAGCTGAAAGGATTGAAACTAAAATAAGTGATAACCTCAGAACATTTAACAATGTAAATATAGAAAAAACACTGAAAATAAAGAAGCCATGGAGGAGCGGAAGATCGATTCGATAGAAATTAGAAAAGCTGCAGAAAGCGTTCGTGGTAAAGAACAAAAACGAACGAAATTACGTGTGGTACAATAGCAGGAAAAAATACTCAAAACATTACATTGAAAAAGGTAATAACGAGAAGTGCTCCAAATGTTCATATCGTCATTTTATTGATCGATTGATGGTCTCCCATCAATCCGATTTGTGGTAGGTATAACGCAGTGATCGATATGGTGGACCATCATAGCACTCAATTGGGCGGACGTGACAGTGCACGTTTGGTGCAGTTGGTCTGCGAGCCGCTATTAGATGTGAGTCGCGGGTTCAATACTTCGTGGATGTCAGATTTTACAATAAACGCCGCATTTCATATGACGATGCGGTTAAGGGTGCTTTCAGATGTGAGTGGTTAGCGCAGTTGGTGTGCTCGTCGATGTGGTTCGCTCGTCGTTGGCTCAGATCCGGCGGAGCCCTCGCCAGGCTTTCGCGGTGATACCTCGTGACATATTCGTGACAAAGGCGAGACAATCCCTATCACTGCCTCGTGTTGTCACGAGCGATTTCTCGTATTGTTGTGGCAACACAGGGGGTTTACCACCAATCCTGATGCTCCGACGTAATCGTCCTGGATAGTCAATGAGCGAACGTAGTCCTGCCTAATCAATACGTCGCTTCGCAAATTAAGGAGAGGGACTAACGATAAGCGTCCCTCTCTTTAAGTTATGTACCAGGTGGGAACACGAACGACCTAGGACTTCCGATCGGAGTACAGTTTTTTTTTGTCTTTTTTCGGGTGTCTCACTGGTATATGGTAAGGGAGGTACTCAAGCCTACCGTTCAACTATGAAGCAAGCCTGAGTATCCTATTAGGGCGAAACGGTCAAAATTATCGAATTATCGGGTATCATCATAATTTTTTAGGATTTCAAATTTCTTATTATACTCAAAAATAAATTTTTTAAATGATTAATCAAAATCGAATTATTTAGAATTCGAAAAATCCATAGAATATTTATCAAATAATGCAATTCGGTCCGAATGTTACTGAGTATTTCGATTGCTCGGAATGCGACAAAATTTGCTGCTTCTTTGCTAGTCGCTGGCAGCGCACACAAATTAAGCTAATTCCTTACTTCTAGAATTTATTGGAAATAAAACTTCCGAATGAAGATTATGAACCTTCGAAGTCGATCTTATTCCCAAAGTTTTTTAATCACACAGATCTTTCAGGCGAGCGGATTTTCTTGTTATAAAAAAGCTACTACAGGCGATCGGTTATGGGAGTCGATTGGCGGAATTAGATTTGGAGAGCTGTCGCTCTGCCGTAATCGTTTACTCTCAAGAAGATATTTGTTATTCTTCAGGCAAAAACGACTACGGCGCATCAATTAAGACCTAATTTTCAGGATACTTGTTACATATTTTTTACATATTCATACATATGTTTCGCCATCCGATTCCACGTAATCTCCTCTACTCCTCTTTTTTCCTAGCGTTTGTCCGACGTAGATGTAGGGTCCACCGGCTTCTTCTGGTCCTTCTTATGTTTCTGTCACTTTCGTCTCTCAGAATGAGGCGTGCTACAGCCATGTCTGACTTCATGAGAGACGCGGCCGAATGCCTTTTCGAGGCTAAGGAAAGCGACCAATGGATTATCCTGGTTTTCTACCGAAGCCTCCCTATTGGAAGCCGCGTAGTGTGGGTGGCTACAACTGTTCCACACCGTCTGACACATCTGTTCTGGCTCGCTGTTGTCGAGACAACGCTTCTCTGCCACTTGTCCAGGATGCGTTACAAGATCTTCACAGTATTACATAGCAATCCAATGACCCTATAGGACGAACAGCCACGTCTACTTTCTCCCTTCAAGAGGGCACATCTACACTTGTGTCCAGACTTTGGAGTTACTCTTTCCAATGCATGCCTGTTTAAGAATTCAAAGAGCCAGTCAGAGCTAGGATCAGTTTCTAAACCTGTGCAGGAAGGTCATTGGGTACAACTGTTCCATTTAGCTTCATTTTCGACTTCAGAGTGGATGGGACAATGCGGGAGCTCTTTGCTTGAGACAGCTTTGACGTGGCCCCGTAACCTTTCCAGAACATTGACAAGGTGTAGGAGAGCGGATCCGTAGGCTACTTTAACAACACTTAAATGTGTTGACTGTAAAGATTTCGCGCCTTGGTCAATCAAAACGCGGACTTCTCGCATTCCATAGTGATTTAGCTTTTTGTAGAGCTCTTTGCAATTATTTGCTATCCCATCTGAGACAGCTTCCTTCGCATCACGCTCCGCTGTCGAATACATACCTCGGTCCTGTTCTCGGATCGATTCCTCATACCCGATCACCTATAACAGCACTCTTACTCCAGCAAAAATCGTTTCCTTACAGAAATTATGTGAACAAAATCCTCGAAGACTGGGTCTTATACATAATTTTCATGTTAAAATGTTCAGGAAAGTTCTGGGTCTGTGGGTTTGGCTTGTTTGTCTTCCCCGATCGATCCATACCGGAAAAAAGCAGTAAAATGTTCTTACTAAGTGTTTAAACCGTACCAGATTCTTAGGCGAGTGGACTCCCATATTGCCCACCTGAAGTTGTGAAAACGTCTGTAGATAAACTCACAACCGATCGCTTACTGTAAAACACATTTTCAGGGCGAGGAACCACAAATTGAAGTAATAATTGCACGCTACAACAGCTACTTTTCTACAGTGCTGTCGTTAATATGCAATGGCGCGGTGAGTATTGTCTAGCCAAGTGAGAAATTCAGGGGCCGTATGCAAGAACGCAACCGTTGGGGCAGGGGCAGTGCAGTCGGCGCCTTTGAAGATTGTCGATGCTTACAAGGCAAGACTCGTCTATCGTAGTTGGTTACAAGTCATGACACGTATTTCGTGCCCCAGTAGTCTTTCTCGCTGTGTCCTAGCCGCCCCAGCTAGGAACTTGGGGCACAGCGAGGACACTATTGGGGCAAGACATACGTGTCTTGACGTGCAACCAACTGCGGTATACATGTCCTGTCTTGTGAGCATCGGCATCTTCAAAGGCGCTGACTGCACGGCCCTTGCCCCAACTGTCGCGTTCTTGCATACGGCCCCAGGTGGTGCATTTCATCCTGTTGTCTCAATACATGCCTCGTCTTCTCAGAAGCTTTTAGCGAAGTTATTTGCGGGTTACCACGACCAAATTACAATACTCGTGCATTTTCCGAATTGCTAAGTCACAAGCCGGATACTGGCAGGCACCTTGAATTACTCGCAGTTCATGAAACTTCTATTTCCGAGAGGACTCTGTTACACAGCAGTGGTAAGGAGATTGAAACACAGTGTTTCTGTAGCATACGTCACATAGACTCGATGCTTCCGTCCAGCCTCACTAATGGAGCATAAGGCTTCAATACTTGCTGTTTTAGCTATGAAGCAGCTAGTTTTAGGCTTGCTGCTTCTCTGGCGGAGAAGCGTGCACAGGAGTTCTTCCCTCTCTGGAGCAGCAAGTTGAAACCGGCTGCTGCACCCATGGAAATGCAAAATTGTAGTTCGAAGTACCATATGCTTCATAAAGTTACTATTCTATCGAGTTTCGTAAGCAAGTTACATTCATACGAAAAGGTCATGAGTCTTTCGCTTAGCAATTGTAACTTACCTACTTATATCGCAAGGTTGTGTTGATTGCCATTCAAAAAAGACTTCGTTGAACAATTAATACGTACATAACATTAAGAATACCCACATTTAGGCCCACGTCACAGTTGGACGTTAGTCCGTAGTCCCATCGTGTCGATATACTGCGCTTATCTGGGCCAAATTCCGGTCCGCAATCGCGTCTCGACACGCTTTGCGGCCGCACGCTCCCGAGTCAGAAGAGCTTACAGCGCTGCAGCCGCCGATCTGCTGACTCTAGGTGGGTTTTGCAAACTGGAAACTAAGAAAAATTGGAAAAAAATTGTATAAAAAGCCACATCGAGTCGGCTTTGGCGATGGAAACCCGACTGACTCGAGCGCGTGTCGAGACGCAATTGCGGACTTGAATTTGGCCCAGATAAGCACAGTACAAGTTAAGTGCTCAAAACGAGAGCAAAAAGTTGTCCCTCGACAGTCTCTCATGGGTCTATCCTGCTTCGGGACTATCCTAAACGGGGGGTGGGGCACTCAAGTAAAAGTCAGGAATGAAATAAACCACCGATCTAATAGAAATGAAATGAGCCAACGAGTTATCAATCGAAATCAAACGAAACGAATATACATTTCTATAGAATTTCATCAACAACAATGATTGATAGCAGCATCAAGCATCTTTAATCAGGTTTTCCATTCATTTCTACGAGGGGGTTTATTTCATTTCTGACTTTTATTTGAGTGCCCCTCCCCGTTTAGGATAGTCCCCGTGCTCCCACCTAGTGCCCCCCCAAGTCATTATTCAAGTAGAGCACGCGAAACGTAGACAAAAATTTGTTCCTTTACAGTCCCCCTACGTCCGTAGTCTTTCATTGTCTCACTCCGATCGCAGTTGGATCACTAATAACATTAACAACATTGCGGCATCTCGTCGCGGGCGGCCTATGCAGGCACATTGACGACCTATCCTCTGTTTTCGAGTGAAATTTATTCCCGTTCACCGCGTGCGTCTGCGCGCACACTGCGTCTCCTTCTCCTCACACTTTTTCGCTGTCTCTACCTTCGCTACGCACAAGCGCGCGAGGAAACAGTGTAAATTTGGCTGGAAATCATAGGATAGGTGAGGCTACGAGCGACCTAATTGTAAGAGGGACAACGGACGACGTAGGGGGGACTACGTTCGAATAACGTACTACTATGACGGGTGCCTCAACTTTATGCAGAGCATCTGAATATCACGAAAGCTGTCACTCTCTCTTTTTACGGCATTATTCATCAAATTCTCACCTGCCTTCGATCGCCTAGCCCACTCAGCTGGCATGCAGGCCGCTCTAGCGGACATACTCCTTCGTGTGCACCTCCTGACAACTTTGAACGTCTTTAGGTTCAGGGTTAGGATTAGTGTGTGTCATTGCATACTCACCTCACGTGCACGTGACGCATCGATTTCGTACGAGCCAACGCTCCCGCCTCTCATAAGCTGATCATGTGGGGCTTTCCTAAGTTTTCATGGTTCTTTTAGATCTCGCGTTTTTTTTATCAGTCTCGGGTCTTCAATTTCTACTGTTATTATATTACGACCGTTTGTTGAAGTTTTGAATTCAGGAATATCAGGAATCGACGACAACGAATAGAAACTACCCATTCCCAATGATTTTCATTTATTTCGTGGTGCTACTCAATTGAAACCTGCTCTCAGTGTTTGTTACTGTCTTTTGACTTCTCTGGAAACCTTTTAATTGATTTTTTATCTCTTCAGAATGTTTCTATTGCCTAGGCTATCACGAAGCTCTAAAAACAGCTTTGGAAAAGCAAACAAAGCTTTGCGAGATCGAAAGCTGATGAAAAACATGAGCAGCCGATGAAGGCGGACGCGAAAGCTCGTACGGAACCGATGCGTCTCTTGTCCGCAGCGCGAGTCCGCAATGGCGCATACTAAATTTAACCCCGAACCGGAGGATATACTATTCCTGGTGCAATTGAAGTTTTCTATTCAGGTGCTGCTTGTCTTCGTACCGAAACAAAATCGGCTTCAGTTGAGTACCTACGAGATAGTGATCATGTATATTTCGTTAGCGGCTGCAGTTTATTCAGTAAATCATCTGTTATCTTGTCCGGTAATGATTTTTCACGATTCGTTTGTTCGATGGGGTCCAGAAAATTTGGGACAAGTGAAGCTGAAGCCTATTGTCGTGGGCCATGCGTTGACTGTTATGGTTTCCATTTCCGATTTAGTCTGACACATGGAGCAGGCGGAGTGCAGTGCCGGGTAAGCGGCCACACTGGAGAATAGGGTTTCGATGCGTGCGTGGTGATCTACCGTCGCAGCCCCGTCCATTCATCAGACTAGAATCATCAGACGAACTCTATGTATGCGGGAGGCAAAGGGCAATGCAAGAGAAACACATCTCCCCTTGAAGATGCGCTTCTCTTGCGCTGCCCTCTGCCCTCACGCACTCGCCTGCAGGTATGAATCTTTCACCGAATCACACGGATCGAGGAATACTTTTTTCGTGCCTTCATCTCTTTTGTATAAATTGTGGGCTTGTGACTCAGTTTTTCGGTAAAGGAAAACTGCTGAAAAACATCGAAAACAAACTGTAGAGGGAGAATTGTTCAATCGGAACAAATAGTTTGAAAGCGCCAACTCTCCACATGACCATTCCAAAATTCTTTTTTCGTTGACGGGCGTTCGTGTTGAATTACGCACGGTGGTCTCGTGTTCGGTTCGCCTTCGCTCCGTCCAAGATAAACTTTAGATGAAGAGTCTCTGACAAATTGTGAGAAGTTCAAGCAAGTAGGTTTTTATGGAAGATCACTCGGCCTATTTGTCGTCAGAGTTGAAAACAGTTGTCGCGTGAGCACTATTGTCGCATCCATAGACAATATGGTGCTGTGCCACCAATGGTCAGGCCCGGACATGATTAGGCTGTGCATTGGCAATGTGCTCTGACTTGGTGACGGGTAAGGCTTGAGCGTGTCCTCTCACTTGAAACATAGGGTTGGTCAGGATCGCTCGTGTTGATGCTACTTGAGGTGATGATGGTTCGCAATGAAGTGGCAATGTGATTGTGAAACAGGTGCTAACGCGGTGTTTGGCAGTTCACTCTGAGATCAGACCGCGAATCAGCGCCTGACAGAGCACTGGCATCGACGCCGGCGGCAACGTTGGATGAGCGATCTGGTGACCAACGCAATGAGCAGTGCAAGGTGCCGGCAAATGACATGCACATATTATCAATCCACCGGGACTGCGGCGTCTCAGGGCAAAGCCATTAGCACACGAGGGTTAAAAAATTAAATCTAATCATTCTTATGCCTGCAGTTCTTGCCAATAGTAGGGTTTCCAGTGTATCATAAACAGATTTAAAAAGGCTTCGCAGCGATGTTTCCCGCCCTATTCGGGGGTTCGAATAGGACACCTCCAGAAGAAATGAAAAATTCCCAGAGTAACTTGACCGCGTCTGGAGGCGGCATACATGCTATTGTTATATGTAAGGATAGTTAGCGCTGTTGAGATAGTGCACCGAACCGCATGGCCTGCACCTCAACGTTCACGCATTCGGAAGCGTCAACAACGAAAAAAATATTTTGATTTTGTTTGATGGCGGCATACACGTTAGTTAGCGCGGTTGAGATGCACCGAACGCGGTTGAGATGCACCGAAAGTGCACCGAACCGCATGGCCTGCACCATAAGGCTCACGCATTCGGTCAAACACGAAGCTTTACGACTTTACATTGATAATAACTGAATTCTGGTACTGCGATAGCCGGCCCACGTGTATTTAGCCTCGACCTTTCTATTAGAAACACATTGACTGAGCAACCACGACTAAGCAAAAGCAGGATGGATATCACTGCGAACTGGGAAGCAAGAGGAAAATCGCTTGATTTGATTGGAGGATCGTAATTCAACACCGAGGCCAGTTCCTTTACCCTCCTGAGTCAGTTGGAATAACAGCGGATACTTAAGGGCGCAGAGAGACGGTTTCCAATAACTTTCGTCAACTATTCTCTGTACTTTTTCAGATGTTGCTCTGCATTCTGGACTGGACCTTTCATAACCTGGGGTGAAAAATGAAGCAAACTTTATCATGGATGCTGTCTCTGAAGGGAGAGCCTACGAAGCTGCAAATAGAATAGCGAAATGATTGACTCACGCAGTAGGCTCATATGCACTCACATGCGTTTTGTCCTTGTCTGATAATCGGCAACTCAGAAAAATCACAACAAGTTACTTGTGATATAAATGTAACTTACTTGAATGTCTCAAGTAACTTTTTTTTAATCACATGTAACACGTTTATATTACATGTTACTTAATTTTATATTACATGTAAGTTACACTTATGTTACATGTAACTTGCATTTGAATTTTCACTGTGGGTGGCCATCACGTGACGCAGACCACACGCGACGTAGAGAGCGTGTCCCAGATCACATACTACGGAAAAAAATGCTGGGCTGGGCCTTCCCTGCTGGTGTGGTGTCGAGGACCTCAAACTTGGGTAAGTGAACCAGCAGCAACGCCAGTCGTCAGCAAGACCCCGCGAGTGTGTCGTACATCAACCTTGGAAATATCTTCATGGCCGATTTACGTTACTTGCGACTTATCTCAGTTCGTTGAAGTTACATGTAACATATCGAAGGCGCACCGCACGCAGTATCCCGCCGATGTGTTACATGTAACTTAGATGACTTGAGATAAGTCGCAAGTAACTTACATCGGCTCAGGTATGTTACAAGTAACTTGTTTTCGGTCTTTTACGTTACAAGTAACTTGTTTTCGTGTTTTTGAGAATCGGTCCCCTAGATGATCTTCACTTCAGATGATTCACATTCATACTAACGAGATTCTCGTCCTCAACAATGGACTACTTCAACATCTCACACTCGGACGCACCTCCCTATGTTTCTTCGCGTTCTTTATTGTTTTCTCTACTCTCGCGTCGGCAACAACGTTTCTAATAAAATACATATCAATATGTCGGTGAGCCTTCCCATCAACTACATGTGTTTTATTTCTTTCATTATATATAAATGTACGTAATCCGAATCGGCAAAATTAGTAGCTTTATTCGCTAGTACTTTCCTGCACCTAGTGTCTCCAGCTTATTTAGTCGTTTACGAGCTACTGCTTTTTTTGTGGCCGATTTTGCATTTGCTGTTAATGACGATCTATCGATCATTGCTGTGTCATTACTTTATTTATTTATTTATTTCATGGACTTGGACTATTTGGTCACACGTGTTGTAATACATTAAGAAAGAGGAACAAAACGGAATCAAGTTCTGATAGCAATTTCAGAAACTACAACGTAAAAATGAAAAGTTTTAACAATTTATGACAAAAAGAATAGGATACGTCTCGAAGTTAAGATTCCTGAACAACTCTTTGGCAACTGATGAAAGTCCTAAATGCACCTGGTGTCATAGCTAAAACATCTCCCTTAAATAGGGATCTAAATTTGTGGGACACTCTGTTGCAGAAAAAATTTCTCCTGACTTGGCTTCTAGCTACAGAGCCTCGAATACCGAATACACCACTCCTGGTTCTATTAGAAGTAAAAGTCAGAACGTTCGAAAAGTCAACAGAGACCCTCCCAGTCAGGATTTTGTACATCATTAACAAATCATTACAGTTTCTTCACTCCTTAAGGACTGCAGACCTAACTGCTTGTTTCTATCTATACCATTGGGGAGACGATCGTAGGGCAGCCCACTGCATCTCAGCATAAGTTTACGCGTTAAATTATTCTGAACTCGTTCTAGTAACACGATGTCCTTTTTTCTGTATGGACTGAAAACAGTGGTTCCACTCTCTATTATTGGACGGACATATATTTTATAGACCTTAATAAGTATTCTGGAATCCTTACTCTTGATAGTCTTGAACAAGTTATAGGTTCGGTATGTCGCTTTTTGAAGGATATTTCCGCAATGAGCTAAGAAGTCCAGCTTATGGTTCAGCAAAAATCCGAGGTCACGCACTTCCGTAACTTGGCTCAAGTTTACACTTCCAATTGAGTAGCTAGTGGACGCCGGCAAAGTACCACCGACCGTGAACACTTTAGACTTTTCGGCCGCTAGGGGCAAGCTATATGTTCCGTGGCCCAGGTCTGGACAAAAGAAACAGAACTTTGCATATTTTCTTCGTCATCTGAATTTTTATGACCTTATAAATTTTGATATCGTCTGCATACATTTTGCATGTAACATTGAAACTAGAAATGCGACTGGGTAATTCATGAGTAAAAATCAAAAACAATATGGGTGAAAGTACCCCTCCCTGAGGCACACCGCTGTAGGTGGAGAATGATGAAGAGTACTCTCTCCCAACCCTAACTTGAAATTTTCTATCCGTGAGAAAACTTTCGGTCCATGCAATGAGACGTGGTTGGATACCAATCACAGCCAGCTTATGGAGCAGTTTACGGATGTGTACTCGATCACAAGCCTTAGCAAAGTCAAAATAGACTACACCAACCCGATTCTTAGACTCGATGGCGTTTGTCCAATCATTCAGTGACGTAAGCATGGCAGTTTCCGCAGATCTTCCTTTGCGAAACCCGTACTGTTCGTTATGAATGATGTGGTTATCCTCAAGGTGCTTCAAAACATGCCGTTTAACTATTTTCTCAAAAGTGCGGGAGAATACTGAAGTTATACTTATTGGTCTATAGTTACAGGGATCGCTGTAAGGTTCTTTTTTTTTGGTATTGGTGTCACAAATGCATGCTTCCAACGAGCCGGAACTTCGGCTTGCATGTAACTCAAATTGAATATATACTCTAGCGGCTTTACTATTTGACAAAGCACATTTATGACAAAAGTAAGAGGTATTTGATCCAGAGAGGTTGAGAATGAACTCGGCTATTTGCTGAGGAGCTCGAAAATCTCTTCATTGTAGAACCACAAGGAATTTTCCATAGTGGGGTAGGAAACAGAAGTGAAATTCGGACTTGAGCTTCCCTCATCTTCCCTGACATAGACCTTTTGGAAAACTTCGGCAAACAGTTGTGCTTTCCCAGAATCTGTGGATACCGTATCATTGCTCACCACCAAACTAGGAATGGTCCGCTTTTTAGAGCCAAACGAGTTGATGTATCTGTAAAATCTGTTTTGATCTCTGGATTCTATATTCTTTTTCTCAACGAAGAAGTTGAACCGGCTCAGCTGTTTCTCAACTTTTATGCTAAAAGCCTTGTACTCGTCCCAGCACGAAGTATTATTGCTAGATACGGCTGCACGCCACAAGGAATCTCTTCTAACCAACATTCGTTCGAGGAAGCGTGGCAAACGCAGGTTCGCTGGCTCACTTTGCGGAGCGGTACAAAAATATCAATAACATGTTGAAGGCACGCAATGAAAATTTCGTAGGTTTCATCAACTGACATAGCCGTGTTAAAAGATCCAAGCCAATCAATATCGCTCAAATACTTCTGGATTTCAGAATAATTCGCAGCCTTGAAACCCTTTGTCCAATAGACGTGGGTGGGCAATACAGAAAAATCGATGCAAAACTCAATTGTTGCGTGGTCACTTGAGCCAGTCGGCGAAGTCACGTGAACGTCTTTGACCAGACCACGCTCATTGCAGAAAACAAGATCTAAAAACGCATCCCCTCTGGAGGGAAAGGGCCCATATTGCATGAGATTATGAGCATCTAGTGTTTCGCGAAAGTTTTTTGTGACTGTGCAGCTACTGTTACAGTTGCTCGCATTCAAAAGGGGTAGATTAAAATCCCCGAGAATACTGCAAGAGTGCTCGCACGCACAGAAGTCACTGATGGCTTCAAAGGCACAGGACACCCAAAAAATTATTTTTCAGATTCGCTGCTTATCTTGGAGAGAGCCACTCTCCGACCACAATGGTATCCCTAAAATCGTCCAAGACCCCCTACGGACGGAGATATAGCTTCTTGAAAAAACCTGCATTTTGGGGGCGAAAATTTCGTGGACGAGTTGTCTCAGGCCTGTATTTCTCTTCATTCGCAATCGCTGCACGTGAGCAAAACAGGATAGGGAGATAGACCGGCAATGGACTGAAGAACGACGAATTGTTGGAATTCATCCATCCATCGAGTCGCTATCGAGTTCGAGAATCTGTTAGGGGGTCGGGCCTGTGGTGGTGAGCCAAGGGGGTCGGGCCTGTGGTGGTCGCTTATATCTCGCTTATTTGGAGGAATTGAGATCTCGCACCTGGCACATGTTATGCAGGAGAGGTCTTCCTCACAATTACACGAAAATCTCAAAATTCATGTCTGAGGGTGTACTGTGCCTTTAAGGAGTTGATAACTGTTTCTGGCGTCACAGCTAGGAGTTCTATATACGGAAACGAGTCTGATTATTTTTTCGAGGTACACGTCACATACAAGAATTTCGTAGGAATCTTGAACAGACTCCTGTGGGACTATTTTATAAGAAAATGATTTTTTTAGCAGCAAAACAAGGCCACCGCCTTTTCTATACTTTCTATCACATCTAATCCCAAGGTAATGAGTATTAGCAACACCTAGGAGCGGAGCCAAATCGTTTTTTGAGGTCAACCAAGACTCTGTGAGAAGAGCGAAGTCAAAATTTTGGTAACAAATCCTAGCAACGAGTGATTCCGAATTTTTCACAAGTGATCGTACGTTAGAGAGCAAAAAAGACATCGATTGACTTGAGTTCCGAGGACTCACACCAGGTTTCCCGTTGGGGGAGCCAAGGGCTGGGTGGGAGTTTCCTCAGTTGCCAGAACCGGAGGCATTGTCTGAGAAGCAGGCAGTCCCTCTACGTTGCCCAAACGCTCTCTACGCCTACGTTCTCTCTCTTCCCGGGTTAGGGAGCGGCGTATGTATACGCCTTTGTGAGGAGAAAAAAGCAGTCGGTGGGCGCGTCTGAGAACTTCATTTTGAAAACGTGAGCTTCGTAATACAACTTTTAACAAACGATTCCTACGAGGATCTCCCATACGATATGCAGTAAAATGAGCACACTGAACATTGAGATACTCAAGAATCTGGTTTACATAGAGGAGGTCTTGTAAGAATCTACCAACAGAACTAGAGGAGGTGGATTCCGGAACACCAGATAAAACAATTAATTTTTCCAACTCATGATCTATATCGGATTTCTCAACAGGATCAGAAACTGAATGAACATCAGAGGTATGTAAAAGAGGATGAGATACAGGCTTAGATTGCAAACTATTCAGCTGGATCTTAAAGGCAGTGTCCACGACAAGAATCATGTCTGATTTTTTGATGGAGATCGGCAGCTGCGGGGCCTAGTGGAACCCTAACGTTGAAAAAACTGAGAAAAATGAGCTAGGAACGGTCTCTTACGGCCCCAAAGTTGGACACCCATCAGCTCGTCACCCCCAGATGCTCTTTCCACGCCCACCGACGTGAAGAAATGAATGCTCGAGATTGTGAGATGAGCGATGGTTTCCGATCAATAGCCCCGTTCTTCCTTTCATTCTCAACTTCTCTCTCTACTCAGGTCAGCTCGCATACATCGCCTGCAAAAGACGGAAGTTACAAGCCTCGGACAACTCGTCCACCATGTTTCCTTAGCTCAATATTTGAGGGACCATAACTCCGTTCCCTGAGGGTCTTGTGCTAATTCAGAGTAATCATTGGAATCAGCATGGGGCCGTTTTCAAGATGGGCGGAAAAACAGAAAAACGATTTTAATCGTGAACACTGCTTTTAAGAGATGTGTTCTCAGCTCTCAAATACTGACTTCCTGAACTAACTCGTTATTCCTTTTGTTGATTTCCTTCACCTCCTGCTTCGTCTCCAGCAGCAGTTCGATGATTAACTTCACATAGTTTGGCATCGTGGAATCTTCGGCGAGAATTTGAATGCGATTGTCGGGTTCCATACAGCTTGACGAATCATCGACACGGCTTCTTTTAGCATGACGACCAGGTACAGAGGAAGATCGAATAGGGGAAAGGACCATGTTGATCTGTGGGAATGGCAGCGGGAGTCGATAAGTCGATAGATGCGATAATCGAGTGCAGATAAAGTCCACCAAACTAGGCGGTGGCCTGACGCGGGGGTTCAGAAAAGATAGGACTGGCTCGAGGATACGACGGTTGGAGAAGACTCGGGCAGGCAGGAATGAGTTGAAACAGAAATAGGCGACAATGCCGAGAAAAGTTGAACGTTCGGCAGAGTGGTCGAGAGACCAGCCGCTCACGGTCTGCCCAGGCGAGAATGATTACTGCTATTAATGCCTTATTGCTCATTTGTGCAATTTCCTAGATATTATGTATATGACGGGGATGATAAAAGAGGAGTTTAGAATCACACCCCCATTTCACTCGATAAAAGTTCAAGTGCAGCAAATATTTGTTCCAAAAAACTACTGTATTCTTTTTTCTTCCCATGTTGACCTTTCTGTTCTCTGATTTCTGTGTTTCTGGCGGATTCGATTCTCCATTTTCTGTTCTCGGAATTGTTTTTTCTGAAAAGTTCCACACTCTTTTAGACGGAACCGACAATGCGATTCGTGTTGCCGGTATGTTCCTAAAGTTTTCAAGTTGTCTCATCCTATTAATGAAAATCGCGGAAGTTAGAAAAATTGTTGAATACTGTGCAAAAGATCCGTTTTCCGAAGAATCGACATCGGATAGCTTGTACATTGACTGTAAAAATATATGTAGGCGGATGACTGAAATAACCAATCTAGTCTCTGACTAAAATAAAGTCAAGTCTCTAATTTCAGGTTTCGCTATTTGAACGGCAAAATGATCTGCGTCCTCTACGGGTCGTCCTGCGTACTGTCTGTGCTTTGGGTGACCACTTTTGCACATGCGGCATGGTTTCGTCATGCCCTCCTTGCTGACGATTACTTGCATCCTCTAAAAGGCCGGCCAGAACTATTTTCAGAGATTGTAGGTGTTTCAGACTTATGAATCTGTTATAAAACGGTTTCTAAGAACACCATTCGCACTTTTTACAGAACCATGCAACAATAATTACTTCAATGGTGCTACTACTTGGTATAACGCTTCGCTCTTTGGCTGCCATGATCGTCTGCGCTGCAAGGATTCTCAAAACAATAAGGCATCTTCAGGACAAGAGCTCGAGGCGCCTACAAAAGAAGATATTCAGAATTCTTCTGCTGCAGGTGACTCCTAACTAATGATCTTGTGTAGTTAGAGGGTTCTCCGCGTGTTCAGGTGTTGAGCATTTCAAACTCTCATTTTGAAAATATTTAAATGCCGTCCTATTGATGGTTTGGCGCTTGATTGCCTTCTTCGGAAGGCTATGATGTGACAGGAATCAAATTCTCAATGTTTTACTACAGGGACAGGTGGATTTCCGAGTTTCACGTTTCGAAATCCACAATATTGCTTGTTTTCCATTTTTCGCGTTTCGCATTTCGAACACCGCACGAAGTGATGCTGAATGCGGAGATATGGGTCTACAGGCATCGAAAAGCCATGAAATTCCCCCTCTTTCGAACTCTAAACTCCATCGAATCTATGCGTCTACCCGTTGTGTGGTTTCCGTTTCCGATTAAGTCTGACGCATGAGCCAGGCGGCTGGTCGTGCGGTGTTGGCGGCCTCACTCGAGAATGGGGTTTCGATTCCCACGAAGTGATCTAGCGTCGCAGCCCCGTTCATTCATAACACTACAAATATTACGCGAACTCTACACCTATGGGAATAAACCGTTCAGCTAACACGCAAGCTTCCGAGCAGTTCATGAAAGTTCAAGCAAAAACGACGAAGGCACCAGGCCACTCTCACTTCGAGCCTTTGCTTCTCAAACCAAGTCCCCATTATACAATCATGTGAAAAAATCAAACGAGACATACTTTTGATTTTTTATGTGAATTTCCGGGTAGACGGTCCCAATGACACGGAGACGCATACATTTCGAGGCTAATAGTATGATCTCCACTCAACAGAACATCTTGCCATTGCTCGTCTCACAGGCCAGTCCTTGTCTATTTTCGCAGACCATGAAACTAGGTGTTAGGCGTGTGATGATAGGCATTCAAATGAGAAGTTTGGGATTCAGACGTTGTTGCAAACGCTGCAATTTTATCAAAGATGAATAAAATGGTATCGTTTCAAACAGAACGTGAGAGCTACTTATGGGAGTGTCCGAAGACGAGCACGATATCGTGCAAAATGCAGAAGCTTGAACACTTGTCCTTCGACTAAACGGAATTTCTTATTGATCGATGCGAGCGATTCGGGTACCTCCAGATTGGATGCACTTTCAGTAGTTCAATACATATAGTATGATACCCACTCGACAGAACATCTCGCCATTACTCGTCTCACAGACCAGCCATTGATCTATTTTCGCAGGCCATGAAACTAGGTGTTAGGCGTGTGATGATATACCTTCAAACAAAAAGCTTGTGATTCTGACTTTGTTGTTAAAGCTACAATTTTATCAAAGATGGCTATGATGGTATCTTTCAAAACAGAACATGAGAGCTATTTATAGGAGTGTCCGAGGACGAGCACTATCGTGCAGCATGCAGAAACTTGAACACCTGTCTCCGACTCTATGGATTTTCTTATTAATCGATGCGAGCGAACTGGGTACCTCCAGATTGAATAGACTTTCAGTAACTTGTGCCGACGATAACATTTCGTGGCAACTCCTTCCATCAACTAACTTCTGGTGTCAAAACTTCTCTGACAAAATTGCACTCGGCAACTAGCGCACTGGGTCATGAACAGAGTCTCGTTCACTCGAACTCGATGGGCTGCAGGTCTGTGATTATGTTAGTTTCTAAGCGGTCCATGTGCACGATGGAGATGGCTCCTGCTGAAAAGTCGAGCAGACCAAGCAATGGAGCGGAACAGGCGCCTGCCATTAGTTCGACTCTTACTGAGAGCGGCGGTGGAAGCAATTCCAATATTTAAGCCTTTCATGACCCTCACGCTAGTGTAGCATGCCCCAGTTCGCGATGTGTGTTTGGATAAACTACAGAAATCCACTAGTTTTTTAAAGAACCGGCGGGTTCATATTCGTGTTGGAGATGTCACGTTTCCAATACGCAAGCGCTCGGTGTGCGAGCATCGAGAGTAGTCTGTGTTATGTCGAGGCGGTACGATGTTTGGTTTTTTTTTCACCTATTCCCACTTTCTCCACACTACTTCTTTCTTCAGGGCTGTCAGGCCTTTCACGACTTGCGAGGGTGACATTGTTTATAAGCATGAGTAGTTTTCTTTCCAGTGTGAATTATAATAGCTGCGTCACGTATTTCGTTCCTTAAGATACGACAGCTCCTTTTATAATAACACGCTCGGTTTTTTGTCGTAGGCCTCTGCGGATCACCTCAATACAAAAAAAAACATGAAACTTTGATGCCTATGGCCTTACTTGGTTGCGCTATTGAATATTACAGCTGTCTATGGTCTAAGAAAACTGTTACTCCTTTTTTGTGAAGGTTGTTCTCTTTCCTCTTTAGGCTTTGTTCCCCGATAAAAATAGATGCAACTATTATTTTCAGACCGTTCTGCCGTTTTTGTTTTTGCATATTCCTATTCTGCTTTCATGCCTCATTCCACAGAGTGGATGGTTACCGGAGTGTATACTTGACAATCTCTCGCTACCATATGCCTGGTAAGTTTACTATCATTCACATACGGAAAGATCTAGCTCAGGAGATCAAACTAGTTCCGTACACCTCTGATCAATGTTTTTCTTTCATCTAATTTAGGTATCCGGCTGGCACCGCTCTCCTATCACTGTGGAGTTTGAGAGAGAGGTTTTACAAAAGGGTCCCTTATCACTGATTAACACAAAAGGCCGTAATCAACCAGCAATTTTCTGAGCATTATTATTAGCACAGCGATTCTTGAATCGCCGTGGAAAACTTCAGCTAAACACACATTCGAAAATCGCTTCTTGATAGCTGCAAATATACACTGAGATACCACTGAGAGAAACATGCGTTTCGTCTGCGAGTCGAAGCTCTCGCCCTCAACTTATGTAGTTGCATTCGATCCTGTGGAGATGAATAAAGAATTTTTTATTGATGTCAAATTGTACATGGTTCAGTTTTATGCTGATAAAAACCTGATGTTCAATGCACGTGGAATTATGGTGCTGCCTGAAAGATAGAAAAAAGGCCATTGCTCAAAATAGGCAATACATTACAGAATAAAGTTTTTTCGTTTTTCAAAAAAATCGCTTTATTTTCTAAAAAAACATCAGCACTCACTTAGTTGCCAACCCAATAATTACTTAGTTGCCAACCCAATATGCCAACACACTGTTCCAGTGTCACTTAGGCTTTGAACGCGATTCCCAGTTCAGGTACCTGATTCCAATTTTTGTATGGTTTAAATTTCGTTAGGATGGGAATGAAAGTCTAAATTCAAAAAATAGATCTGATGGCATATTAGGGAGGGTAATAGTAGTGCCGCGTTTCCATTTGAACAGATCACGACCACAGCGATGGTTTCCTCAGAATTCATAGTGTCACAGGGTAGCTAAGTTGAACGCAAATTTCATAGTGTGCTTGAACAATCGTTTTTGCAGCCGTTTTTTTAGTCCAAGCTATTTTCACGAAAGTTTGATTACTAAGCTCTAGTTTACCTACAGACGACCACGATATTTGTCGTCGAGTCTACGATAGGTGAATGCATTATTCATAAGAAGTTTTGAAAAATCGTTCTTCTGGCGGAGAAATCGATTTTTGAAAAGCGTGTCGTGAATGGGTGAAATAAAAATTACGGTGCAGACAGCGTTGTCACCTTGTCAAGCTATCGATATTCCTAAGGTGTGTCGGAATGAGACTAGCCGACTATGCGGCCGTCGTGCGTGGCAGGCGGCCGTTGCATGTGCCGCTCTCGGGTGTCTTCAAACGGCTGCCATTCCCTCCACTCGGCTGCAGAGCTAATTGATCGTTTGCTGTCCAGCCGCTGCCGGCCCCGCTCGTAATCAGCGTCTGCGGGGGAAAGGCTCGCTGTCGTTTCGCATGCTCATCCGAGAGCGGCGCACGCGATAGCCGCCTGCCACGTACGACTGCCGCGTGCTCGGCCAGTCTCATTCGGACACACTTTATGCCATCGCACCCCGCCACCCCGCGGGGTCAGCGCACATTATGATGAAAGTTGATAATCAAATTGTATCCCATGTGAAAAGCGATTCGGGGTTCGGTTGAAGAGGGCTGCCCATCAATGGAATGCTCGCTAAGGTAGAGAATTTAACAAAAAAGTTCGGATTGTGATTTCCAGATCATTATACAGTAGGCATATCGCTCTAAAGCCGCACACTGTATTTGTATACTGTATAGCACACTAGAACTTTACCATGGACGTTTTTGTTCGGATGTAAAGAATCCAACTCATCATTGGGTAGCCCTTCTCACCTCGAAGTTGTTCTCAAATCCGAAAACGATTCAGTAATGAAAAAGGAAGTATTGGAAAGAAATGCGAGACGTGTTCCCATTATACCGAATCACTCCTCTCCGGGTATCCGAGATTCGGATAATCCGATAATCGAAAATTTGGAAGAAAAGCGTTTCATCTGAGTCGAACCAATATCCGGGAAATTCAGAATCGTCATTATCTGAATCGAACCATTATCCGAAGGGTCAATAATTCGAATAAAATTGGATAGTTTTCGGATAAAATCGCACTTGGCCACACCCATTTTTCCTTGCCGCCTTCTACTCACTACATCAACCAAGGCGTTTCTTCCTCCTTCCGAAAGCGGAAAAGTCGTTACGGCGCGGAAAAATGTGCGTGGTCAATTGAGATGATTCATTGTAGAATTTTTTTGTATGGGTACTTTGCATACTTGTTACTAGCTAGTTGTCCAGAACCAAACTTGTGTATGGATAATATCGTGCCTTCCTGCGAAGGTATAGTCACATTGTAGATTTGTTTACATATTTTTTATATGCATATATGAAGTTTGAAGTTTATATGTGAACATGCACCAAATGCAGTGAAGTACCACCGTTTGTTCAATTATGGATGTTTTCAAAGGCTCGCCTTGGGAATCTAGATTATTTCTCACCGTTTTGCCTCAGCATTGTTCCAAACATTACCCAAAATTATCCAACCGGATATCCCCATCCGAATCGTGGCATTATATGAATCGATCCATTATCCGAAAATTTTAAAAAGGACATTATTCGCATCGATGGAGTATCCGGGAAATTTTAGAAGGCATTATCCGAATTGATCCATTATCCAAAAAATTACCTTCGAATAGAAGGTCTGGTTTTCACGCCTACGCCCTCTGACCAAATTCTAATAGCGTTATTATGGATCGATTCAGGTAATGCCATTTTCCTATGATACTGATACGGATATCTGGTCGAAGGAATGCGGATAATTTTTTGGAACAAAGCTGAGGCAGAAACGGTGAAAAATATACCAGATCCTTGAGGCAAGCCCTTGAAAACCTCCATGATTGAGCAAACAGTAGTACTCCACTGCATTTGCAGCACGTTCACATACACTTCATAGATGCATGTTAATGAAAATATGTCGTTGCAACATACGCTCCGTGTAGCGGGAAACATCGAAATTGAGAACCACGCGAAAATTTGATTTCTCCATGCATGGAGACAGCCAAAAAGCTGGCAGGGTGTTTATATCGGCGAATGGAAAGTTTTCTTCATGAGGTTTCCATGATCCTCAGAAGGACAGCTGCGACGAGTGATAGCCAACTTTTTCTATGACCAAAAAAGCTCTCACACCAACTTTTCTTTCTAGGCAACTGTCTAATATCTGGGGCGGTAGTAATCTCACCAAACTTTGACGTTAAGCATGGCCGCCAACTTCGAAGTTAACGTCGAGGTTGACGGCCTTTCAAGGGATAGGTATTCGAAGGATTTTGGAGCCCCTGTTCATATCCTGCTGAAAACGATAATTGTGTTTAAGGGGTTTGTGTATCCTGTTGATTACTAGCTACCATGAAGGTTTGGAACCACGAAAATCCCCTGTTCGCCCGACACTCCATCTTTGGAGTGGAACTCAGATGTTACTAGGACGATGACCTGCTTATTTGTGCACCGCCAACCCTTCATTTGGAACATGGATGTTCCAGTGTAGACCAACACATCAATTGAGTTTACAGCGAAACACTGCACTTGCTGAGGAGTGCACTGACGACGAATGCGAGCTAGAAAGAAAACTCCTCCCGACGATCTTTCTCTCTAACCAGCATATCACAGTTTTGTCGGTTGGTTTCTGAAGAAGAAGATATAATAGGCTCATTATGGAATAAAGAGGGCATGATGTCGGTCACTCAGTTTCGGTGCTTGTGCTCTATTATGCACTGAAACTGGCCGACCGACATCAATCTACTTTCATGAAAATGGAATCCCTATTCTTGTTTTCGCAGGAACAAATTTTGATAAGCTCCTATTGTTTGCGTATGCAGTGCGTTCAGAAAGTATAGGGACACCCCCGAAAGTCAAGGTTTTCGAAATCATGTTATATTTGGCTATCAATACTGTTCATAAATGAATTCAACAAGGTGAAAAACCTCTATTTGTTCATTTCCATAACAGCTGAGCAACCGTTCAGAAAGTATAGGGACACAACACAAAAACAAAAATTATTGAACAAAGAAAAAATTAAACATACTGCACCAGCTGAAATAGCTGCACCACCATTAGCAATGATCTCAAAGATTCTCTTTGGCATGGAATTGATCAAATTGGCGATGACGTTTTCATCCAGATTGGCCCACGCTTCGAGGATTGCGACCTTCAGCTCATCTACCGTTCTGTACTGCCTATTGTTGGCATAAACCTGGCGCACAAGTATGCCCCAGATATTCTCTGTCGGGTTACGATCTGGACCACAAGCGGGCCATTCCAGCAAACGGATTCGATGACGCAGAAACCAGGTTTTTGTAGACCTGGACACAAGTACCGCCGCATTGTCTTGCTGGAAAGTGAAACGCTGACGTCGTGTTCCGGACAAAATGGCAGTAGATGTGTACGAAAAGTTTCTTGATATTCCTCCGAGTTTATGCGACGAGAAAAGAAGGTCAATTCCAAAACACCTTCGCTACTAAATGCTCCCCAACACATCAGCGAGCCACCGCCGAAATTCCATCGTCTGAAAATCAATAGATCCTTGTGCAGATCTCGCCCGTAGGATCGCGCACCATTCGGTCCGTCAAGATTAAATTTCTTCTCGTCGGAAAAGATGACCTAAAAATTTTTTCTCGATTTTTTTCAAATTTTATGAGACTGCCTTACCTTTGCCCAATCAATTGCCATGTTCCTCTTTGCAAATGCAAGTCGAGCCTCTTTATGGTTTGCAGATAATGACGGGGCCTTCTTCATCACTTGTCGGACAATGTTTTCATTGCCATTTATAGTGTTCCAGACTGTCGTTTTCGAAACACTGAGCGATAATTCAGACTTTATCTGGTTCAGCGACAGTGTGCTGTTGGAGCAGAGCCGAATAATTCTCCGCGAATCTTGATTGCTGATCTTCTTCGGCCGTCCAGTACGTTTTGCAGTACCTAGGAATCTGGATCTCGCAGGAACTGGTTGATACAGTTGACAGATCTTCCAAGCTGGGTAGCGATTTGACGTTGGCTCAACCCGGCAAAGCTGAGCGCACGAATTCAAGCTTGTTCAGCAGCAGTTAGAGCACTACCACGAGCCATTTTAGGAATAAAGGTATCACATGTACTCATCTTGAGTTTATGTAGCGAACTTGCAACGGGAAGTTTTGTTTGGATTAAAAAATCTGAATTTTCGAAGGGTTTCCCTATACTTTCTGAACGGCGAAAAATTCTAAAAGTTGAGATAAAATCTTACAAAATCTAACAATCGTTTGATAAATAGTCAAACATAGGTTTTCCGTGATGCTGAATTCATTGATGAACAGTATTGATAACCAAAGGCAAAGCTTTATTGGAAACCTCGATTTTCGGGGGTGTCCTTATACTGTCTGAACGCACTGTATAAGCACAAATCGGGAGGGCTGGTGAACAGAATTAGATGAATGCTCTAGATGAGCCATAGGATGGAAGAAGGGAAGCCGGGAAGGTAAAGATATTTAAACAACCGAGTTAATCCGCCAGTTATGTGCCTGTGAGACACATGATTAAATCCATATTATCGCTGGTCAATCATGGTTCTAAACCAGCAGTTAAGACCAGATTACTACCACCCCTGCTGTCAATAACACCACATTTGAGATTTCTGATATACTCATTTGCTGTGTCGCGGATCATTAAATCTGATGTATGACCAAAAGAGTGGCAAACAATCAAACTGCAAAAGCTATCTAACGCTAATGCTTTCTAGAAATTGTCGCTCACCTACCGTCATTATATGCCATGTCGATTAGAAGTGTGAAATTTCCGGCAGCCTTCACCACTTGACTGAGTTTGTATATGTCTTTCACTAGTTGTTAACTGTGTTGTACGTTTTTCGGCTTGTCAAGCGTATGAAACGCAATTTCCGTGGTAGTCCTTTACGGCATGGTGAAGTGGAGGTGCTGCCCTATTCTTTCCCTATCAGGGCTGGGTTGGTATTTTTGCCTCAGCTACACAAGCCGTAGCTATGGGCGAAAGACGCTTTTGTTACCAACTTTGCCCATTTCGCCCTCTCTTTCCCTATGAAACCAGCTGTGCTGTAACTCTACCATGTTGGCCTTTCGCCTCAACCTCAGATCGACAAACTGCGAACTTCCAGCTTTTAGGCTCACCGCTGTAGCTCGATTTATTTTTAACCTCCCATTATTGCTTCTCTTCATCTCTCCACCATACAAGCCACAAGCTTATTGCAGAATCAAATAGTATTGCACAATCTTTTGTCGGGCTTGTCTGAGGGTGATCTTGGGGCACCAATATGACACTTGAGAGTTCCAGCTTACCACAGAACTTCTTCATCGCTAGTGTGTGAAAAGAGAAACAGGAAGGAGACAACTTGCTCTCAGAGTTCAATCGATAGGGTGATAATCGTAAGTATTGATCGTGATGGCGGTGCACTACGAGCAGCGCACTGCAGCGATTGTATAGTAAAATAGGCCCTGGACCTGCTCACTTCAAATTGAGGCAATTTTCTGGCGGGCATGACTATGTTCGCAAGGGTCTTTAAGCGAATATGGACTCAGGACAAATTCGCATTCTTTCACGAAAGGCAGAAAGTTTTGAGAAAAGAATTCATGCGTGAGCAGTGCTTTGAAGGCAGCATACACGCTCGTAAACATTGTTGAGATAACTACGGAAATAGAATGGTATGGCTCAGATCACAACGCCTACGCATTTTGAAGCTTCGAAATCGACCCACAATGACGCTACACGAGTGAGAATTTGGCCCGCCTCTGCATTAACGTCCCCCTCTAAAACAGAGGTGGTGGGCCATTCTCACTGTCGGCGACCTTTGTGAGTGGTAGAATAGGTACAACATGTAAACCACATCCATCGACGACGGTGGTAAAGACCCAGCACCCCTATTGCAGAGGAGAACACAATGGATTTAGACGCACAGTACACCCAGAAAATATTTTTTTAGTTATTCATGCTGATCCCAAAGAGTCACCAGCAGATCACACTGGTATCTCTGGAAACGTCTAGGACCCCCTATGAACAGAATTATGGCTTCCTAAAGATGCCTAATTTTGAATAAGAAAAATTTGAGGACAAGTTGGCTCAAGTACTTCTCTTCATTTGCAGTCAGAGTAAGAAGACATTCCGGCAATGGACTTAAGAACGACGATTCGTTTCGAGTTCATCCATCCATCTAGCCGCTATCGAGTTCAAAAGTGTGGTAGGGGGTGTGGACTGTGTTGGTGAGCGAAAGAGGTCGGACCCATGGTAGTCGCTTATAACTTGCTTTCGTGTCTCAGGGTGTAATATGCCTTCAAGCTCTTTGCTCTTCAATCAGTAGCACGCTCGACAAAACGTGACCATTTTCCCAGGGAAGCGGTAAACGTAGGTAAGTACCAAAACTACTGCAGGTAAGTACTACAACTACTCTTTATAAGGTTGCCTTTCGGTCGCCCTCAAAGAATGGCCACCTCGTAAGGTTGATGAAAAAAATTATACTAGAACAAGTACGAGATCACTCGGGATTGTTCTGGCTTTCAGGGTCAGTACAGCTACAAATAGTATCTCATCATTGTTTACTGTCGCTTGCGCATAGAAATGATAACCTTGAACGAATGAAGAATGTGCATCACCGTAGGAAATTACAGGATGCGGGAAGGAATCTGCTCGAACAATCAAGTATTTGTGGAAAACGTCTTCTTTGCCGTTCGATCATTCTTAAAAATTGAGTAGTTTGCGCTAAATACGTACGAGTGAGTCTATCATACGTCGCGAAGCAATGTAGGTGGCAATCGCATCCATTCCTGGTATTTAGTGCTGTTTGGTTGGCTATTTCCCTCCTACGAATGCAATACTAACCTTTCATAGAACAGCTTCTGTAGGCTTTTCGGATCAGTGAACACCTAGTATGACTAAGTTATTCACCTGCCTCCATAACACTTGATCTGACAATTTCCTTTTCTTGCCTTTCTTGCAATTCTCACAGATTTGTAGAAACCTAAACGGAACTAGCCACAAACCTCCCTAGTTTTTTCGGATGTTTTAATGCTCTATTCTCCGTCCCTTCTGCCCCACCTCAACCGAATCGCCCACTACGAAGCGATCACTTCCATGGCTATCGCATGGAGATAGCTCTGAGGTGTCATAATGTAGAGGGGTCGGCAAAACGCGCAGCAGCAACGAGCGATTATGGAAAGGCCCATGTGAAGGTTATTGTGCCTCACAGCGATCCACACTTATACGCGCGGGATGGTGCACTCCTTCAATACTGATCAGGCGGCAGGGTACAATCAATATTATAAGAGCGCACTTCACCAAGCCGCTCGGCGGTCGAAGTATAAACGGTCGCTAAATGTTACGTTGGTGAGCGCAGGAATAAACAATGTCAGAGTGGAAGAAGAACGCTGCAAACTATGCATGGGGTCGCATGCATCAACACGCATGGTTGGGGCAGGGCAGTTGGCGTCTTTGAGGATCACCGTTGGTCACAAAATCAATCGTACCCCAGCTTCCCCCAACTTCCTAGCTAGAGGGGTGGAGCAGCGGAAAAATTGATGGGGCACAATTGACTTTGTGACCAACAGTGATCTACGAAGAGGCCGATTGCCCTGCTTCTGCCCCGACCCGGCGCGTTGATGCATCCGGTCCCTGATGCCGTTCATTGGCACAGACTCAATGTACTCGTCAATCTTTAAGTCGCTGGCTAATATTGTGCAGAGTGAAGTTTAGAAGCTTGAGAGAATCATTAAACAAGGAATGAACTAGGGCCAAAGCCGTCGGAGTCGAAGAGAAATAGCCAGGCGCATTTCATGTCGGTGCTGCTTTCGACTGGTACGATAGCATGGTACGGCTCTCGCAAACAGCAATATTAGAATTTTTGGCCGCCTCAGGAGCGACCTAAAGGCAGCATACACGCTCGTAAATGTATTTGAGATGACTACGGAAATAGAATCGTATGACTCAGAACACAACGCCTACGCATTTTGAAGCGTCAAAAATGACCCACAATGATGCTACATGATTGAGAAGTTGTCCCCCCCCCCTGCATCTGCCCGCCCCCTGTATTTGCGTCCTCCTCCAAAACAGGGGTTCTGGGCCATTTCCTCTATCAGCGACGTTTGTGAGTTGTACAATACGTACAATAAGTAAACCACATAAACTCTGGTACCGCCGTAGTGACCTGTTGATTTCGATCAATACCAGCAGCGGAGCCGTGGGCCTCGGTGAAATATAACTAGGGATAAGCAGGTCCCGACGAAAAACCCACCGCTCCGCTCTGTGATAATCGAAATCAACAGGTCACTACGGCGGTACCAGAGTTTATATAGATGACGATGTGAATGGCCCAGCATCCCTATTTTGGAGGAGAGTGCAAAAGCAGGGGGCGGGCAGATACTGGGACGGGGCCAAATTCTTACTCATGCAGCGTCATTTTGGGTCGTTTTTGAAGCTCCAAAATGCGTAGGCGCTGTGGTCTGAGCCACACCATTTTATTTCCGTAGTTATCTCAACCATGTTTACGAGCGTGTATGATGCCTTTAAAGGCACAGTCCAACCTCAGAATCGTATTTCTGCTCTCCCGCCTGTCTTGAGAACGGTCTCACGCTGATTCCAGTGATGTCTCTGAAATCGTACAAGATCTTCTGGGAACGGAGTTGCGACCCCTCAGAAATTGAGTTGCGGAAGCATGGTGGACGAGTTTTCCGAAGCTCGTAACTTCCGTCATTTGCAACCGATGTTTGTGAGCCGACCCAAATAGAGGGAGAGGCTGAGAATGAAGGGAAGAACGTGGCTACTGGTCGGAAACCATCGCTCATCTCGCCGCTGTTGAGCTCGAAAGATCGTAAAAGGTGCGTGCCGAAGTGGCTTCCTGGTATGGGCGCCACAGGGTGGCATCCCCCTATGCCTTGCTTATTCGAAGGAATTAGGAGCTGGCATTTGGCAGGGGCTTTATAGGGTGGGTCTACTTCACAGTTATGTGGAAATCTCAGATTTAGTCCCTGAGCTTGGACTGTGCCTTTAAGACATTTTAACACTTGGAGACCGCGCGTTCCACGGCCCATCAATTCAGTGTGTTTTTAAACTGAATTTTAGTTGTAAATGACTGTTTCGAGAGGAAAAATATGGCCCTTTATATCTGCCTAACAGCTATGCAAGTTTATAGAAGGAATTCGTTTTTTTTTACAAGTAAAACGGAAATTCTGAGTTCATGGCGTGGGTGTGCAGTGTGGTACTCGAGGTTCCAGGGGCAAATTAGCCGTGGGCGAGCTGCGTGGACACGCGCTCAGGCGATTCTCGGCCCCGAGCCGCACCGTGTAGGAATCGGAGCCACCTGACAGTTCGGCTCGTTCTCCCAATCTGCGGGCTGCTGCTGTTGCTGTTCGGGCCAACTGGAATAGCCCAGACAGCAACAGCAGTGGCCCGGAAAGCAACATCAGTGGCCCGGACAGCAACAGGAGCCGACTTGCAGATTTGAAAAACGAGCCGAACTGTCAGGCGGCTCGGGGCCGATAATTGCCTGAGCGGTCTCTTAAGTGTTAACCTCATGGCCGCGCAGCAGTCGCTACAGGCGCGACACCCTCTCCCCAATTTTGAGCTTTGGCATGCTGAGACAAGACATCCTGAGGCACTTCCAAGCTTTGGCACCGTTTGCAATACTCGGAATGATCTCACGTTCACATAAAATGTGGCACCCTTTTTGTGAACTGGGCCCGAATTCATAATTTAGTTCATTTTTTCTCAACCAGATGACGGTCAGAGACAGCAAAGTTCGGCAGTCAGGCTTGTAAGCACAGTACCCAATCATAGGCTAGTTAAACTATCATTTGCAGATCGAATTCCACTCGGTCTCGAATCACTCTAAAGGGATACCCGTCTCTTGACTTTCTCTGCTCCTTCTCTCGATAGGCGAAAATCCAAAGTTACATGCGACAGGTTGTTCGCTCGTTCTCTGAAAGGGCAATCAAGGAATACAACATTACGACCATAGTAGTATTTGGGATTGACAAAAAGTGCAGTGTTCAACCTGTCTCAGAAAAGTTAGCTACGGCACACTTCTCACTTTCCGTATTGAGAGTGTTCTCCGCTTGCCCTCTCACACTATTATTGTGTAGTCGACAGTTCTTTCTCGCACCGGAAAGCGAAGGTACTCTGCCTCATTCTGTCAATATGATGCTTTCTTTAGCCATGTGAGGTATGTTTGGTAAGAGGCAGCGCACTTATCAGGCAGTCTTCGGATCTGAGGCCATGCGCCAGTCAGATACTCTTCAAAAATCGCAATCTAGTGGTCGGGTATATGCAAACTGTCGACTCTCGTAATTGGAGTCTTTAATGAGGCAGTCCTGCTAAAGAAACCGATTGATAGCAAAATTCGCTTCGTTATGGGATCCGAAATAATTATCCATAGGCCCATGCGTATGAGCAAAGTTTTGTTTGCAATCTGCACACTTTCCTCTGTGAAACACTTTTATCTAAACATCTTGGTCACGCCTAACTCATGAGAATATCGCAGTTGAACCGCATTCTGAAAGAAAAGTGATGTTCAAAGGAAGTATTGCCGCATCATGATTCTCGAAGCATTTTGTTTTCGATAATAGCTTTACCACTCGGACATGACGATAGCGTTAACTGTGTGCCAGCAGCGCCGGGCTGGTTATCCCAACACCACGAAAGGTGAAGTGTCACGACCCTTCACACTCCTGGACTGGCACGCTTGGTTGCACCTGCGAAGGTTAGTGAGTGCGACGCAGCAAGCCCACGTCCGGATTTGAATTGCAATTGTGAGGGTTATTTGTTGCGTAGGGCTCTTTACGCTGACTGCTTGCTATCCTCTGTGTTGCATTATTGCAGTTAGCTTCCAACTAACAGGCCGAATGGTGTTATTTCGGCCATTTTTCTCTTTGAAGGCAGTGTTCACAATGGAACAAGTACTTGTGAAAATTGCAAAAATCTGTTTCGTACAAAAACAGCTCAAGGACTGCGCAGGCTCCGCGCAAGAAACGCGCTAGAAATAAAGTTATTAATGCACAAAGATGCCAATCCGTACACAGGTGCACAGCTCCGCCCACAGAAAGTGAGGTTTCGTGCTGTGCCTGGTCGAAAATCTGTGACGCGCACAGCAAGTAATAAGGTTGTTTAGAGCTGGCTGATTTTCTTCTGTGCCTTTCAAGGTTTATTAGATGGTGGAACTTTATTAGGGCGACGTTTCGACCAATTCGTCGTCTTCTAGGCCTGAAATGGCTCGAAACACCTTAACATACTACATACCCGATCAAACGCCTTTTTCACCCTCCACCAGTTGCGAAATATCCCACGAGTCCCGAGGAACGCCCATAACAACAATTTAACCAACCCGCAAAAGTTCCACCGACGCCGAGCTCCACTCGATAGCGAGAATGACTAGGAGCAAGTGAGAAACACTGGCCGAATAGCCCCGAGAGTCTCACAGACCGCAAAGTGGTATAAGTGGCAGGAATTCATTAGTTATGGCGATGCATTCATTCCTGTTATTGAGCTTTAGGTCTCGGGCTCGAATGAAGAAAGCCTCCAAAGCCTTTCTGGGACCGATGTCGTTTTTGTAGGCCAATATCTTGCAGCTGATACTGAAGTCCATGCCTTGATGTGTTTCGACCCTATGTTTCCCGAGAGGATTTAGAAGGACTTTTCGACGCTTACTCGCCAGGTGTTCTTTAACGCGCATACATAAAGCTCTCCCTGTTTCTCTAATATACGTTTCTCCACAGACTGAGCATTGTATCTGGTATACGATCCCACTTTGTGCGCAGTCCCCTTCCCTTCCATTAGGGCAAATCGTACAGTTTTCCGTATTGCACGTGCGGTCGTACAACCTATTTCGTACCATTTGCTTTTTGATATTGTCCCTCGGAATATCAACAAGAACAACGTCGTTAGCTAATTCGGCGCGAGCAATGCATTGACGCATTGTGGAGCTAACTGCGTCCGATACGAACGGTAGCTGAAGGATAATTTTGTCTTCAAACGATATACTGCGTTGCCTACGCAAGGTTGACCCGTGACTAAGTCCGCTGTATCCATTCTGAGCAGCAATTTCGCAAGCCATCCTAAACGACTCGTCACGTTCTGCATTCCCCGTGCACACTCCTGTTGCAGTTCTGAACTTATTTCGAATAACAGCACGCTTGGTTGCTTTGGGATGAGCAGTTTGCGTGGATCATGATATTTTTAGAGGTGCCCTTGCGATACCACTTCACTTTATACGTCCCGTTTGATATACTTATTTGTGTATTCAAGAACGGGATCCATTCTTCGTGCGGTACTTCTCTAGTAAATCTGATGTGCTGAGATTGTTGATTGAGGACACTAAACATCTGATCCATTTCAGCCTGTGTAGAGGTGATCACACAGCAGTCGTCGATGTAACGACAGTACAACAACGGCATGCACTCTATCACTGGGCGTTCTATTCTGCTCATAAAGCATACCGCTAGGACAGGAGCCAATCTCTGACCCATTGCGAGTCCTCTTACTTGCTGAAAGTAATTACCGCTCCATCTGAAGATATTGCACTCTAGACACAGCTTTATCAGTTTCATAATGTGCGTTTTGTTCAGACTAAACATCACAATTCGATTACTGTATTCGTCCAACATCTCTGATATTGCTTGGAGGGCTTCACAATTTTCCACGTTCGTGTAGAGAGCGGTGACATCAAACGATTGTATAACACAGCTGTCCTGAAGCGTGCATGAGCTGAGTCGGTTCAGGCCCTGGTCATAGTTGGTGCTATTTGCATCTGCATCCCCCCGCACCCCCCAACACCCCCCCGCACCCCCCAACACCCCCCAACACCACCCCGGTCGATACGTATGTTTAAAATGATGGAGTGAGGTTGAGAAAATCTTTCGATGCATCCAACTAGATATGACGATGATTACGTGGCCAACAGGATTGCACCTGTTCAGAGAAATAGTGAAGGCGAGTATGGTGAAGTCACGGAGGTAGCAGTAAGGTTAGCTTTCTAGTGATACGCAATGTTTTATCTTCGACCCGCCCACCCGGTGATTTTCTCATCCACGTATTGCATGGATATCGACCGCGTCGGATACATTGAGTGATTTTCTCAACCTCACTCCATCATTTCAAACATACGTATCGACCGGGGGTGCGGGGGTGTTGGGGGTGAAGGGGGAGCGAGGGGATACACCGAGTGATTTTCTCAGCTTCACCTCACCATGTTGTTCATACGTATCGACCGGGTGGGTGTTGGGGGTGTTGGGGGTGCGGGGGGATACACCGAGTGATTTTTGCATCCCATTTCCAATGCATTCTGTGTGTATCGACCGGGCTGGAGGCGTCGGCTCATCCAACTATGACCGGGGCCTCAGAAACTGCCCGGTATTGATAAGATGTGCTGGGATAAACTGAAGGAGTTGTCCGATTATCTTATTCAAAAGCCACGATATTCGGTCGGTCGGTCCTCCCACATAGCTTATTATTGGCCGTATCTTAAATACACTTGCGTCTGTTGAACGGAGTTCTTCTTCTGAGAGTTTATGTGTCTTTATTAGGCTGTAGAAAACGGGGCATCTTGGAGTGTCAAGTTTAAGTCTTCTAAGCAATCGTTCACTCAGCCCAGCCAACCTTCCTACTGATTTCCATCCTTCGTTCAGCCTTTTGCATTGCTTGAGATAATCTCTTTCAGTAGCAGGATTGTACACGGACCTGTCACTCAGATGCAGCTCATTGATTTCTCGATCAAGGGATTGTGATAACACTACAAATTCTCCACCCTTATCACTGTCGGAAAGCCGGATATCGCCCTGCCTTATCCGCTCCTTTACTTCTTTCATGCCTTCCCATTGCGGTCTTGCCAGATTTGAGATTCGTTCGCGTCTGCTTCTGTTGTAAACATCAAGGACACCTGTTAGAAGAATTCGGAACTTCATGTCGGCTTCTGGCACAGGATCAGGCTCTCTGTAGAACGATCTCGGGAAGGGTATCGGATTAAGTGTGGGTTGAACAGTATTATTGATTTCCCCCTGCTGACTGCTTCGTAGTGCCTTGAATCTGAGTTGGTCGCGAAGTTTATGAAGACCACAGACTACGCTCCGGTATGCTATGGGCCCAATTTCCTGTGTTGGCGAGAACGATGGCCCAAGGCTCAGGAACTCTAAAGCGTTTTCAGGAATAGACGCATCGCCGATAACCGTGACCCTTGCCGTGTGCGGTGCGCTGGTCATGCCTTGATACCTATGGTGATCCGGTCGGTAGTCCGCAAGCGAGCCAGCGCTGTTGCCTAAATGCCCATTCCCCCGCTCACCCATGAGGGTATCGTACTTGGCGCGGAGTTGTGATTTTGCCCTAGACCAAATAATGTCGCATATACGTTTCGACCCGGACTCAATCCCGCTCCAACAACTCGGTGATAAGAAACGCCGGCAACACTGCTCTTTTGCATTACATTTCAACAATGATGAGTATAACACGTGCTGTTTTTGCTTGATAGCAACGCCTAAGAGTGTTTGGTAAACAGATATGATCCTAGGGTGATCTTCAGCAAGGTTACTCAATGCGCCTAGTTTCTTATTAGTAATGAATCTTGGCAGAATTGCGGTCGCTTTACATCGCTGCAGAAACTTTAGGGATTGACGGGTGAGTACGATCTTCTGCCGAAGTGCTAGTGCTTCTCGAACCAGAACGAACAAGTTTGGCGGTACAGATCTAAGTAATATCCACGTTCGTTCTTCTCGAAACCTTGGCATTGTTAATCTGGCTGATTTTCTTCTGTGCCCTTCAAGGTTTATTAGATGGTGGAACATTATTAGGGCGACGTTTCGACCAATTCGTCGTCTTCTAGGCCTGAAATGGCTCGAAACACCTTAACGTACTACATACCCGATCAAACGCCTTTTTCACCCTCCACCAGTTGCGAAATATCCCACGAGTCCCGAGGAACGCCCATAACAACAATTTAACCAACCCGCAAAAGTTCCACCGACGCCGAGCTCCACTCGATAGCGAGAATGACTAGGAGCAAGTGAGAAACCCTGGCCGAATAGCCCCGAGAGTCTCACAGACCGCAAAGTGGTATAAGTGGCAGGAAATCATTAGTTATGGCGATGCATTCATTCCTGTTATTGAGCTTTGGGTCTCGGGCTGGAATGAAGAAAGCCTCCAAAGCCTTTCTGGGACCGATGTCGTTTTCGTAGGCCAATATCTTGCAGCTGATACTGAAGTCCATGCCTTGATGTGTTTCGACCCTATGTTTCCCGAGAGGATTTAGGACTTTTCGACGCTTACTCGCCAGGTGTTCTTTAACGCGTATACATAAAGCTCTCCCTGTTTCTCCAATATACGTTTCTCCGCAGACTGGGCATTGTATCTGGTATACGATCCCACTTTGTGCGCAGTCCCTTCCCTTCCATTAGGCAAATCGTACAGTTCTCCGTATTGCACGTGCGGTCGTACAAACCTATTTCGTACCATTTGCTTTTTGATATTGTCTCTCGGAATATCAACAAGAACAACGTCGTTAGCTAATTCGGCGCGAGCAATGCATTGACGTATTGTGGAGCTAACTGCGTCCGATACGAACGGTAGCTGAAGGATAATTTTGTCTTCAAACGATATACTGCGTTGCCTACGCAAGGTTGACCCGTGACTAAGTCCGCTGTATCCATTCTGAGCAGCAATTTCGCAAGCCATCCTAAACGACTCGTCACGTTCTGCATTCCCCGTGCACACTCCTGTTGCAGTTCTGAACATATTTCGAATAACAGCACGCTTGGTTGCTTTGGGATGAGCAGTTTGCGTGGATCATGATCTTTTTAGAGGTGCCCTTGCGATACCACTTCACTTTATACGTCCCGTTGTTTAGAACTCACAGAAACACTGATTCTCACTGAAAGCAAAAACAAAAGTATTCTTGTCAACTAAACGCGAACAATGGAGCTCAAGAAAAACCAAGTCAACGACCAGAAGTCAATTACTGATCATCACTTTGAGCCAGTTGACGACCCCCCACACTAGAGTCGCTCCCAAGCAAAGAAATGGCCGCTTTTAGATTGATATTTTGACTTCAGATGCGTTTTTCCCGTTGTTTTTTTTTGCATGGATCGTACTACAGTGAACCAAAAGAAGGCATTGCTAGAAAATCCCGACAATCGTATTTCATGGTGAACGCTGCCTTCAAAGGCAGCATACAAGCTCACAAACATGACCGAGATTTTAGCATGAATAAGTCAGCAAGGTACCCTAAATGTCGTCAACGACGTTTGAAGAGGTGAAAACCATCCAGAATGACAGTATTTCAGCATCCCTCTCTCTTACGCCTATATTTTAACTTAATTTAACTTACCACATGTTTTTCTAAGTTTAACTGTTCATTCTGTTACTCAAAGTTGTGGGAAAATACGGGCTTGCGAGACATGGATTCTCAAATCCTGTCATCTTGTATGGTTCTAGCGCCAGGGTACGACGCGAGGTGTTAGGCCCCACAGTGGGGAGTCCGAGTTCCGGTGATCTGGGGAGGGAGGGCCTAAGAGGTTGAAAATCGGAAAATTGTCACTGCCAATTTGGCCGGAGCCCCCCCCCCATCCCCGGTCGTCGTCGTTTGCTTCGTCATGAAAATTTTGTTGCACTATTATTATAATAAAAATGGAATGCGATGTAATAAAAACTCAAATTATTTATTTATGTTGAAATGTAGAAATTCAATATATCTTCAGAAATTATCGCGTAAAGGAAGAGGTGAAACTGAACATGCACGGCATATATTTATTAAATTATGGCTTTCATAATTAAGTGATATATATTCATGAATAAAGTTTCAGTGAATTCTGTTTCTTGTAATGAATAATGTTGGTAAACAAATGTTTGTTAATAATGGTAAATAATGACATGTTAAGTGAGACCAGTGTAGAGATATTCGAACTCTAGGTTAGGAGTGAAGAAGAAAAACCAGTAGAGAAACTCGGTGAACATTTTCAACCAGTTGGATTATGAGGAAGCTACGTAGCCAAATTTCAACAAGAAAATCAACAAATGGTTCGAACGTACGGATGACGTCAAAATGAAACAGATTTCATTGATGGAAGAAAAGCGGAAGAGTTATTCGGCGTTGGATAATAGACGAATTGTGTAATTGCACTACAACCCTTTGAAGGAAAAGTTGGTGTAAATAATTTGAACCGAGGCAGTGAGAACTGTTACTAGGCCTGGACGGTGGACTATACACCTGTTCTAGAACACAGAAAATTTCATGTCGAACGGTTGATGCGGAGAGGCAGCACGGTATACGGGTGAGATCGAAAAAAGTCCGAGATGGTACAAGTAAAAAGAAGTTTACTTCTCACCTATACGGGAATGATTTTTAGAATATTTGAACACACGACACATTTTGGGACCTACTTTTTCGGTACAAAAAACTTTTTCTATAAAATTTTCTTTACTAAAAATATTATAGCATTTTTGTGAATGAGATTCACCCGTGAAACTGCGATTGGGTAAGGCTTGGGCCCGGGTAGTAGCCTTAGGTTCTTCATAGCCCCAGCGAAGGGCTTTTTCGAAAAAAAATTGTTAGGCATGAGAGAACGACAAAATCGACAATTCCCTCACACCTAGTTCCCACACACCTAGTTCCATACATATAATGTCTGTCCGAATTGGACTGTCTGCCCACGCGGTCGGCGTGCGTGTTTAGTGGTCTTCGCGGAGGCATTTTTTGGACGTCCTCCCACGGCTGCAAACTGCTGACTGGGATAGTATTCACTATTCGTAAAATTTTCATGCTAATCGGTTTACAACTCCGAGAAATGCCTTGACGACATCAGCTTGACACGCACGCTCACGGTGCAGATGGACACTTTCATTCGAGCGAACTTTAAGTGTGAGAGAATCTTTGATTTTGTCGTTTCCTCACACCTATCAATTTTTTCGAAAAGCTCTTTGCTGGGGCTGTGAGGTACCTTGTACCACTACCCGAACCTAAGCCTTGCCCAGTCACCGTTTCACGGGTAAATCTCGTTCACAAAGAAAGTTATAACATTTTTAATAAAGGAAAATTTGTTTTAAATTTTTTTTGGGTACCAAATACGTAGGTTCAAAATGTTGTTGCAGGTTCTGTGCGAGCCTATTCATGCTGTGATTTCGATCATGCTTGCAAGCATGTATGCTGCCTTTGAAGTAAATAAGGTTGCGTTAAACCACTCATCTGCTCACTCGAGCCGTTGTGTTTAACGTAGAAACTATTCTGAATTACAATTGCGTTTGCAGTCTTACAAAAGCAGGAATAGGCCCGGAACAGTTAATTTGTTTTTGGACAAGTGTTAATATGTACTATGTGACGAACGCTTGACACGACTCAGGAATCGCTTCATCAAATACCTTTTACTGGCTCTATTCGTAGTTTCTCCTTTGCCTCACACTAGTTATCGTAGGCAATACTGAGCCCTGACCGGAATCGCTATAACGAATATGAGTTCTTTCCCGCTCGCTAGTTCAACAATCACAATTCCTCCTACAGTTGATGACGACGGAACTTCTAACACACTTCAGGTAATTTATCAGCAGTTACCTAATCTGATTTGGTAATGCTGGTTGAACTTTTTTCGTTTGATGAATTATCTCTTGTCTAATTTAAGGTCGAGGAGCCGGAATCTGGAATTGACGAGGCTCAGATCAACAGCTATGTTTTCGCGGCTATTTCACTTTTCGGCAACCTCGCGGTTCGTTCGATCTCCTCTGTGTCAACCCAAATGCCTTCTAACTTCTGAAAACTTTAGCTTTTACGTGCAAAAAAGTGCTTGTATGCCCTTTCCAGGTTTTGCTAGTGGTTACTGTTTTTAAACGTCGTCTCAATATTTCACAAGCAATCACCTATATGCAGTGTTCAATTACAGCCTTGGCGTACTCACTGATTCACGTTCTTTCCTGCCCGGTATATTTCAATTTGTCAGTAAAGTACTTAACAGCAATAATTTTTCTGATATATTCTTTGGCTTGCAGATGATCCATATTAATGATGATGAATTGCTGTTACTGAATAACGGGCTTGTACAGGACAAGCGTATTGGGAGGGCATTACTGTGCTCGTTTGCTTTCGCCGTGCTGTTTTCTGCCCTTTCTTCAGCAGCATCATTTATTCTGAACTACCTGATGATTTGCAGGTCGTGTAACTTAGTCCTATTGTGTCTTTCATCACACAAATCATGATTATCCCGTGCAGACCTCATTGTACCATCGAAACCTTAGGTGCACTCAGATCTGACTGAAAGATCTTCTCATCAAAGTTCGAGATTCGTACGTGGCCGACCGACGCAATCCAATATGTCGACCGCAGGTTGATTCGCCGCTTCATTGAGTAACCCGGCAATAACAAGGCATCCGGAAAAGAGTTCTTTACTTGTAATCAACCTGTGCAAGACGGGTTCATGCAGTGTGATCACGGAACGCATGCGATCGCCTGCTGGATTTTCTACCGAAGTTGAGCGGGTCTAGCGAACTTGTGCCTCGAACGAAGCACATCTCACGAGCAAAGTAGCAATGAGCAAACCAGCCGCTTTGAACGAAATCTGCATGATTTATCAGGTGTGCATCTAATAGTAAGTGTTCTAAGATCAAACTTAGTGGCATGGGTTTCTGAGCTGCGTTACGAAGGATTGTTTTGAAGGAAGGTCGGAACATTTACTAGGGGTTAGGCAAAGAATGTGGTCAGGAAGGTGGCCAGAAAAAGTTCCGCATTCTGTTCACAGTTCCTTTCTGGGGCCGGATTCATCAATCTTCAGTTGGGTTTGGGTTGGCCCACGGTAAGTCTGACCTAGTCCGTAACCTACCCAGCGCGTAAAATTCTGATTCACCAAGCGCAAATCAGTGTCGGTTGAGATGAACGAGACCTATTGGCGTGAATTTAAATTCGACTGCACACAGTACGTGCAAGTTGCCGGGATATCCCCAAAATCAGGATAAAACCTACCTCTGAGAACTTTTTGAGAGAGCGTGACGTCGCGACCGCTTTGAGGATAGAGGAGGACGATCTTTTCTGTTTGCTGGTAATAATTATCCAAAAACGTTGGTTTAAAAAATGGTCCCATTTCTCTAGTAAACTAACAAGATATTAATCCCGGGCCTATAAAACGTATTGATTGCGGAGCGTTCCTGCGTTAGCTCTTTTTCAACGTTTTTGGACCACATATTTGAACGAGGTCAGCGAACGACTTGAAAAAACACGGGTGAATGGGAAACAACAGGAAGAAAACACAAGCATACTTGCTAAAATATTTCGGTGATGAATCTATGATGGAAAAAAGCTCCGATTTGTCAACAAGCTGTACAAAAAGCGAAAGAAAAATTACCTCTCGATTCCGTAAAGATAAGGATTGAAGAATGGTAGCTACACATAGTCTAATTATAGGGCCAAAAGGTAAAATGAAGGCAAGGATGGATTGTATTCAGCTAACCGTAGGTGGCTCACAACATCAAATCAAGTGTGAGAACAACCACGGCTAACGGATACAAATCATACAGGATAATTCCTCGTCAATGGGAAGTGGTTGAACAGCTTGAAAGCCAACGAAACAGCAAATGAACGATGTTGAACTTCGATAAACCCTAACTGAAAGAGTGCTGTTTAATTAGTTAACTCTAAAAATAATAGTGACCGGCTAGAAATATCCGTTAGATTTCAATCTAATATTAATTATTATTCAAATTCACCGTTGTAATTCTAATAATTCACAACAGTGATAAATTTATTTCTTAATGGAAAATTGCATTTGCAGATACATATATTAGATAGCTTCAAAAATGGTTTTGAAAAATATTTTGATTAAGAATTCACTGAAGCCCAGCCTTTTAAAAAAAATAAAAAAAATCCATACTACAGAAAAATTCATGTCTTATTAAGCGTAGGAACTTGAAACTTCACTAACATAAACCAATTAATAACAAACAATAATTATCTTAAGGCGTCAAGGTTAGAAAAGCACCTATAAAAATCATTGTTGATCATCAAATGTAAAAAATTAGTCTGGAGCATAGAAAAGGTAAAAAAAAACTTTTTGCAAATCGAGTACTACAGATTGTTAGAAATAATAGTAATTTTAGGCAGTATTAGTGAGTACAATAGGTAATCCCCGGAGAGTAGTAGCCAGGAGAATAGATAAGAACTTAATGGCCACCCGCCGTAACAGCCAGCTCCGAACGCGGTCGCGTCGCGGTCGCGCGAATTCGCATTAGGGCGCGCTATCCCCACAAGAGAAATTTTGACGGATTGCGGCCACGGATGGATTGCTTTGGATATGTATTTAAACTAGGATTCGTCCCTAGTGATGCAGAAATTTATTGTTTTAACTATTTTAATCAGAAAGAGGATGCGAGTGGCCATTCTGGGGTGAAGGAATTGACCCGACTTGTGATGACGGGTACTGCAAATATCAGATCAATAGCAGGCTTTATTTTGTCGTTTTAAGTGTTTTTTCTCTAGGATCAGTGTCCCAATAATGATGATGATGGTGAGTGTGAAAATATTCAGGAAGATATACAAAACGTAGGGTGAGGAAAACCACTAAAATGGTGGGAAATCGACTACTTAAATTGCAATTAGTTCATTAGTTTCCTTATGTGTGAATCTGAATTCGCCAAACGTAGAATTTACTGCTGTGCAGATTGAAAACTTGCTGAGAGGCTATCTAAGAGTACTTAAGGTCTTTTACCTAGTTCTCAACATGGCCTGCGCTTCTTCGGTCACAAATAGCATGGATTTTCCAGAATCACGTGAGACTTTTCTGCGGCCCCAAAGTCCTACCCGCAACTATTATGCATCACACGAACATGAATCATGGGCTGAAAAAAAACAAACTAAAGGATGCGTCCCAGTTCACGCGGAAGTCGTCAGAAAGCGATCTCGCTGTTGAGAATGAATGTGCTCAACAGCAGCACGTCACCCGAGTTAGTGATTTGCGTTGGAAAAACCTGCTCTGTCGAAAATTTGTATAGTTTTCAACCGACGTCTTAAAAGCACTCTTTCATGAAAAATGTCTCTTAAGGAGGTGAAGATGAGCAAAAAGTGAAGCGAGCCGTTGTGTATTGCTTGGACGAAGCTATGACCTCCCTCGATGACACGCTAATTTTGGCGAAATTTCACCACCACCCTGATTCACCGAATAGTATACCACATCTCGATTAAAATTGATCTCTGAGATAATAAGAAGATTATTCCAGCTCAATATTCCGCAGTCTCATTCTCAGTCCGAAATCTCTACAACTCGCCAACTTCAATTTGTATCCTTGAACCAAATCTCCACTATCTCGTCCTTCCACCAATGGATATACCCTAAAGCAATCCCGGTTCACCCTAAATGGTCCAGCTTGGCGACCGAGTCCCAAGAAACTTCTTGAGAAATCATTTAAGTGTTGAGAATCACCAAAAATCTGTATCATCTTCATTCCATATACGTAATCTTTCAGTATATTTAAATGATATTTTAGAATACCCTTATGATATTCCAAATTATCATCATGAAATTTAACAATATCAACATAAAATTTCAGAATATCAACTCAAAATTTCGCAATATCAACATAACAAGGTATTATATACTACTCTATTCGCTTCTCAAGCGTCCTGTAAATTTCGATTCGCTTCTCAGGCGTCCTCTAAATTTCGATTCGCTTCGCAAACGTCCTGTAAACGAAAGAATCAATGGAACAAATTGACTAGGGAGAGGAAAATTAATATACATACATCTAGGTCATCCGAGTCAGTAGCAGCCATGATGCCGACGCCACAGCACACACAGTTTCTGCCAACTATGCACTGCACGTGCGCCCAGGTGTCGCAATCTTCGCACTGCACCCAGTCAATGATACCACTGCCCTGATTTTCTTCTCCATTTGGTTGTTGCAGGTCACAAACGGCGCATAATTCCAACTCGTCATCTCAATATCGTCTGCAATAATTGGTGGCACTCGAGATGTTCTCTCCTTGCTTTCAGTGCGGTTCTCTGAAATTATAGTCCATCATGATTTTGCTAGGCTCAAAGATAGGGTATGTACACCTTACCTTCAGCATGTGCTTTATCTGGCACATATAATCCCTTCTTCATTTGCTTCAGAAGCAATGGAGGCCGACCAGCCGTACTCAGGTGCCGTCGCATAGGGATGCCAGACACATCGCGATCTAAAATGACCCGTATCATTTCGGACTTAGTTAATCCGCTCGTGAACACTTCGCAACTTACCAGTAACATGTTTCTCCACAACACTCTTCATATCGTACTCGATTTCCCTCAGCTTTTGCAAATCCTGATTAGTGCCACCCAGCGTTAGGCTTGTCATATGAGCAGAAAGCAAGTCGAACATCTGAACAACAAAACATCAGAAAATTATTATCATGTGAAACAAACGCCCTTTTGAACGCACTCTCTCAGCGCGTAGCCGTGTAGAAGCGCAGTATTCTTTAGTAGCGTCCTCGGGCGGAGGTTCCGTGATATCATTATTGTTGTAATCAGAGACATCTGACTGCCCATCCACATCATCAGCGATCGCTTCTTGATTCGTTGAAGATTCCGCAACAGTATCACAGTCTGAAGGCCAAATTTCAACTAATTTCTACCTTCTGGATAGACATCATTCAAAAAGTCATTCAATTTCACTCACCATCATGCAGTATGGAAAGCATGGGAATGCTTGCAAGATGTACCGCTTCTGGTGTTATCTGGGCAGGAGCAGGTTACCGAGAAGGGGCAGACGTTGCAAATCAGGCAGTGCTGATTCTGAATAGTAGTGGAACATTGAGTTGAACTGTGCGAAAAAGCAGAGATTTCTGCTGAAATAACTCACACTGCGTTCACTCCCACAGGGACATTCGCCTACAGTGATTGTGTACGTCCTGCCAGATGTCTTTGACTTCAGTGCCCACTTTTTTTCCCCGATTCTAACCACTTCACTTTCGGCTTGTTCGACTGCCCTTCTGTGTCTCTTCAGATTTTCTTTCTGTCGGTATTTTCCCTCCATTAAATTACGAGTATCCTGCAAATGAGATCATATAGACTGAAGCGAAGGAACAGAATGAGCCTAAGAAGGCAATGATACACCAAAAAGAGGCTGGGCAGCTCACCGCAATCTCATGTCCTCGATGAGTGTCTTCAACAATGTCCAAAAGGGCTTGAAGCAGGGCGTCGATTCGGCTGTTTGATGCTCTGTTGAGGTATGTGTATTTCAAGGAACGGTGGAATCTCTCATTGAACATATTCGTGTTCATCATGCTGGTAGTACGAGCGAAAGGAGCCCACGATTCTTTCTTAGAGAGGTAGTTTGTGCGGAAATAATGTTCAAAGTTTGTCGCGGCTTCCGCTAGAGAAGCATTTTCACCTTTTAGGTAATGTGAGAGCCTCCCAATGAAGTACGATAGGCATCTAAACCACTCTGGCTTGTTCGGAGTTGTGAACAGTGCCATCAACGCTGCGTAGAGCTCGTCGTTCCTCCGCGAGTGCTCTGGAAAGCATGTCGAAAATCTGTCGAAAACTGCACATTGGATGTGCCACGAACATAATAGGCGCTTAGCAGTTAATGCGGCTTCGGGGAAAACGGTGGCGAAGGCATTCCAAACCGCCCCACAACTATCAGACATAACACATTCCGGCTTCAGATTGGGATGCGAATCCTTCACAACACCGAAGAGCTTTTCCGCGGCTGTTCGATCCATTGTGGAACTCAGCATGAATCCTACGGGGATCCTCGACCGACACCGTCAACAACCATCATAGTCAGCAGTTTTAGATTATATCGACTGGCGTTGTGGGTGTCATCTAAGCCGATACCTTGGTCACCATACTTTTGGAGAAGGGACAGCTGCATAGGAGTCATCACAATCAGGCAAAAATCGTCTCCTTCCGAATTAGACGGTGGACTATAGTGTCGAATGCCATCACTGGGATCATTGTTGTGGAACCGGCGAGCAACTGATTCCAGATCATTATCGTGGTATTTCCCTCTTTGAATTCCAAGAGCCCTCATCGTATTCCGAACATCTGTTAAGGTGACCCAATACAGCCTTTCCGTTGGCGATGTGCTCAATCCGTAGAGCGCGCGTGACGCTAGGAACACTGAACTTTAGTGAGGAGGGCAGCGATGTCGTCCTTGTCCCACTTCGACAGTGGCAGGAAGGCAGCTGTTGCTTGATGACCGAAATGCGAGGTGCAGTACTTCGCACGAACAGTGCCCGTCTCAGCTGCCTCCTCGGTCTGAAAATCGTAGTAGCAGTTCTGGTAAGGACTCCATAAGAGCACGGTTTCAGGCTTACCACTAAGAAGGACGTGCACACGGCCTGCACAACATTCGAATGTCCGCGCCGCTTTCGTTGAAAGCTACGATCGCGCTTTCTTCCTGACCTGAACCCCAACACTTCTTGAAAGCGAATTTCAGGAAAACATGGAAAATCTTTATGAACCTATGACACTTAAAGTAGGTGATGGTTTTCGCCTCCGTTAGTCTGGTTCTGATTGAAGACCATCTCGTCGTTGTGTGTTGCTCCGCACGCTCTTTCCATGCCTAAGAGTTATTTAGTACAGAACAGCGCCATCACAATGAAGTCTAAGAACAGGGGCCAGGTCCACGCTGGTTCATGAAGCTGCGTGGAGGCAGAAAAGAGGTCGATGTTTATTGTTTCGTGCGGGCGAGATTAATATGTAGAACTATCTTGCTACGTGCAACATCTACCGACTAAATAGGGAGTTGATAAGGCGATCGAATATCCGGACCGGTCGGGTTGCCCCTCACCCCGAAGGGTCGTACCCCCAGACAGCTGAACCGACGCTCCACCTGACCCTGGTCGGAAAACTCACAAGAAAGTCATCGCGATTCACGAATTCTTTTTTTGGATCACTTCCCCAGCGAATCCGTGTTTTGCTTGGCATGATTTATGAATGCTTCGGCATTCACAAACTTTGTGCACTCCACACAGGACAGATTCATCTCCTGAGAGGAGGAGGTGTCGGGAAAATTTGGGCTGACTTCAGATAGAACTCCTCGTGATAATTCTTTGTGTTTCCTAAAAAAAATAATTTCGTTCAATTTCCGCGCATGCCAACATAGGCACCGAGTCAGGGGTTTGGACCAGTGCGAATGTGAAGTCTGTGATACGAAAACAATTACACAAAAGGTAAATATCGAAAGAAATAGCAGCCCAAAGCCGAGCGAAAATTCAATTAAAACATTTGTGAGAATAGCAGTGCAAAATTTTAGGATTCCGTAATGGGTTTCTGTGAAATGAATGAGTATACAACAAAAGCATAAACCTCAGCAGTGATGCCGCCTCTGGAATGCTGTCATCGTTGTTTACTCACGATGAAATAGGTTAAGTGCAAAACCTCACAAGTTTCCATTGAAACTCGATTTACAATGATGAAATACCGCGTCCCAATCGAAAACCGTGATCCAATCACATCGTCCCTTACCGATTTTGTTGGGGGTCGCCATACCTGCAAAATGTGAGGGAGGCCGTACCCAAAAGATATGCATGCCGGAGATGGCTATGTGTGTTTCATGCCCATCTCCGCGAGAGACGCAGGGAATAGTTATGTATCGTCAATCACTGGTTGAGAGGAAGCCGCGCCGCCTCTATGATAGCTTTATAATAAAAGTCGAGCGGTTGTTTCTGATAAAACACAATCGTAGAATTGTGGAAACGACCGCTCCGCTTCCAAGATAGTGTGATAATAGCTCCAACGCGGCTTCCTGAAGATAAAATACAAATCATACGCATAAAGCCCAGGAGTTGACCAAGTTTTCAGTAGCTAATGGTCAATGCTTTCACATTGTGCGACGAACGCTTCCCTTCCAAGCGAAGCAATCAGATTTACGCGAGGATATCTGGTCAACACTCAAACGACAAGTGTAGTACTCTAAAATTTCCAAGCTTGCCACTCATCCGCTCCTGTCATCGCTCAAAAATTGACTTTCATGAAAAAAAAAAAAATCCCCTATGGAAAGGGGAGATTACACTTCATATACGGAAAATCCACAGGAATCGACATCATTTCACCCAGCACAACGGAAAAGGGGGAAGGAAGGCCCTCGGGAAAGGGTCTGATCCAGCCAAGGTTGAGCAGGGTTGCGACCCGACACAACAGGGCGGAGTTCGTAAGAAATTGGGGAAATTTTAGGCAAAAAGGGAAAGTGTGGGGTCGTAACAATTCCAGAGTGAAAGTACTGTGCATATCTGGGTCAAATTCCGGTCTGCAATTGCGTCTCGACACGCTTTGCTGGCGCGCTTTTTCAGTCGGAAGAGTTTCCAGTCCCGCAGCTGCCGATCTGTTCACTCTAGGTGGATTTTAGAAACTGGAAACCAAACAAAATTGAAGAAAACTGTATAAAAAAGCCATATCGAGTCGGCTTTGGAGCTGGAAACTCGATCGACTCCGAGCGCGTGCGGCTGCAAGGCGTGTCGAGACACAACTGCTGACCGGAATTCGACCCAGATAAGCACAGTAATCTTCTTCGAAACAGTCACTTGCGTGCAAGAAGCATGCATTTTAGCTCTCTTAATCGTCACTCAAATAACGCTAGAAGGTTTTGAATCTAGGTTGGATCGTGAAAATTTTGGAAACGCAAAATTTTGGTCCAAAAAGAGGTCCAATAGCTCCTGCAGAAAAAATGGACGCAACGGCCTGCTCAACCCACTGTATCATCCAGCAATGAAATTTCTGAGGTGGTGGTGGTGGGGGGTGTAAAGATTTTGGATGGATAAAACAATAAAGAGCTAGTCAGAAAGCTTAAATAATCTTTTCAGAATCAACTTCCTCCAACAGGTGCCCTTTCTTATACTGCTATACTCTAGGACAGGTATATCACGAGAGCTAAATAGATCTGAACATGTCATTTCAAAATACATAGGAGAGAGCATTGACGGCTGAGAGGGTCGCTTTAGACACACTCATGCAAATGGAAGACAATGCAGCCGAAACGCCGTCCAGAGGAATGGATATTTGGAATGCTGAACACAATTGTGACGTTCGTTCTTAGTATTCTCTGGAAAATTAGGCACTGGTGGAAATAATTTATTCAGCTGCAGTAGCCAACCATAATCCTTCGAAAATCTCAGAGGTCTCATATCAGTGTACAGCGCTAAGAATGAATAGCCTCTTACCGTTTTCCCGCACACCGACGATTTGAATAACCATGTTTGCGTTGTAGTACGTTTGTGGCAGTACATAAATGATCCGCACTCGAAACTCTCTAAATGCCTTCGAGGATTCCAAAAGACGACATTTTCATTGCTTCGTGAACCCATCGGATTTTTTTTGTTGTGTGTACAGAAAAATTTTCTCAGATTGGGCTAACAAGTCTCAATTGTGGGTGATCCAGGGCGCTGAACGCGAAGCTGAGGTCTGTTTGTCGCCAGACCTAGGGTTACTGTGCGTTCGGGTAGGCATAACGCCTTTTAGCCGACGTAACCTACCTTAATTTTTCAGAAATCGACAACGGGACCTCAATTATGTGTTCGGCGTCCCAAATAACACCTTATGAGAAATTTTGATCCAAATCTGAGACTTCGACCAAGCTACCGTATACCCACCATTGTATACCGTAACCCAAAGATAGTCGACAAACGGGCCACAAATTTGTGTAAGGGGTCGTTTATACTCTTGCCGCCGAGCGGCGCAGCACAGTGCATCTCTGTAAGGGGTCGTTTATACTTCCGCCGCGGCGCGGCGCGCAGCGCCGCTGGAAATCCCGCCATTATGATGTATAATCGAGCTGCGACGAACTGACGCGGCGAAGTCGCAGAATGACGCTGAACACAGCCTGGAGTAGCTCTGACATAGCGCAAGGTCGATTGTAGTGAGTGATTTCTTCTGCATAAGAAACATTTATAATCTTTTGTATCATAACACCGCACTCGAAAGCATATAGTCTTCTGAAAATTTTACTCCATAGAATAATTATTTTAAGAGCAAAAAAAAAGAACTCACAACCCAGCCTACTCTAAACAACTTCCAGGATCTCGGAAGAAATTTTAGCGATCAATCAGAGCCAAATTGAGAATGTATATGAAATATCAGGAAAAAAGCATGTGATGTTAAACAGGAACGCACGCGGCCGCCGCGCCGCCTCCTGTCCCCGGGCAGCGCAGCAGCACTTCCAGGCGGCGGCCGCGTGCGGCGCCGTTGGAAGATTTCGAGCAGAAAACTCTAAACGCCTCGCGGCGGCGCGCTGGAGGGCGGCGCCGCTTGATCGATACGGTTGTATTGCATCTCGCCGCTCCGCGCCGCAGCGGAAGTATAAACGACTCCTAATTTTGATCACGCGGCGCGGCATTGTCCGGAGAGACCAACCACGCTGACCACAATGGACCTACGGACGAATCCATTATTGGTAGCCCAGTTCCTCAACCTATGACAGTACCCTCGACATTGGCTGCAAAAGAAGAAGAAGATGAAAATGTTCAGTGCTGTAAATCTATGAGGCATTTAGGAAATTTCGAGCATGGGTCATTGATGCACAGTACTTCACCTTCAAAAACCAGAAAATAGTATTCTAATTCATGGGGGTGTCAGTGAAACAAGCCCTAGTTAGACCAGGTACAAGTAAGATGGATTTCTACTTCTGGTGTCTGGAAAAGAGCCTTTGGCGACCTGACTAATTTTCCGATCAACTAAGGTGCCTAAAAGTGAATTCGCAAACGTGGAAATGTTCATTTTTATCACCCAGCTCTCTCAAAAGATCGTTCCCTCAAAACTCCATGGTGTTCGGGGCAAGGTACACAAATGGGATTCTGGAGTTGTGCAATACTTTTTGAGGGGCCACTGACACCAGAAAGACTTTCCTTAGGCCTCTCATCATCTCTTAGGCCTATTTCAGAGTTCAGCCGCCGCGCATATCAGCGACGGATGATGAACATGAGCATCGATCGAGATCGCGTCGCACGTCGATATGTATTCAAACTATGTCATCGCGGCGATTAGCGATGGAAGTGTAAAATAGGCCTTAAAGGCACATTTTACACTTGAGGAGTAATTTTTGATATTATGGTCTGGTCGCCGACTCTAGCAGCCCTGCCAAGCGCAAAATCTCAATTCACTCAAATGAGCGAGAAAAAGCCAGGAAAAAGTAGGCCACGCCACTTGAAAGAAGAAATGGGTAACGGCCACCGCCAGGTTTCCGACCCCGATAGGGCAGAGACGCGCGAATGATTTTATTCGAAATCTATGTTCTTCCTTTTGTTTTCGGCCTGGCTTTATATTGTGGCTTGCAACAGAAACGATGGCCGCGAATAACGGGAAAATACGGGCTCGAGACAACTCGTCCGAGTACTTCTGACCGTTCAAAATCGAAATTTTTGAGGAGCCGTAACTCCGTTCGTAGTGAGTTCTGAGCGATTCTGAAAACACCACTGAGATCAGCGTGAAATTTTCTGCAAGAGAGGCAGAGAAATGAAAATTCGATTCTGAGGTTGGACCGTGCCTTTAAGCAGAGGGAGCTTCTTCTTTTAGAATCCGTTCTGCGTGGAAGCGGGTCTTGGTATCGGCCCTTAGCAAGGCTACGACCCTCCCCGGTGTCCAAAGAAGTTTTTACGAGCTACTGTAAAGCTAAAACTCTTGACCCAAACGTTTTGTCACCCTAACCTACACAACTTTTTCATTTTTGGACCAAAATGAGGCTCTCAATAAGATCTTTTGTTGGGAGATTTTCTGCCCATTTTCTCACAGTTGACGTTTCACAGAAGCAGCGTGGCCTGACTTGATTGGATAAGGGTGAGAAAGTGGAAATAGAATCTACTGTCTTTATGGTAGCGAAATTCCTTTCCACACTTGCGGAGAACCGCTGCTGAATCACGTAACAAAATGATAATCGTGCTGAGACCATTTGGTTCCGGCACGATTAACCCTTGTCCCCAGCCCGATTATCATCGTGTTGCATGATGCAGCATCGACTGTCCGCAAGTGTGTCTCCACAATTTCACATCGATAATTACAGTACTTCCAGCAAGAGGTTTGATCAGCACCCAAGCTTCTTACGACCCCGACCCGTTGTAAAGCACCAGAACTGTACTTGACATTACTAAAAAGGTGGAACAGAGAAACCCTTCTGGGACATTTACAATTTAGCTGGGGTACTTGAACAACAGAAAAATAGGAAAAAACGTTCTAAGCCTGAATCGACGGCAAAAGGAGAAATAAACAGGTAATGAGAATACCTGGATACATGCATTTTGAGCGCCTGCTGAGATGGTCCTTTATAGCTGCATGTGTCGCAGCTATATTCATTGTCGCGGTGGCTCGATGTTTTTTTCTCCTCCAGCAATTGAGTGGCCAGGGCCGATCCTTCTTCACCGTGCTGCTCTCTCAAGTGCCTCAGGTAGTTGCGGAATACCGGCATAGGCCGTTCACAGAATCTACAGTTCATCTTCTTTCATTCCACGTCTGAAAAAGTGATTTAAACTCATCTAAGAAGATAATGTATCACGGCGAGAAGACATCATGAGAAGACACAGGACAAATTCGAGTGCAATACTAAGATAACGGAAACTAATACCGATTTTGCGGTATTATTTAACTCCAAATAAAAGACATTCTCGAAACCTGTCTACAAACAATGCAAATACAACACTTGTTTGTCATCCTGCGATCCTAAAAGCACTTATGTGTCATAATCAGTCATTTTTAACTATTTCGCCGGAAATTACACATATGTGACAAGAGCTTACTTTCCTGCAGTTCCACAACTTGGTGTGAATGACTTTTGATGGCAAACATGTGTCAACAGATTGAACAAATCGAAATAATACCGCAAATTGTAGGTTTTCCCTGCACCTGAGAGACTGTGAAGACGAAATGCGGTGATAGGAGGTATTTCGCAAAGGGAAGAACAGCTGTTTCGCAATTGTTGATAGCGCGCCCTAATGCGAATTCGCGCGACCGCGACGCGACCGCGTTCGGAGCTGGCTGTTACGGCGGGTGGCCATTAAGTTCTTATGGAGAATAGTAGCTGCAGCCGAATAAATGCTGGAGAATACGAAACAGCTGACAGAATAATCATCCGCACGAATCGACACCGAATTTCGGCATGAATTCAAAACCAGCAACGCTTACATTCACCATGGGGCGCGCGGTTTAGCGATGGCGCACGATATCTACTGGGATGGTTAGGTGCCTACCAGCCTCTTTCGTCTGGTAGCGCTGACCCACTAACCAACCGAGCAGTGAGTGGGTTGGTAAGTTGATGAATCGCTAAAATGGTGCTGGTTTGGTAGGTTATGGGCGCTAACCGTGGGTTAGCACATTGATGAATCCGGCCCCTGGAGATGATTCGGGGGCCTGAAGACTCATATCAGGTCCAGTTATCGATTTTTGGAAAACATCGACCAGTTTGATTCATGGTCTCCCACAGGGGCATATGTTCAGGCGAAATGCGACTTTTGATGATTTTCCGACCGATTCGACAGATTCGCCTCGAAACTTCTCATTAGACGTCATTTGAGGTGCTCAACACAAAACTGGAGTTCGTTCATCAATTTTTGATGGATAGCGTCAGGATACTGTGGGTAGTCAGATCCAGATCTCAAAGCTACCTGACAACCTCTCTGGGGTAAATGAAGTGTTAAGCACGAATTCCAGATCGAATTATTGATTTTTGAAATACTGAGGTATGTTCAGCTCACTAAATGGCGTTATACCTAAAGTGTGCCCAAATGAGAATGGCGGCCCGTGCGGCCGGTGTGCGTTGCAGGCGGCTGTCGCATGTGCCGCTCTCGGACAAATGTTTGAACGGCTGCCAACCCCCCCCCGCCCTCCCTCGGTTGCAGAGCTGATTGATGGACGCAGTTTGTCTGCTGCCGGCCGGTGCCGGCCCCGTTCGTAGTCAGTTTCCTTGAAGGAAGGCTCGTTTCGTATGCTCCGAGAACGGCACATGCGACGGCCGCGTGGGCTGCCATTCTCACTTTACCTTAGCGTACACTAAGCCTAGATATAATGAGAAACGAGCCCCAGATTCGTACTCATGACCCCAGACTACCCCTTGAAAAAAAGTTTCGAACCAGCTCCGAAGCAGTTCTCAAACTTTCTGAAATTTGCGCGATGGGTATCTTTACTCTTCTACCAATCTGAAAGACCCCTCCGGAACCCGCTAAGGACTTGTTCGCAGAACTAGCCAGTATGGATTCGGAGATACTCTCTGGAAAGTTCTCAATTAGAATATAATTAGTTGCAAATGACTGACAAGGGCGTTCTCTCCCGGGGAAGCGTCCTGAAAAAAGTTTTTTCTGAGTTGTAGGGGATAAGTAGTGTTACAATAATCTATGTTGGGTTTTTCCCACGGTCCTTCCGATATTCCGAAAAAAACAATCGGAACTTCCTAGAACTTCCTAATCGGAACAGCTGGAGTGAGTTAATATGCTTGGCACACAATCAGTTGCAATAAAATTGCCCTATACAAGGTTTGACGGTTTGCGTCTGACCCATTATTGAGCGCTGGGGAATAGCAACCTACGAAGAGGTGCTGTGGTTGCGGGTTTGATTCCCGCAATGCATCTTTTGAAAAAAATTGTTTTGCATTTATTAGATTGTTTATGATTAATTATCCACGAGGTTTCTACTTCACATTTTAACCTGCTCTTTTCAATCTTATGGGGTTTACAATTTCTATCGCGTGAATCGCTGTAGTATATGAGCATTTACCCTCCATAAAACGTCGAAATTCACATCATTCGAGACGCGAGCGGCGCGCGCGATGCCTCGGCCTCCGTCTGTCCTGCGCTCTCTCACTGTCTTTAACCTCCGCTCCGCACCAGCTTGCGAAGGAACCAAGTGAATTTCCCCGTTTAATAGCCTGTACTCACCTTATTCAAAAAAATTATTCTTACCACTATTACTTCGCTCGAGTAAAGAAAAACAGCTTTCCTGAACACAAAAAAAGTCATTTGCGAAACATCGCAGGAAAAAAACGCTACCATAGTAGGAAGCAAAGCTACGAATCCTTTCTTATCCTTTTCATCATGACCACAGTTTTTAATTCAGAAGGCGACAACCGGTTTCCCATTGTATCTGCTAACCCTCCATCGAAAGCAACTAAACTTGGCTCGATCACCTAGATTTTTTTTTGATTATCTAGGGTTCGAGGTGAATGAGTGAGTATAGGGAGAAAAAAAGTCGAAAAAAAATTTCCCCCTAATTGATCCGAATAAAACAGATTGAGGTGAGGTGTTTGATGTGGCAGCCAGTCGGTTTTCGCCTCTAAAAAACCGAAAACACAGCCATGGTGAAAGGTAGCAGAGAATGCGCCCGCTGACTTTTCATGTTTTTCTCATGTTTCGCTCTACCTGAAGGTTCATAGTGAAAACCCAACTTACAGTAATATTACTCTATCCATCCCCCACAACTCTCAAAAGAATTTTCTTTTTCAGGACGTCTCCTACCCCGAGGGGTCCTCCCTTGTAAGTGATCTGAAACGGCATCACTAGTCACTGCATATGTCCTGTGTATGCGCAAATCTTTAGCAAGAGATAGCTCGAAATGCGCAGCCATTACCTGGTTTTCGGAGCGGGGTATGTACCTGCGTATTCCATTCTATAGGGGTCCGCAGAGTTGAAGTAGCGGCGTTGCTCGCAGCGACGAACAGCAGTGGGTGATGCAATTTCAATTACATTCGACAACGATGGCGACCGACGCGACGTGAAGGGCGACGAGGGGGCGCCGCAGAGTGTGTTGACGCCGCGACGGCCCTACATAACTGCCAGCGAGCGGCAACCGACGCCGCGACGATAATGTTTCGAAACATTTCTGTCGCCGCGTCAAGGCTGACGCTCAGCGACCACTCGCCGGTCTCTGCAACTCTGCAGCCCCCTATAAGGGATTGCGCTAGCCTCACTACTACACGTGATGATATCTGGTACGGAGAACGTCCAGCGTATACTTTTCTTATTGCCAATTTGATTTTTTTACTCATCTAAAGCCGAAAATGAACAAATGAACTGCTTCTGATGTTAGTGATACGTTTCGAGGCTCAAGAGAAGTCACAAGGTCCCCCAGTTTCCGTCAATAGGATATTGTCGACTGGACCGTTTGGCTCAATGACAAACTCTTTTGGGTTAATTTCTCTGATTCTATCCGTCGACAAATAGGGTTCACGTAATAATTCCAGTCTGAGGAGTTTACGGGGCCGCGACGGTAGATCACCTTGCACGATTCGAAACCACATTCTCCAGTCAAGCCGCCAACCCCGCACGGCCAGCCGCCTGGTCCATGCGTCAGACTAAATCGAAGACGGCCATATGTGTTCGTCTTCAGCACCCCTGAAATTTTATTTATTTATTTATTTAGTACACTTACGTCGCATAAGGCAAGCGTTATAAAAAAAAGTGAAAGTCGAATAGCAGCTGTCTGAGAGAGTGCAGAGTATGCAATTCGGGCCTCTGTTACCTGGCTATAAAACATGGTATCCTGTCATAAGAATAAGAGAAGGCCCCAACAAAAACTATACTAGTGAAAATTTTGTGAAGTTTCGCAGGAAGACCAATCTTGTTCCTACTATATGGGGGAAGACGGAGGCTTCGCTTTTGCCGACATTCGAGAATACTTGAGAGCATATCAATTCCTTCCACACCCTGTTCCTCTGGAGAGCCCGAAATTTGGCCCTGCACTACTCTCCCATAACTTATTCACCTCAAAACTCCTGGAACGAAATGAGCCCAGGCTTCTGTCTCGTTGATTCGTTTTTTTTTTCTTCCTTTTTTTTTTGATACGACTATACCACGAATAAAAAGAGATAGTTTGTGGGTGGTGCAATAAGTACAATAAGTAAACCACATACATCGACAACGAAGGAAATGGCCCAGCACACTTGTTTTGGTGGAGGACGGCAAATACATGAGAAATACAGGGCGAGGCTAACTTTTTACTCGTGTAGCGTCATTATTGGTCGTTTTTGACGCTTCAAAATGCGTAGGCGTTGTATTCTGAGCCATACCATTCTATTTCCGTAATTATCTCAATCACAGTTACGAGCGTGTGTTCTGACTTTAAAGGCACCATACAAGCGCGATAACGTTGATGAGATAGCAAATTATACCGGAGCGTGCGCTTCAACACAATGTCTAAGCAATAGGAATCGTCAAAAACAAGCCACGACAATGTTGTGCGAGTTATTAGGGGCGCAGATGTTATTCAGCGTTCCGAAAAATGCATAATCTGTGGAGATTACAGGGGCGAAATGTAATACAGGAAGCGGGCAGATACTGGAGCGGGGCCAACTTCGTACTCGTGTAGCGCCATTGTGGGTCGTTTTTGACGCTTCAAAATGCGTAGGCGTTGTGTTCTGGGCCATGCGATTCTATTCCCGTAGTTACCTATCTCAAACACCTTTAAGAGCGTGTATGCTGCCTTGAAATCTAGGAGTGTAGTGATTTTAGTGTGAACAAGAAAATTTTCTGGATTCCACCCTAAACGATCAGCCGGGGTTTATTCAGGGCGTTGAATACGAATTTGAGATCCGCTGGCTGCTACTCTGGAATTCGCTATAGGTTTTTGTAGGTATAACGCCGTTCGAATAGAGTAACGTACCTTAGTAATTTGAAAATCGACATACTCCAAATTCGTGTTAGGCGTACCAAATGTTCCCCACAGAGAGATTCTGGACCAAATCTGAGACCCCGGCCTCGCTGCCGTAAAGCCACCTTAACGTACCTGCGATTCTATAAAAATTGGTTAACGGACCACAGATTCGCTATTCCGTCCGAATAACCCCAATATAGATGTTTTTGGCAAATTGCATCGTAGCATTCTGATAATCGCGAGAATCCTCGTTTGCTCATCAAAATATCCCTGACAATCAGTGGGATGCTTGGGATCAGGTGAGCCAAAACCTTTGAAAAAACTACAAATGGACCCCCGAGTTTGTAATCTGCATTGAAAATAACTTCTGAAATTATTCCAAGGCAAGACTCGAACATTTCTTCTCAACACCCTAGAAATTGCCTCTCGGGTGCCACTTCTTGTTTTGCAGAGCTAATTGCCAACGAAATCGTTTCCACTTTTCCTACTTCAAATGACAATTTTGCCTTTCTTCAGCCGTAGTCGTTGAAGTCAGCGATGGACTAGCAGAACCCCGACAACGAATTCTGTTGTGAGCGTCGCCGTTTACAAGATCCATACGCCTTGATTTTAAAACAGCAAGGAAATGAAGAGCCTGTGAGCACAGCAAACCACAATTTTGGATAATTAAACTTTTTTATATGAATACCTCGTACTTGCTGAAAAAGACAGGCCTACTCAAAAACTACACATTTAGATTTTATCAAGTCCGGGACAAGCTGTACTATTTATCGAACGGAGTCTCGTTTACAATAGCAATGGTATGGGCGGTCATATTTGCCGATACAACATGGTTTCGACACAATGTTTTCCCTGATAATCACGAACACCCACTTCATGGACGCCCAGAGCTTTTCTCCAGCATGGTGAGGCAAAAATTCTTTGCGTGTTCTCTCAGAAACAAAATCCACGTTTCAGGAAAGTGTTCATCTAGAAATTTCTTTCGCAGTTTTGGTAGTGTTGCTGTTATGCTCAATTGCATGCATGGTTTTCTGCGCCCAAAGGATCGTCGTGAGAATCATTAGCCTTCAAGACCCTAGAAGCAAAAGCCAACAGAAGAAAATGTTCAGCCTGTTGTTAATTCAGGTAATGCTCATTCAGCGTTCACAAAGTGATTGAAACGTGCACGGTTCTATAGCCGATCAGTGTTGTTGATCCCACATAATTACTCTAAAAAACTTCGACTTCTCTGCAAGTAGTGAGTTGACTAAAGACACGATAAAAAAACTAATAAACAATAAAAAATGAAAAAATTCACGATAAAAAAAACTGTATTATGGTTTTGATGTTTTTTTTTTCTGGGTAGGTGAGGTTGCTCATAGGCCAGTCGCCGCATGTTCTCTGATTGTCGCTTCATGAACGCAAAGCATCTGTCCATTTCTGAATGACTCGAAGTAACAATAAGGTCATCATCCATGCATCGACTGCAAAGTAGAGACTAATGCAAAAGAACAACAACATTTTCGCCATGAGTACAAGCTCCAGTCGTCTCTCATCTGCGAAAGTTGCCTTTTCGATCATTTGAAGCTCGTGCAGTTCATCGATTCTTTTAGAAGTGTCACGAGTTGAGCTATAGATAGTTCATGCATGCTTAATATGTCCTGATTGGTAGTTCATAGCTCGAGGACGGCCCGCAAACTCGCTGGAAACGTTTGTGTACACAGCGTACACGTCAAAAGACGACATAAACCAGTCATTTAACTGCGGAGCTGTTCTTTGACCTGGAGCAAGATACCAATCACGGGCAAGAGGCACTTGCAGCGCTCCACTTCTTTGGAGCGTCAACAACCTCAATAACTCTTAATTCACAGTATTTCTTTTCTCCTGTATCGATGGACGAAGTCCCAACAGTTTTTTTTTCGGATAGTTTGCCCCAGCATTCGATGTCGAATTGCTGATCTCAAAGATAATCAACTGTTGAGTTGTTCGTTCACTGCCATACATGCGCTTCGACCAGCTAGGGATTGACGGAATAGCTGCACGATGGCAACCACCCCTCGATTCGGAGTGATTACTGCTTGCCGAAGGGTCACACGAATGTAGAAAAGTAAAATGCGAAACGCCTCGTAGAAGAACGCTCTATTGTCATGACATCTTAGCAACCGGCCGACCGTCAAATTACTACGTATCTACATGAAACAGTCACAGTTTGCAACTCTGCATAGCAGTCGCAACTTTCTTTAAACGTAAGGTTCTGGCTCTTGTGACCATTTTGGACCGAGGTGAGTGCTGAGAGTTTTCATGTCTTCAAATTGTTAATAAGACAACGACCTTGTACTGCTGAGATAAAGGAGTCATTATCCACTGCAAAACAAATTCACTGCTATCGCTAGTGTGTTTTAAGCGCAAACGCTTTGTTGGTTTGATAGTACCGTAGTGAATCTTGCCGATATCTCAGTGGAGCGTTAGATGTATCACCTTATATTTTAGACCGTGATACCATTTCTTCTTCTTCATATTCCACTGTTATTGTCGTGCCTACTTCCCCGTCTAGAATGGTTTGCGGAAACGTTGCTCGTCTGCCTGGCTCTACCTTATGCGTGGTATGTTTATTCTGCCAATCCTACCCGGGTCTTTGCAGGTGCTGCTTGATATCTGGCAAGCCTGTTGTGCTAATCACTGACCTCGAGTCCACTGCATTCAAATAAACTCTGAAATGTGAGTATGCATTCTTAGGTATCCTGCCTGCACTGCTTTTGTGATATTATGGACACTGAAAGGGAAACTTCTTCTGCACTACACTATGGCGAAACCGGAGGCTATGAGAACGCACTCAGTTTCATTGAGGTTGTGGGATTATCGACGTAATTGAAAGTAGATATTCTCATACAGCATGGAGGTACAGGCTCACAAAGTGACCAAGTGACATCTTAGTTGGCCTAGGTGGTGCAACAAGAGGACTCCCAACAAGGAACCGAAATCAAGCTGATTTCTTCGAATGACCTCTTCTCGTTGTGATATTAAATAATGCGATCTATGTGCTTATGAAAAATTGGAGTAAGATTGGCTCAAGTTCACCATTATGTGCTGTATGAATGTTAATTCTGTATCACACATGCCCTTTTTACGTGTAAAAGGGTTCGAGATTCTGCTTGTGAATAGCGATCTGACTCAAACTCTATACTTGGTTTTGTTTTACGAAACGCTAATTCTCTAACAGGTCCAGTTATGAAGGCTGACAAGGGATGCTTCAAGAGCTTTAAACGCATTTGTGAAAACGAAATACACCGGCAGTATCTTTCGGGCTTCCATAGGAAAACAGCGCAGCATACTGTTCGAAGCTGCTATCTGGCTCCGAGAAGTTATTCGCTTTCCAGGCTCTGCAAAAACGGCATTAGTTGGGGTTCAAAATATTTTTCGATTTAATCTCTAAACTTGCATAAAGGGTGAACGATAGAATTCTCGGCTTATACTAATCCCTCCGGGGATGCATCACACATTCGAGTTTCATTCAAAATCGTAGAGAATATGAGTGGACATTGGACCTATATGAAGTGACTTGCGAGCGTCAGCCGATGTTCGAGTCAGTGTTCCTATCCTCCCAGACAAGTGTGGTACCAATGTATCGACCCCGGAGAAAAAGAAGTGAATTCGAACAATCATCGCCAGTCTAACACTGTCCCCTTCCTACCGACTTCGCAACCAATGCTACTGAGTTGCTTGCTTGGCTTTTCGTAGACTGCATAGGAGGAGTTGCGACTACATGTGAACTTCTCGAACTTATAACACATTCAATCCGATGACCCCTCGCGGCTGGTCACCTATACCATCTTACGATGCCAGGAATGCACATTTCCACATGCTATTATGTTGATACGAAAGTTTGCGGACTTTTCACGCCTTTGAATAAAAATCATTTATTTCAAGAACAATTAGGGCTCACCCAACAAAATAGATTCCGTCACATTCAAGGATCCTTCGCCACCGATTGGGCAGATCATGAATTCGCGACGCGTAGAACTCTGGCTGTTTCGAGTCGAAGTATTCTCCTAAGACCACTTTTGAATTTGTCATCGTGAATGAACTGTTTTCCATCCAGGAAGGACTGCATCGAGCGGAACGGATGGTAGTCGGAAGGGGTAAGATCTGAGCTATATGGAGGGTGGGGAAGAACTACCCAGCCCAGGTCCAGCAGTTTCTGTCGAATTATCCAAGATAGGTGTGGCCGAGCATTGTTCTGAAGAAGGCGAACAGTGGTACTGGACCTGGGCTGGGAAGCTCTTCCTCACCCTCCATATAGCCCAGATCTTGCCTCTTCCGACTACCATCTGTTCCGCTCGGTGCAGCTCTTCCTGGATGGAAAACAGTTCACTAACCATGGCGAAGTCAATAAGGCCTTCGAGGAATACTTCGACTCGAAACAGCCAGAGTTTTACGCGTCGGGAGTTCATGATCTTCCCAATCGGTGGCGAAAAATCCTTGAATGTGATGGAAATTATTTTGTTGGGTGAGCCTTGTTTGTTTTTGAAATAAATGTTTCTTATTCAAAGTCGCGAAAAGTTCGGAGACATTTGCATCAACTTAATATTTATTAAATTTTCTCAGTACAGAACCAAGCTTTTTATACATGCCTTGTTAGCCCAATCATTTCCCAGCTGCTCTTCATCTGGAGAAAACTAATTCATTAGAGGATGACAGATAAAAAACAAATTTCTGCTGTTGAAATTAGTGCGCATAAAGTTGTTTTTTTAAAAACTGACGCATTTGCTTCATTGTAGTACTACAGATGTAGTAAAATATTTCTTTTCGTAAGCATACTGTTTTCTCAAGGGTACATGTACTTACATTTTTTATAAGTCATTCATTTTATTTCGAATTGATTCCTAGCGAAATTCCCAGCGAGAATGTGACGAAAATGAATCAGTCGAGGAGTTCGTACAAAATCTAGGCAACTTCTCGCCGGTTTCTCGACACCTTTCTCACCTGAGTAGTCCCATGCCAAATCAAATGCATGAAATACCCCACGAGGTAGCGCCCGTTTACGCCCTCTTATTTCTCCAAGCTCAACATTTCGCATTCTAGCGAAGCTCGCCGAGAACAGTAATTTTCAAAACTTCGAGAACCGGTAGACGGAAAGCCTGGCTATTCCGTTTCCAAAACATGGTGGACCAAAAAAAACAAAACAAGAACCTTCGCAAGTTGTGGATAAGTACAGACCAGTGAGTATCACATCGACTTTCGCAGAGCATTTAAAAAATTCTAAAGGAACACATCGTAGGTCACCTAAAGAAAAATCGAATCATTCCTGGTAATCGACAAGGTTTTGTGGCAGGGAAGTCGGTTGAGACCAATTTGCTCGAGGGTATCAATGATTGGAGCGATTACTTGGGAAAAAAGAACGCTTGTGATATTATCTATTTTGATTTTGCATAGGCCTTCGATAGGGTAAATCATGGTATGCTTATGCTGAAGGTCAAGAAGTTGGGGTTCCATCCATTAGTGTGTGGGTGGATAGAAAATTCCCCCAGAAGTCGTAGTCTCCATGTTAATGATTATTCAAGAGCAGAGATCTTCAAAGTGGTGTTTTGTCACCCATCTTGTTTACCGTTTTCACAGCCCAACTTCCAGGCTATTGGAAAGCACTGGTGTCACTTGCAAACAGTTTGCTGATGATGTAAAAATTTATAATGTGGTTGAGTCATCTAAGGACGTGCAGAGAAAGCAAGCTGCTCTTCACAGAATACAGGAATGGTCTGTAGCTTAGAGTTTGCCACTATCTCCCAATAAAACACTTTACATTAGGGTGGGCAGCTCCGGTCTACCAGCCAACTACATTCTTGATGGGCATGCACTTTCTACTGTTGCGGAAGTGAAAGATTTAGGTTTTGGTATAACAAGTAACTTGATTTCTCTGCTCATTATCAGGCTATCCACAGCAAAGCTTTATTACGCACCTTCCATATTTTCAGAGGCTTATCGTCCTGTGATGAAACGTGTTGTCGAGTGCGCATAAAGTATATGTTAGACCTATGTATAATGGAATCAGGAACTGCTGTATTCTGTTCTTGTAAAAAGAATGATATCCGACTTTTGTAAAGAGTACAAAATGACTTTATTCGCAAAGTTTAATTGAGACGAAATAGTTTCTCATATGCTGGGGTGCCTGGTCCCATGAGGAGGAATCAGGAATTGTACCTACACTCTCGAATTCGGGCGTAAACGAAGCGATGTATGCGTGGTGTTCACGATTCTGAGTTTGACGACAAAAACAGACAAATCCAAATTCTATAGATTCATCGCTTCCAGAACATGGGGAAACTCGCAAAAATCTCTTAAAGGCAGTGGTCGCTATGAAACACGTTATCGAAAAAGCTACAAAACTCAGCTTAGATCAACAACAGCTAAATAATATAAAGGTAGCGCGGAGGAAAACGGACTAGAATTAGAGTTTCTAGGGCCCAAAGAAGCCAGTTCCTGCACACGTGCACAGCGCCGACGAAAAAGATCGCAGTCTCATGACGGGCAGTCAAAAATCATCGACATTCAGAGGAAGAAATAAATGCAAATTTAACGAATAAAAACAGTTGAATAATGAAAGCATCACTTCAGTCAATGTTTTTGACTAGATGTGTACATAAATTCAAAGGTTCAATGATTGAAAGTCAATTTCAAGCCAGCTGATGTTCTTGATATAAGAGGTCATCGATGCCGATGATATGGAGTGGGCTCGCCTACCATCAAAAGACAATAAAGTTTAGGCTTCAAATTTGGCCCACGACAGTGGTTTTTTCGCGATTTTTATATAGGTCCCACTACTCGAGACCCAGAAAAGGGTTTAGAGAGAAAAAGACGACAAGCATAATTGATCGCGACCACTGCCTTCAAAAGGTTCCGAAAACTAACATCAGATTAGCAGCTTCACCTATAGAGCTGGCTCTGCTTTCGCTTCCTTTAATCTAGACGTTCTTTGCGTGCCCTACTCTTTCCTATCATTCGAACGAAAGCCTCGAACATTCTGCTCACATGGTAATTACATCACTTTGCATTTTCTGGTGGTTGTATGAGTGTATGCTTTCATGATTATCATGAAGCGTAACAATAAATAAATAAAATAAATGAATAAACCAAATGTGATAACAAATGGCAGCACATGCTCATATGATGAGGGGTATAAATGGTTCGAGTTACGATATGCATTAATGGTTACAGTGCTCTGATCAAGAAGCGAAGACGCTGGGAGGGATGGAAATCCAGATGACATGTTTTTCTGGATGTGATAATGCACTCGTCTCCCAACAAACACTTGGACCATTTAAGAAAGCGGGTACGGCAGCTGAACGGTACAAGCTTGCAAAAAAAAATCGTCTTCTTCTCTTTGTCGTTGAATGGACAATTGTTTGCTGAATGAATACTGAGAAGTACATACAATTATATGTGCCACTGTCCGCCGGCGATGTGTAGAACATTTTCAACCCTCTGGTAGACCTCTCGAAGGTTGACTTTAACTACAGTGCTGAATTTTCCGATGGTGGCGAAAAGATGTGTGGCTGTTGTTAACAGCTGGGATCGCTTTTCTAATACGGATCAGGACAGGGTTGATCGATCGAAATGAAATTGTTAGCTTTTTTCTCCTAATCGAGTCTGCAAAGTCCGCAGTTGATAGCATGTAGCACATTATTAGGCAAATATTGAAACTGGGGCCGTAAATCCCATGGATAGCACCCTCCTTCCTTAAAAAAACAAGAACCATGCTCTACAGCTTTTTTGTAGAGGCTTGTAGACAACAACCATTCCGCCGGCCGTCTTCATTCCGAATATTCTCCCCTCGATCCTTGCCGATATTTTGCTCTTTCGCAAAAATTTCGTATGAAACTGATGCCTAAGCAGTTCTACGATTTCTCGGTCGATCAGACACAATGAGACTGACACAGTCTGCGAATACAAGGCGTAAAATGTATCGTACCATTACACATCTCACGATCCATCAAATCACCTGTCATTGCGGGTCATGATCAGGTGTTGAGGAGCTTGGTGAAAGAGATTCAGACAAAAATCTAGTAGTTCAAGCTTTGTCGTATCGCTGTAATTTTATCTGACGTCGCCAAAATGGTGTTTTTTCGACTGGCCGTGCACGCGTACCGTATTTGTTCTATTAGAAGTACACCTCTAGTAGAAGTACACCAGAAAGAGAGGGCTGAGTATAAGAAGTACGCCATCCATTTGGAGTCACCTCTACTAGTAGTACACTTCTAAATAAGATAAGGAATGGAAATTTAGATTCGAAAAAAAAACTTTTACGGCTTAGAAAAGAACGATAGCATTAACAAGTGTGCAAGCGATGACTCACTCGGACTTCAGCAGCTGACTTTTAATGGTTGTTGCTCGCGAAAATCACAGTTTTGTGAATAAAATTTTCACTATAAAGGCTCTTAAAAATAAGGCTAAAGAATGGAAGTACACCCTCTTTTCAAAGTACACCTCTGTCAGAAGTACACTCAAAAAGAGGCCTGGGAAATAGAAGTACCAGCACACTTTATTATTCAGTATAATCTCCCTGAACATTAATACACTTGCTCCAACGATCCTTCAATCTGCGTATCCCATCCCTGAAGTGAGAATCTGAAACGTCTGCGAAATACGCTTCAACAGTCGTTATGACCTCTTCATTTGATGAAAAACGCTTGCCACGCATAATTTGTTTGAGTGCTGGAAACAAATGGAAGTCGCTGGGAGCCAAATCTGGTGATTGCGGTTGATGCTCCAACAATTCGAACTTTAGTTCATGGATTTTAGCCATTCTCAAAACGCTCTTGTGGCACGGTGCATTGTACTGATGAAAAAGGATTTTTTCTTCTGCAAACCGGGTTTTTTCACGCATTTTTACCTTCAACTGATCCAAAAGGTTGCAACAATAGTCAGAAATAATTATTCCACCAGTTTGCAATTATTCCGTGAGCAAAATTCCTTTCGCATCCAAAAAAGCTGATGCCATAACCTTCTCGGTTATGGCACCCACATTCCTGACACGAACTCGTTTCGAAGCCGAACAAGTAGGTTCACACCACTCTTTAGCCTCTTGTCTAGATTCAGGGTCATGGTGGTAGACCCAAGTCTCATCCATAGTAATGAATCTACGCACAAAATCCATTTTATCCTATTTAAAACGCTCCAACTGTTGCTGAGAATGTCGCATTCGAATGTGCTTGTGTTCCATTGTTAGCGAATGCGGCACCCATTGTGCACAGAGATTTCTAAAACCCAAAATTTCATTTAAAACATGGCTCACACTGCCTGATGAGATGTGTAGAGCCTCTACTAAATCTCTCTCAATCAAATCGACGATCTTCCAAAACCATATCCTGTATTTTGGCTATGATTTCTGGGGTTGATGCGCTTTTTGGAAGTCCTTCACGTGGATCGCCTTCAAGGCTTGTACGACCACGTTTAAATTCGCAACCCATCTTTCAACTGTTCTAATTGTAGGCGAACAATCTTTGTACACTTTTGACATTCGTTAGTGAATTTTTTTTGTGCCACACCTTCCAAAAATAAGATTTTTATCACTGCACGATATTCAATTTTTTCCATTGCTGTGACACGGCGACACTAAATGGCTTGTAAACAAAGAATGAATTGACAGATTGGAATGCAACTTCACATACGTCCACATGAAGAGTGCACAAACAAATGGGAAAAATTGGGCTAAAAATTGGGCCCTCTCTTATCGAACGACACAACTTATTGAAGAACCTGTACTTCTAAAGGAGAAAATACTGTATCTTAATGCCAGAGGACGAGCACGTCGTTGTGCAACAAGCAAAAGCCTGAACACCTGCGTCCGACTCAGCGCTAAGAAGATCCGTTCCTTAACACCCAGTGTGAACAATTTGGGTCTCCTCCAAATGGAACGGACCTCCAGGCCTTTGCATCGGCGATGAAATCTCGAAGCAAATTTTGCAATCAGGACACTTTTTTGTCAGTACTGTTTGTTCCACATTGCAATCGACAATTGGCTTCCTAATTGTGACACAGATTTCCATTCACATGAACATGAAAAGATGCAGATCCGTAGTACTGCTGGTTTTTACAAAGTTCAAAATACGATAGGGTTTGATGGCTCCGACTTACCATTCCAATATAACACGGAACGAAGCGAAACAAGCTCCATTCATTGGTTGGGTATTACTAAGAGCTGCCATAGAAACTTAGCTTACTTTCAATATCAGAAGATTTGAATAGCCGCCGTGAGGCGTCGTCGCGTATAGGGGTCTGCAGAGTTGCAGCCACCGACGAGTGGTCGCCGAGCGTCAGCCTTAAGGCGGCAACAAAAACGTTTTTAAATATTACTGTTGCTACGTTGGTTGCTGCTCGCTGGCAGTGACGCAGGCCATCGCCGCCTGAATAGACCCACCGGATCCAAATTCGGCCCTGGATATAAGCCGGCTTCGGTTAGTCCGCAAGCGCTCTGGCAGCGATCACGAAGAACAGTTGGTGTAAAATTAGAGTAGTAGAAATGTCAGGGAAAGTCGTGGTAAACTTTAGGTTCTCTTTTCTCATTTTTTCCACATTCACTTTCTCTTGAGAAGCTAACGTGCGAGCCATCACTTGCAAGAGCTACATTGTCTGTGCAGAAACCTTTTTCAAAGTTTTTCACAAACGGAAGCGTAGGAAAAATGGTTGAAAAGGGCAGGAAGGAAACGGAATTATCGTAACTTGAGCAGAATAGTCAATAATTTTTGAACGTTCCAATGATATGCTTCATCACTGCTGATTACTTGTTTGTGCTTCAAAAACTTGTGATCTCAGTCTATACAGTATTACTTACTCAAATCGAACTTGCTATAAGACCTTTGACAATTCTATTTCTAAAGGTACAATGATTAAAAATAAAGTCCTAAATTTTCCTCTTGTAGCCGCCACCGCCAAGGTCAAACCGCGGTCGGGATCGTCATAAGGTGAGTCAGTTCGGAACCGCAAGGTAGGTGTTGATTGAAAGCAGCTGGGATTCTGATTGTAGCGCTCCGAGGACAAAGTAACGTCGAAAGCTGATTGAACTCAAGATTCATATGAATGATGAAACAAACTGAATAAACGTTATATTGGATATTGAACAATGTCAAAGTTGAGAAACATTTTGGATTCTAATTTCTGCAAAAGAATGGTGTTGAAAGGGATGCACTCTTGAACCATTTTAGGGAGGGATGCACTTGTGTTCAACCAATCACAGTACCGTTCCTGACCAAAGTAACCGGGTTCTAAACAAAACACATCGTTGCCAAGAAAACGTTCTCGTCGTCTTTATTTAGGCCTTTTCGATGTCCAACATAACGCTTTTTTTCTCGTCTCAGGCTGCTCAGAGGTACGCACCCTTCGTTTGGCTTTCATAGACTTCGTCGGCTTTACAACTATTCAAAGAATGAAGCCTGGGAGCATCTGGATTTACATGGTGCAACCAATGAATCCAACCAACTCTCAATATTTTTTTTTCACTTTTCAGCTCCTTCCAGGACCAGAACAATGAGGACAAGTAACTTTCAGATCGCTCTGCCATTTTTTATTTTGCATATTTCGAATCTGTTTTTTTTTGCCTCATTACACAGTCGATTAAAAAATTCATACAGTTCATCTCCGCAATGCCGTTCAATCCGCAAAGTGCACGCTTATTCCGGAAGCGTGCTACTGCGCGGTTGCGAGAATCCTCAGATAGGGATGTGGGATCACCCGGGTGATCCCACATCGCTGTCTGAGTGTTCTTGCAACCACGCCGCAAAACGCTTTCGCAATCTGCGTGCACTTTGAGAAGTGAACGCGAATGCGTAGATGAATTGTAAGTTAGTTACAGTCTTGCCACCGCGGTTTATTAGTTGAACTTCAGAACGTTTGCTGTTGTTTGCATGTACAGTGCTAGCGAATGTTGTACCAAGGCGTTAAAACAGTAAATCTGAAGCAAAAATATGAAAATATGAAATAGCGGCTCTCTACACACAGAGGGGGAGTTGTCCCGTTTTAGCAGCTTGACAAGTTACGCAACTAAATTCAAGCGAAGAGCTCCCGAGTGCGATTCGTGCTGCAAAAGAATAGACATTTCCTCCCTTGGTTTTTGGACAGCCCCTGTTTAGAGAGCCCCAACACTAGTATTTCTGGGCGGTGCAAACTCATACAGTCGCGAACGTCGGTGGCAGGTTAAAACGCCCTTTTCCCAATTAAATTAAGCGGATCGGCGGTGGTTTCGGCATCCTTACATATAACAATCGGCGTGGTGGTGTGTCTGACCGGTGTCTGAGCGACGGATGCCTGTCTGTCCGGTCGTTCGAATTTCCTAAAATTTTGACACCTTCAGTCAGAGCGCGTTATTGTTTCAACAATACATGACGAATGTCGCGGAAGGTTAGTTGGATTTAGGAGAAGCGTGCACAGCATTGCGATCGTGGTGGGACTGTCGGAGTTTTCGTGTTAATGCTTCATATCTGGCGGAGTTTTCAAGAGTCAGTCCTGCTACCTCTCAACCTGCCAGCGACGCCCAAGAGTGTGTGAGGATGCGTCACCTTTAGAGCTAATAATCGAAATTGTTCGATAATGGCTGATTACCAGAGAGTATACTAGACAGTCTTTCGCTAGCATATGCCTGGTAAGTTTTGCTATCATTCACAGCACAAAAGTTCTTAGTTTCTCCAGGAAAACTATTTCCGCAATCTCACAGCTCTCATCCTTGTACTATTGGTTTATGCATAATTACTAGAGTATTACACCGAATAATATCGATTTTCCAATTAACTCTTATATTTTCTTGGGGACCAGATGGCTTTAACTGCGCTTAGTATCAAACATTACGTGAGGGGCGAGGTTTCCATAATTGATGTAAAATTAAATTTATGTCCAATCACAGAATAGCTATAACATTTATTCGATTATTCGAATATTCGAATAAAAACTCAATTAATTGGCTGTGGCATGTTAATGAATAGACGAAACCCCACTTTTTCATCAAATATGAGAGCCTTTCACCTACCCTACTTACTGTGTGATAACAAGTGCTGTTGAAACCATTCCGATCATGAAGGGAAAACTAGATTTATTCGGAAAAATCGATATTATTCGTTTGATATACTCTAATAATTACGGAACGTTTTTATTAACGCGTTTTTCTTTACAAAAAATCGGCGTTTCGTTCTCATTATTTATATAAAAATAATTTTTAATGTTTAGTTTGAAAAAATGCGTCTCAAAAATCACACTCATATTCGCCATATTATGATCTACCACTACGAGAAAAGGGTGGACCGCAGCCCAGTCATTTGCAATCTCAACGAAAGTTTTGGTGAAGGACAAATTACTGATAGTGCAGCACGGAAGTGGTTTATTCTCCTTAAATCAGGGGCGGCATGCATGAACGCAGCGCACGGTGTCAGGGAGCCGCTCCGCGTGGCATGCGCGCGGCGTCGAGCAACGGGGCGGCCCCGAATTTCGTGGCGTGTATTGATGTGCCTGATTTTCTGGGCCGCCCCGGTTCTCGACGCTGCGCGCATGGCACGCGGAGCGGCTCCCTGACACTGTTCGCTGCGTTCATGCATGCCGCCCCAGGTGACATTATTTTGGAGGATAAAGAATGAAGAAATTGGCAATCGGATCTTGATGATCACTTGAAGCACTTGTGGCAGCAGTGTAAGAGGACGAATGCCTGGCAACGCGAATACTGGCTGAAGACTTTAATGTGAAACAATCAACGACCGTTCGACCCCTGTAATCGAACCCTTCGTCAATAAGACCATTGTTATACCCCACTACAGGCCTGTCGCGGTCGCAGAGCACTGCTACGTCGCTGTCGCTGAGGGCAAGCCGTCGCTGTCGCTCAGGGCCTAGAAACACCCGGCACGATGCCGGTTTTGGCTGGGTCGCTGTCGCTGACACCGGTCGCAGAGCACTGCACTGCGACGGACAGCCGCGACAGCGACCGATTACCGCACGGTTTCCACATTCCAGGCATGACATCCCCTTTCGAGCCAGCGACCGCGACAAGTGCTGCAAACTGTTCTTGCCACAGCATTTTTCTATTGTGTGGTTCTGGTCCCGACACGATTTATAACAGTTAACCGCACCTGTCGCGGTCGCAAACTTTTGGTATAACAATGGCCTAAGGGATGGGATCTGCTCCCACATCCACCGTATTCACCGACAAAAGCACCAAAAAAAAGACTATCATGTCAATCGCTCTTTGAAATACTTGCAAACAAACATAGTCTACGACGACTTGGATGACTTGATGGCTGATATCAAAGCGTTGATTGCTTCGAAGAATCGTGACTCCTTCGCACGTGGAATTGACCGACTGCCAAGCAATTGGGAAGCAGTTCTCAAAGTGGATGGTGACTATATGCTCTCGAATGATCTTTCAAACACGTTTTGATTTAAACAATAGTGTTTTTATTCAATCAATATTGTTAGTGTTTTTGTTGAATAAAAATATCCAAAGAATACGTTCCATAATTAGGAATCAACCCAATATACATGCATATACATATAACCTCCTTTTGCATTCAGAGTCCCTCTGGTACCGCTGCTTTGTCGCTCTGGAATCTAAAAGGCTTCAAAAAACTGAGAAAACTTCTTTTAAAAGAGTAATGTACCACTTATCACGTGATAAAGGGGCACTCATGCAACGATTTCATTAGCATTATTATTATCACATTGATTCTTGAATCTCTGAATGAAACTGCAGTTAAACACCTCGTTTGAAATTGCTTGTTCATAACTGCTCACATACTATTGGGACGAACGTGCATTATGTCTGCAAGTAGAGACTCCTGCCCCGAATTCAAGTATTTTCAATCGTATGGAATTAAACGATAACATGACTGCTGAAAAAAATTTCTCTCTCATTGTGCTGAAAAAATTAGCTGAAATAGGGACGCAATATATCTTTTCTGAGTAGGAAACTGTCTAATATCTGCTGTCAATTACCCCACAATAGAGATTTTTGATATATTCCATTCCTGTGTTGCAGATCATTGAATCTGGTTTATGACCAGAATAGTGGCAAACAATCAAGTGGCAAAAGTTTTCCCTGCGAATACTTCCTAGAAACTGACGCTCGCTGACACGTCCTTGTATTTCATACCGATGAGAAGGGTGAAATCTTCGACGGCCTTTATAATTGCTTTTCACTAGTCGTTTACTGTGTTGCACGCTTTTCGACCCAACTATGTTGTGAAAAATAGTTCCGTAGTGACCACCTAGGGGAAGATTAGCTGCCCTATTTTTTCACTTTTACGAAGGATTCGTTGCTTTTGCTACATCTACACAGGCATTTGAAGACTTTTGAAGATTGATGATTATTGCGATACCTACATCTGTCCTGTTGAACTTTCTTGTCAATTTTAGATAGAGTATGTGCAAACTGCAAGCTCCAATTTCGCAACTGTTTCAACTGCAACTGCAACTGTTCAACAACATTTTCTCCTCTCCTCTCTCCGTCATAATCACCATCCGACATACCAGTGGGCAGCGGGTGGCGAGCGCCTAAAAACGTAGGGCAGCAAGTGTCGAGCTAGGCCTCAAATGTGGGCGTTTGCCACGCTCTGACTTTCCAACTGCTTCTCTAGTGAGCTCCCATCTGACAGCGCTACCACTTTAGACTCTCATGGGCCGTATCCTCACTGTACCCAAAAAGAGGAAGGGAGCCCCCACCGGAAAGGAAATCGATGTGTATGAAATGAACAACGCCAACTCGTTTGAAAACATGTTTTCGCTGGCTTATCTGTTAGAATAACAGAGATAATTTTTTCCCAAACTTTTCCTCGCTCTGTGGTAAGGGGACGGTTTAGGGGTATAGCAAAGTACCATAAATGGTAGTCTTTATTAGTAATGGTTTGGTGCAGTCGCATCGAAGCTCAAGAACAACGCCGATCGAGCATCTAGCAGGTGTGTGAAGGGTTAATAGCGCAAAACCTCAGACATTTGCATGCTTAATTCTGGCTTTCCTCCGTTCTCACATGGAATAGATGAGCATTTGATACGATTTGGCCGTTTCCTATGCGGGGGAGGTATGCACGCTTACCCATATGTTTTTTTCCAATCCGACTTCCATTCTGTCGCTCGTATGAATGGGGCAGGGGTGTGCGTTAATGGAAAATGTTATTTTCGTTAAGCGCTAATCGATAATTTTCAAGAAAAAACCGCGTAACCCGTTAATGAGTTAACACGTTAATTTTGCGTTTTGTTAACAAATTCAAAAAAAAATCCTGACCACAGCGAAAATGGATAAATCACCAGAGGTCCCAGTGATTGTAAAACAGACCTTCAGATGGCCTCAGGAGGACGCTGTGGAAAATGATTGAGGCATTATTTGGAGCGTGCGTCGCGTCGTGAAATGTGAGTAGCGCTTCTTGTGAAGTGTGCGCGGTAGTAGAAAGTGAGTAGCGCCGTATGTGGAGCTTGCGCAGCGTTGTAGAACGTGAGTAACGCTTCATTTAGAGGGCTGGCGACGCTCCTTAGAGATTGACTAGCGCTTTGGGTGGAGAGTACGCAGCGTGGTGCGCTCCATGCAGAGCGTGCGCCGCGTGACAAAAAAGTTACTGGCGTTTTATGTAGAGCATGCGCTGCTACATGAAATATGAGAAGAGCTTGATGCAGTCTTTACGTATACGGCAGAATAGATCAAGGTGAAGGAAACATGTGCGTCGACCGTTTATATGCAAAGACGATTTGATCATTTCCGCCGTAGGCGGAAATCGGCTCGTCCGAGAGCGAAGCCCCCTGCCAGACGCCGAAACGGCCGGTAGGCTGGTTACTGTACATACATATAGTCATATACCATTCGATACAGTCAAGATATGCTTAAGAGTATCACCGACCCGGCCTTCGATCACACTTCTGGAACAAAAATTCGAAGTTCTTCAATTTCGAGAAGAAATGATGGAAATTGGTGAACAATGGAATTTGAAACATTGAGGTCAGCTACATATTTCACAACAAACGAAAATTGAAAAAAAAGCCGACTGCCCCAGTTCATAAATTTGCCAATCGAGCAGATTAATCAGTGCCATAATTCCACTGCTATTAACGAACCCAAAGTTAACGTAATTTTAGGACTTTTTCGTTAACCGTTAATCATTAATTTTCACAAAAAATTCGCGTTAACCCGTTAATGCGTTAACACGTTAACGTTATAACGCACAGCCCTGGAATGGGGTCTGATAGGATGCGTGACGAAAATGCTAAAAAATTGTTCTAGTGGATTTAGGCCGGATTCATTCTTCCAGCGATGATAGAAGAGCCAAAATGTTAACCATTCCTATTGACCGAAAATCGATATGCCTGATGTGCATTGTCACTATCGCTGGTCGCAGGATGTATGATTCCGGAATTAGGCGTCGTTGGGGACATGGTGTGAGCCGAACAGCCTTCCTGCTATAAGTATATGTTGGCCATATAGAATAGCTCTAATCCAGGCCCGTCTTTAACCGATCTACATCAACATGCTAGAGAAGTACAACATAGGCACGTCTATGAAGATCAAGATTTTCCACTAGAAATGGATTGTGCCGATCGCGCATAGACACCCAGACCATTATTTCCAGGTTTCAGGCTGATCTGGGAGAAAATCACACGATGATCATTACGGTATCTCAGAAATTTCTCAATGCCCCCTACAAACCGAGTTATGACTCTTCAAATATGCCTTTATTTTATTGGGAAAATCTAGCGGACGTGTTGTCTCAGACCTGTGTCCCCCTTTATTCGCAGCCGCTGCACGAGAGCGAACCTTAGTGAGGAAACAGACAAGGAAGTGAAGAACGACGACCGGGTTGAAATTCATTTATCCATCCAGCCGCAACTGAATGCTAAAATCAGGAAGAAGGTGTTGCCCGTGGTGGTGAATGAAAAGAATCGGGCCCATGATGGTCGCCTGTGTACTGTGCCTTTATTCACGCCATGCTGGAGCTTGAATGTAGAACAGGCGCATCGCTATTACGTCGAAAAAAAAACTTGAATCTCCTCATTGCTCAACCCAAGGTTTTCCTCAGCAAGTTAGCAACAACCGAACCGAACTCCAACAGCAAATGGTGGTTGAACTGAACGCAACCGGCCGCAGAAACGGGTTGGCGATGAACTTGCAGCAAGACATTTATGCGTACCAAATGGGCAAACTTGGCCAGGGATGAGCGGAATTTGTTTTCCTAGTCTCGGACTTTGGAACGACTTTCTCAATTTCGGGAATCGGAATTCGGTAACCAAAAATTCGTTCAGCAAATTTTTTACCCCCTGCTTGGTCGCTGCGCCGGTTCAAAAATTCAGGTTTATCTTTCCTTATTGATCAGCTTTCATGTAAATACAAGATGCACCGTGCTGGATTCCTGAGGCTAACTTTCCTGGCGCACAGTCCATTCCACATGGGCATTTTCGACTACGGACCAATGATTTTGATCTCAAACAATAGCAAGTGCTATCATAACACTCCTTACATGACCACTCTCATCAGTTTCCTTCCACTAAGTTTGATATTTCGTTGAATAGTTTTGCTATTGACCACGCTTCTTAAAGGCAGCGTTAACGATGATCATCCTTGTTGACTTTCCACACTAAAATGATAGGGGAGAAGAATCCTAGGCTCCCAGTGCCAAAGGAACGGTAGAAAACGAGCCAGGAGTGGCAAAATAACGGCTGCGAACAAGCGTTTTGGTGCCCCAGACACGCCCCGGGCCCCAGATCCGCCCCTCGAAAGGAACAAATGAAGACTCGGATGATGAGGGGTGATCAAGTGAAGAAAGCGCTGATAAGTGAGCTGTTTGCTTCATTGCACTGATAGGTATCATCCTTCTAGCGGTCAATTCCTCCACGCTCAAAAACCAACGTAAACAAGGGAAGGCCTATTTTGGCTCAAAAACGCGTCTTTCGTGTCCTTTTTAAGCATGCCTTGCTATATAGGGCACCAGACCTTCCGTAAACAGTAGAGATATCGGAAGTGAAATTTATCGTGAGCACTGCCTTTAACACTGTCACTTAGCTGAAACCATTGGGCAATTTAATGAGTCGGCACTCATTCTGACCGATTCATGTTGTGTTTTTAAACTCAGCTTTCGCTTCGCTTTCTTTCCACTATTGCTTTACTTTTTTCAAATTATTTCAGAGTGTCCGATAGGTTACTTTCCCGATTGATTGTTTGGTAGCTATCCTTGGCGATTTTATTCAATAAATAGATTATTGAATAGATAAAGCACATCCCGGTAACACATCAGAGGTATCAAAACTTCGGAATGTCACAATTGATGGTCTACTCTGTGGCAGTTACTGAATATGACAATAATTTTACTGTAACTCGTAGTCCGGTCATTCAATAACAACAATTATATAGAATATGAGAATAACAAAAGAACATCGGAGTAAAAAAAATAAATCTTGACACCATTGTGGGTACATCCTGTTTGGATTGTAAGCTTCATAAAGACAGAGAAGGGAAAGCATTCTATTAAATTTATTCACAGCAGAAAGGAACGCAAATCTCTCACAGATGAGGATCAACCCCACTCAAAAAGGCCTCTCTGTATTTTTGGTATTCTATTAGCTATTGTGATCTCTGTCAGCATAAAAACAAGATATGACCAACGATTAGAAGATTTGCAATTAATAACTGGATTATAGCAGGTTAGGGCAGTTATTGCGACTATGGCGCCCCGGTACATGAACTCAGGGCTGCATAGTTAATAATGATAGCTATAAAACCCTTGTTTTTCATGCATTTCTATTCAATCAACCCTGGCTTCTCGAAAAGTGAAGAAAGACCTCGAATTCGAATTTTGCTCCCGAACTAACCACTCGGTGGGCTTGGGAAGGCAACATGTTAAAAGTTCTATTCTGGTGGACATTTCCAACTTCTACGCATATTCAGGCCCTTTTCGAAAATCGGAAACCATCGGAAATCAGTTTTGGGAAATCGGAATCCCCCTAATCCCTGCCCGTGAACATGAACAACGACGCAAAGACCAAAATCAGCCGAAGGAAGAGAAGCGCTGCATATGCTACATTGTCCAACACCAAGGAAGCAGCTCATCTTGTCTCCGTCAGAAGCTGCTGAGGCAAACCGGCGAGTGCAGAGGAGTTATCACCTCCGCAGTCACTTATTGGTAGCCGCACTTGGTGGCAGCCGTAAAACATCGATGGGGTGGCCACGTCATTAGAAAAAATGATGACCGCCGGACGGAACACATGACCCTCTGGTACACCGGACCACGGGACAGCAAGCGAACACTTAATGGTCCCGCACATGGATGTTTGCGAATATCTAAACACAACCTAGCACGAGCTGACTACAGGTCGCGTAAAATCGAACGAGATGGAAGACAGCAGCACCCCCTCCCCCCAATGTGGTGACTTTAAAGACAGTGGTCGCGATCACATATGTTTGTCTTCTTTTCCTTTCTAAACCTCTTCTGGGTTTAAAGCAGTGGGACCTATAAGAAAAAATTCCGAACTGCTGTGCCAGGCCAAATTTGAAGTCTGAACTTTCTTGTCTGTTGATGGTGGACGAGCCCACTCGACATCTTCGGCATCGATGATCTCTAATATCAAGAACATCAGCTGGTTTGAAACTGAATTTCAATCAATGAGCATCAACCTTCGCACTGACCTGCTCGAATATTTATGCATTCATCTAGTCAGAAAAATTGACTAAAGTGCTTGCTTTTATTGTTCAATTGCTTCATTAGGTAAATTTGCATGTGTTTCTTCTTCTGAATGTCGATGATTTTTCACTGCTCGGCGTGCGACTGCGATCTTTTTGTGTGGCGCTGTGCACGAACTGGCATCTTTGGGCCCTAGGAACTTCAACCGTTTTTCACCGCGTCACCTTCATAGTTTTTCAGATGTTTTCGATCTGAGCTGATTTTCGTAGTTTTTTTCCGATAATGTTTCTCATGGTGATCACTGCCTTCAAGGAAGAAGGCAACCTAAAGTCTGTGGAGCCCAAATGTCTTCTATGGTTGTCACCTTGAAACCAGATTAATTCTCGAGGGATGGTGCTGAATGCAAAACCATAACCTGTCGGATTGTCTGAACCAAGTCTAGGCGACGGATGCCCAACGCCTTAGACCACTAGGCCAAGACTACGCATGTCAGAAACACTTTCTGCTTTTCTATATGCACCCCCTCTACAGATTCGAGAAACGATTCTAACAATTTTTTGCTGCATGGCCACTCATTACCGAGACCACGATACACAATACTTTGTAGTAAGGTTGTCAAAGAGGCAACCTTGTGTTTATCTTCATGAAGTGAACCGAAAAGTTCAAGTGATTTTTCTTCAATGACAGACTGATTTTTTTCCTTAGTCTGTTTCACGCTTCCCAATCTGCATAGAAACTAGTGAACCTGTTCCTAGAAGAGGAAAACAAAGCTGCTGTTAAGAACGCACTCAGTCAACCATTATACAAAATATAGTAAGTAGTACACGCGGGTAACGTGAGCTTTGTGTCTTTTCTCGAGAAGGAAATCATTTCTCAGCCATCTTTCTCACATGGCTTTCTTTGCAAATCTGATTCTACTTGTACTGAGCAATTGTTAAAAAACAAAAACTGAAAGTGCTTGAAATTATGGCCACAGCAACTTGTTTGACACCGCATATTTTGCATTTTCAGTCTTGAGAAATCTCTTTAGGGTAAAGGTTGTAGAAATTACGTTTTTCGTTCTCTTTTCCTACAATGCCCTCGGGTAGGGGCTCCATTCATTCATCAGACGGATAGCTAAGTGCGGAGCCTCAGACAGAGACAAACACCGACAAGGAGTGTCTTGAATGAATAGAAGTGGTTATTAATACGAATCTCTTTGTCGGTCTGACTACAGAAAGCAACAAAAGAACGCACCAGTTCTGAACAATACGGTTGCGTAAAGCTTATTCCCTTCTTACTACCTACTACCCAGAAATATCCGAGCTGGATTAGTGAAAGGTCTTTATCAGCCTACTCCTGAACTTCTCGAAACCATTGTCTTTAACAATAAGAATAACCTGACCGTCACAAAAATTCTTTTCCCGAATAGATGCCATTTCATACCTAGCGAGTATTTTCATCATGTCTTTCCCCATTCTGAAAACAGTACCACGTGTACTCCTAAATACCTGGAGAAAGCGGTGGGCACTTACACTAACCACATTTACACGATAATCTTGTTTCCCTTTTCAGGACATTGTGCCTGTAGGGCAGTGTGCTTTTTGGGATTTTGAAGAAACTCTCTGGAGTACGAAAAGTTAAGTTAGCAAACAGATAATCAGATTAGTGCTTTCGAATGCGCTCAGGTGTACAGGTACTTTATGACTGTGACAAAAGAAACTGTATGCTCAACACTCCGGGAAGTGGTACATGAATCGGTTTTATTATCACTCATCAGTTTTGTTTCACGTTAGGGTTTTCGAGTTCTTAGCAAGTAAGTAATGATGGTAGTTATGCAGCGGATATTCAACAACGATGTGCGGATGATACATCTGCATTTCATTCTTTAACCAAGTGTTGGTGGTCTACCATCGCGAAGGAAGTCACGTTGCGCGTCTACCTATCCGCTATTCGCCCTATCATGATGTACGGATCGGAGACGTGGGCAGCACCGAAGACGCAGATGGAAAGGTTGGATTGCACGGAGAGGCAGCCTTTTAGGCGTTTGTTTGGGTATTTCTGACCGCGTGTATGCAATAGCGAAGATCTTCACAAGGAAATCGATGCAGTGCATCAATGCCTGACACAAGTGAGGTGCCAGCAATTCACAACGCCATCTCAAGCAGCGATGGAAAGTCGATTTCGACCGCTCGGGCATACACTAAGAAGAAAGCCGGATTGTCTCGTACAACACGCTCTAATAATGCTCCCAAATCCTGTCTGGAAACGTGTACCTGAATGTAGGCGAAAGTTCTGGACAGATGTGGTTAAAGAGAATTTGAAGTCACTCGGCACCGAAAGACAGTGCAAGCGCAATGTGTTATTCGCAAGAAATGGAAACTTTTGGTTCCAAGTGAGTGGTGATGTCGTTGTAAGTAGGCTGGTGATCCGCGGTCTGCACTCAATTTCGCTAGTGTTATATAACCCAGAAGAAAAAAATAATCTGAAGCCGAAAAGATTAGTAAGGAAGGTGGCTAGAATACACTCATCGGGAACAGTTCCACTAACGAAGTACCTCTGAAACGTTTATTACAAAAGTTCAAAAAATGAGGCTCCAAATGTTTTCGAACGCTGCAAAAGCTCGTCGGCAAGCTTTCGGTGCTTAGCACATTCTTCAGACTTCAAAAAAAAATATTTCGATATTGCGCTTCGCGATGTTGAATCTATTTGGCTAATCTGAGTCTACTTCGTGGTACGGATCGAAGATGGGCATGACATGGGCATGACATGACATGGACATGACAGGGCAAGATCGAAGACAGATGGCATGAGGACCTTGCGCAAACGGATGAATGAATACCGCAGAACACTTAGAAATCCGGTGTCATACCCACTTAGCAGTTTCTCTAAGCACCGAACACATAGAGTGGAGTCCACCAAGAGTGTCTCATTTACTTATCAATAAGAAGCGGTCGGCCGGAGGTGTCTCATTTACTTTTCAATAAGAAGCGGTCGGCTGGAGATCAATGTGCATGAATCCCATACCAGCACACTCGATACAGATTGAGCGAGAGCGGTTGTGCTGCAACGAGTTTCATGTTCATTGATCTCCAATCGACTGCTTCTCATTGATAAGAAAATGAGACACTCTTGGTGAACTCCACTATAAGCATACAGAAGAGGCTGCTCCACCATTTACAGTTACGATCCTACACCGCTCGGTCGAAAACGCTGTGGAGCGGAAAATTCTATAGGCCTTGGAAATAAAGCGTTTATCACCCGAGGTAAACAGCAGAGAGGAATTAGGTGATATACTGCAGCTCATTGTATGGAGGCAGGACAGCGATAGCTCTTCTGGGGTTACGGTAAGATCACTCCTATCGCTGGGCAACTGCTATTCAAGCACGTAATTTGGGCGTTTGTACTTTATTGTGTCTGTAACCGGCGTGTGGTTCCGCCCATCTTCTATCCGTACCACGAAGCAGACTCTGGTTAGCCAGATAGACGAGCTTTTACAGTCGTTTAAAAACTTTTGGAGCCTCATTTTTTAACTTTTGTGACAAACGTTTTCAGAACTATCATGAAACTTCGGGACAGAACAATCCTCATATAACGAAGTAGCATTTAATGAAAGTAACTGCCTAAATTTGAGGAGCCAGAAGATATCAGCGGCAGATGTCAACGACCAGCGGCAGGCGTCAAGCCGCCGCCCAAACTATGGCGCATGAGGCTCGACGGCTGGCCCATGCAACGTGCCCGAAAATGGCACGGGTCGAAAAACACAAGCGAATCGTCATAGACGAGAAACGGCAGCTTCTCCACGCTACGGTTTGACAAACCCTGAAAGCATCTGGGTGACAAACTCTGTAGTGACCACGGCTACGAGTTCCATTTCCAGATTTCCCAAAGATTACTGCGCGTTTTGGATGGTACAACAGGTGCAGAAAACAACTGGATTGGACTTATAATTCTTATCCAGCAGCGCAAAATGGGATACCACGAAGTTTACTACACAGGAACATTTTTAAATATGATGAACTTTGTAGTTCTTCTGCATCTGTATATGCTCGTCGCTAATCACCTTGTATAGTCTGTTCTTTCCGGTAAACTCCTCTCTCATAAATAGAAACACTGTGAAGCCAAGGCCATCTTCATGAAGGTGTGTCATCGCAGAAGTATTCAAAGGAACGCGAGAACGAATATCCGAAATCGAGAATTGAGCCGGTCTGGATTCAAAAGAGCTTTAACCGTGCCACTTTTTTGATTTTTTCCTCGTTCAGCCGTCAAACCTGGAAAAAATAGGTGCCCCAGAAGATTTAACATCGATCTCTATATATACATTCTACTTTTCTCAAAAATCGATAAATCGATTGAATATCGGTTTTTCTGAAAATCAATGAGAGGTGCGAAAGGCGATTCATAGTCTTCAATCTCATTGGACAACGAATTCTGCCGCATGTATGTCTTCATGGAATGCCAAAACGAACAAAAATGTGGCTGCGTCGAAATTGACAGAGCCAAAATTGAGATTTTTGCGGTTTGCTCTCGCGTTCTGTTAGTGTAGGGTACAAGGACACCAGCTCTGATACGTTTTTGAAGGATATCCCGGCGGTATGTGATCTGAAAAGCTGTCATCATATTTAAAAAACACCCTGAAGATGCCCAAGAGGTGCTGACAAAACAATTCGTCTTCAAAGATGCGTTTAGAGCTTTACACACTTCCCTCGTAAGTCATTGTCCTCTTGGTATTGTGTCGGACATTCGTAACACGCCCACTAAGAAGCAGGCTTGGGGCGTGGTTAAATTATGACTCAAAAACTCACCAAAGCGATGACGTCCCCTGAAGGATACCGATGATGCTTATTGAAGTCGCTCGTTAGCATAAAGCTTGCTTCCTTGATTCATTAACAGCCACATTTTCGCAAGTGATGTTTCTGCTTCGTGAATTTCACAGATTTCTCTTCTTCTTTTCGTTGAAAATTCAGACGCTAGCGCACATTTTTCGCCTCGCAGTACCGCCGACCTCTCAGAAAAACAAAAGCCAACTGAGTTAGTCTCTCAATGACAGATCACATTAGCGACTATTAGAGCCATCCTCTGCTCAAATTTCCTGGCTACATGGGTACCCGAATTCCTGAGTGAAATTTTCCCTGTGTGATACGCTAGTGGACATGCCACACGAGTCAACACTCTAGTTGTGCCATACTTTGTAAAACTCTCAACACCTACAGTGCGTTTCATAATTATAGGACACCCTCAAAATTCACTCTAACACTTCTACTGTTATCGATGGGGCTTTTCTGCCAAAACTATAGCAATCAGCTTGAGAAATAACCATTATAGTCATCTTTCCAGATTCCACGAGCTCTTCACCTTTTTTAGAACACTACTTCTCATTTTTTGGACTGTTTCATAATTATAGGACGCCTTAGATAATCTGCAGGTTTCTTGTTCATACCAACGGAATAGCAATACATTTATAGCAAGTATGGCCATTGCCATGCTCTATTATTGTATACAGATGTTATTGGGTCTTTCTTGGGAGTTTTTGAAGGACTGTTGAGTTGGTTTGGTCGTACTCCTATAGCTTAACACGCCTGTTCACTTCCACAGTGTAAACCTGGCTGTGGCCAGCGTAAATTCGACGTCTAAGTGTACATTTAAGGTATTCCTTGAAGTTTGACTTAGGATTACAAGCTGACTCTTGCAATACCGCCACTTCTTGTCTGCCCAAGAACGTCTTTCGGGACTGATACGCTTAAATCCTCGCTTTGTCTGGCTTGCCTACAATGATTGGCCGTAGCCTTCCACTCGAAAATGGTAAAATTCACAGCGCCAACACGTTATGGCACTTAATACAAACTATTCGAGTAGAATGGAGGGCGAGCTCACGCTCTAAAGTCTCACAGAACGCTTCGATGAACATCAGCAAAACTAACGAAGTTCCAATCAGAGCACTATCCTTGTCGCTAGGCGGTATCATCCCAGTAGCATGTTTGTCTACACCATTCACCCAAGTTGGACTTATTTTGGCTCGAACACATAATCTAGAAAGGAATCAGCTGCCTTCCCTACCCAAGAGCGTCCGCCATGAAACACCGGTCAGGCAGCTCAACTTCCCCGAGACGGTTGTCCTGTTTTGCTGAGCCAAATTGAACCGAGTGATCCAGTGAATCTCTCTTTTCGAAGATATCTTATTTATAGCTATTTATCCGATGTTGCGCTGCACAAATTTAGCGTCTAATGGTTGCGCAAGTATGCTCAACCCCAAATTATGCGTGAGTCTGGTCCTGGCCCGCGTACGCTTCATTGAAAATTCGCTTTGAATCGAGACCCATGGGTTTCATCAGACATCCTGGTTGCTACCTGTGTCTATTTTACCCTGGCACGTCGAGCCATTAGCAATTGGAGGTCATTGAAGAGCGGAAACGTGATGTGTTAGAGGACTGCGAACAAATCAACACGACAGTCCTCTGAAAACTTCCAAGAAGTGTCGTCAATCACCTGAATGAAGTGTAAAACAGAGGCAGAGAATATATTCGCTATGAAACTGTCGTCAGTTCGCTCGTTGGAATAAGAAAAATGCGGATTACCTAAGATGTCCTATAATTATGAAACAATCCAAAAAAGGAAAAGCTGTGCTCTTAAAAAGATGAGATGCTCGTGTGCTCTGGAAATACGAATATAATGGTGATTTCTCAAGCTGATTACTATAGTTTTTACAAAAAAGCCCCATCGATAACGGGAGAAGTGTCATAGGGAAATTCGATGGTGTCCTATAATTATGAAACGCACTGTATTTTTACCTATGATACACAACAAATGCAACTTATTGCTCCCATCATTATTGATTCATTCAAAGTCCAAGTCTTCGACTTTTATGAAAATTCCCAACTGTCAACCGGATATTATTCTTCTCCAAAAAGTATGGTGACGACTACCTGCCATCTACCCACGCCTTAGACATTCTAGACCAACCTCAAAAAATCGAATATGGTTTTCAGCAAGCAAGATGTCATTGAAATACCAGGTTTTTCAATAAGTTTTGTCGTTCGATAAGAGAGGGCGTAGCTTTAAGCCCAAAATTTTTTTATTTTGTTGGTACACTCTTCTTATGAACGTATGTCAAGTTTCATTTCAATCTGTCAATTCATTCTTTGTTTACAAGCCATTAAGTGTCGCCGTGTCACAGCAATGGAAAACATTGAACATCGTGCAGTGGTGAAAATCTTATTTTTTGAAGGTGTAGCACCAAACGAAATTCACGAACGAATGTTATAAGTGTATAATGATTGTTCACCTGCAATAAGAACAGTTGAAAGATGGGTTGCTGAAATTAAACGTGGTCGTACAAGCCTTGCAGACGATCCACGTAAAGGATGTCCAAAAAGCGCATCAACACCAGAAATCATAGCCAAATTACTGAATATGGTTTTGGAAGATCGTCGATTGACTGAGAGAGATTCAGTAGAGACTCTACACATCTCATAAGGCAGTGTGAGCCATATTTTAAGTGAAATTTTGGGTTTTAGAAAGCTGTGTGCACAATGAGTGCCGCATTCGCTAACAATGTAACAAGAACACATTCGAATGCGACTTTCTCAGCAACATTTGGAGCGTTTCAAAAAGGATGAAGTGGATTTTGTGCGTCAATTCATCACTATGGATTAGACTTGGGTCTATCTCCATAATCCTGAATCAAAACAAGAGGCTAAAGAGTGGTGTGAACCTGGTTGTTCGGCTTCGAAATTAGTTCGTGTCCGAAAATCGGCCAAGAAGGGTATGGCATTTTTTTGGGATGCGAAAGGAATTTCGTTCGTGGATTACTTGCAAACTGGTGAAGAATCAATTCTGATTGTTATTGCCACCTTTTGAACCAGTTGAAGGAAAAAAAATCGCGAAAAAGACCCGGTTTGCAGAAGAAAATATTCCTTCTTCATCAGAACAATGCGTTGTGTCACAAGAGCATTTTGACAATGGCTCAAATCCATGAATTAAATTTCGAATTGTTGGAGCATCCACCGTATTCACCAAATTTGGCCCCCAGCAACTTTCATTTGTTTCCAGAACTCAAAAATTCATGCGTGGCAAGCGTTTTTCATCAAATAAAGAGGTCATAAAGGCTGTTAAAGCGTATTTTGCAGACCTTCTGGATTCTCACTTCAGGGATGGTATCCACATATTGGAGCATCGTTGGAGAGACTGTATTATTGTCTAGGGAGATTATACTGAATAATAATGTGTATTTTGAACCATAAAATTGTTTTTCCTATCAAACGACAAAACGTATTGAACAACAATGTAACTTCTCCGTTGCTTCTCTATTCTACATAGTACTCGAAGCGTTGATACTCAATTTTGACGCTCGCGCTCGAATCGCAGCTCCACCAACTAGCTGATTTCTTTAGATGCATTCTAATAGCTTGTTTTTTATTGTGTAGGCGTCTTGGGATCGTTAGTGCCCTAGCGACCTCCATCGTACATCTGACGATCCTCATACTGGAATATGATGGCAACGGGTGTTCTTCCGTTTGCTGCTGATGACGACAGAACTCAGGTGCGTTCTTTCTGGGCGCTAGAGCCGAAACCTGTGAAAATCACAAACTCCACACGTATTGGAGAAACGGCGTTGACGGCCCTCGCGAAAGTGAAGAAGCAGCGTCTGGCACTTCTGGTTTTGTCATATTGTCGCTGCAACCCACCATAATTTTAAGTTCGACAAATGTTTGTAATCTCTGGGGCATTTCTAATGAGCTCTTAATTTTGGTGACCACCAACAGCAGTGGTCCTTGGAAAAATATAACTGCTGATAATGATCTTCAGACAAAAAAAAACGACCTCTAGCTGCTAGTAACTATCGAAATCGAGAGCTCACTAGAAGTGTCTCAGAGCTTAAATTTGATTCTCGGATCTTCCGCTTTGATCCCAATCGCAAATACTATCCGCTGTGAGTATATGTCACGCGAGACATTGGAAAATCGATCACAGTCAACAGCGAAGGCAAAAAAAGATTAGTAGCGCAAGCCGACGAAGTCTTCACGGTTGGGCCAAAAGCTCACCTTCTCTGCCAGCTCCATTCTGATTGCAGAGATGTTCCACCTCAGACTGTCAAACACCTTTGCAATAGCTCCTCTTATTGTTAGCAGTAATTTTTGCTCGTTCAGGAGGATGAATCAGGCACAGACCTCGTAGTGGCTCGGATGAACAGTTACTGCTGCGCGGGTGTCTCATTTATGGGCAATATAACGGTTAGTAAATGTCTTTCAAGACACAGTTGCATTCATCCAGCTCACTGCTTACGAAAGTTTAGATCCTGCTCCTCTGCACCGTATTCAAAAATCGTGTAAACATCTCGCAGCAGGGAATAACGTTCATATACTGCTCCGCGACAGCTCTATCTTATTCACTGATCCATTTATTATCATGCCCGGTGAGTGAGTATCAGCAGAGGTTTTGTTTTTCCGAACTCTCAGAAAGCTGTAGCTCGCCACCGGCTCTTTCTGACTGGGAATTGATTCCGGTTGTCATTTCAGAGTTTCATGACACACTTTAGAAAAATTTTTGAGGGTGCAGGAGTGTCCCGAGTGACGACTATGACTACTAAACTCGAATAAGTTGCGTTTTCTTCCAATGTTGGCTTTGGGAACTGCTTCAATGCTAAAGCTAATAAGGAGCACTGACAAGGGAGGCTTGTTACCTTCCGGTGAAAATTTGAAAAATCATGTCGTTGCTGTAGGTCTGTGAGAGTACATAAATGACCCGTACTTGAAATTAGCTAAATGGCTGCGGGGATCCCAAAAACGGCATTTTTATTGCTTCCAAAAAAAGTAAGGGCACCCACGAGGGGATTTTTGGGGTGTCTGGAAAAATTTTTCGGATTCGGCTAAAACCTTCAACTGAGGGTTGTTTAGGGCGCTGAACTCGAATCTGGGGTCTATTCCTCGCCACGCTAAGGGTTACTGTAGGTTACGGTAGGCAAAATGTATTTTAATTGGCGATACTTACCATGAAATTTCGAAAAAAGTGAAATGGACCTCAAATTCGTGTTCAGCGTCCCAACTAACACCCACAGTGAAGGTTTGAGTCGAATCTGAGACTTTGGCCGAGCTACCCACGGTAACCTACAGTAATTTATCGAAAATCGATAAACGGGTTGCAGATTCGTGTTAGGCAGCCCCAATAGCCTTTATGTACAAGTTTCGAGGCGATTTGATCGTAGGAGTCTCGAATTCGTCAAAAGTCGGGCAGCAAATTTCCCCCATTTCGAAGCTTTGGATCAAATCAGATCGAATTTTTCGAACATTGACAAATGGGCCTCAGATTCGTAATCAGCTTTCAAAACAACCCTCCGAAACAAGTTTTCGGCTCAATCCGAGACAATTTTTTGAATGCCCTTGAAATCATCATTCGTGTACCCCTTTTCTATTGGCAAAGCTATGGAAGTGCCCACTTCTGGAAATCTCCTGTGAATCTCTGAGGCATTTATCCGATTCTGAGTACGGAATACTGGAACACTGTCGTCCCCCTAGAACATAGTGAAGTGGCATCTCGAAACGCCATCTTATGTGTGCAACCCTCCCTTGTGAGTTTTTCCCGATTTTCCATGCCTCTGAAAAACCGCATATCGTCAATGTCTGGATGGGGGCTGCTTGGCGTGAAAAATTGCGGGCGGGGAAACCAAGGAAGGATGGCGATTGATAAAATGATTTTGCTATTGCTGAAGAGCGACTTCCTACTTGAGAGGCACTGACGATACCTTGTGTGGCGATAACGCGATACTTCGCTCCCACGAGGAGGCGGTCGGTCGTCGATCGGTCGCCTGCAAATGGAGATGACGCAATATTGCGTCTACTGTGCCAAATAATATTCATGTTTTATCACTGAGATTCACTCCGTACATCGATTGCGAGTGACGAGAGTAGCAGGGCATGCTATAACATACGTGCACCGAGTTTGCGCCAACGCACAATAAGGAAGGCAAAAGATCAGAGCGATCCGTGCTGACTGTACATAGCGTGCCAAAACTTTACACCCACCCTATTGTTCGGTACTATAGTAGTTTCCCAACTGTTTCCCGTTCTCAAACGTGCACTATCAATCTCAGCATGTAGAAAACCCTTGAACAACCATGATCAGTCGTTTTAACCAAATCGTCTCTCTACTTCATTGCACCGCGTCAGAGCTATCTTCAGTGTCTCTCCAGAAGGGGGCCGCGCTCAGCAATCGAGCCAGAAATTATTCGATCAATAACCATCCTCCCTTCGTTTTGGCCCTAGTCATACACCAACGGAACGAAAATATCCCGCGATGACATCGCCGCCGCTTGCTGCGTGGATCAGGGACTCGTCTGCAATGTTGCGTCATTGACATCTATGACGCAATATTGCAGGCTGAAAATTCCCGGGCGTTTAAATTGTATTTTGTCGATATTTCACGCCTCTATCACTTGGTTTTTTGCATAGAGTCACGAGAAACTTATTGCTCTTGTCAAAACAGTGCTCGTTATATCGTTTTGGTGATATTTTAACACGTTTAGATTCGAAAAATTACCAGCTGATGGAAGTTCGCAAATTTCCAGCAGAGCAGGTCCCGCAAGATGCAGCATGCAGAGCCGCGGCGTGTATACCTGCTCGGGGCGGGCTTCCGGCGCGTTTTTCTAGGGGAAACTCTTACTTTTGGCATGCCTCAGCACAGTTAGGACGCACATAAGTGGTAGTTTGTCTTGCTATTTCCGCAGCGTCCCGCCGGTGAATAACTACGGCCTTTCCGCGCGCAGGTGCTCCCGCAAAGCAGCGTCGGGGCCTCCCCATATATAGAGATCAACGATATATACGCAGACTGGTGATTTCAAAACAGAATTCAAACACTGTAGTAGTATAGTACATTGTGGGTCAAACCTTTGAAAAAAACCGGGTCGAGTAACCTGTCAATCAAAGCCTGCATCACCTGTCCTTTCGTTGACTTGTTTACTCAACTAGAGTACCATCGATGCTTGAGCAGCTCGCAGGGAGGAGCCTGGCACTGAAACACATTTTTCATCGTGAACACTGCCATAAAGTTATATGTCACACGCAATCGAACTAACTACCACTGTACACAATTTGCAGTTTGGTGTCTTAGCGATACAAAAGAAGTTACATGCGCCTGAATGATTGTTATTCTGCTTATCCCCTATTCGCAAGTCAAAAGCCTAGAAAAACACTTGAAATAAAAGCATTGTTATTTCGTAGATCACAGTTAGCCCTAGAGTAAAGCGGCCCTCTTCGACTTATTAAAACCTCAAAATGAGGAGCAGATGAAATAGCCATATAACCACAAGAGTTGTACCTTTGTTCACGTTTCTACCCACCATCCGTGCTTTCTTCATGGCGCACAGTGTATAGTCGGCTCGCATCGCACCGATGCTTTGCGCCTATTATTGAACGTTGGTGCAAATTCGGTGTGCTTAAGTTATAGCACACGTGCACATAGTTTGCGCCAACCCACAATAAGGGAAGCAATGTATCAGTGAGATCCGTGCCGAATGTACACTGTCTCTCATCGTGAGCCGCCAGATAGTGTTTTGAGACAAATGGACAATAAATTCGTATTCAGCACCCCGAACAAACCCCGGATAGAAATTTTGAGTCAATTCTTGGACCATAACCGAACTAGCGTATACACACCGTAATCTATTGCGAGCTGCCGAAAGTCAGTCAAGGGGAGTTCAGATTCATGTTCAGCACTCCAAAGAACCCTCTTAAGAAACATTCTCAGTGTCGCGTAATGCGGCGTTCTTGGTCGAAGGTCACTCGGGGTCATGTGACCTGCCGAGCCTGTAGGCGGGCGCGATCGGGGCGTGCACAGGCCCTGGCTGTTGGTGGCAACGACTGCATTGCCAGTCGTCTAACGTCCTCTCCACCGCGAGGTGGAGCCCAGTCGAAATCGGCCTGTCCTTGTCGGCGTGAGTCGGCAGCCCCATCATCACTTTCCCCGCGGCCACTGGCTGCCAGTCCGAGCGCTCCTAGTCCCAAGTTCTCCGAATCACTTCCCTTCTTAGGGGCCATTTTGTTCGAGGGTAACTGCTCTAGCTTATAATCCTTCCGGATGGGGTTCACCAGGCCCAAGTCGTCCCATCTAACCCAAATTTTCGTAAACAGAGTGAGACCTAGTCTCACCTCTGACTATGGTCCTGACTACATATTAGCTCTACATATCGAAACTATCGAGTCTAATCTAGTGTGTGTTCAGTACCCTGTGTAAATGTGAATTCAGTTTGCAGCCTGGGTAAAAAGAAAATGTTTCTACTTTCTTTAATGGCTTGCTAACTCATGATTAGTTGAATTCACTTTAAGTAGAGGTCGACTTACAAATCGAAGATAGTGCATCTTTAATGAAAGTTTGAATAGCGGCTTAATGCGAGTCATAATGGGAAACATCAGCACCAGATGAAATTATGATATTGTGGTTATATTTCTCGGAACGGCTATGCTCCCATCGTAATATGTCGTCACAAAAAGGGTAATGCTGACATTCGATAACGATATGGTGGCCCTCGAAATAAGTAGAGGTAGTCACACCTTGCGGCAACCGCAAATAGGGATTGGCTGAATCATTGGCATCTATTGCTGACAGGCTTTGTGGGAACAGCCACGTACTCGAAAAAACGCACATCACTCGATCACCAACGTTGCTGATCGCGAAGCCTATTGTACGCTGAGATTTTGCGTACCTCTTTTGACATTGACATAATCAGCTGTTTTCACCTCGGGTCAGTCCGCATCTTCGACTTTGGTGCTGTCCACGTCTCTAATCTGTACATCATGATAGGGCGGGGAGCGGGTAGGTAAACGCTCAACTTAACTTCCTTGCAATGGGTGGTAAACCACACACTTGCTTCTAGAATGCAGAAGTAGCTTTCAAACATCGTTGTTCAATATCTATTGTCAGTCAAACAATCGCTCAGAACGGGACCGGAGAGCGACTCAAGCGACGCTGTCTCTTCGCTCAGAGCGGAAATTGGCCATCTACTCGGGCGACCGCAGTCCCGCTCCGAGCGACATTCGGTCGCAGCGATTTTTGAAATTTCCCCAACTGTTAATTTTTCTTAATTTGCGCCTTTTCTCCAGGGTGAAGCCTTTTAGGAGGATAGGGTACTTGTCAAAGCTCGCGGGCAGGGGGGTTAATCCTGCCACAGGTCGCAACAAGGATGCCATTTTAGCATGGTCCGCGATGAGGAAGCTTTGCTCACCGCGAGCCATGGGGGATCCCCTTGGCAGCCTAATTGTCCTCCTGAGAATAATTCAAAGTCACCTCTCAAGAGTGACCTCGAAAAGACAACTTCCTGTCTACACGAGACGAGACGCCTTTTATACACGCAGGATTAGTTCTTCTTTGAGTGATAACGTGGCCTGCACGTTACCTTTCAAAGAACAACTAATCCTGCGCCTCTCTATCTTTGGCGATGGTACCGCTGTTGCCCTGAGAGCGATCGTAGAGCGGCCGAGGCTGCTATTCCAACCGGACGGGGACCGCGGTGGCAATTCGACCCTCGGCCGCTGCCCGGGCGATGACGTAATAATTGCGAAGAGCCGGTCCTGCTTGGAGCGATGATTTGTCTGAGTACCATCGTTCTTCAGCAAACAACCCAATTAGCGACAATCATCCACAAGTTCAATACATTGTTGGCTCACACAGATTCCTTTCAGATCCCTCTGGGGGACCCAGATCTGCTTGCAATCGTAGGGAACAAAAAAGAAAATCTACAACCGAGCAAGATAAAAACCACCGTGTTGCTTCATATCTAGTTCTGCCGTGATGAGAACGACCGCTGTTCCACACAGATGTACTTGATCTACAGGGTTACGGTGGTTTTTATCTTGCCTAGTTGTGGATTTTCTTTTTTGTTCGGCGGGACGAAGTCGAAGTTTATAAGCAGCGGCATACTTCAAAATGAAGTTCAGAACCCTTCACAGTTCCATGTTGTTTTCACTGGATAGCACAATTTAGTCCCATGTTCTCTTCAGGTGGGCATGGAAGCGGTGTACCTCCGCTCTAGTTATACTCTGGACGAAGAATGGATTTTTTAGGTTCAATTTTTCAAACCATTTCAAACCTCTGAGTATGGTAAAAATTCTCATTCGAGCGAGCTATAGCCTCTATATGTAGGTTACACTATACACTATAGAACATAAATCTCAAGAAAATGAGAGACCCTCACATTTTGTATTGTTGTCTTCACAGATTATTCGTTGAGTTTTGGTAATGAATGAGAACTCGTTCACAAGCAGTTTCTATTGGCAAGGTTTGGAGATAAACCTCGTCTTCAGACCAACTGGAAATATCGCATGTAAATTTACAGAATCACAAATAACATCTAGTTACGCCAACCAACCCGTTATGCGAACGCGCTACTGAACCTCAGTCACAATCAGGAGCAGCCTATTCGCCACGTTTCTACCAATAGAGCAAGTTGATACGTCTTAATGTACTATCGTTCTCGGAGCAGAATTCCGGTTCGCAAATGCGGACTATAGCTATTACATCAAGCTACACGCGATAATCGTACTGGGAGAAAGGTGAATCGTGCCGGGATCAGGTGGTCCCAGCTCGATTATCACGTGTCGCATGATGAGGCAGTCGTAGTCCGCATTTGCTGACCGGAAATTTGAACGACAGTACTATTCTCGATGGATCTCGGCATCATGAATTAGTAGCAATAGTGTTGTTGAACTGAAGCAAGAAGTTGGTAGATAGTTTGTTGCATTACGCTCGTGATCGCTTTCTTCGCAGTCTGAAAGGACCAAAGAAGAAATGGGCCCACTCGGTCAAACGTCGACTAAACCTTGCTGAAGTTTGAGAGAAGTTTTCCTCAAGCATAGTCCTAAACAGAGAAACTACGAAAATACCATGGATACCTGGTAAGCGGAACGTTGATCACGCCGCTACCTCTCGACGTTAGAGTACGGGTCTAGATAGGGTTTGAATTTTTTCAGCTATATAGAGACATTCCCCGTTCCGTCTCATTTTGGGGTCGGCCACCTGGATCCAGAATGCCCCACGGTTTTCAGGGCGGGAGTATCAGTTCCTCGCTAAGATCCCTCGACCTTTAATTGATAATTGCCACCGTTGTGGGCATTGATACGGTTACACCCCAGAACTGTTGTGGCCCACAGTCTTTCCTTGCGCCTGAGATAGGATAAGAGATGCTCTCTTATCCTAACATAGAGCGGCCGCGATGCCTCTCCGATATACTGCTCGCCCCACAGCTGGCACGTAATCATGTGGACCACACCGCTTGCAATGCAATCCTCTCTACCACCAGGATAGTTGAAACATTCTTTTGTTGCACAAATGGTGTCATATGGGCAGTTTCGAACCAGGCGGTTTTCCGGGTTGTTTGTGGGATTGTCAACAATAATAACACCTGATTTACTGAACTGCGTCGTTCTTAGTAAGGTCTGTGCATATCTATTCGAAACTTCGGAAAGAGGTCTTTAGAACTTAATCCTCTTTGTTAGTCTAATGACCTGCTTCCCACTGGGTTGACGTCATTGTGACTTCGGACCCGAGTAAACAACCACTAATTCGCAATAAGTGACATTAAAAAAAATTAACAGCAGTTCGTTACTAAAGATTATTCTACCCCAATGAGAAAAAAAATTACGTTTTGACTTAGTCCAATTTTATCATCCGATTACTCTTCTATTCTATTCACTCTTCAAACAACCAACTGAAAACAGAACCACAAATAGAGCCTTTTATAATCACTTACGGATAAAACGATGAACCATACGTAATAAACTGATGTGAGCTGGAGAGCAAGAAAAATAAGGTCCTCAGTGGAACTTTGCCCGCTAGCCCCATTTTGGAGGTTGAAATATCCGAATCACGAAGTTTCAGATGATTCACATCAACAGGCATGAAATGCTTCTATTGAATAACGGATTGATGCAAGAGAAACTTCTCGGACGCGCTTCTCTATGTCTTTTCGCCTTCTTCGTTCTATTCACCGCACTATCGTGTGCGACTTCATTTCTTATGAACTACTACGTGATCTGCAGGTGAGCTCAGATTCTGACCAAGCATAAAGTGACGCCGGTTTACACCGTTTGCAACTGCTCAAGGGCACGGGCCATGCTCGGGTAGAATTTTTGCTATTGTAGGCCGGCCACCGTGTAGAGCAACCAAGCCGAGCACGAAATTCCCATTTGCACAAATAAGCGGGAGAAAGAGAGGTAAAGTTTGGGCACGCTCCCAGAAGAAAAGCAAGAGGGCAGCGCCCACGGACAAGTTTCCAAGTTCAATAGGGACAAGGCGCGCGATGGACTTCCATCGGAATCTATGTTCCTCCGTTTTGTCCTATAACCGAACTGGGCACTTGCTCGTTCGCCACCGAAAATGTGAACAGGGCGGGTATAGCACAAGCAAGATTTAGGGCCGTATGGGGGGTATTTGTTTCTCGTTAGTGTTGTAGTGAACTCAGGAACTAATGATTAACGGCGTAGATTTTAGGGCCGTTTTCATCGCAAGCACCGGTCTCTCTTTAGCTTCAGAAGGGTGCATTTTTGATGTGCCAAGCTTAACCTCTATGGCCCATAGCGGCAATCCATAGGAATGAGCCTGAAAAATGGGAAATGTTTCATTGCAAGCGATGTATTCAGGACTTGGTGACAACCTGCGCTTTTGCGTAACACATATTTGGAAAACAGTTTCATCTTATGAAATCGAAACAATGCGAAAGCAATCTTGTGCACCAGATGAACGGAGTAAACGAGATGTGCTCCAGATTTCGCAATTTGCCAAACAAGATGTTCCATCTGTCCTTCTGGTTCTCGGCAGCGATAGCGATGCTCTGGACAATACTTTTCGCTTATTCCACATGGTTTCAACACAGTGAATTTCCCGACAATCATGAGCATCCACTTTACGGCCGACCAGAGCTTTTCTCCGATTTGGTGAGACCTAACTAACCTGCTTATTTCCCTACTTGTTATATAATTGAACTCAAAAGTTATAACATGATTATGCTTTAGAAGGACAAGTATCTGAAGATTGGATTGATCATTCTGATAGCAATTTTGATCTGCTCTGTAGTGTGTACGGTTTTCTGTGCAATCAAAATCGCCATCACCATCAAAGGCCTTCAAGATCGGCGGTGTAAACAGCGACAGAAGAAGATGTTTGTACTGCTACTGATCCAGGTAATACCCTCCTTCATGGGTAACTTTGACACTGAGTTCAGCCTACTCAGACAATGGGGTGGACCGACCGCGGGCGAAAAATCGTTTCTCGTACCGACCGCGTGCCACTATCGTACTGAATGCGTACAAAAAATGTATTCCGTACGGAACGCGGGCATTTGCGTACTGACCGCGAAAACGAAATAGTGCACGCGGTCGATACGCATGAGCTCCGTACCACCCGTTAGCGATTTTCCATGGAGGCGTACTGACCGCGCGCAGTCATCTTTGCGCGCGGTCAGTACGAAACATGACTTTTCGCTGCGGTCGGTACGTGAGCACGCGCAGTCAGTACGCAAGAGTTCGCGTTCAGCACGCAACCGCCCGCTATCAGCTCGCTAGAAAACTGTTCGGTGAGGTCCTTGTGTCAGTTTACGTGGTGTTCGCGTTCAGTACGCAATCGCCCACGTTCAGCACGCAAGCAAACTGGTGAGGGAGATCAGTTTATCAGATTGCACGGTCGGTACGCGAGTGTTCGCGTTCAGTACGCAGGAAAACTGGTGCGTGAGGTCAGTTTGTCAGTCCGCGCCGTCGGCACGGATGTGCTCGCGTTCAGCACGCAATCGCCCGCGTTCAGTACGCAAACAATTTTGTAGGCGAGGTCAGTTTGTCAGTCCGCGCGGTAGGCACGGATGTGTTCGCTACGTACAAGCGTGCAGTACGCAATCGCCCGCGGCGTTCAGTACGCAAGCAATTGCGAAGGAGAGGTTGTTTTGTAAGTTTGCGCTGCCGGCACGCAATGACACCCTCTCAGTACGCAATCGCACGCATTCTGTAAGCAAGTGAACCCGTGAGTGTGGAACATACGCAAATGCACGTGCTTAGTAAACAACGAAATCTCGAGCGTTTGCACATTTAGCCTATCGATTCTTCAGAGGCAGGGTTTTCCCTAAGACGTTTTGACCTTGTTGTTCCGGTAGAGAGTCAGATGGGTTGGTCTCTGTGACAGCTGCATTTTTAGAACTGAGAATCCGACGAGAATCACTGAAATGGAGCCACAAAATTTTATTCACACAGCTGGCTTCATCTATCCCAAGCCTATATTTCGTTTTCTTCAAAACAGTTAGTGCTCTTGAAAAAAATCGTTATTCGAGGATGGAGAAACAACATGAACGGGCGTAGTGATCCTAATTATAGCCGGTTTTGAACTGTTTTGTGTGTTTTTGTCCTGGGCTCTTGCTGACTTCCGCCATAGTGAGGGTAAAATACCAATTTTGAGTTACCTGTGCACCACAAGATTTTTGAGCTATGAGAAAAATCTAAATCTAGAAAAACTCAAGAAAAATCTAAATCTAGAAAAACTCAAAAGAAAATAGAAAATCGGAATCGAAAATCTAAACATTTTTTCATGTTTTTTGTATTGCTTGGTCTCTTTAGTGAACGGAATTGTCGAAAGGGCCTCTGACAGAAAACCATTTGTAAAGAAAAATCAGTCTGAATTCATTGTTAAATTTGATTTGAATTTTGCGCCAAAATCGTTTTTGGCGTTTTTCTGCATCTGCTCGTCACTGTCATTCTTGAAGAATTTTTGCGACAAAAATGTTTTCCATGTTGTTCGACGGTTGTATAAAAAATCAATGAAAAAGTGTTAGATGATCGACCCAGAAGTGCTAGTTGATCGACCCCACAGCAGTCCTCTGGCTCAAGTTTTGTGGGTGATGTCACCTAGCCCGAATGGCTGAATTGTACACAAAAAAAATTGAAAATGATGCTAGCAAAGTTGATAACACGGGAGAGGCTACCTTGATCACATTCACGCACGATTCAAATAAATGCTCGAATCTCCACAGGCCAGAATTGATATCCCTAACGAGTTCTTCGTCACCCGGAACCTCTATGACCTCCTTGATCACCCCACTATCGAACACACTAGTGGCGACCCCATAATCTTTCTCTCCCGTCCCCACCGGAGTGCCCAAGAAAGTAAACTAAAAAATAGCGATTTCCTTCAAATCGCAGGGGTTCTTCTTCATACACTCCAATTTCTCCTATTGCTCTCTTTCTTTATCTTCTTCACTCTCTTATCATTCTTTGCAACTCAAGATACTTTTTTCTTCTCCTCGTTTTCATCTCTTTGTTAATGTGATACTTTTCTTTGGTTCAATAACTACTTATTTACTATTTTATTTATTTATTCATTTATTCACTTTTTTATTTAATTACTTATTCATTTATTTACTTGTTTATTTATTTACATTATATTTACTCATTTATTCACTTTTTATTTAATCACTTATTTATTTAATTATTTGTTATTTGATTTGTGTACTTATTTATTCATTTATTGTCGTTCTCTGGATCAGATTCCGGTCCGCATTTGCGGACTACGGTTATTGCATCATACGACACGTGTTAGCCGTGCTGGGGCCGCTTTTTCCCGTCACGATTCACTCTTATCCCAGCACGAATATCACGTGTCTCATGATGCAACAGTCGTAGTCCGCAAGCGCGGACCGGAATTCAGCCCAGAGAACGACACTACTTAATTATTGATTTTTTGAAAGCAATTATTTATTTGGCTGTCAGGGTAATGATTGTCTTTTTGTCTTCTGTTTACTGATCTCGATCTTTTACTATTTCTTGCTCTTTGTCTTGATCTCGATCGTCTTGCCCTTCTGATTTATGCTATTGTTCATCTTCTTGTTCTATTTGGTGTAGTAATGCTTATGAATGGTTCAGTAATAAAATTCAAAATTTGATGATTTCGATTTTTGCGGAACTCATCGACAAATGTCCTCTCACGTGGACTCAAAAGAAAATTTTCTTTGCAGAAAAGGGCGAGTTTATCAGCGGACAGACGCGGTGGCAGCACGACGATAATCGTGCTGGACTAGCGGGTCCCGACACAATTACCTTTTCTCCCAGCACGATTACAATTGTGCTGCGTGCTGAAACAGCGACTCGTCGCAATCGTGGAGCGGAATTTCAGCCCGATAACGACAGTACAATCAGTTTCAACAGCTGGCGTATGCCATTGAAAAGGGTCCACAATCACTCTCAACGAGAACGTTCCATCCCATGAGAATTCGTTCAATAGAACACACGAGTACTAAGCTCACAATGCGATTAACACATTGAATTTTTTATAGAAGGATAAGGAAAAAGACAAAGGAAGGAAGTGCGAGAGTAGAAACGGAATATTGTAAAATACATACAAGAAATGTCACCTTAGCCTGAAGAAATGTAGTAAAATTCTTCCTAACACGGAAGTTTTATTTCAAAAATGACAACGGTTGATAAGCACGTAGCAGGTATGCATTGCTCCCATTAGAATGGCGCGCATTAATGCCTAAAAGGAGCGTTCGTAATAAAAAGAGTGCTGAGTTTTCATCATGAAGGTGAATATCTGGACACCAATGGCGTAAAAATAAGTGAATTTTACGAGAGAAAAGACGTGCAAGCAAGGCAAAACGATTTAACGCGGCTGACCTCCCAATGCCAAACATAGTTATCATACATAATAATGAACGGCTAAGAGTTGACCAGAGATCGTTGACCGATGACCAGAGAATGTGCGGGACTCAGGAGTGCGCCAAGCGCCGGGGAAGGTGTGCGGGACCCCACTGGGGGTACGCTTAGCGCCGGGGAAAGTGTGTTGGACCCAACTGGGAGTGCGCCGAGCGCCGCGAAAAGTGTGTTGGACACAACTGAGGGTGCGCCGACGCAGGTGAAAGTGTGTGGGACCGGACTGGATTTCGAGGAACGATAATACAGGCCATAAAACGGCCAATGTCTCACCGTCGACTGCGTACCACGGGCTGCGCGACCGCACGCGCGTCGGAAGCAGACGGGTTTTTGGCCGCCGCGCGACGGTTTGGCCGCCGCGCGCGGCGGCCGAAACTCTCGTCGCGCGGTGGCCAAAACTCGTCTGCTTCCTTCGCACATGCGGTCGCGCAGCGCGTGGTACGCAGTCGACGGTGAGACATTGGCCGTTTTATGGCCTGTACCTAAGTACTCATTTGGCAACGATTCGATCATTCGATGTGTCATAATACACGCCTACAAGTGCGCCACAAAGCGGCGTGAGTGTGCACCTTGTTTTTCATTAACATGAAATTAACAAAACCAAAACTATCCAGCTTGATCGCGGCTGGGGCGATTTTGAGCTAAACACGCGGTAGGCTTGAAACAGAAGGGCCTCGATCATAGTTGGCCGATCGCCGTAGCCAGCCCGGTCGATAATCATGAAAGACATGAATGAGGTGGGGTGGAAAAAACGTATTCGCCAACAACCCGCCGAGGGAAGTCGAAGGGAAACGGAAGGGTTGATACCGCGCGCGGCAGAGGAACAGATCAACCCATCTTACTTTGTGTATTAAGGAAAATGCAAACGGTGGTACGTAGCGATATCACTGCTGAAGGATAAAGGTTCTATCGAGAAGCGAGTACTCTCCAGCGATCCGATGCGAAAAACTCCGGCGGTCGCGAGGGAAGCCAAGGGAGGCGAGAGGTGGCCGTGGAGCGCGCATTTCGTACTGAAATTTCACCTCATATATCCTTCTACTTCCCGGCGGGTTGATGGCGAATACGACCCCGAGGGTTTTTTGCAACCTCCTTCGTCCATGCTTTTCATACGTTTCGACCGGGTCGGCCAAGGCGGGTTACGGCGATTTTTTGATCCACTTCTGACAGGGACCTAGCTCCCTCATTTAGAGCCGGTTGAAGTATGGCGTATTGGGTTTATCATGTCAAGATATCCTTATTTTGCCATGACCGATCGCTCCTCTGCTTGCTCTGCCCAGGCTCATTTAAAGGCAGCAGACACGCTCGAAAAAGTTGTTGAGATAACTACGTTTCTGAAGTCGGATGGCTCCTAGTTAACTGCTCACGCCGTTGGAAGCGTCAAAAACGAGTCAAAACTACTAAATGGTAGCAATACAAATCGAAATGTCTCTGCAACCCCGCCCCAAAATACAAACTCGTCCAGATTGATAGTACTAATACGGCCACTTTGGCTGGTTTTTGATGCTTCCAACAAGGTGAACCTTTCTGTATAGGCTGTAATAGTATATCGGCTTCTCTATTTCAACCGTCTTGTTGCTAATATTCGCTGTTTCAACCGCGCGCCGTAAGACTCGTCCACTTTCACCTGATAACAATTCAACCGTTATCCGTTTTTACGTCAGTTCCCAATACAACCAGCTCCAAACCTTTGATTTATGTCATAAATTCGATACCATTTTTGAGCGTGTCTGCTGTCTCTAAGCAATCTAGACTTTAGATGTTGTTGATTGAAAAAGCTCGTCCTTTGCTGTTTGAAAGCCAGCGGTTTTGAGATGTTTCAACTTGTTCGTGCGTTACCCTAAGCCCCACCCCTACTTCCAAAGTTTGCTTATTTCCAATTATTTGGGACCAGATACTGACCTTCGCGATGAAAACCTTTTTTCTTTTCATAAACCCTGCATCCGAGTATTAATGCATTTCGAAAGAGCGCCATTTTATTGGAAGCAATGAATACCTGCCGCACGTGCATGCGTACTAACAGCGGCGGTCTTCAAAAATGTTTCGTACTGACCGGGTGATAAAATCGAGCCTCCAGCGGTTGAGTGCGTACTAACCGCGGTCAATCCTACGAGCAACATTTGTACCGACCGCGTGGCAATGCGTCCCGACAGCGTCTCCATGCGTACCGACAGCGCGACAATGCGTACCGATTCCGTGACAATGCGTATCAACGGCGTGACAAGACGTACTGACCACGTGGCAGTGCGTTCCGACCGCGTAGCAGTGGCTACCGACCACGTGGCAATGCGTACTGAACGAGTGGCAGTGCGTAACGACCGCGCGACAATACGTACCTACAGCGTGGCAAGACGTACCGACCGCGTGGCGATGCGTACTACCCGCGTGGCATTTCGTACTGACCGCGTGGCCGTGCGTATCAACCGCGCTAATTTGCGTGCCGACCGCGTGTGAATTGCGTTCCAAACGTCGCCCATCCCGCTGTCGGTACGCAACCTGTCCGCGGTCGGTACGGAACATGTCCGCGGTCGGTCCATCCCATTGTCTGAGTATGTCGAGCAAAAGACGAAGGGGTTATAGCAAGGCCTGCTGAAGAAATCCACTGTCTTTTACTTGCAGACTGCATTACCGTTCTTCCTATTACACATACCTGTACAGCTATCATGTATCATTTCACAGCTGGGCTACTTCCCTGGGCCTTTGCTCGACAGCTTGGTTCTACCTTACGCCTGGTGAGTTCAGAACAACTTGTTTGTTCACTCCAAATTCATCTGTAGTAACTGCTTGGTTGAGCACACGAACATTCATGGTCTTCCCTATAATCTAATATTGAAAAACAGTTTGCGATTCAGGTATCCTGCCTGCATACCATTTGTGATACTCTGGGCGTTAAACGACAGACTGCGCTTGTGTTTTTCACAGAAGAAAGTTGTAATCAAGTCTGATCTAGCGATACGATCGATTTCCTCACAACGATCTAAGGGCTGCTTGTAACACAAACGTTCTATGACGCATTCGATTATGTTGGAGCTGTACCACTTCCATTTATAACATGATTCTCACACAATCCATGGGTCTGGTAGAATGGTCTGAATTGAAGTGTCGATCGGTGCAACGATGGTTCTACCTGTGCCGCTCAGTAGCAATCTGCAAAACGGTCGACACCTACTGCGCGAAAGATAGCTTCAAGGTTCCATCACTTGGAAGCGGCGGAGAAAAACGGTGAGGATAAGTGAGGAAGAAGGATTGTGTCGAACAAGGGCATGTGGACATCTTCGCAGAACTTTCGTTTCGTTTCACTTTCGTTTTGGTTTCTTGTTCTCGGCATTAGCACCGAAAATAAATAGATTCCGGCATACAGATTGCAAATTGATTCCGACTTACACGCGCTTGGGAGAATGAAACAAGTCAACAGGCCAAATATTGGCGCTACGCCAGGGTACCCTACTCACTTCACAGTACAGGCAATTGAAATCGACTTGGATAAGACCACAAATTATTGAAAGAGTTTGAGTTCGATCTAGCGTCCGTAGTGGAGGGAAACCCGAGTTTTAGTCTTCCCAGAATGCCGCTATCCCTTAAAAATCGGCTTCAGCCGTAAGGTGATACGGTGAATCAGTACGCAGTTACACAGCGCACACGGGAATGGACGCGCACTCAATATTAATAAAAATGTATTTTATTTACATTGACCAGAGAGGAGAAAAGTGGATTGAAACCAAAGGAAATGGAATTGATGATGAAAGTTGTCTATTCTGATGTACTTATTTTAGAAATTTAATGTAAATAAAACAAAGTTAGAGCGGGTGAAAATAATTAGTTGTGACAAGGTTCATTCAAACGAACCTAGTTGGTCAAAACTAGCATTGGGAACTGAGAGCAAAGGACATTGTGAGAAAGAGGGAGAATCTGGCAAACATTTTAGCATCAATGGGACTGAGTGTAAAGTATCGATTTAAGGACGAATCTCGTCCCGGTTTTATCCTCGAAAACCGACAAAACCGGGGACGAGTTTTAAGGTCCTTAAATCACATTGAATACATGAAACTTATTGCTATTAAAATGTTTGCCAGATTCTTTCTCGCAATGCTCTTAGTTCTCATGTTTGTGGGTGTTTTTAATCAACTAGGTTCATTTGAATGAACCTTATCACGTCCGAAAATTCACTCCGCTCCAACTTAGTTTGTTTACATTAAATTTCTATACTGTATATAATGTTGAAAGAACTCCTTTTCTGCCTGCTTCCATTTACTCCAGTTTCAACTCATTTTCTCCGCCCCGTTCTGTAATAAATTACATTTTTTAATTATTATTGCGTGCGCGTCCACTCCAGTGCGCGTTGTGTAGCTGCAGGACAAAAACACCAGATCGCACTGTGGCTAGCCTTAGTCTCATGAGAGATTGCGGCATTCAAGGTGTGATTAAACTCGGGTTTTTATGTACAGGGTACTCTCTCAATAAGGAGGAAACGGTCATTCGCTTCTTTCATAGTAACTTGCAGTCTTCATTTTTTATAGTTGGCTCTCTTCATAAGTCACATTCTCATGAATAAAAATCTATTGACTAGTTGTAATGCTGGACTGTGCTATCTGTACTTTTAATTTGTCGAAATAAATCCTTAAGCCTGCTCGGGATGAGTCCGGGCAGAGTAAGCAGCGGAGCGGTCGGTCATGGCAAAGTATAACAGTGATAAGAAGATTTTGACATGATAAAGTTCTGGATAAGCCTTGCTTCGACCGGCACAAAAATGAGCGACCTAGGCTATACATCAAGTTCGCTATCATATTTTTTGAACTTTGAAATCGATAGTTTTCCTGGGCGCTAGTCTTAGCGGTCTTTGCCTCGAATTGGTAACCACCCGCGTAATCAATGAACGTTGCATCAAAGAAACATGACACCACATCAATCCTTTACTTGCTACAAGATAACAGAGTAGTGTTTAATCCTTCATCGAAACAAACTTTGACAGCAACTATGAATTATTGCGAACACAACCTGCATCTCTATCAATGTTTTTATTCTTTAAGTGTTTGACTCCTAAAAAGCGGAGAAGAAGATATGACACCAGTAAGAATAGTGCGTACTTACTTTTTTCCTGAAATTCGACAGAACATGCACTTCGTTCTTTTTTTTTCGTGTTCGGCTTAGGCACCCCCTTTGCCCCCTCTCTCTTATAACGTCTAATATGCACCCCCATAAGGTTACCCGGGACGCGTGCCCAGCCCTGATCCGAGCATGACAGCACCTGATACCCGCATGGAGCTCGTAGAGCATCATCATGTACAGGTTGGTGTTCATTGTACAACGTTCTATCAAGAAGCCGACGATCTCTGAGAAGAACTTCAAGGCGCGTCTGCAGTGGGTCAAAGACCACCTTCACCGGACTCAGCAACAGTGGTCTGAAGTCATCTGGTGAGATACTGAGCGTCTACAATGGTTTACGTCGTCTGTCCCAATAAGTGTATACCTGAATTCATGTGACCAGATGACTTAAAGGCAGTGTTCACGATGAATATCGCACTCGAGTTCGAGCCAAAAATGGGATTGCTTGGTCGTGAGGCATATAATAATGAAAAAACAGGGAAGAAAAACGTCCAGAATAAGTCAAAATGACGGTTTCTAAATTCACGGCGTGGACGAGAATCATCGGCCCTGCTGATTTCGGCAAGCGCGCGACAATCGCGAAATCTGCGCGAATCGATAATGCTAACTGCGGCAGAGTTGCTTGGCAATTTGCCATCGGCAGCAGTCATGTTGAGTATTCGCTGCCGTCGAGGTCATTACAACCGGACTATCCTGTCAACGAAATAACACGGATGTTCCGGAATTTCGTAATCTAAGATGCATTTTCGGAGGTTTAGGATTCACAGGCTCGATCTCGGCAAAGGTCAAAAATTTTCTGAAAAACTACGGATAGTTGGCGGTTTGAGAAGAGCATTGTTCACGGTTAAATCTCTTGCAATTTACTCCACGAAATTGACTCGTATGGAAATTTCCCAAGATGCTATATCGGCTGAGGAATAAATTTTTTTACGCGCTGAGGTCACAAAGGCGCAGTTTCAGGCACGGCAACTGCAATTAGAATATGGCTGACCGCATAAGAAAACGTACCCGAAATTTCTCAGAAAAAGGGTTCGCGCACTAATTTTAGTCTGGTGAAAGGATGGGGCTACGACGGTAGATCACCCCGAGTGAATCAAAACCCCATCCCCCAGCTCCGCACGCCCAGGTGCACGTGTCAGACTAAATCGAAAACGCAAACCATAGCTTCAGACCTAAGACCGCTACATAAGATGGGCAGAGCTTGTTTTCATAGGTGCAGATTCGGGCATGAAAACCACATTTTGTAATTGGCTGTCCGGATGTGAAAACGCACCCGAAATTTCGTGGACGCAGCTCAAGCCGAACAGCGCTACATTAGTTAGACGGAGCCTGTTTATATGTCCTGTTTTTGGGCACATAGGTGCAGTTCCATGCATGAAAACCATATTTAGTAAATGGCTGTCCGGATGTCAAAACGAACCCAAAATTTTATGGACGCAGCCTTAAGCCGAACCTCGAAAGCTCGGCATAGGATGGAGTCAATGAAAAAAATCGATTGCTGTGATATATTTATAAGTATTCATCGAAATTCAAATAAGGAGTTCCGCGTTGATACAGCGTGCGGAAAACCTAGTCACGGACCCAAGAAATCGATTTAATTCTTTGAAAATGTTCTTACACCTAAGAATGGTTTTTCAAAGACTGTTTTGAACCGGCTAAAAAAACTAAATCGATTTCTTGGGCCCGTGACTATGTTTCTCGCACGTTGTAGCAACGCGAAACTCCTCGATTCGAATTTTGATAATTGTATCTATTTCACAGCAATCGATTTTGTCATGGACCCAATCCTTTGTAGCACTGTTCGGCTTGAAGCTGCATCCATGAAATTTCGGGCGCGTTTTCACAAGTGGATAGTCATGCTCAAAATGTAGTTTGCGTGCCCGAAGCTGCACATATGTGCCCTCAGAGCATTAAAACAGGCTCCGCCCACCTTATGTAGCGCTCTTCGGCTTCAAGCTGCGTTCATGAAATTTTGCGTACGTTTAGGAAAAGTGCACAGCGGAAAGGGGGGTGGCTGAACAAGGAGGGAAGTCGGACCAAAGTTGGGTTGTATCAAGCCTCGCGCCATAGGCTGGTTCCTTCTAATCAATACTTGGCTGCTCCACCGTCCGTCCAATCACGAGCTCCGCTCATCCCCCTCCCTCGCTGTTAACGCACATTCCGCGCCAGTAGTGCGTATACTAGGATCAGGCACACCGTTGTCCAGGACCCCAACGAAGCTACGCCCCTACCCCACCTAAAGACCAAAATTTTTGAAAAAAATATCCAGAACTTTCACGTCCCCACATGCTTCGAAAAATAATTGTTAGCTTAGCAGTGCAAATTCTTCAAGGCAAATTTCCTGTTTAATAATTGCTGCACTCCCTACCCTACCGAAGGGCCTCGGGGATTGTGGTTTTGACCGGCTCTTCAAGAAGTTTGTGGGGTTTACGGGCTCCAAAGCCAAACCGAAGTAGGCCGGTTTAGCTTTGGAGGACGGGTCGCCGCAGTGCATTTTGGAATATTGCCCTCAAATACCTATTCGGGCGAGCTTACCGTAGTTTGTAGAGGGTAGGCCTAGGATGAAAATAGAGCCTTTGGGATCTCGGGGTGGAAGGATTGGAGACAAACCTGCGTTGTCGCGTCTCGGCCAAAGACGCGACTCCGGAGAACGTTATCGGACAGCGAGAAATCGGGTATCAGGCGAATTACTCCGTTACTTTAAGGTGATGGAAGGGGTGTTAGGTATCAGTTCGTAGAGAATTTCAAGAAGATCCCAAATCTCTTTAGAATTATGGAAATCTAAAATTGTATAGGGGGACGTAGAGCCAACCCTAGCTCGGATGAGTCCGGACGGAGCAAGCAGCAGAGCGATCGGTCATGGTAAAATATAGCATTGATAAGGAGATTTTGACATAATAAGCCCGATAAGCTTTAGTTCGGCCTGCTAAAAACGAGGGAGCTAGGCTATACGTTGTCTCGTCTACGAAGTGAAAGATTAAAGCATTAATAGGCTCCTTTAGGGCATGTAACTAGACTTAAAGTGCGTCTCATGAGCTAAAACATTGGCTACAGTCAAAATACTGCTACTACATCGTTAAGTATAAAGACGTCTTTCTTGCGTACTGATATAGAGCTGGTATTGTTCCTGTCAACCTTTTTCTTCTCATTAAAATATATATGCCTTCCTTTTCGTAGGATAACTCGTTGGAGAAAGTTTCTGACAAAACTAAATAACGAATTTTTGTGAGTTGACTGTGTAGAAGCTTTTTCTTCATTTAAAACGCCCCTATTTTTCAGTTTTGGCCAAGAGCTTTCATGTCCTCGCGGAAAAAATTCAACATTTTGAAAAATTTTAGGTACCCCTGTTGTCTGGCCGGGCAACATCCGCCTGACTCCGGCGTATACAGCCAGTTTGATTGATTGATTATTAATTCTACAAACTAACATCAGAACAGAAAGAAGCAATAGATCGGTGATCCTTGTTTTGTGGTCAGTTTGAGGAGTGGAATTGTCTTGCTGCTCGCTATGTTCCTCAAACTGCAATGTGGAGATATGTCTTTAACCATTCGGAATAAAACTTTTTCAAATTATTGATATCTCAATTTGATGAGCTTCTCGTTGTTGTGCGTCGCGTTCGGCTATTCAACAGCGGACGATCCGATGTTGTGTTGCGTCATAAGCGATACAGTTTCCGCATGTTTAGTGCTAAGGCTAGGATGAAGAAGAAGGCGAAAGGGAAGCCAGTCGCCGTCTTTGGTCATATGCTTGTCCACCTGGTGTCATCGCTTTTAGACGCTTTCACTGCTTTGTTATATTGCAATATCCATGTTCGTTTTAACATCACTCACTGAGTCCACAGATGTTGTTATATAGGGCATAGCGTTGACGTGCATTTAGTATGATCGTCTGTGTAACAAGACTTTTAACGGGGTAGCGTTTTGCCCAAATGGTCTCTCCGAATTCGACTATTCGTTTGTTTTTACTCCACATTTCACGACACTTCTACTCATTCTCATCGTTGACGACACGCAGTTAGATGATCAAGTCATCTGACGCATTCTATTCGAGAGCCTTCTTCCGGCATTTCTTTTAGTCATACGTTCCAGCAAACATCGACCACCGATGCTGGCCAGATTGAAGTGAAATTAAACTGGAATTTTCGGAGGGTCACTCGCTAGAAAACTGCGCCACGCCTTTAAATGTCGTTCGTAGTCTTACTACGGACTAATTTTCACACCCCGCTACGTTTTGGAAAACGAGTGGAAGTTGTGAGGGATGAATAATGTAACGGAAATAAATGCAGGGCTTTCTTAACTGACTTTTTGGTATGTCGAAAAATGGCAAAAATTGATTGAAACTTACTGAAATTCCTCAGTCAAAGCAAATGGACTGAAAATAACTGCTAAGTACGCCTTAGGTTGTGACGAAATTAGCATTTACAAGGTTTGGCGCCTTGATTTTGACTCATTCTTGAGATATGAGCCGTTTCCGAGATCATTGCATGACTCGCACTCTTCTTTTCACTCGACTAAAGAAGCACATCGCTATCAGCAGCGATGGCTGGGAGGATAACGAAGTGGATTACAAAGCAGCGAGAATGGAGCGGTATCATGGGTTCAAATCCAGTAATGAAATTTCCGCAATGTTATATTTTCCTCTGTTTGTTTGTTGATCAAATATGCCTCTTTTTCAAATTGAGTTTCTTTTTCTTTTACATGTGTTTTTTGTGCTTACCTACGCATTGTGCTCAATGACTGACATGTGCCTTCTAATGATAGAAAATTGGTGGGTATCATTTCGAAGGAAAGAAATATATTCAGAATGAGATAGTGATGACTATATATGTACTTCATCATCAACTGAAAAGGCTACCAGCTGTGACTGCGTTCTATGAAGCAATCAAGGCAGAGGCGCTTGTATCGCCTCTGCTTCGGCTGCTTCATAGAAAGCAGTCACGACTGCTAGCCTTTTCGGTTGATTATGAAGTATTATATAATCACTATTATCTCAATATGAGTAAATTTTGCTCCATAAAGAATTGTAGAGGATTGGAGCACTCGTATGCAAACAAACGAAGTAAAAGAAAATGCAAGTTATAGGAAAGATAAGGAATCCTTTTTTGAGTGGCCATAATAGCCCCATATTCCAATTTTAGGAGCGACACTCGGTTGACTTACATGCCTGTCTACCATTCATCTAAAACTAATAAATATAACTCAATCGTTTTTTTATTCTCTGGGCATCATATCCCATGCGTGTGAACATGGTGAAAAAACTCAAATAAAAACTGGACTAAATAAGAAATGCAGCCATTGTGGCCATTCGGAGAAAAGTTGCACCCTATTCTTTGTATTTTTCGTCTTTTTTGACCTACCGAATGGTCCGTTGGGAAAACGCAGCATACATGTTTGTTATCCTATTCATCCTTCACAACTTCTAGTGAGACGTCACCCATAAAGTCGTGGGTCTTTCAAGATTTTCCCTAGTTAGTGGGCACTAGCCGTTGCTTCGCGGTGTATAATTCTCAGTGAACCAATAACCACACCCATCCCGTAGAATGTCAGCATTTTTTATACAGAAGACCTCATTAGGAATGATATATTTGAGCTTCGATGGTAATTTGCTTTCAAAATCTCGAACTTTCCGGTGTTTGGTTCTCGAGTGTTCAAATTATAGGTGGTACCTCTCGAAAAAATGTGTTACATTTTTCCCAACCAAGTTGTTCGTTCATTGGCTTAAAGGCAGTGGTCGCGCTAAAATGTGCTCGTATTCTTTTCCTCTCTAAACTTTTTTCTGGGTATGGAGTAGTAGAACCTATAAGAAAAAATCGCGAAAAAATAGCTGTTCTGGGCCAAATTTAAAGCCTGAACTTTCTTGTCTTTTGATGGTGGACGAGTCCACCCCACACCATCGGCATCGATGATCTCTAATATCAAGAACATAAGCTGGCTTGAAATCTAGTTTCAATCAATGAAGCTTCGGATTTGTGTTCACATCTAGTCAAAAACGTTGGTTGAAGTGCTTGCTTTCATTGTTCAACTGTTTTATTAGGTAAATTTGCATTTATTTCTTCCTATGAGTGCCGATGATTTCTGAGTGCTTGGCATGAGACTGTGATCTTTCTGCGCACGTGTGCACGAACTGGAAATTTAGGGTCTTGATAACTCTGAATCCAGCCCGTTTTTCACCGCGCTACCTTCATAGTTTTTGAGCTGTTTTATATCGAAGCTGATTTTCGTAGTTTTTTCGATAACGTTTTTCATCGTGACCACTGCCTTTACACTTGAGAAACCGCGCGCTCCACGACCAATCAATTCGGTGAGTTTTTAAACTGAATTTTTGTTGTAAACGACTATGTCAAAATGAGATTTCTGAAAATTTAGCTTCCTGGCAAAAGTAGCGATTTGGTGATGGTCAAAAAAAGTTTCAAAAATTTCTTGAAATATTTTTAAAAAATGATTTGGCGTAAAATAGCATGGAGTAACAAAAAAACTAGGAAATGAAGTAAAATAACCAAAAAATACGATTTGGTGGTCGATCATTTCACAAGCTTCTCCGTCAAACTTATCAAAACGAAATCAAGCACGATTTGGAATGGAGCGTTGTCTTCACCCAGCATGACATATGCTGATTCCCTTGATACAGCTTTCAAAAATGGCTTAATGTTTCCGTTGCGCGCTTGATTTCGTTTTGATATGTTTAACGGAGAAGCTTGTGAAATGATCGACCACCAAATCGTATTTTTTGGTTATTTCACTTCATTTCCTAGCTTTTTTATTACTCCATGCTATTTTACGCCGAATCATTTTTTTGAAAATATTTCAAGATGTTTTTAAAGCTTTTTTTACCATTACTAAATCGTTACTTTTGTCAGGAAGCTAAATCTCCGAAAATTTCACATATTTTCCCCGAAGATTCCCTTTCTGACTTAAATTTTGCTCAACGATTTCCACTTTGGAATGACGAAGCATCTAACAGACGATATTGTCGTATGAGTGCAATTTTCAAAACCTATGACCCGAAACCTAAAATACCACTCACTGCCGCATTTTGTGCAACATGTGAGAACTCAATATTATTGATCATTAAAATTTGATCTTGCATGATGAGAAGAATTTCCCAAACAAACGACTTAGAGCCATCAACAATCAAAAATCACTACGGCATTTTGTGCAACAGGCGAAAAAATCACTATTATTGATCGGTATTTATCGATAATGACTGATGAGCAAAATTCCTCAACCAAGAAAACCAATCCCAAAAGCAATCACCACTGTTCGCCGCATTTTGTGCAAAAAGCACAAAAATTGATAATATTGATTATCGATCGATGTCGTGCCATGAGTACGAATTCTGACAAGTTCAATACTTACCTTCGATGAACTGTGTTGATTGGCTGCGAATTCACCCACACCCCGGTCTCCAGAGTCGTACCAGAAAAAAAGAGTTTACGTGCTCCACGGCTAATTTAGTATGTAAACCCACGATTTTGAGGTACCCTTCAAAGTAAAGGTATCGAGTCCAAATTGGATCCATTTCCAGCCTCCTGTCTAAAAATGAGCTCCCTAGCTCAATTTTATCTGGTAGCACAAGATCGTGAACGCCGTCTGAAAAAAAAAGAAGATTAACAGAGAAAGCTTGCGGTTTTTCAAAATTTGCTCAAATTCTAGGAAACCATTCCAAACCATTTTCGGGCATCACATACAACTTTTTGCGCTCTTTTCAATGCAATTTAGAGCTAACTTCTACCTTCAGCCTGAACTTAGATTTCGAAAAGCGGGTTGCGCGCGTGGCCGATTCAAAACCAAATCTGGCGCGCGCTTCGCACGCATCACAATATAGAACGCTTATTCTCTGCATACCAACTATAGGAAGTTATATTAGGCATGGATATAAAAGCAACAATCAGAAGGAATCCGTTTCTCTTGAAATAAAGCGAAAAAATTGAGTTCTTGGCCAGGGTGCGCAGTGTGGACACGCGGTCCATTAAGTGTTAAGGCCCTTTCATAGTATGACGTCCGACGTCGGACGACTTGGTATCAAATGTGATGATTGAGATGGATAAGATGGGTAGGATAGGGAAGATAGATATTTCACATTCGATAACGAGTCGTGCGACGTCGGTCAGTCAACTATGAAAGGGGCTTTAGTCTTGAAATAGATTATAGGAAGAAGAATAGTATACAGACTTCCTTCGTATCGTGTCCAGTTAAGGCCATGATGTGGCTAAGACAGCCAGCAACCTTAGTTGTGCTGCACCCATCCACTGGCAGGTGTTTTGGGTCGAATGGCGCACCCTGTCACGCCCTGTTTTTCGTCTGCGAATTATAGAGGCGGTGCAAGGAAACGGTTGTACTAGGAGGGGCATTGTGCAGAACCTGGGAAGCTCCAATATTTGCGGTCGTCTTTTTGAATATGTTCGATTTCGCCCCAGTCGAAATGCAAAAAATCGAAAAACCGAAATTTTGAACATATTCGGGAACGGAACAGAAGAAAAAATGGTAGAATATGAAAAGCTGAAGAAACGGAATTTAGAATTTGCTTGAAAATTGAGTGTTTGAAGAAGCAAAGTTTTGAATGTGTTTGGCAATCGAATGTTCGACAACGTCAAAATTTGAATATGTTCTGAACTTCATATGATATTATTTCATATTATATATTTCAAGCATAATCGAAAAGCAAAAATTGATTGAATGCGAATCCTAACATACTCGGAAACCGAATTTGCAGAAATCGAAGAAGTCGGAAACCGACCCCATCGAGAAACGTTAGGCCTAGGCATATAGGCATACTTGCCGCGTCGCGCGACAGCAACAGTGCATATCAGCAATATTGATTTGCGGTCGATGTAGATGACAAACATTATGTCATAATAATTTTAGTCTGATGAAGGGACGGAGCTGCGACGGTAGATCACCCCGCTCGAATCTAAACCCCATTCTCCAATGAGACCGCAAACCCCGAAAGGCCACCCGCCTAATCCATGCGTCAGACTAAATCTAGAACGGGAACCATACATCCCTGCAATCTTGTATGGTATGAAATTCTCAGAAAATCGCTGCATTCAATGCGTGTCGGGTATGCATCCAACTCGAGTGACCACACTCATCGAAAGGCTCTATCGCATGGGCACGTGCTCCAAACAGCGGCACGTGCTGCAAATTTTCATCACAGGAACACATGACGCAAACATTAATAGCAGGGGCACGTGCTGCGGAGTAGTCCAGCGTAATCGAAGCAGCACACCAGCAGGCGACGCGGCCTGCACACCCACGTGCGACGCGGCCATCTCGCATAGCACCATCTGGAGCCGCCAGCATTTGAGCGAGCCCTCTAAAGGTGGGCCAAGTACCGCAAACTTGGGTAATCGAACCGGTGACGCTGCCGGCCTTTTAGTCCCCCCAAGAGTGCGTCGTATGCTTTTCTTTTTTGGAAAATCGTTTTGTCATCGAGTTGTATGTGTATCATGCACGCAATGAATGTTTCATTTGCGGGGGCACGTGCTGTAATTTGAAAGACAATAGCAGCACGTGCTCCCCTAGCAGCACGTTCCCTGACTCTGCTCGAAACCGCCTTGTCTTCGAGTTGAATGCGTATTCGACAAGCATTGAAGTTCTTTTTTTAGAGAGTTCTCGCATAACTTACAGAACTTTTTCTACCCAATCGACGGCGTAAACTTTAGCTTTGGGTTCTTATGGAGAAGCTTGAAAAAAAGCGCCAAAGTGTGTTATGCAGTGGACCTAAAGAATCTGTCCGCCCACAAGTTGTAAAAGCTGCCCATCCCACGAAACGATTGCCGATGTGCTGAATTCAACCTGTCTCAAGAGACTGACAGTCAGACATGTGCATTCGAAGTTGGTTTCTTTCAAAAAATCCTCAGTAAAAAAATAGAAAAGGTAGACACTCACATAACAAGTTCAAAATTATCTCCGATGTTACAAATTGCGCTGCAACAAACACACAAATTTCGGTGCTTGATGCAACGGAATTCGCAACATCGGGAAGCTTTTAAACTCTGTCTTTTTGACATAACGAAGGGCAGAAACAGAAAGTGTGGAGAATCGGTGGTTATCTCCTCCGAGTGCGACATTATAATGACGTTAATCCCGGGAAGTCTTATCGACAGACTTCCTACAGATAACATGACCGGACTCTACTAATTACCCCAGTAAGCTGTAGACTGTAAAAAGACATAATTACGATAATACCACATATGTAGCATACACTGACAACGCCATTCCACCAACTTGGACTTCTCTGTACTATTCGATACGCATCATGACTGTGGTACATATGAATATTGCCAAACCAGACCTGTTCACCGAGAATGCTCAGAGCGTGCCTGGATTTGGAAGATCCGAGAATTTTCGGACTAGATCACATAACCAGCCGCTGAAGAGGGACTCGCTAAGCTAGATGGAGCGACTCCACAGAGATCACTGAATGTGAATGAACATCCAGAGTGTGCGAACGCCTGTGAAATAAAATTCGCAGGTTTTCATAAAGGAGTGACCCACACTCTCCTCGTTAATCTAATTTCAAGATAAAAAATATTCATAATGATCTCAAAATCTTGAACTTCTATATTTCACGTAAAGTTTTCGCTAGCACCCTCTTGCAGACCAAATGAGTCGCTTCGTGTTTCTGGGTAAAATATTTTTATGGGCAAAATTGAACATTTTTTGCAAGAAATAATCAACTTACGTTTCCTACTCTCACAAAATTATCTGGCGTGATTAATAAGCATGCGTCGGCTGGAATGACCTTGGTAGACCACTTATCTCAAATGTCATTAAAAACGCTCCTTTTAGAGTACTGTGCCATCGAATTCGAGCGTGACTTCATTCGAATATAAAATGATATTTTCAGGTCAAACCTTGTGAAAACTTTCACTTGCGAGGTGATCCCATCTGTATGATGTTGAAGTGATGAGTGTATTCATTCATTATTGAATAATTCCGTTGTCTGTTCATCTGATAATCGCTTTCGCTTCTGGAAAGCACCCAAACCTGGAAACTTCATCTCGGCAGTCAATTATTTCTCAAATTTACACTGATTGCTGATCAATATTAGATTTGACTACCATCAACTCACCTGCTTTGAATCATTGTTCTATTTTCTGCAGTGCAGCTCATTAAAGACCAAACGTTCTCTCTTGTACGTGACGTATCCTACTTTTAAAGAACAGTTTGTCTTATATGAGAGAAAAACCTGCAATGCCGAATTATATTGGAATGCAGGTGCGCTGTGCAAGAGGCAGTCGCTATTTTTAGTAGTTACCTACATTAGGTACGCTGCAACGCTGTCTGCTCTCCATATCACAGACGAATTGGTTTTGATTTCTGAACATTGTGTCGTAAATCGTGACGCCATGTGACCGGGATCCTACTTCTGGCCAAAAGCTGCAGCGAGAGTACGTAGAAGGAATATCGACTCGTTCCATATTGATGATAAACATGGCTTCGTGTTTTTCTTTACATGAGGTATGACCCCAGCGTGAAACTCGGCTTGCAAGCACCTACCCTTCTACGTCTCTTTGTGGACTACGGTGGAAGATCGTCGCGCGCGATTGAAACCCCGCTGGCCGGTGGTGTCCCTAACAGCGCACGACCCGTTGCAACGATCGCGTCTCCTAAATTCGCTAGACTAAATTCGACGCTAGGCTCTGTGTGCCACGATTATAGCAGCACCCCACAGAACACCGACCTCAGACATATAGAGGACTGCAGGCGCGGGCCAAGAAACAGCGAGCCAGAAGAGTTGACGCGCCTCATTGGATCGTTGCGCGCGGCTCGCTGGTTTGGCGCAGAACGCTGGCAGCCGAGCACGTTTTCTGAGCCATCCGCGCCCGTGGAATCGTCGAGGCGCGGGCAATTTTTGCGACTCCCGAGCAAATTTTCGCAACTTCCTCGCTCGCTCAGGCACTTGCCCGCGCCAATTGTTTCACCGATCCGCGCACGTTTTCTCATTGGAGCGCGTTTGTCGTGGATGATACATACCATTGCTGTATTCCCCTACCATTTGCTATTTTTACACAATTGATAGACGGAAAAGTATAGCTCGCGCATAAATATTTATTACTAACTATATTGAATAGTTACAGTTTTATCTAACAATTGTTTTTACCTAAAAATGATCTTCTGAATTTTAGATAGATATTGAACCAGTGTAGAACAAATGGTAAAAATAATCTCCAAAACCCATGATTGATACCCTGCAACACGATGCTCTCAATTTCAATAGAAACAGCAAGAAAAGTATAAAATTGGTGATAATAATACACCTCAAAACCTAGGAATAATAAACCGAAAATTAAATTGAGCAGCATCATAACCGGTCAGCATAGCGAAATCTTAGTGAATTGCAAGAGATTCAAATCAACAACATGGACTCAACATTAGACAACATTAGACACTCTCGAACTAAAAATGACATGAACACTTGTGAACGGAGAAGTGGAGAAGGCGAAGATAAAGTGCTTACTAAGGTAACTCCTCGTCTGATAACAGTTGCCTGTGCGATGCGTCGAGATCAGACATATGTAGATATTCTGCTATTTGGTGGAATATGGATATTCTCACCCTCGTAAATTTCAACAGGGAATCTGAAGAAAAATGATTGAATAAATGAAGGCATAAGACCAAAATTATGTAGTAACTGAACCTTATTATGTGTTTGTTTTGAGCTTTAGCTAAAAGTGCTCGATAATCGCCTTTCTCTACACAGCAGTTGTTCTTGAAAAGAATTCGATTTTTTAGAGAGCAAGTATCATAAAAAAGCAATTTCGTTGGTTCTCGCAAACACAGAGCGCAAACACAGACGAACAAACGAACAAAAAAGAAAGGCAAGGTTTGAAAAAAAATTCTAGAAATTGGCGTCGAGTAGTTTGCTTGCCTGCCACACTCGCACCTCTCTATTTCACGGCATAACCAAACAGCCAGCCGCGCATCATTTTCTGGTCATTTGCTGTTCATTTTCGGCCGTGTTTGTTGCTCGTGGCTCTCTCCATACAATTGTTGCGAAATTTTTGGCCGCGGCTGACTTACATTTAATACTCAGCCTCGAAATTTCGCCCGCGGATTGCCAAAACAGCCGACTTGGGCCGCGCCTGCAGTCCTCTATATGTCTGAGACATTGATGTTGAAGCTCTTTCAAGCGATGATTTGATGATACCAAATTTACGATATGAATCAGATGGCTTGCTCAGGAACTCGAGGTTGTCACCTGGAGGCGACCTACAGGTCGAGCATCGGAGTCTTGCCCCACCACATACTCACGACCTCCAGGTCACATGTCATAGGCAATGGCGAACTTCTTGTCGCCTGAAGGTCTCTGGCAAGTCACCTGGTGGTCGTAAGGATGTGGTGGAGCATGACTCCGCCTCTAGATCTACAATTCATCTCGAGGTGACAACAACCAACTCCTTCCTCGTATTTTCGCGTTCACACTGCATTATATTTATTTATTTATTTATTTATTTATTTATTTATTTATCGTACGCCGTTGCCGACGTGCTCAAAAATCACAAAGCAATAAGTTAGAAATATGCAAACGAATACAAAAACACAAATCAAAACTTAGCGCAACGCTTCAACAGCCGACCACAGGACCACTGTTCTGATTAGATAATAATCGAAAAGGCGGCACTAGCTAAAGTTAGGAGCTTTTGAAGGTTGTGGGTGCAGCAAGTAAAAAGATCAAAGTAGTGCTAGAAGCTTGCAACCAATCCATATTTCCTATTTCGGAACATAAATATTCATAGCAATTCGTGTCCTAATAAAGAAACGGTGTTGAAAACGGCCCTACCTACGCGACTTCCTAGAATGCATATGGTCCTCCGACCGACCACTGTTAGGTATCTGGGCGATGTATCCTGAAGTAGTTCCAAATGTCAGTGGTTGATAAGTGCAGATGACCGGTTAAGGCAATTCCGTTCTCAGTTGCAGGCCTCTAGCACCACACGTGAGATAGGCAGGAACTTGAACGATGAAGGAAAAAGAAATATATGGCTCCGAACCCAGCTAGCGGCAACCTTCTGAGAATTGGTATGGGAACTCGGTCAATGACCGGCATAGCTAAATACGTTGCTGTGGACCTACATAAACAGCGAACAAAGCAACGTCTGCCATGCCAGGAACCATCACAACCAGCGCTTGCGAGCAACTTGGAGTGGAAAAGCACTGTGTAACCATTTAGCAAATGCCATAGGTCCATAAATCACACCCGTATTAACAAATGTTGGAACGGGGAAGAGAGGTAACAACGCCAACGCGGAGGGGAGCTCGCTGAAACAATCATCACAAAGCAAATCAAACGCAGTCTAGCGGGAAAGGGTATAAAGTTATTCCGAAAAGATTTTGAGCCTGGACGTTTAAAACAATGCAAAGGTTGCACTCAAAGATAGTCTCTAAGGTCCAGGGTATCTAACACGTTAATTAGTGTTAGTATACGCGTTCTAAACCAATAGTTCTATTATGAAAACTCATAGCATTAGCATGATAGCAACAGAAAAAAAGGTTTAAATAGCACCTTACTTTAAATATGTCATACAACAAGTAACAGACTACTAGTAAACAACTCTAGCGTCAAGAAATCAGAAAATGAAGATATTTCTAGAGCCTTCGCTGACCCTTCCACATCACTTCCGTTTTGAATTTTTTTTAAGTCAGCACTCGACCTTGGATTTGCTTCCTATTTTCATTAATTATAAGCGAAAAGAATTCTCAACTGTAGAGGTCTGAAATTAATTGACCTTGTGTGATGTTGAGAACAAATAAGACGGGCTGGCTAATGAAAACAGCTAAATTTTTCGAGTTTTCCAAGGGAGTCCTTTTCCAGTTATTTATTTTAGAAGAAAGAAGAAATATTAAACATTATGTAGGATACGTTTGAGAACAATCAAAGATTCAGGCTTACAGGGATAGCACACGCGTGTTGAGATAACTACATTAGTGGGGTCGTACGGGCCATAGAAGAGCCCTCACGAAGTTGGAAGAGTTGAAAACAAGTTAAAATGACCGTATTCGAGCCGTATTGAGTTCCAAAATCATCTTTTCCCCACCCATCGTTACGGGCTCCGCCCCTCAACACAAATGTTCAATGCTCGATTACGGTCATTTTGGCTCATTTTTTACGCGTCTAACGTCTTAAGCGTTCCAAAAAGGGCTGTACGAGTACATTAGCGTCGTTATCCCAACAAATTTGTCGCCAACTCGGCTGTTTCAGCCAACGCGGTACAACTCGTCCGCTTCCAGGCCAATATAGAACGAACCGTTATATCTTCATTGATTTTTTTCCGGTTTTTTTTTTCGTTATCTTCAGACCTACGATTCATTCCATAAAATTGGTATCATTTTTGAGCGTGTATGCTGCCTTTAATACATCAAACGCGGGCCGGAAATCGGCGAAGATATCAGGAAATCAAATATTCCAAGAAAGTAGGGTGCATCGAAACACAGTTTTTTTAATTTTTCGGGAATCCTAAATAAAGGTTTGAATATGGGAGAATAGAATGGTTGGTGGAAAAGAAAGACATTGAATGTTCCCGGGAACCTCCCGTTCATACTCGCATGCTTGGATACAAGTAACTCGTGCCGGAAATCGGCGAAAATATAAGAAAATCGAGAAATCCAAGAAAAAAGCGGGCATACAAAAAAATCAGAACGGCTAAAATCTGGGTTTTCCAGACGAATCTTTTTTTCGGAATTCCAAAAAAAGTGTGAAATGTGGGATACTAGGATAGATTCGCAGAGAATCAAGGAAATATATGTTATAAGGAATATCCCATTTTTAGGTTTTCAAAATTATACCCGGATGCTCGGATACACCAAATTCGGCTGGCAACAGGCGAAAATATCGGAAAGTCGAATGCTAAAAGGAAAAGTCTGCATACCAAAAAAAATCAGAACGGCATCAATAAGAGTTTTCCAAGAGAATCTTTTTTTCCAAGGAATTCTGGAAAAAGGTGAAGCATGAGAAAACGAAAAAAAATTTCTATGTTCATGGGAACACCCCATCTAACGAGTTTTGTTATTACCACCGGAAGTTCATAAGAACTTAATGGCCACCCGCCGTAAAAGCCAGCTCCGATCGCGGCTGCGTCGCGGTCGCGCGAATTCGCAGTGGAGCGCGCTATCCCCATCGAAGAATTTCTGACGAGCTGCGGCCACAGAAGGACTGACGTGGCTATCTTTGAAACTATCAATAGTCTGTAGGTATCGGTGTGTAACTATTTTCAAATGAGAAAAAGGACGCGCGTTGCCATTTTAAACACATTTCATTGGGGCTGAGCGAGCTGAACCCTTGACTCATAATGGCGGGTACTCCGAATATTATTCAATCCCATCCAGAGCAGGCTTAATTGTGTTGTTTTAGTTGTTTTTTTTTTGCAAAGGAATGGTTTCCAAATTATGACGATGATGGTGTGAGTGGGAAAATATGCAAGAAGTTGGCTGAGGAAAACTACTAGGTGGGTGGGAAACCTAATACTGAAGCTGCTATAGAACCATTATCTTTCTTCTGTGCGAAACTGAATTGGCCAAAACGTGGAGAATAGAACAGTGTAGATCGACAATTCGCTGAGAAGTTATCCGAAGGTATCAAGGGCTCTGTTTTCAGATATCAACATAGCCAGCGCTCTTTCATTCAGTGTAATGGGCTTTTCGGAATCACCTGCAACTTTTCCGCAGCCCTGAGATCACATCTGCAAATAATATGCATCTCCCGAACATCTTGGGCTAAAAGAACAAACTAGCGTGTACGTCTTACCCCAAGAAACGATCTCGCTATTGAGATTAAACATGTACAACTTCAGAACGCCACCCGAGTTATGTACCCATATTAGAGTTGTAATAAAGCGTTCGAATAAAAGACATTCCTCCGAAACCTGTTTATAAAAATTGCAAATACAACACTTGTTTGTCTTCCTGAGAGCTCAAAACCATTTGTGTGACATCATCAGAAGCACTTTCAATTATTTCGCAGAAGTATGTATGTGGAAACGCTTACTTTCTTCTTTTTACACGTAGTGTGAATGGCTTTTGATAGCAACAATGTGTCATGAGATTGAAGACTTTTGATTAATACCGCAAATTGCAAGAAAAAAATAAAAACATATACGGGCCTCTCCACTTCGCGAAATAGCCCCTATCACATGTTATGCAGTTATTCTGTGCAAGTATGGCCCCTTCATTGCGAATAATTCGTATTTGTTTAATATGCTTCTAGTGAAATGTCAGAATCCATTCTTCACACACTTAATCAGCGATTTCGCAGCCGCCAATAGCGCGCTCTACTGCGATTTCGCGCGACCGCGTTCCGAGCTGGCTGTTACGGCGGGTGGCCATTAAGTTCTTATCGGAAGTTCATGGCCGAAATCGGCGAAAATATCGGAAATCGAAATATCCAAGAAAAAGCGTTTACAAGAAAAGATTAGGAACTGAACCATTCAGAAATTTCCAGATGAATCATTTCTTGAGAAATTCACCAAAGGGTGAATTATGAGAAATTGGGACAACCTTCTGAATAAAACGTTCCCAAACTGCAGATGGGTGCAAAGAGGTGCATGCACTGTGCATTTCTGTCTACCCTCGCTCGCAGTCTGCCTCACTCTCGTTGTAACGCAGCAACACGTCTACGATTGGCTTTAGGCCCTAGTTATACACCGGCGGGACGCTGCGGAAATAGCAAGACAACTATCACTTATATGCGCCCTAACTGCGCTTAGGCAAGCCAAAAGGAACAGTAGTCGCAGAAAAACGCGCCGGAAGGCCGCACAGAGCAGTTATACACGCCGCGGCACCGTATACTGCATCCTTACGGGACCTGCCCTGTTGGAAATTTGCCAATTTCCACCAGCTGATTATTTTTCAGATTTAAAATTGTTAAAACATTACCAACACGACATAACGAGCGCTGTAATGACGAGAGAAATTGATTATTAGTGCTATTCTGCAAACAAAAAGTGTCAGAAGCGAAAAAAAAACGATAAAATACCATTAAAAACGCCTGGAAATTTTTGTCCGCAGTATTGCGTCAAAGACGCCGATTTCGCAACATTGCAGACGTATCCCAGATTCAAGCAGCAGGCGGCGGCAATGTCATCGCGAGACGTTTTCATTCCGCTGGTGTATAACTAGGGCCTTACGCTCTCACACCACAACGGAAAGTGCAAAACGTGATGAAATTTCGCTTCGACGTGACAACGGCAGGCTATTTCGCCTTCAATGCCACAACAGCAACTCAGGGAATCCCGGTTGTCACCTGGAGGTCTCTCACATGTCACGTGGAGGCCGCGAGGGTGTCGTGGAGCATGACTCCGCCCCACGACCTGCTGGTGACCTCCAGGTGACAACAACCAATTTCTTCCCCTTATTTTCGCGTTCACCTCACTACCAGCTGGTCACCTCCAGGTGACAAAAACTAATTCCCTCCCCTATCTTCGCGTTCACACTATACGATATGCCGCTTTTAAACCGATCATTTTATCATGAACATTTATTACAATAGCACGATAGAAACTAGGAAAATTGATTTTTCACTCATCCGAAGTACACTGCGATGCATAATCATAGTAACACCTTCAAAATAGGAGTATAACCGCAGCCGCGAAGCGGCTGGAGAGTTTTGGTTTTGCCTAGGCATTTTGATCACTTAGAATTTTATAAAATATTTAATAGAATCTTTGAAACAAAATTTCTGAAGATTTCCTTCTGGATATAAATGAAGGGGTCCAGAAGACACCTGCTGACAAAATTTTAGCCGAATCGGTTCACAAATAACAAATTTGTGAGCACGAAAGCATAAAAAAATTTCATGGTGTGCGCCGTAGGCCGTAGGCCGTGTGCCGTAGGCCGTGGGCCGTACGCCGTGGGCCGTAGGCCGTGGGCCGTCACGCTTTTCATTCCGCACTGCTAGTAGCTACTGCCAATGGTCCTGGTTAGTAGGCGTTTTGTAGGTGAGTAGGGATTCTGATGGCGTCATCGGGTCATCGGGACGTCGTGAAAAGTGCTTCGGGCTTCTGATGACGTCATCGGGACGTCGTGAAAAAAGTTTCAGGCTTCTGATGACGTCATCAGGACGTCGTGAAAAACGCTTCGGGCTTCTGATGACGTCATCGGGACGTCGTGGAAAGTGCTTCGGTCCTCTGATGACGTCATCGGAACGTCGTGAAAAGTTCTTCGGGCTTCTGATGGCGTCATCAGAACGTCGTGAAAAGTGCTTCGGGCTTCTGATGACGTCATCGGAACGTCGTGAAAAGTGCTTCGGGCTTCTGATGGCGTCATCGGAACGTCGTGAAAAGCGCTTCGGGCTTCTGATGGCGTCATCGGAACGTCCTGGAAAATGCACAGGGCTTCTCATGACGTACAGTGAGAAATCACGATGGAAAACACCACATCAAATCAATTCCTCAACTACTGCGAATAACTCTACGACTATTATAACAAAACAGGAGACGAAAACACACATCACAAAAAAGAAGAAAGGAGAGGCGTAAAACAGGAAAAATTCATCAAGTTTTCCAAAAGGTCTGACCGTCTGCGCCCTTCGACGCCCTGCCTGGCTCTCGCCGTCTGTGACGCCTACGATTGGCTTGTCGCGGTCTCACCACGTCAGAACATGTTAAATGTTGGGAAATAAGCCGCGTCACCTCGAGGTCACAACAGAAAGTGCAAAACGTGACGAAATTTGGCTTCGAGGTGACAACGGGAGACTAGTTTGCCCTCCATGTCACAACAGGAACGAGTTGTGGGCTCCAGGTGACAACCGGGAATTCCTGAGAAGGAGTTGGCTTCAGGTGAGAACAAGGAAATCCTGACTGGAGATGCCACCATTACAAACTGTAGAAGAAACCCGAGGAAATCTCAAAAGAAAAAAATGGAGCTTCCTTGCGTGTCTAAACGATAAATATCGTATCGGTTGAGGTAGAAACGCTTGTAGACTCGCACGACCTTTACTGGGAAGCTTACGGCGTTGGAAACTCCTTTGTGACCGTATTCAAACACTAATTTCAGTGTTTATAATTAGGGCCCGTATAGAAGATGGGCGGAGAATGAACATTTCGGTGGCCAAATATGGCTCATGTACGTTGATTTCGACTTGTTTTTAGCCTTTGCAACGGCAAGAGCGTTCTATTGTAGTCGGCAATGGAAACTGCGAACGCAACTTTTATGGTCTGAGCTTCCCTAAAATGACGCCAGAAAATCGTCTCAACATGAAATAGGTCCCCTGACATTGAGCTACAACTCCGAATGCACTGGTGATGGCCCCCTCGAGGTCTCGAACCGGCTCAAATTTCGGTTTTTCAGTGCAAGAGCGGATGCGAAGGTTGATCTGGAGCACTCCGCCTCCACGAAGGAGGCTACAGTTCCTGAGCAGAAGATCTGATTGGCGAGACATCTTGATTGCTTATAAATAACGTTTCAATAGTGTACGTGACCGTTCAATTTAGCCTAGCAGAGCCCAGTTCCATCGACGAAAAGATCAATCCCGCAATTCATTTTACTATATCTTGGCGAGAAGCCGATATAGTGGCAAAACTGATGTTCTGCGAAAGATTGGCAGTGACATACACGGGAGCGTTGTACCCGGGATCGCCTTGACGTCTTTTCGTCAGCACACTTTGGGCTCCCCGAGAGTGTCGCGAACCCTCCATCTTTCATTTCTCTCCCAATAAACAAGAAGTTTCTCGCGCATTATCTGAGACATCACAGTTGTCCATGCAAGACGCTCAGCTAGGGCGTAGTTCATGTGTTCAAATATGGCACATCTTGCCAACGGCATTAAGCCTTGCAACACCCTTCAACGAAGTTTGGAGCTCGAGATAGGCAGTGGTTGGGACCGAAACCGTTGCTAATCGCTTGTCACAGGGTGTGAGAAACCTGCACTCATCTAATAGATCGACAGAGATCGCGTGGGCAAGATTTTGTTTGAGTGATCCGATTGCATGGACTGCAAGAATGCTGGTGCTTTTCAGGGAAGTGGGCGAATTATATTCTCTGATCTCTAGTTGTCATACAGGTTATCAAGGTTTCTTTTCTTTTCATCAGAGAACATATCCCAGGATAAACAAATTTCATTTTTTTTCTCCTTCTCGAGAAGTACACCCGCACTCTTCCATTTCATGCACCTGTTTACTCGAGCAAAATCTTCAATACCCTCGATTGTTTGTACTTGGGTAAGGTTCCGTTACCATAAATCGTGCGAGAGAATTTCGGATTTAGATATTCCTACCGCGTTGTATCTCGCGAAGCAGAATTCCTACCGCGTTGTATCTCATAGATGGCTGATAATGAAAGGCTTTTTCTCATAGGAAGCGGCTACACCATTCTTTTCTAGCTTTACGGATTCTCGAGTCTCAGAGTAAACTCCCCGGGGACGACCGAAACTTTTTGGCGTGTCTAGTGCAACACGAATCGCAACAATCAGACTGGTTTGGCTTTCCAAATATCGCAGGCAAGTGAATTATTCGTCTCTCTCCTACCGCAAATCTCCGAATAAAAAGGTACTGATGAGCATTTTTGATTAGAGGCGTAGCCCAAGAAAGATAAGCAGCGGTGGATCGTTAGCACCTTACAGGCGTTTTCGTTCCTTTTGCTAGATGGCTACAAAGTAGCTCATCATGGGACCACGAAGCCGTTTTCAAGAGATTTCTTCAATAATCTCGTCTTGGTACTTCTGTTAGCCTTCTTGCTTTAGGCGAAACAAAATCGTACGGCTATTTGAAGCTCAACAACGCAAGCGCTGCTCTTCATGACTGTCCTCACAAGGCTGTAGTTTTTTCTCTGAAGGCTGCGAGTTGAGATCAATTGAGGAAGTTGTCACAATCAGGTGGTCGCAATCGTCGGGCGGTTCTATCCTGTCCAAGCTGGAGTCAGCATTAGCAATATGAATTTATAATACTGCTTTACAAGACACATAAATCTTATAAGATTCATCAAAGTTTCCATTTTCAGCTATTTTCAAAAGATTTATGGGTGTCTCGCAGGTAGTGCGAGCTAGAAAAGCTGCAGTGTTGTGAAGCGGTAGTTTATTCACACAGGTCCGACTTCACTATTCGCGATAAACCATGTACTGTTGTAATAATTTCCACACACCAACAACAATTGCAACGAGCCTAATTTGCAACACAACAAACTAACAAGCAGGTGCCTTGGACCATCGAAATATCTCTGTCGAGAAGAATTGGAACTGTAGGGATGAGGAAAATTGCGAAATATCTACTCATATTACACTCACTACAATGCACAGGAAAATTAGGTTTTTTCACACGACAAGAGAGGGAGGTGATATGATAAGATGAGGTTTGTAGAATAGAAATGGATTAGGCATGAGGCGACCGCTGTCAGTCGTAGCAGAATGAAGACTGTCAAATGTTGCTCATCGAAATAAGCCGAAGCGTGGCGTTAAGTTGCTTTCGTTGCGGGACCAACGGCGTCGGAGACCACCCTTCTAGTGAGAGAAACTCGACTGTCGTTTAGACATGAGTCGTACATATTTACGGCCAATGGTATACTTTTGCGTCGCTCTGCATAGCGACAGCGCCTCTTCACGCCCTTTGAGAATGTTCAGAGATAGTGGCAACGACAGGCATAGGCACATTTGCAGTATGTCAGGCCTTCACAACAAGTCGCTTCGACGACGACTGTTCTTACGACGGGTCACTGCCATTGCTCCGATCCTGGTCCCGCCACGATTTGTGCTAAATATCATGACTGTTGCTCATAACAGCGACAATGTATATCATGGACCTGAGACCTGAATCATTTTTACGCACGTGGAATCCTGAAACGACCCTCTGTCCCAAGCAGCTCATCCGTAGGTGCCTGAAATATTTTTAGTAGTTTCGCTGATCCTCAAGAAATATCTGTGAGTTCGATCAATAACCATCCTCTCTTCGTGTTCCAGGGCTCATTTTTTCCACCAAGCTTCCCCACCCAGAGGTTGACGATATGTCATGTCATCAAAAGCAGCCATACTTGGCCCCCAACTTCGTTGTCACCTTGCGCATCAAACCAGGATGTCACCACTACGGCCAGTTTTGTCCGCACTTTTTTACGCTCTCTCGTTCTTCATCAGCTTTTTTGTCTCTGCGCGCTCAGCGCCACTTCTGTCTGACCTTCCTGCTCAAGCTCAATGTCACTTGTTTTACCTTAGTTGTTTGTAATAGAGTCTTTCTCACCGCGCTGTGAACTTCATCACGCAAGCAAATTCCCTTTCTATGACTTGTTGCCTCTCGCATTTGAAGAAGACCCCGCTCCCGTAACAAACTTCTCTAGCAGAAATTCAGAGGGTACTAGCTCGATGAACTTTACACCACGTTCGATTAGTGCGTTTTTAGCATACAGACGTGATCGATTTCACCCAGGTACAAAACTGTTTGCTCATATACGACACACTCAATCAACCATTCTCGCAAACTATTTGATATTTATTGATGGCCTTCTAAGCATATCCATTCAGTTTTTATCGACTTTTTTACACCTGTGATTACTCGCTATTGCAGCTTAAAAATGCGCTTGAAAGCCGGAATCGGTTATTGCTCATGAAAAAACAAACTGCTTTTCTCCAATTTAATGACTGGATTTCCATTTTCTCAATCGATTTTCGAAATTTCTGACTTTACAAAAATATGCTCAGCTCTCCTAGAGTAGATTTTGAATGCCATCGGCTCTCAGTTGATCACATGCCTTGGATCATTTCAACTAGTTCTTCCTCCTTTAATTAGGCGCTGTTCTATCCGCACCCCGACGATTCCGAAAATCATGTTTTCGTTGTTGGTGGCTTGCGACACTTCATCAAATGATACGTGCTTGAGATTCTCCAAGTGTCTCTGAGCATTTTAAAAAAAGCATTTCATCGTTCCACGGAGGCGTAGCCATCAGTGAATTTTCGGGGTGCACCGAAATAATTTTGGGTTTGTCTCAAAGCCTCGAACTGGGAATTTTCAGGGAACAACAACGAACACCAATCTGGGGTATGTTAGTATCTAGAATTAGGGTTACTGTAGGTTACGTCATTCGTAATGCCTTTTGACCTAGCCTACCTCACCAATTCGAAAATCGACAAATAGACCTCAAGTTGGTGTTTGGAGTTGCAAACAACACCTAGAGAGAAATCCAGAGCTAAATCTGAGACCTCGACCAAACTACCAAACCTTAGCATTCCGCAATTCAAAGAAAATTAATGAAAGGACCACAGATTCGTGTTATTTACGCAGCTTAAATAGCCCATAATGAGAAGTTTCCGTTCATTCTAACAGTAGCAGTTAGGAAATCGTCAAAAGTCGCGTATGGCCAGCAAAATTTCCCCCATTCGGAAGCTTTGAACCAAATGAGCCAACATTTCTGAAAAATCGTCGAAAGGGCCTCAGATCTGTAATTTGCACCCAAAGCAAACCCTAGAAAAATGTTTTGAACTGAATCTAAAACAACTTCACTTAACACCCTAAAAATTCCCCTTTGGGTACCTCTTTTTCTACTCATTTCGATATGTATGCCAGAACGATTCGCACTCTTAAAGGCAGGGTTCTCGATAAAATCGGTTGTTATGCTATACCCATGGAATGGTAAATCTGGCCATCACAAAAGTGAAAATAAGTAAAAAATTGGAGAAAAAACGCTCAGGAGAAAGTTATGGCTTGGTGTCCTCCCGCCCCCAATTACCGAGATTTGGGTGAAAGCCTGTTTTGTCAACTTTTATTTTGCTTCCAAAGTAATTCCATAACATTTCTGGAGACTACTGATTACTTTAACTGCAAAATAAATGTCGGATAAGCAAGCATTAATGAAAATCGCGTTAATTAGGGGGCCGGCCGACACCGGTAATTAGCCGTTATACGTTGTTTTTGAGTGTTTTTTCCCGCGAATTTCCGGGTTTCTTCACTTTCTTTTACTTTTGTGATGGCCAAATCTACATTATTATGAAGAGAGCTCAAAAGTCGTTTTCATCGCGAACCCTGCCTTTAAGAACATCTAGTACTCTGTATTCTCGCACTTTGGTTCTTCTCATATACGGACTCTGCTTTTGTAATTACTGCAACCCTAGGCTTGTAGTAGTGTAACCTATAAGTAGCCATAGTGTCTGATTGTTGCTCGCCTGTTTCTGTCAAACCAAGAACCTTGAGCATTAACACTTAAGAGACCGCGTGCTCCACGGCGAATTCCCACAGCCGACCGGTGCGCTCCAGGCTAATAGTTTCCGTGGGTGACATGTGTGGACACGCGGTCCGCTGAGAACCATTTTGATCGGAGCAGGCTTCCTTACTTAGACAACCAGTATTCCATTTCCACTCCACCTGAGAGTATGTTGCTTCACAGAGATGTGGAGTGAGGCCATAGTGAAGCAATGATCCACCGCTTTTTCGCGGACCTGCTTTTTTTATTCTGGAAGTTATTTCAGCTTGACATGCTTAAGGCTGGTAACGAAATAAGCGTTTGTTTGTCGACTCCTGGAATTTCCTTCCGTGGCCGTATTCATGAAACTACGGGAGGCCCCCGGAAAGGTTTTTGGAACCAGTCCATGTATGGGATTGGCGAACTTTGGACCCTCCCAGGAGGCTCCCGTAGTTTGATGAATACGGCCACAGGTTACAGCTAATGTTCAGGATTGAGCCGTGCTAGGCCGACCCAGAGTATTGAAAATTTGAAAAATGAACGAACTTCTCCTTTCTAATAAACCTCATGTAGAACTTTCGGCGGACTCAAATACTTTGATCTACCAAGTTGTCTGATGCGACGGACAGAAATTTTATCAGAAATCTTAAAATGGGAATCAGATTCATGATCAGCACCCTCCCCAATGACGACGTGAGCGGAGTCGCACCAAAACCTGAAACTTTAACAAACGGATAACGGACGGCAGACGCCAGCGAAGCTTTAGAAAACTGTTAAATATACACCACTTCATTGTTCAGCGCCTCTAAATATACCCCGTAGTTGAATTTCTATAAAATCCTAAGCAATGAACTATTTCTACGTTTTCACCCCTTCCCCCAAGTTACCCTCCACTCGAAATTTAGCGAAATTTTAAACAAATCTGACCAATGGCTAATATACCGCAGTCGAAGGAAATTCCTTCGGAAATTGAAAAGTAAACACCGGAACCTTGTGCAGCAACTCGAATAACCCTCGAGGTCAAGGCAGCGAAATTTGAAACGATGACATACTTACTACAGTTCTCTCAAATAGGTGACACTGCTATTTCGACAATCAACAATAGAACATCAGTTACGTGATAAGCACCATTGATGACCCTCCTTAGCCAAGTTTGGAACGATTTCTTTGCGGCCAAAGAAGCTCGAAATATCGAAAAGTGCCATTTCCGGAGATGCTTGTGAAATTACTAGGAACATTCAAATCGCTTGACCACTGTGAGTGTATACACGTCTATTCGTAATTAAGAAAGACTCCACGGCATAGACATATAAAAAATATTAAAAGTTTTATGGCGTGGGTGGACACGCGGTCCGAGGGGCAAAACAGCCGGGGGTGCGCACTGTGGACACGCGGTCTCTTAAGTGTTAAGTAACACACAAGACTCGAGTTTTCGGTCAGTTTGTAAACGTATCCTCTTCTTTGCTCTTTGGAAGTTTCACCGCCGTGGCCCTGGCGTTTACTCGTAAACCGCGGTCTGTAACGAAGTTGCTCCAGTGCCAAAATACGCCATACGTGGATGGCACGAAAATTCGAAACATCCTAGTGCACCCATGCTGGCTCGCGGTTGATCTGTGTGCTCCGCTACGAAGGCCAAAAAACATATATGATAGAAAACTCTTCAGAAATCTTCAAACTCAAAGTCCAACATCAGGACCGAAATTTTATTTTTCTGCTTAACTTGATGAAAATTTTACGCTGATCACAATGGTGTCTGCAGAATCGCTCAGGGGCGGCATGAACGTAAGCTAGTCTTACGAAGGGGTTGCGGCAGGGTTCGGCGCGTCGGCGCGTTTGATGTTCGCAGGGCGAGGGATGGCGATCATCAATCAATGGTGTCTCAGCGGGGTCTCGGCTCCCTACCCTCCTAGGTACGGTTGGCGAGGAAACAATTTTCCAGTGATCTCCAACCCTCGCACCGCCATCATTAAGCGCACCGACGTCCCAAACCCTGCGCCAACCCCTTCGTAACACTCGCCTACATGCACGCCGCCCCAGAACTCACTACGAACGGAATTATGGCCCCTCAAAGAATTTGAATTTGAACGGCGATAAGTTCGTGGACGAGTTGTCTCAAGCCTGCTTTTCCTCTTTATTTGCAGTCATCGTTCTAATAAAGGTCACAATACGAATCCAGACCGGGATCAAATTGAGGAACATAGATTCTGTATGAAATCAATCTCTTCGCTATTGAGATCGGAAGCTTGTCGGTGTGGGTCACCCATTTTTTTCATGGAGGCCTGGTCGACTTTTCCTCGCTTTCTCTTGCTTATTTGAGCGAACTGAAATTCCTCGCCTGGCAGGTTGCTTACACCGCGGCCAGAATAAACTATCAAAAAATACTCCTGAGCTTGGACTGTGCCTTTGAGACATTCAATTCCCGCCCAGACGTTTCGGCTAGTTTTTTTTCGCAGCAAATTTTGAAATGTCAGAAATGGTTTTGCACTATAAACTCTTAAATGACTTTTTCGCTAATTTACTTTTTTAGCCTTTGTATTGGGGGGTGTGTATACAAGTCTGTTGGTACCTGCTCGTTGGTGCCCCTGCTTCTACTGAACCCAGCAGACGTTTGAGTGTACACAGGGAACGTTCGAGCGATATAGCGTGCACAACTTTATCGCGAAAGTATCCCGCACATTGCATAAAGGTGTCGTCTTTGGCCACAAGCCACAGCCTTTGTATTGAAATGTTTTTCTCTATAAAAGATTTATTTGCGTTCTTCGAAACAAAGAGTATTCAACACCGGTAACTGCTACTCTCGCCAGAGAACTCTTCCATGATGTGGGCGAGGTGAGCCGATGGATATGCCGAACCGAGCGAGCTTCACCCACTTCGCGGCCGTTTTTCGCCGTCTTTTCTTCCCGGGCAAACTCAAATGTTGACAGCAGGTTTTTGAGGTGTCATCAGCTGACGAGACAAAAAAAGGAAGATTTCGGCGCGAGAGAACTTGGTATTACGCCGAAAGGTTAAGGTATTATCCATCTGCTACCGCCAGATTTATAGATTTTGCTGTAGACATCCTATGGCCGGGCTCTCATTGGCAGGGTGACCAACTGCGAAACTCGGAGCAGTTAAAACGAGCTGAACCTTCCAATGACTCAAAAACTTGCTGTATTATTGCTATGCCTCGCTGCTACATATTGTAGCCGTTCCTATGCTCGCTGCCTAGAAAGCGCTCTTCATACTCCACAAAGCCACCGGGATACTCTCTTCACGCATGGGTGGAGCGTTGGGATATAAGTACTTTCAATGCGTATGATAGCCAATTGGTATGATAGCCTTGCGGAGGCTATCAATACTGCAGCGGCGACGCTGTGGCGGATACGAATGAATTGGGCCTTACCTTTTTTTGCAAGCGAAATCTACACATTCGTTCGCCATCATGGTAGCAGAAGATAGTATATACTAGACTCTATTATTATGGAACAGAATGAAATGGATGATGGTTTAAAAATGAAAATGATTGGAACGTTGCTAACGTCGTCACCGCCATGGGGGCGAAACTTCAGGCAATTCTTACTCCACGCCCGCGCCTTAAGCGAGTGCCGAGCCGGCGTTGAAGAGTATGAATAGCGCCTAAACATGAGCATTTCGGTTTTTTTTCTGCCGTAATTGTTATCCAGGTGTAACTCTTACAGACTCAATATTTGAGCTTTTTCGCAGCTTCCATTGGCCAGCAGAAGAAAAGAAAAATAAGAACTGGTATTTGATTCGACTTTACAGACTTTATTCGAAGCATTACGCAACAAATATGCAGTTAAGACATAAAAACAAAGAGATTTGGGGAAAATAATAGATTCGAACGACCCTGTTTTTTTTTAGGTCCGATTTTCGAATAGATTCGAATGGCCCCTTTTTGAGGTCCGATTTTTGAATAGTATTCAAATAGTTCGATTTAAAAAAATCCGGTAATGAATACTTATTCGAATGACAATTATTCGAATATGTCGATTCGAATCGATTTGAATGGCTCAGCAGGAGGAAGCCATCCTGGGGCGGCCACATTGGGCAGCCATCCTGTCACGCCCCTTTTTACGATTTTCCGTGGTCAAAGTGGCAGGATGAGCGATGGTTCCCGATCAATAGCCCCGTTTTCCCTTTCATTCTCAGCCTCTCTCCTTATTCAGGTCAGCTTGCATATATCGGTTGCAAATGAAGGAGGTTACAAGACTCGGACAACTGGTCCACCATGCTTCCGTAGCTCAATCTTCAAGGGGCCTTAACTCGGTTCCCAGGAGAGAGCTGTACGATTCCAGAGACATCAATGGATTAAGCGTGGAACCGTTTTCAAGATAATCAGAAAAACAAGAGAACGATTCTGAGGTTATACTGTGGCTAGGCCATCCCGTCGGTGACATTTGTGGGTGGTGTAGTACATACAAATGGTAAACCACACACATTGACGACGGTGGAAATGGCCCGAAACCCCTGTTTTGGAAGAGGACTCAAATACAGGTGGCGGACAGATACAGGGACGGGGCCAACTTCTCACTCGTAGAGCGTCATTGTGGGTTGTTTTTGACGCTTTAAAATGCATAGGCGTTGTGTTCTGAGCCATACTACTCTATTTCCGTAGTTATCTCAATTACGTTTACGAGCGTGTATGCTACCTTTCAGAGGTCTGCAGAGTTCACGTCGGGGCGTTGCTCACAGCAGCAAACAGCGTCTGGTGTTAAAATATCGATTACATTCGGTGACGAGGCGACCGATGTGGCGTGAAGGGCGACGAGTGATCACTGCAGAGTGTTTTGACGCCGCGACTGTCCTGCTTCACTGTCAGCGGCAACCGACGCAACGGCTATAATGATCGAAAAAAATTTTGTCGCGATGCTTGGCGCCCACTCGCCGGTGGCTGCAACTCTTCAGGTCCCCTAGAGCGCTCAAGCAGGCGTTGACGATTTGAGACCATCAATGCTTCGCAGTAACTAGTACGTTTTGTCACCACCTTTAGTTCGAAGTACTTCTCCACACTGAAGAACTCTGAAAAGATGTTCCTGTTGGCTCTGCCACAGCAGCTCTGAAGCCATTTCCTGTGGCGCTTTTTCCCTCCCATTTTCCGAGTACCGGAGAGGAACTGTCCTTTCCAATGTTTCCTAGATATATTGACTGGATTTTTCATAACAATTTGGCATTTAGGAATCGCAGAAATATCCATCTTTTTTTTGCGCGGAACGGTTTTCAAGAATCGGAGAAAAATTTGTGATGCGGGTATCAAATGCCCTCTCCAAGCGTATCACGGAACGAGGCTTTCCTAACAAGATGGAGCTTCTGTGAAAGATTTTTCGCTAATCCTTTCGAGATGCGTCTACGCAGAAACATGAAAATTTTATTTGAGTTTCCTGTCAGCGACCCCGTCTAGACTATCAATCAGAAGACGACAAAGTGGAGGAAGGCTCCCCATAACGTAGGAAAAATCGGTGACCATAATTTTTGAAAAAGTCGTTTACAACGAATTCCGAAGATCAACTACGGAAGCTAGTTTCTTACGATAAGCCTGCTCCACGTACTTTATGATGCCTGGATGCAGGAAAACCTCCGCATTAGACTTTTACTTACTTCACCTGATTGATAGCGTTTCTGTTGGAAACTAGTAACTCTGAAGAAAAGACCTGTTGAAACAGGTATCAGCCCGCTAACCAAAATTTCTCAGCTCTGTAACACCCATGACATTCATGCTTGTAATTTTTGGGTGCCTACATACATATTCGTCTCCAACCGACCGCCTTCGTCTTTAGATCTATACGCTTCGGCGAGCTAGACTATGCCACAACACGATCGCTTTTGTGACGTCTCATTCCTCACAAGAAGAATATTCGACCGGTCTAAAGGAGTGAAATTTTCATTAAAGGCACAGTACGAGCTCAGGGACGAAATCTGAGATTTTCTTACAGTTGTGAAGTAGACCCACCGTATATAACACCTGCCAAGAGCGAGCTCTCAATTCCTCCAAATAAGCGAGATATAGGAGGAAGCCACCCTGGGGCGCCCACTCCCGGGAGCCCCCTGACACGCCCCCTTTACGATTTTTCGAGCTCAATAGTGGTGAGATGAGAGATGATTTCTGATTAATAGCTCAGCCTCTCTCTTTATTCTGGCCGACTCGCATAAATAGGTTGCAAATGATGGAAGGTACAAGCCCCTGAAAACTCGTCCACCATGATTCCGTAGCTCAATTTTTGAGGAGCCATTACTCTGTTTCTAGGGGGTCTTCAATGGTTTCAGAGATATCATTGGAATCAGCGTGGGACCGTTCTCAAGATAGGCAGAGAACCAGTAAATCGATTCTGAGGTTGGACTGTGCCTTTAAATAAACATGATAAATCTAATCAACTATCATATGTAAGTGTTACTTCTTTCGCTAACCGGCTTTTTAACTGCCGAAGGCTGTCAAAATGAGTACTAGTCTGTTGGGCGAGCTACAGCAGTGGGTGGAATGCAGCACACGATTCTGCTCAACTTATGGTCTATTTTTATTCATTTCTGACTGGAGAAGGGCATGATTCTGAAAAAGAAATAGCTGACAACTTTTTTTTATCGCAAACGCTGCTCTTAAGACGGAAACCAATTTTTCTAAGGATCGACGCAGAAGAGAAGCGTATGTAGCGATAAGTACAACCCGAGAAGTGACCGACGAGATCCAAATGAGAAGCTGAAGTATTATTTCGAACATCAGAAAAAAACTTTGAATTTTTGAATAAATCGAAGATCACACTAGTATTTATGCGACTTGGTCGAAAGACTTAAAGCATCAGAATAGACTCGAAAGAAGAAATCACTCGCCAGGATCTACGAAGACCTTGTTCTGAAAGAGAATAATTACGTTGGGATTTTCGAAAGAACTCACACATGCGAAAAAAAAAGCTCTCACTAGAGTTATCCATTTTTGGGATACGTTTAGCAGCGTCATATGTATACGAAAAGTTTATTTATTCAGAACTAGGGTGGTTACTCATATCTAGCACCCATATCACCAGCATTGTCGCTATATAGTGGAAAGCGTGAGCATAGTACGATTATAATAGTTGTGCCTTAGACGAAAATACCGAACATTGAATAGGTTCGAATGAGCCCCTTTTTTAACGTCCGAATTTCGTATATATTTCAATGGCCCTTTTTTCGAATCCGAATTTCGAATAGATTCGAATAAATCCGATACGAATATATTTCAATATTTTCTCGAATAATTTCGAATCGACAAGCTGAAAACAACCCAGATGAGCAGTCAATGTATCCTCTACTTCGGAGCGAATCTTACCGCCATTAAACGTGAGCGCGTATGTAACGTCCCATTTGCCTCACATTTTTCTGCCATGCGGTCCCAAAACTTGAATGTGGTGTGCCCACTCCACCCACTTTCTTGTGGCTACCTGGGAAGTGGGTGGGGCGAGCACACCATATTCAAAGTTTCGGGGCCGTATGTTGCTATTGGTTGCTCGTTTAGAGCCGGTTTTCAACACTGTTGCTTCAATGGGCCACGGACCTTACGAACTCTGGTGATAAGTTGAAGGTGGTTTCAATCGTTGCCTTCAAAGAATTTTGATTTTTTCATCTTTACACAATATCTTAACAAATTCGGCTCTGCCAGATAGTCGACTCCTTGTTTCAGCTAATGATATCAACATAGAAATTATTAATGAACTGCCTTCAATGACTGCAGGAAACAATTTTCAGTTGAAAAAAGCCGGACAGTAAACTTCCTGCCCCATTTCTTACGACCAGCCCACCATCCGAGGATTAGCGAACCGACTTACACGAGTTCTGAACGGGTTCATATGTCTAAAAAGGACTGCGTTTACACTACAACTTTCTATCATTTAGTTTTGTAATTTTAGCATTTCTGAGGGTGCTGAGAATTTTGTGACAAAAAAATGTTTGAGGTTCTCGAACAGCTTAGAACCTGAGCGTGCTCCTCTGATTCCCTAGTCAAAATATTATTAGTTACAGATTCATTGGGTACAATTACACTTTAAATTAGGTGGAACTAGTCAATACAATCATTTGTTGCAGCGCTGACGAGCACAGAAACTGCGGTGAGGACGCAGAGCAAACGGGGGAGGGAAAAGAGGCACTCCGATAAAGGGCGGGGCCCTAGAGCGCATGGCCCGCGCACCTTCTCGTGGACAGCTTTTCGTGAATAAGAGAAACCAGTGGGAGAAATAGTAATCATCTGGTAGAGACGAAATCTAATGAGGGCGGCTAATAATTCCAGGAATATCCAGGATAAACGCTTCCCGATGGAAAAGAGACTCGTCCACGAGAAGGTGCGCGCGCCATGCGCTCTCAGGCTCCTCCCATATCAGGGGCCGGATGCATCAACGCACACGGCGGGGCAAGGACAGGGGCAGGGTCTGGCTACCCCAGCGCAGGCGCCTCGAGAGTCAGTGCCCTGCCCCGTATGCACATGCACTCGAAGGCGTCGGGGCAGTAAACCCAACCCCAGCAGAGTGTACGCAATAACGTACGGTGCGCGCCATTTTACGGCCGAAACTTGTAATCGATCATTCAAAGCAGCTGAGAATTTCCGCCGCGTCCGCTTTGTGTGCCACTGTTTTCTTCTTCTTTTTGTTTCAGGAGAGATTGGCCATCTTACATCCCTTCCTATGATTATGTAGCGAGTTTATATTACGTCGTAGTTTCATTCACAAATTTTTGAACGTGATTTGATTTTTGGGTTCTTTATTGAGGCTTGAATTTTTACAAAGTGTGTTCAACTGCAAATATTGCGTATTGCGTTCGAGTATCAAGGTTTGAAAGATTTGAAGAAACTATGACTAACAATCTGGCTATGAATGAAAGTCTGCTCACCCTTTTATATGTTCAGCATTCGTATTAAGTGAAAAAATTCGACATCTTGCTCTGTCGATAAATTTGCGCAGGTATAAAAAAGTTATCTTTACAGCAATAAAGAATTTTTGTACAGTTTTGTTATGCGCCATTCATGCATAGTTAATTTCATGTTCCGAATGCGAAGAAACTGATCGCCAATCTTTTTTTCAATATAATTCTGTACTTTTTCTCGGCCGGATACACCCACCAATTTTCGCAGTTGTGCTCATCTATTGCCTATGGCTGGGAGAAAGGGAACTGCAAGATGCATATCCGTTGTGAGAACGTAAGAAGATGATCACAGAACTGAGGAACGTGAAGAAGGGTACAAGCCGTTGACGGCCGATCACTACAGTTTTTCAATTCAGTCCTTTTCAACATGAACAACGAGGTAGTTCTCAAGTTAAATGCTGGAATTCAAAGGAAATTCTGAGAACGGAACATGACTAAGTGTTTCTATTCAGTGTTAGCTACATCTACCTCTAAAACCTTTGGCCGAGGAATAGCCGCGAAATGCCTGCTTGCCGCGTAATAACCGCGAAATAGCCGCCAAATAATGCTCGCCGCGGAATAACCGCGAAATAGTCCACCAGGAGCCGCTGCGGAGCCTGGGGGGCTATTTCGCGGCTAAAACTCTCAGAGAAGCTTCAAAGTTGATGGGAAATTTGAAATCACTGAGGGCTAGGTTACCAAGGTCGCAAAAAATCCCGACGGAGCGAAATTATTGAATTTTCACAAATTCTGATTAGCATCTTTGGCATTTTCTGCTCTACAAAGCGTTTCAGCAGTGAAACTCTTCAATACTGAGAAGTCCCTACTCAATAGCGTTTGTCATGTCAATTATTGATCATATCTCAAAATTTGTTGAAAAATACGAATTTCGCTCCACTAAGATTTCCTACAGATAATATCGTTTTGCCGATGAAGCGTCTTAAGGCCCTATTTTTTCAGCAGCGATGATGTGTTCTCAGAAAAAAAAATGAGAGAAACGATTGAATACTCTCAGTCGACACTTTGGATTTTCGTCAAATTTCGTCTTGGAATTCCGAAATCACCAAGTTTTTTTGAGAGTGCCAATATCTGGTAGGTAGAAAAGGAGTGCGCTTTCAAGCGGTGTTTCAAACGTAATGAACAGCTCCGAAAATCCGGGCAAATTTAACAGAAACGGGTAGGGAGAAATTTTTTTTCCGACAACCTAGTACCAAACCAAGACCTAAGGAGATTTTTTTCCAACAAAAGATCCCCAGTAAACAGTTCTCTTCATTTAATCTGAAGAATGCTGGACGACAACCCATTTTATAGATCAACCCCATTTTTGGCGAGCACATAAAAACCGAATTTATAACACTTCTCTTTCAGTGCTCAATGGATCTATCGGAAGAATTAAGAAGAAAAAATAACAAATTGTAGCAAGCGATAGAGAAAGAACTCAAATCAATAGGTGATTAATGCGCGTCTTGAATTTCACTTTTTTCAAAAGTGTGGAGCAAATCGCAAACGAAATTTTCTGAGATTTCGTTCCTTCTAATGTTCTTCATACTTCCCTGACTGTAGTATATCGGGCGATAGCGCAAGGAACACGGTAGCCTAATGTATAAAGAAAATGAAAGCAGGACTAGGGAGTTGGACCAACAAAGACGTTAATAAAATGCTAAAGAGGAGGATATGTCAATAAAAGCAGTCAAGAATGGGATCATTTTTAATTGAAAGTATTATTCTTAAGCAAATAAGTTTTTAGATGGCGTTCAACAAATAAATGACGAAGAAAGTGGAAGCAAGTCCTGAAAATGCTGGTTACTATATCATCGTATAATATTTCTGCAACGTTTCATCACTCGTGCCCCAGCCGGGGCAGCCCCTGCCCCAGCTGCCTAGCCGGGGCAGTTGGGGGCACTGCCCTTGCCCTTGCCCCGGCGGCATGGCATACCGATGTCGCTGCCCTGCGTGCCCCGCGCCTGCCCAAACCCCGAGATTCGCGTTGATGCATCCGGCCCCAGAGTGCCTCTTCGGGCGCACCCAGAGCAAACCGTTGTTTTACCGCATTTTGAACGCAACGAGGCTGTAAGTGATTTCGAAATCCTTTGACGTGGTCATGCCTGCCAATGGAATATGGGCCACCCACCGTACACCTCAAATAGCGACGATGAGGAAATTATAATTTTTTTCCCTTTCGAAACTATTTGAAATTATAACTATTCGAATGTTGATTCAAATATTAGGCTTCGAATATCGAGTAGATTCGAATGAACCTGTTTTTTAGGTCCGATTTTCGGAGAAAACCTAAACAGGCAGCAGCGACCGTACATCCATACGTGTTCCATCACAATGTTTTGCCAGTGGAGGTATTCTACGAGTTTTATCACGTATCAACGTACCGACTTTATGCGTATTCAGCTTGATGAACGATGTGGATAAACGGTCGCTGCTGCCTGTTTAGGAGGTCCCCGATTTTTGAGTAGATTCGTATGGTGCGTTTTTAGAAATTCCGAAAATGATTACGTATTCGAATGGCAATTACCCGAATATATCGACTCGAAACTATTTGAATGGCACAACTATAAAGATTGTTAGACTGCTCTATTTCAGTTTAAGTATATCAGTACCAGCTAGCAAAGTTACTATACATATACCTGTGCGGGAAAGCTCAGAATAATTAAAACTTGCAGCGATAAAGATTTTTCACATGGAATTCGGCCAGCGAAACAGTGACCAATCGGACACTGAGAACGCAGCTACCCTACCTCAATATTGGATGTATCAAAACCTATTGATTGGAAACTATGCGAAACTGTCTGAATCAATTAAAACTTCTCCGGAAAAGAGCGGATATCAGATAAATTCGAAGGAGCCTATGTTTTCGCTCTTTTGATCGAGCGAAAACCAAATGAGTTTCAAACGTGTACAGGGAGGAAGCTATTGAGCTTCCGAAATTATAATGCCAATATGCGATTGTTCTTGTTTTTGAACTCACGTCTTAGGCATCCCTATATTTCTATTGCACTTCACTGAGTACATTCAAGAGGAAGACAATAATGAAAGGCTCTGATGTTGGTTTTGAATAATATGGAAATATCTAAGAGCAAGGAAAGTCTTCATGAGGAAAACAGGAAGCGCCGCATCGTATCCGAAAAAAAAGTACTGGCGCGGATTTCGGAAACCTAATTCGGACTCTATATTCAGCACCCTTAAAAACCCTCTGAACGAAAGTTGGCCGACCTCTGCCTTTTCTGTGTGATCGCACCATGGATTTCTCCGGAAGTAGTGCGTTTTACGAAAGCATACGATGTGATTTATGATTTAGGCAGCAAGCTGATCATTGCACTGGCGCTAACAAATTATCATCTGGCGAAGATGTCTTTTTGTATCCTCCATATCTTTTGCGTCGTCTGGAGAATATTAGTCTGCGAAAATCGCCTAAAGCCAGCGTTTACGATATGTTCATTGATTCTGATTATGAATCATGATTAGAAGCTGTTAAGCTTTTCAACTCGCTAGAACAAGCTACAGTGTTCTCTGTCATTATCAGAAGATGCGGATAATGAAAAGCCATCACGCCTATTCATTCAATCGCGAACACTGCTTTTGAAAGAGTGTTTACGGAGTAGAACACAGGGTTCAGCACGGCGTTGCGATAATATTCGAGAAGTCACTACCCCCCCCCTTGCCCCGGACCTCTGTATTAATACCCCTTACACCCACATGTCGTGTCATAATTCATTAAGTCAGGCTCAGAAGCGAATTACTTGTGAGGAAAAATCGTCTGCTCCCAGAATTCAATCGACACAAAATATTTCCGCTAGTTTTGAATTCCAGACCCTCATCCTCGAGCACGAGTAGTTTTTTTCAAACCCTCTATGGAAAAATCAACTCATCTTGGGCTTATCCAAATTTGAATTTTTCATGATTTTCAGGGTCCCTGACCCACGTGTGTGGCCGAAAAAGGAATCCGCCAGGATCCTTTTCGTATGGTTTTTGGAACAAAGTTTGGTGGTCAGAACTTTTTCAGCTTGATCCGGATTTGGACGATTTTCGTGTGATTTGTGGGCAACGAAACGGGGTTTTGAGACGTCTATATCCTTAAGATGCGATCTGTGGCGGATCTGCAAAAATGTTATGTTGTAGAGAAACTTGCTGGCATACGAAAACTACCACAAAGGCGCAGAAAGCTCTAACACCAAAGAAACTTCCTATTTGCAATCGGTCTGCGAAGCGTCACTTTGACGGTACCTTGACGAACTGTTAACCCCATGGGGCTCTTCTGGCTCTTCCAGACAACATATCCAGCTCTGCTTGAATTATGTTCAAGTACACAAGAAGCAGTTTCGTTTAAAATCGAAGTCACTCCCAGTGCTAACATTGGAAAGAAAATCCAGACACGGGAAAGCCAGCTGAAAAAAACGGCCTCTACCAGAATCCAATCGCAAATATTTTGCCTAGTTTTCAACTTCAGACCCCCATATTCGGGCGGAAGTACATTTTTTAACCCTCTATCAAAAAACCAATTCAACTTGGGCCCATCCGAAATTTCAATTTTTTCGCGAATCTTGTGAACAGTGAAACAGATGAAACCAAAAAGAGCGGATTTTAGGATAGATGGTGCAAAAAAACTACTCCAGTTCGAGTATGGGGGTCTGCAGTTGAAAACTTGCGGAAATATTTAGTTACGACTGGATTCTGAGAAGAACCGTTTTCGGGTGTTTGAATTTCCTTCCAAAGTGGACACTGGGGGTGAATTTAATTGTAATCGAAACCGTTTTTTGCGTACTTCAACATATTTCAAGCAGAGCTAAGCAGTCTACCAAAGCCAGGAGGGCTCTTTGAAATGTACCCTGTCCCAAGCGAGATGGCAAGCGTAGAGCCCAAAGAAGCAGCGCGTCGCCCTCTGCGTCTCTGACATTTTCGTATTTTTGGACGTTTTTTAACTTTCCCACTTCATTTTCTTACATACTTCATTGTTCTTTAGCGTTCTTTTCTCTCGAAACGCTCGCGATATTCACTCTCGATACGTATTTTGTTCTTCACGTGGCAGGAAAAGTTTTTCAGGATATGGATAACAGGTCGGAGCGCACAGAGTCGATATCACCGTAAGGCGCTATTCATACTAATCAACGCCAGCGCAGCACGCGCGTGCCGCGCTGGCGTGGCGTTTGTGTATGAATACTTTCTACGCGCGTGCCGCGCTTGCGGAGACTATGAATACTCCAGCGGTGACGCCATGGCGGAGCGGTGAAGATGGAATGAATGAGACGATCGATAAATAATATTAGTGGATGAAAACGCCAAGGCGTTCCGGGTGGAAGTATGAATACTGCAGCGGCGACGCCATGGCGGAGCGGGCAAAGCGTGACGCGCGTGCCGCGCGGGCGGGGCGTCAAGCCATTCATACACAGACGCCACGCCAGCGCGGCACGCGCGTGCCGCGCTGGCGTTGAGTAGTATGAATAGCGCCTAAACTCGATACAACCGAGTTGTTTTAGCTTGTCTGCGGCCATTATTTCACTTCATTGTTTGGTTGCAGTCTCTATAGTGTCTACAACTTTAAGATCGATACAGGTGCTTCAGATCGCGTCAGAGGGGGGAGCGCTGCTTTTTTGAACTCTAGGCTTGCCATCTCATTTGGGACAGGGTATAGGGATTCTCTTAAAACTTTCATGGTTTTAGCATTCCAGAAGATCACGTTTAATACCGCTTCTTACACACCCCACAACACATTCAATTAAAACAAGCTCATTCTGAGCCTTATCTACCTGGAACAAATTGTTCGTAAATTCATTTTGAGCCTTTCAGTTGATTTTGTCACAAATAATCACTTTTACCCTGAAAAAATTTCGAGTCCCCTGAAACGACCCTTATGGGCGCAACGCACCCCTTCTTTCGGTGTCTCGGGGTCTTCTACGATCCCCCTCCTTGCGATAATCGCAACTGGTGCTGAACCATGCTTATACATCCTGATTAGCTGTTTCGTCAACCTAGCCTGAAAGCAGGCGTATATTATAATTACAGAAAGACATATCACACCAACATCACGATTTTTGTTGTACTGTCGCTACTGGTGAGTGGGTGCTGAACGTTTGCAATCAACCTCAGTTTCCCGATAAGTAAACTGTTAAGGCCTTCTCTCATGTTCAGAAAAAAAACATTCTTCGGCCTCATTTCTAAATCATTCTAGATCGTAGATGTGTAGCCCGCAGCTCATACGAATGAAGTACAATTGCTTCTAAGTCCACAGATATTGTGAGTAGATATTCTTCTACCTGTAACACCAGAATAGGTCTTGTTGAATGCAGATCTGCATGGAACGAAATTCATGTGGGCTACCCGCGTACCACAGCGCTTCAGTAGAGGGGGGACATTCTTCCTTTATTGAGGGGTTCATTGTCCGTGTCTAGCACCCACTTGCCAATTGGTAGTGTGAAATACAAAAGCGTAATCTCGTTGTGTCAGTTCTTTCCGTAGTTATGATTTATGCCCGCTTTCAAGCGACTTTGACGAGCAGGGATGGCAGACGATTTTTAAAAATCGGCAAAATGAAGTCTATAAAATTCGTATAAAAATGGCAGGCAAACGACAATCGACAAACGGCAAAAAAACCTCGTTTAGAAAAGAATACGAACGTACAAAAAGTTGCTCACTGCAGACTGTTGCGGCAACTGTCTAAACTTACCAGTAGCTCATAGGAAAGCATACCGCGGGCATCCCAGAAGCAACAAAGCAAAACGTACTTGAGATAAAAGTCTGGTTTTGACTGAGTTGCCGGCTGTTCTCCTGGAGGAAACCAGAAGGCTCTGTGTGCGCCCGCGTCGTATAGTATCCAACTCTCATCTTCACTCACCACATCCTCCAGAGAGTCCTTCTTGTTGGAGCGGAAGAGAAAAATATTCTAAATTTGATGATGCGTTTCTGGCAGTCGCTGACTTCTTCGATGCACAGACTCCTGGGTTCTGGGAAAAGGGAATCAGCGACTTGCCCAAGACTTAAAGTGTGCCCGAATGAGAATTGTGGCCCACGCGGCCGGCGTGCTTGGCAGGCGGCCGTCGCATGTGCCGCCCTCGGACGAGTGATGGATTTTTAACGACGGCCGTCCCCTCTCCCACCGTCTGCACAGATTGATCGGCGCAGCGCTTGCTGCCAGCCGGGGCCGGCCCCGTTCGTAGTCGATGGCGGTGGGGACTTTTTGCATGCTCGTCCGAGAGCGGCGAAAGCGACGGTCGCCTGCCAAGCACGCCGGCCGCATGGGCCGCCATTCTCATTCGGACGCACCTTATGTTACAACCTTATGTTACTATATATCTCCATGAACAGTTCATATTCCAATAACAAGAAAAGAAATTATTTCCAAATAAAATCACTAGGAGTTAAACTTCTTCGTACAATACCTGATATGAAGAAACTGCGCCAGAATGAGTATTCTATTGAAAACTGGATATTAAATTTTTGAGGTTCTCTAGCGTCAACCTTTTTCGAAGTTCCGAAGCGATAAGTCCAGCTAAACTGAATGCAGCCGGCCTGCGCCTATTCAGTATCGCGGTACCTGAGGGAGACAGATATAGAGCAGCAAATTTTTTTAGCTAGAGATACCTCATGGTTCTATTCAGAAGACGCGAAGGTTGAACTCAAAAGACGCAATCATTTGTCGTTAAATCGCGGCGTTTATTATATCAGGTAAAACTACAATACCCGCGCTAAGTTTTGTAAAAACGGGAGCACCTGGAAAACTTGGCAAGAAAGCGTCCGATGCATGTAATTTTTTGAATGAAGACTTTTTTGAATTCTGAAAACGTCACCATATTCACAGATCAAATACCTACCTGATTATGTGACTTGTATGCAGAAGCTCCCTAAAATCGCTTTGTTTTTTAAGGAAATAGTTTTTGCAATCGTTTTTCAAAAACGACGCGCGCGCGGCGAAGTGCGGCGAAACTTTGGGCAATATTTGTACAAGTAATGCAAGATCAATCTGTATGCTCTCTTCTTAAATTAGGTGCAGATGAGAGAATCTCAAGGTTTGTGTTAGTTGAATTTTCGAAATCCCTCAATTAAGAGTCCAGGGTTTTCGCAACAAAACCCCGACTTTTCAGGTAGTTCTCAAGCTTGTTTAATGAAGGATTTCAAAAAAATCAACCAACAAAAACCTTGAGATTCTCTCACCTGAATCTAATTTATTAAAAAAACATACAGATTGCTCTCCCATTACTTGTACAAATACTGCTCAAAGTCTCGCCGCATTAGCCGCGCGCGACGTTTTTGAAAAACGATTGCAAAAACTATTTCCTAAAAAACAAAGTGATTTTAGGGAGTTTCAGCATACAAGTCACATAATTATTATAGGAATTAGATCTGTGAATATGATGGCGTTTTCAGAATTTAAAGACGTCATCATTCAAAAAAGTTACATGCATCGGACGCTTTTTTGCCAAGTTTGCCAGATGCTCCCAGTTTTTGCAAAACTTAGCGCGGGTATTGTAGTTGTACAGAATCGGACGAATAGTTGTCGAGAATCGGTCGACAATCGAGAAGTTGTCCAGAAATTTGATAGAAGTTGTCAGGAATTCCGAGATTCGTAGTATTTGTCGCGAACTGCGGCCGATTGGTTCAGAATTTCAGAGAAAGTTGCCGCGAACTCGGGGGAATGAGTGTTTGCCGAGAATTCGGACACATTTCTCGACAACCCTTCCGAAATTGAGAATATGTTTCGAAGATGTCAAAAATTTCCCAAGAATTCAGGACATCACTTCGGAAACCTCTTTACACCACTTTCTGCGAATGTTGCGACTGCTGTTTTTGTTCTTTTCTTTTCGTGTGGGTCCTTTGTGGTTTTTTCTTTTTTCTCCATTCTTCTATTTGGTTATCAATTATAATGTATTTTTACCGATTTCTTGAATATCAAACTGGTTTTTTTGAATTTTCATCTTCTCAAAATAGCGAACATACCAAAACATGGTATTTTCATGTTAGTGAATTTTGAAAGTTTTCGAGCTTCCAAGTACTGATCTTTTTTTTTGATGATCGGAATTTGCATCAGTCAGATTCAACGTATATTATTCAGGAAGTTACCCAAGAAGTAACAGAACAACGTTTGAAATTAAGATTGTTATTTCGAAAAAAATTTCGAACGATCCAGTTCTGACCGAAATTTGCAACTCTAAACCTTGCAGTGGCTCTTTAGCATCATATAGATGTACAATATGTGGACTTTCGGCGGCGGGTCCACACTTGCAGTTCACGATTTAGCCGCTAGCTGCAGGTGTGAACCCGCCGGAAGTCCACATTCTGCAAAGTATGGGTTACGAGATGAAGAATATTTGAGTCTATCGGGGTCTTATTACCTTACATGCAAACTTCCACCGCTTAAAGGCACTGTTCGCGATAAAAATCGCTTTTCTGTTTTTTTGCCTATCTTGGAACGGGTCCCATTCTGATTCCAATGATGCTTCTGGAATCGTACAAGACCTTCTGGGAATGGAGTTATGGTCCCTCAAAAATTGAGCTAGGGAAAATGGTGGACGAGTTGTCCGAGGCTTGAAACTTCCGTCTTCTGCAGCCGATGTATGCGATCTGAAAAGAGTAAAGAGAGAAGTTAAGAATGAAGGGAAGAACGGTGCTTTTTATCGGAAACCATCGCTCAACTCACGAATTCGAGTGTTCCTTTGTTCACGTCGAGGGGCGGGAAGAGGCGGGACTTGCCCAAAGCGGCGGGGTTTGCCCACTTTTCTAAGCCGTTTTGCGGCTCCTGGGTAGCTTTTCGTCCCGTTTTTTTTTTCGACGCTGTTCTGCTTCTGAGAGCCACGAGAAGCGTTTGTCATGGAAAATTCGAGGATGAAGTTTATCGCGAACAGTGCCTTTAAGATGGAGGCTGAACACCGCTACAGTATAATAGCTCACACCTTTCTCAGGTGTCGTTCCACCGGAAGTCGACAATTTTGAAAACTAGGAGCCACGAGAGTAGGATATTTGAGTTTAGCGTGGTGGATTTACTCTCTACTCAAACTTTCCCTCTCTTAGAGTAATTCCCAAGACCACTACACTGATAGCGCATTCATGCTGGACAAGGCTAATAGCGGTCCATGTTGAACGATTTTGTAGACCCACAGCATATACGATGCACAGTTTGTCTCCGCTAAACGGCGAACGCAGTGGCATGAAACTATCATCGTGGGCTTCACCGAGCGTTGAGATCAATGGTTGGGGAGGACCACCAAATTTGGAAAGTGCATGCAGTTATATCCTTCGTTACCCTGTTACTCTCAGGTAAAACTACTTGTCCAGAATCGGGCGAATAGTTGTCGAGAATCGGTCGACAATCGAGAAGTTGTCCAGAAATTTGATAGAAGTTGTCGAGAATTCCGAGATTCGTAGTATTTGTCGAGAATTGCGGCCGACTTGTTCAGAATTTCAGAGAAATTCGCTGAGAATTCGGGGGAACGATTTTTTGCCGAGAATTCGGACAGATTTCTCGGCAACTCCTTACGAAATTGGGAAATTGTTTCGAATATGTCGAAAATTTCCCACGAATTCAGGACATCACTCCGGAACCCTCTTTACCCCACATTCTTCAGATGTTGCGGCTGCTGTTTTTGTCCTTTTCTTTTCGTGTGGGTCCTCTGTGGTTTTTTTCTTTTTTGCTCCATTCTTCTAGCTGGTTATCAATTATAATGTATTTCACCGATTTCTCGAATATCAAACTCGTTTTTTTAAAATTCTCATATTCTCAAAATAGCGAGCGTACCAAAACATGGGATTTCCAAGCTAGTGAATTTTGAAAGTTTTCGAGCTTTCAAGTACTGATCTTTTTTTTTTGTTGATCGGTAGTTGCAGCAGTCAGATTGAAAATATATTATTCAAGAAGTTGCCCAAGAAGTATCAGAACCACGTTTGAAATTAAGATTGTTCATTCGAATAAATTTCGATTCACTCAATTCTGACCGAAATTTGCAACTCTAAACCTTGCAATGGTTGTCGCATTATATTGATGTACAATATGTGGACCCGCCGGAAGTTCACATTTCGCAAAGTATGGGTCACGAGAGTAGGATAGTTGAGTCTATAGGGGTCTTTTCACCTTACATGCAAACTTCCACCGCCTGAGATGGAGGCTGAACACCGACACAGTATTATGGTTCACACCTTTCCCAGGTGTGGTCCCGACGGAAGTCGGCAATTTTGAAAACTAGGAGCTACGAGAGTAGGATAGTTGTTTAGCGTGGTCGATTAACTCTACTCAAACTTTCATTGTCTTCGAGTAATTCCGAGGACCACTACACTGAAAGCGCACTGGTGTTGGGAAAGGCCAATAGCGGCCCATGTTGAACGATTTTGTAGACCTGCAGCATATACGATGCACAGTTTGCCTCTGCCAAACGTAGATGATCCGAGACTTTGCTATATTCGCCTTAAAGACTTGAGTGGAACCATCTCCGTAGACTTCGCGGACCGTTGTTATCAACGGTTGGGCGGGAGCCCGAATTTTTGATCGACCGTTGTACTCAACGGTTGGGCAGGAGCCCGAATTTTTGATAAGTAAGTACAGTAGAATATGTGTATAATTGTGGGTAAGCTGTCGAGAATCAGGCAAGGAGTGGTCGGGAATTGGTCGAGAAGTTGTCGGGCATTGTCGAAAATTGGGCGAAAAGTTGTCCAGAATTCTCTAGTCTGCAAAAGTTGTCCTGCATTTGTACGCCTGCAGGACAACTTTTGTCCGATTCTCGACAACTTGTTTTACCTGAGATCCAATACGCATTTTTGCCAAATTCCGTGGAAAACGGCAAACGGAAATTGACAAAATTTGTCCAGAAAAGGCCGGCAGACGACAGTCGGCAACAGGCAGACGACTATTGCCGCATATCCCTGCTGACGAGGCAGCTAGTCAGAATGTGCAAGCCCGTTAGCGAATTCTTAGGGGTCGTTTATTCTTGCACCGCCGAGCGGCGCATCGAATGGCAATTCCACGATATCGATCGTGCGGCGCCGCGTGATCAATATCATACGATTGTACTTCGCCGCGCCGCTCGGCGGTGGAAGTATTAACGACCCCTAACAGTTTGCTAACGGACTTGCACATCCTGAATAGCTGCCTCGTCAGAAGGATTATACGGCAATTGTTGTCTGCCTGTTGCCGACAGTCGTTTGCCGGCCGTTTCTGAACAAATTTTATCGATTTTAGTTTGCCGTTTTTTCCACTCTTTTCGACGGAAATACACTCCAGCGTACTCCAGCGTAGGGTCACACAGAAAACGCCAGAGTTCGCCCCAACATTGTTCAGAGTTGTTATCTGACGTGCTGAAATGAAACCCGTTTTTAGTTTTCTGGAGATTTCCGATAGATCACGGGGGCACAATCAAGTTTTTCCCTAACCACATTGCTTTTTGTAATTTTTTGACGCTTGAAGCCATCCTAGTCAGATTGCTGCTAAGCACCTCAATCAACATCAAGAGAGAAGTTCAATAGCAGGTCTGTCTTGATGATTATCAAAAGTCTCATTTTTTATCAGAAATATGTCCCCGGTTGGAGGCCTCGAACCAAGCCTATCAAACTTATTCAAAGTTCGAAATATACCTCGGTTTCGCGTTTTGGGCTCCGAATACCCTAATCTCGAGCGAAAGCCAAAACCTTTTTTTAAAGAAACTTTTGAAAACTGCCGTATCCCTAGAAAATGTCTACACCCCACTGAACGCTCCTTCTAAACACGGGTCGAAGATTTCCATAGCAGCTACAAAATTAGATATGAGAACGATGCTTTCTCAAGTGTTTCATGTCTTTTCATGGCATGGCAGATGATCATCATGTACCATGCCATAAAAATACATTAATCACCTCAGAAACATCGAAATTACATCTCCCAAGGCCTCAGCTTAACTGTATTTGATGCCGATATGTGCTTACTAGATCATATCGTGGTTGATGCAGTGCCTACACAGTTCATATGTGATTAGCTGAGGAATTCAAAGTAGGGTGTCGGTGCTGTAATGGTAACAGTCTCGCCCGGAAAGAGTGCAATGCAGGTTCGAGTCCTCCCTGACATCTTGGTTTTGCTTTCAACTAAGAAAGCTCAGAAACGGACCTAATTAGAATATGCTTTGTTATAACTTCATTTTTTTCATTGCTCGTTTGTCGTCCAATAGTAGGCTCACAGTCAGAAATTTTAAACTGATCATTCATTCACTCTTTAAGCTAGGAAAGTGCGATATATGTACAATTTATTCTTTAAAATTCAAGAATTGGCTTAGCCTCCTGGGTCCCGCACCCACTTCCCGGATGTGTCAGCATAATCCGAAGAGTAAGCGTTGTTTGACATCTCTTCCTCCATCCATCATTAACTATCGTATGTTTTCATTCTCTATAGACGAAGCTGCGATTAATGGCAGTGTTCACGATAAAATTCGATTTTGAGATTAATTGCTGATTCGATTGTTTGGACGAAGAAATTGAGAAAAACGCACCAGGATGGCACGAAATCCTCAAATCTCGCCCCGCCTCTTAAATCTCACAGGAACTGTTCGTTGTGACAACGAAATCTTTTGCGGAACCGTATTTTGCAATCTCTGCTCTCTGTTGCTTCGTACAGTACCGAGCAAATTTTTTGCAAAGAAAGCGTTTTGCGGCGTTTTTTCGCCTCGCAAAGCGCCGCAACGCCATAACTTGCTTCAAAGTGGTCCAATTTCAATTCTAAAGTCATTTCTGGATTGCTTCCATTTAGTCCTATACGATAGTTTTCCAAAAGAATAGATTCAACTCCGAAAGTTTATCGAAATTTGCATATTTGCACCTCTAAACCCCTTATAATGAACTGATCAGACGGTCATGATAACAGAAATCTGTCATTTTCTGACCTGTGGTCGATGTGAATTTTAGAAGGAAATACACATTTTTCAACAAAATGCTAGAGCTAAAACAGCTTTCAACACATACCATTACATTCGCCTTACTGAGAGGAACACGAAAACTATCTGAAAAACTCATTTAGTCAACTTTGAAGGGAGTTATGGCGATGCGGCGCTTTGTGAACTCAAAAAACGCCGCAAAACGCCGTTTTTGCAAAAAATATGCTCGGTACTGTACTTTCTTTCAGATCCTAACAAATACTGTTTTGCCTGGAACATTCTTCTATTTTCGAGCCCAATTGCTTACCGGTGACAACCACAGTGAACATGTTCATCCAATCGAACAAGTAGTCCGGGCTAGAGATCAATTTCACTGAAACGAGACGCTTCAGTGTTTTTATGGCCTTTCATTCGTAATTTCCGCAACACTTGATTGCCAACGCATTGTCTTGAGTGGAAAACTTGGGAACGGAAATCATCGCGAACACTGCCTTTAAGGAAAGAAAAACCTTAAGCCTTTTTCATATGTTGGATCCCGGCGCGGCGCCATCACATGGTAGCGCTCCATAGGGGTCGTTTATACTTATGCAGCCGAGCGGCGCGGCAAAGTGCACTCCTATAATATCGATCGTGCCGCGCCGCGTGACATATATTACAGAGATGCACTCTACCGCGCCGCTCAGCGACGGAAGTATAAACGACGCCATATTGATCAGTTCGCGTCGCGGCATCGCGTCGTCTTCAAAGTCGATTGCGCGGGGTGGAAGAGATCCCGCCACGAATGGCGTTCGCCTCGCGATCAAGCTCTCCGCTTCGCTGTGAGGCGCTGGGCAGCGATCGTGAAGCGATACCCTATGGGATTTGAGTCATTTTTTTTTGTTTTTTTTTGTTCAAATTTTAGTACCTCTGCTCCTGTACTACCTATTACTACACCTTGTTTCTATGTTGTGCTCCAAAAGTTCCTCCGATTAGTTTTCTCATTTTCATTTCTTTTTTTGTGCTTCTTCTTTTTATTATTTTGTTCTAAGTGTTGTTTTTCATCATTCCTCTCATGACTTTGCATGGCAGGTCCATGTAAAAAATTTTTCTCCAGGGAGGGACCGATTCCACGCCTAACACCAGCTCGGCCGAGAAGCTGAGGCAATCGCTCCTTTTTTCGAAGAATGAAATTATCAACTTGGAGTAGCCATGAAAAAAGCATGATTTTAGGGAGGAAATACAACACTAAAAACAATATAAAAAGAATGTACTAGAAGCGGAATGATAAAATAAAACTAACCTAAAATACGAAAAAGCGGGTTAGAAAACCAACGACCAAGGCTTTCTTTCTTTGGCAAGGAAAAAAATCAGAATTTTACAGTATGGAAAGAAAAATCAACATAATGACAAAAAAGTACACGATGAAGGACAATTAGGACAAATGGATTGCAGGCAACATAATTTCAAAATTAGTGCGCATTGCTGCGTAAATTGTGTAACGTACGTAGAAGTGCGTAGTCGCCACAGATCATCGCACCACATTCAAAATCGCGACGCCGCGACATTTTCAATGCGTTTCCCCGCGATCGAACTCTAAAAGGCCCTTGAGCTCACTCAGAAATAAATATTTGGGAAAGATCCTTCAGAAAAAAGTATCTTTCCTGGGCGCCAGTGCACTGATCAGATGGTCTCTCGAATCAGCTACCTCTCCGTAAGCTTTCTGATGATAAAATACCACCAAAACATCCATCATGCGATCACGCGGCAGAGGTCAGTTCGATAGCGATTCGTATTCGCTAGCGACCCCCAGAAACAATTCCTAGTCCCGCTAGCCCAGATTTTCATCTTGACGATCATCGTAAGCGCCATAAGAAAACACGGGGCACCTCGTTTTTATGGGTTCCAAATATGATCTACAGAAGCCGGCACTGTGAACTCCATGCCTTTGGTGTGATGCTCATGTCTGATGACAAGCATGCACTCGATCAACAGTGACTATATTGTTGCGACGCTGTTCCGTCTTCATCTGATTGTCAGGAAGACCGAATGTTTGGCAACCGAGGTGAACGACTTGGGCACTATTAGAAGAACACAAAGCTTCGGCACCAAAGCGCTGCACAGTTGTAAAATCTTCCACATTTTATTTCTCTCAAGCTAGCAGTCATCACGTTAGAAATGCTCATCTTGGTCGCTACCTCTATGGACGTTTGAGAGAGTGCTGACGGTTAGCATCAGGTAACTACAACATTATTAGGAGTAGCACTAAATTGACAACCGCTTCTGCACTGGTCCGAAATAGTACCGGAACTCATAAACTTGTATAGCAACGTCAACTCTTTTCTCTGATGAGTCGAGGGGAGGGGGTGACATGCCCGCGCAAACAGTGCAGTGTTCCCTGTGAAGGGAATAACTACAACCCAATATGGTGAAGCCGATACGTGACACGCAGCTACGGATATAGGCCAGGTGTATAGGGAGGGTCAAGTGCGAGGGAGTTATATGTAGTCACACATCCCTTCATAAGGCAATATACATTACCGCACCTAGGATTTGGTTACAGAGCGCGTGAGGACGCATTTCGCGTGTTTTTCGTCCATTGAGAAAACACTCGCTCCAAACTCAATTTTGCGCGAAGGTATGGTTATTGATCGGTGTTTTATTAGGAACTATAGAAGTTTCGCAATCAACCAGATCTCTACATGCAATGTGTTGAACGTTCGTCTGTAACAAGCACGAGGGGGTAGGATAACTTTATTGACTAACGTTTCGGCGGATTCGCCCTCGTCGGGGTATGAAAAGGTCAAATTTAAATGCAAAATTAATTGGCCAAATGTAGATATTATCCTACAGAAATTCAGACAAAGTTTCCAAACGAATGGCATGGAAGCATAGAACTGAACGGCATACCTGTTCAAAAGTCCTCAGAAAATCATGTGATCAGTAAAACAGCAAAACGGGTGCCCGAGTGACAGAAAGTACCCTAATCAGAAACCGAGTTTGATGTAGGGTTGGAGTTCCCGTGTTATATTTATACCCTCGTTCTTCCGGTTGATATTGGGATCTCTCGCACTGATCCAGAACGCTTCCAGCGCTTTTCGCGCACTAGACTGGGTCTCCAGCGCTAGGATCTCCACTCTCATCTCGAAATCATCTCCCTCATGGCAATTGGGCAGCCCAGTTCAGTGCCGACCCGCGACCTTTTTTTCCTATCTAGGTGTTCCTTTATTCGTACATGTAACGGGCGAGCTGTTTCGCCGGTATACTCTTCACCGCAGCTCAGACATGTGATAATGTAGATGACGCCCGAAGCAGCGCAGACGCCCTGCTTGCCCGCTGGGGAGATGATGCAGTGTGGGGTAACACATGCGCGACCATATTGGCGATTGCGAACCAACTGCCGCTCTAAATTACTTAGAGGGATGGTCAGTAAGGATGCAGAACATTCCTATCCCGCCCCGCGCAAGCATATTCTGATAGCGCTCATCGCCTCTTCCAACACGGAGTTCATTTTGAACAGAGTTTTATCGCTTTGATGCATGTTCCGGCCCCGCTGGCCGCCGTGAATAGGCCTAGACCTTCCTAATTATGTTGAGTAGCCGTTCAGTGTCGCAATTTGGCTAGCAAGCCTTTTTGACTCCTCACGCTCTTCTGCTCCAGAACACACATTTTAAGCGGTCTGAAACATGTTTCTAACCACCGCTCTTTTTGTCTGTGTAGGGTGCGCGGACCGCCGCCAGTGGACGGGAATTTTTTCGCTTGAAGATTTGCGGTACCATTGTGCGGTACGAAGGGTAACCAGCTCGCTGACGGCTTTTCCCGGGTCATTTTGATGTGCTCTGACTGGCTATTCATGGGGGCGAAACATTTGTCCATATCCTCGTGCGTTGAGCAGATTATGAGAGTCATCGATGTAGCGCCGGTAGAATAAGGGAATATACAGTAGACACTGGGAAGCGCAGACAGATGCGGTCGCGCACCTTCGACACGGTACCGTGTTCTCAAGTCTCGACGATGGCGGAACTTTTGTAGTTCTCAAAAAAACCTCTCACAAAGTCTATACCGTTGGGCGATCCTCAACGCCAGGATCGTGAATTTCACCTTAATTTTGCTAAAGTAAAGGTTGAAGCGAGTTATTCAAAGAAAGGCGGAAAAGACGCGAAAACGCCTCCTCGCGCGCTTTCTGACCGAATCCTACGAGCAGTACTGTAGCATCGGCATGAATTCTGAAGAGACTTTGCGTTCCCTATGAGGGTTGGTGCTAACTCGGCGCACCTATTTTAGGACATATGGCACCGAGTTTGCGCCAACCCCCAACAGTGAACACGAGGTCTCTTCAGGATCCATGCCGACGTTACTTATGTCAAGTCGAGACATCGGACCTTGATGTCGACTCAAACAGTCATTCGACTATTCGATCATTCGAAAAATCAAGGAACCGAGTAAGCCGAAAACTCGAATATTGAAAAATTCAGAAAAATCGAGTTATTCCGAATTTTTCGTCCGAAGTTTAATAAAGAAGCACCGGAATCTTCTAGAAACGGTACGTTTTTAGCACTTAGACATACAAGTATTACACTTAACATCTTTACTACAGACATAAGTCGAAACAACACAGCGAAATGGAAGAATCAAAGAAAACAAAGACTCATAAAGAAACATTTGGTGGTGTTCTAATTGATTAATGGCAAACTTGGAATCGAGCCGGTGATAGCTAGATCTAGCGAAAATACGCGACCGCACCAACCCCTTTTTCTGTTGGGGTGAACTGTATTTCCTCCTATTTGAGATTAATGTTCTCAAACTTTTAAGACGGAGATGCTAATCAGGAATTGCAAGCTCTTAAGCACACTTTGCAGCAGATAAATCAGACTGATCCTTTGCAATTATGAAAAAAGCACCATGCGACGGCGCTAGTGCAACGATCATATTGCCCCATGGTTCTTCCTAGGATGTTGTACAACACAATCGTTCTCCATTTTACGGTTGCGCAGAAAAAGCTAAGCGCATGGCTTTCCGCATACTCTACCCAAAAGTATTTTCCAGAACCCGCTACTCCGAATGGTCTTAATTTCTTCGTCTTCGGCTTCATTTTAATCGCTATTGAAAACTGTGCCACTGAGCTTTTCTCCTGATATCATGCGGCGCGGTCCGTTTTTCTCATAGAGAACTTCCTTGCTGTAGGCCATACCCAACTTACTCAAAATCAACATCACAGCATCTGAGTATTGTCCTCCATTCAAGATTGCTCAGGTATCTGGAGCTATAACTACGGTTCATTCATAAAAATTGTTCAAGTTCCACGTAAGCACCTTGAAGAAAACCTAAAATCCTTCCTCAAAACACGAAAACTGGTCGTAAAACACAAAGATGGGTCCCGTAATCTTGAAGAAAGTGTAGTATGCTTTGTAGAAACTTTCCCCGCAACCCAAATGATGCCAAACGAACACATTCGAGTAATTCCGTTGAAATAAATACCTCTAGCGATCCGGCGATTCTAGTAGTTCCCCTGTTCTTGCTAGAGCGTGTGTGGGAAGTTGTCATCCGCATTTTAGCAACTAAGTGTGTTCAAGCAAGATCAATGCATAAAAACAATACGTAGTTAGAATCTCTGGGCGACCGTCCCTCAAAGAATTAGGTAAGGCACAAAATAAGTTCGCTCGAACAAGAGGAGAATCCTTACGGGCGTGAGTACCGACATCAACGGCGCGGCCATAAGTGAGGCGGGGGAAGTAGCGAGAATCTGAAAATCGATTGCTAATTTAGGGATGGCCTGTTGCGCGCGTTGACCAGTTACGGTACCTTGGCGCGGATTTTGAATAAGCAGTGCTGACATGATAACCTCTCTGGTTTCGACCCCATTACCATGCAAGCTGAAAATCAATGCTAATCTGTTCAGTGCATCATGCGAAAGAAGAAAATCTGTCTCTATTCGTCTGATATATGAGCTATATGCACCAGTCCATTTGTTTGGGAATTCAGTGAGGTTCTAGATTTTGATGCTGGTTTAATCGGATCTGACTGGGAAAATAACCTATCATCTCAGACGATTGGCCGCTCGGAGCGGACCCGGACAGCAACCCGAGCGTCGCTGTCTCTCCGCTCCGAGCGAAAATCGGGTATCTACTCGGGCGACCGAGGTTGCTGTCCGGGCGACTGAGGTCCGCTCGAGGCAACGTCCGGTTGGATTTCCAACTGAGTTGCTGATAAGGAACACGAGCACTCCACGGGACGGCGTAAGCCGCGCGTAAAAGCCAGTTGCGCTTGATGCAGAGCGTGCGAAGCGTTGTGGGTTAGTGAGTAGCTCTCCATACAAAGCGTGCGCCGCGTGGTAAAAAATCAATAGCGCTTCATGCAGAGCCCGCGCCGTGTGGTTTAGAGCTAGTAGCGCTTCAAGCAGAGAGTACGCCGCGTGGTTTAAAGCTAGTAGTGCTTCATGCAGTGCACGCGCCGCGCGGTTTAGAGCTAGTAGCGCTTCAAGCAGAGAGTACGCCGCGTGGTTTAAAGCTAGTAGCGCTTTATACAGAGCGTGCGCCGCGCGATTTGAAGCTATTAGCGCTTCATACAGAGCGTGCGCCGCGTGGTTTAGAGCTAGTAGCGCTTCGAGCAGAGAGCACGCCGCGTGGTTGAAAGCTAGTAGCGCTTCAATTAGGGTGTGCGCCGCGTGGTTTAGAGCTAGTAGCGCTTCAACTAGGGTGTGCGCTGCGTGGTTACAATCTAGTAGTGCGTCATCTAGGGCGTGTCCCGCGTGGTTAAATCTAGTAGCGCGTCATCTAGGGCGTGCCCCGCGTGGTTTAGAGCTAGTAGCGCTTCATTTATGGTGTGCGCCGCGTGGTTACAATCTAGTAGCGCGTCATCTAGGGCGTGCCCCGCGTGGTTTGAAGCTAGTAGCGCTTCACTTAAAGTGTGCGCCGCGTGGTTTAGAGCTAGTAGCGCTCCAAGCAGAGAGCACGCCGCGTGGTTAAAAGCTAGTAGCGCTTCAATTAGGGTGTGCGCCGCGTGGTTTAGAGCTAGTAGCGCTTCAATTAGGGTATGCGCTGCGTGGTTACAATCTAGTAGCGCGTCATCTAGGGCGTGTCCCGCGTGGTTAAATCTAGTAGCGCTTCATCTAGGGCGTGCCCCGCGTGGTTTGAATCTAGTAGCGCTTCACCTAGGGTGTGCGCCGCGTGGTCTAGAGCTAGTAGCGCTTCGTTTAGGGTCTGCGCCGCGTGGTTACAATCTAGTAGCGCGTCATCTAGAGCGTGCCCCGCGTGGTTAAATCTAGCAGCGCGTCATCTAGGGCGTGCCCCGCGTGGTTTGAAGCTAGTAGCGCTTCATTTATGGTGTGCGCCGCGTGGTTACAATCTAGTAGCGCGTCATCTAGGGCGTGCCCCGCGTGGTTAAATCTAGTAGCGCGTCGACTAGGGCGTGCCCCGCGTGGTTTAGAGCTAGTAGCGCTTCATTTATGGTGTGCGCCGCGTGGTTACAATCTAGTAGCGCGTCATCTAGGGCGTGTCCCGCGTGGTTAAATCTAGTAGCGCTTCATCTAGGGCGTGCCCCGCGTGGTTTGAATCTAGTAGCGCTTCACCTAGGGTGTGCGCCGCGTGGTCTAGAGCTAGTAGCGCTTCAATTAGGGTGTGCGCCGCGTGGTTTAGAGCTAGTAGCGCTTCAATTAGGGTATGCGCTGCGTGGTTACAATCTAGTAGCGCGTCATCTAGGGCGTGTCCCGCGTGGTTAAATCTAGTAGCGCTTCATCTAGGGCGTGCCCCGCGTGGGTAAATGTAGTAGCGCGTCATCTAGGGCGTGCCCCGCGTGGTCTGAAGCTAGTAGCGCTTCATTTATGGTGTGCGCCGCGTGGTTACAATCTAGTAGCGTGTCATCTAGGGCGTGCCCCGCGTGGTTAAATATAGTAGCGCGTCAACTAGGGCGTGCCCCGCGTGGGTAAATGTAGTAGCGCGTCATCTAGGGCGTGCCCCGCGTGGTTTGAATCTAGTAGCGCTTCACCTAGGGTGTGCGCCGCGTGCTTACAATCTAGTCGCGCGTCATCTAGGGCGTGTCCCGCGTGGTTAAATCTAGTAGCGCTTCACCTAGGGCGTGCCCCGCGTGGTTTGAATCTAGTAGCGCTTCACCTAGGGTGTGCGCCGCGTGGTCTAGAGCTAGTAGCGCTTCATTTAGGGTGTGCACCGCGTGGTTACAATCTAGTAGCGCGTCATCTAGGGCGTGTCCCGCGTGGCTTAGCGCAAAGTAGCGCTTTTTTCAAAGAGTAACCCGCGTAGTTTGAAGCTAGTGGCGCTTCATGTAGAGCGTGCACCGCGGCGTAGAAACTGGTTAATTTGATGCTGTGGAAAGTCGAGAACTTTAGTGTGTGGAAGGCAGTGACAATAGGTGCAACACACTTTATTACAAAAGAAAACTATTTCATTGATCAAATTCAACAGAGAAGTGAAAACATAACTCTTAAGTGAGAATTACGCAAAAAATAAGGAAGAGCAACAAAATCCAATTCTACAGACTTGAGAGGCGATTCAATGAAGACATTTCACAGATTTTCAAGAAAAACATGATTTTCCAACTCACAGGGAGACCATAAAATACATGGATATTGCGTGAAAAGAGGAAGCCAGACTTGTTAAGAGCAGCTCCTGTTCATCTATGGGGCCACGGTTCTGGTTTTCTGAAAAGTCGGATATTTAGCTGCACGCACACACTACATGTAGTAAAGCTACGAATTAATTTACCGATGGTGGTGCTAATCGCTCGCTTCGCATTCTGTATTTTCGAACGTCGCACCTGAAAAAGGCACGGATTTATAGAAATAATTTTTACCTAGTAAAGATTTTCAGTTTTTGTGTCACTCACAGGGCTCTCTGAATCGCCGTTCGTAGATGGGAGATCCACTGTGTTCGTGCCTCTTTTCTCTCCTCAAACGCCTTCACCCGTGCGGTCTCATTCGCTCCCAGTTTCACGAAATAGCTGAAAGGATCTAAATCAGTATACACGCCTGCATAACCCAAGCGCAAAAAAGAGAATGCGTAATTGTAGGCGACTGTCGCCAACAATTACTGATTTATTAAAAGCTAACTTTGAGGGGCAGTTGATAACGTCCACGATGGACATTCCTAATTCTTTATCGTTGAGTCTCATACCGTCCAGGCAAACGTCTGAAACAAACATTTTGAATTTTACGTGTGTATTTGTTTCAAAATTAGAATGACCTTACTGGTTAATTTATCCACTATCTCTTCCGGGAGATCTTTCAAGTTCCTATCTTTTGCACACTTTCCGGTCATTCGAACTGAGAATGACTGAATCGAATAAGCTGGCGTGCAGGCCTAGGAACGAAAGTTATTAAACTCTTAGGTATTACAATACAATGTGCACACCCACGCTGCTTCGCGGCGTACTTGTAGGCGTGTATTTTGACGCATAAAATGATATTCTCATTGTCAAATGAGAACTTAGTCCTCGAAGTTCCTCGATACCCAATCCGATCCCACACACTTTTTCCTGCGTCGGTGCACTTACAGTTGGATCCAACACACTTTCCCCGGCGCTTCACGCATCCAGTTGGGTACAACACACCTTACCCGGCGCTCGGCGCACTCCCAGTAGGGTGCCATGCACTTACTACGGCTCTCGGCGAACTCCCAGTTGGATCCAACACACTTTTCACGGCGCACTCCCGGTTGGGTCCCACACGCTTTTCTCGGCGCACTCCCAGTTGTGTCCAACGCACTTTTCCCGGCGTGCGGCGCACTCCCAGTTGGGTCCAACACACATTTTTCGGCACTCGCCGCACTCCCATTTGGGTTCAGCGCACTTTTCCCGACGCTTCACGCATTCCAGTCGGGCGCTACACACCTTACCCGGCGCTCGGCGCACTCCCAGTAGTGTGCCATGCACTTTTCCCGGCGTTCGGCGCACTCACACTTGGGTCCAACACACTTTTCGCGGCGCTCGGCGCACTCCCAGTTGGTCCCCCACAATACCCCTGCGATTGACACACTCTTAGTGGAGTCGCGCCTACTTGTTTCGGCGCCCGGCGCACTCCTAGTGAAGTGCCGTCTGCCTTCCCAGGGCCCCTACTGCACATGCAACCGCCCATGAAGGCGCTCAGCAACGTTTTACATAGGAAACTGATGATATCGTGTTGTCAGTATACGCCATCACATCATAACAACAAACCGAATTGCTTCATTTCTGAAAACAAACCGACCGAATTTCCGTTCACTCTCTCACACACACGCACACACACAGACGGTCACACACACCAAGCAGCTTATAGTTAGTAGAATACTATTATTTGCATTATTCTGTGCAGTATGGGTGTGCATTACTGAACAAGAATGAACGAAAATTCGGTTGTGCTCTTTTTTCTGACACGAGCTAATATGATTTGTTTTCATGTGAATGTGTCTGGAGTTTTCCAACGGGTAAGCGCTTTTGGGTGCTGGTGGGAGTGCAAAAAAACAACAGTAAGTATGGAAGGCTTTGCGTTCGTGGCGCCCCTAGCCATAAGGAGTGGGCGGGGTTTCGGGTCAACGAGAAGTGGCTATGGGAGGCCTCGGAATCAATGCAGGAATTCGCTCAAATAAATGTGCGCTTGACCTTGTCGACCCCTCATCTTGTACTCTCCTATTGTCTCAGTGACGCACACACGTGATACGCCCTTAAGTACGCCGCGTAGCGGTATGGGTGTGCACGGTAGCTTACAAAGAGCCCTTAAAGACCCAGGACACCCAGAAAACTAATTTTCAGATTTCATGCTAATCTTGGAGAGAGTCACACGCTGGTCACAAAGGTATCTCTGAAATCGTTCAATACCCCTTGGCATCATGGCATCTCCAAATACGCCTAGATTTTGAAGGTAAAAATTGGTGGACGAGTTGTCTCAGGCCTGTGTTTTCTTCATTCGCAATCGCTACACGAGTGCAAAACAGGATGAGGAGATAGACCGAAAATGGACTGAAGAACGACGACTTGTTAGAACTCGTCCATCCATCGAGCAGCTCTTGCGTTCGAAAGTCTGTAAAGTCGGGCCTGTGGTGGTGAGCGAAATGGGTCGGGCCTGTGGTGGTCGCTTATATCTCGCTTAATTGTAAAAATTGAGATCTCGTATTTGGCACGTGTTATACAGGAGGGGTCTTCTACACATTAACATGAAAATCTCTAAATTCATTTCTGAGGGTGTACTGTGCCTTTAAATTCCATTGGCACCATCAGCAGAGCAGCCTAACTCATAAATGAAAACATAAGTGAAACAAAAACAAGAGGTTAGTAAATGAGACTTACATTGACGAAGTAATATCGGAGAAAGTCCACACAAGCTGTGCAATGATCAGAGCTTCTGATCCTTCCAGATCGAATCCATGATTCCATTAGTGAATTGAGGCTGAGCGCCTAAATTGTTGCAATATTATGAAGGAAGGATAATTTCGGTTCCGCGCTTTTCATTTTGTCACTATCAAACGAGTATTACCTTGAACGGTGGTGAGGAGCTGATTTCCATTGAAATTTCAGATTCACATAGGTGAGTTTCGTGTCCTCGGGGAGTTTTTGTCACCGAGTTTGGTTATGCATGAAGTGGCCCTCATCACGTTCTTCCGCACCTCGCCAATATTGACCAATAACGAGTCCAGCTGCAAATATCCCATGAAAACATTCAGCGCACAAGATGGGCTCTAACGACTAAGCTAAATCTCACCGCCCCTGACAGCCCAAGCAATAGCAGGGATTGCGTCTTAACGATATGAGACAGAGTGTTCACAACGATGTCCGTTGAGTCATGCACCTTCAACGCCTCAGTAGCCATCTTCCTTATTTCCTTGAGATTAACTCTCGCCTCCTTCATATTGTCCACTAGGAAAGTCTAAAACATGTGCGGTGAAGTGCGGTGAACTGTATCAAAAAAGGTGAACCGAAGGGTACTCTGTTAAGTGGATGTTGTCACGCGCGACAACATCCACTTAACCTCGATGAGCTCATGGATTTTGTTCAAAAGTAATTCTCCTAGATAAGTTGAATTCAACTTGCGCACTGGCAGTATTGCGTGTTGGCGTGCTGGCCGCGTCCCGTCCCGGTGTGCCGGCCGAGTTGCACACCCGCTCTTGTATATCTTTTTGAAAACAACAAACTAAACTCGGAGAGGCTTATCGCTCGGGCACAGAGCAGCTGCTCGCCCACTGCAGTCACTACTGCGCCCGCGGAGGCCACTACCACGGGCCACAGAATTTCGAATTTTGGGCTTCACGGCCACTATCCCGCTGGCGACTCCAGATTTTCAGCGGGGCGTAGAGCGGATTTTTGTCTCAGAGCGATCGAGTGGCAGCAATGCGGTAAAAAAAAGAATAAGCAGTATAAATAATTGTAACAAACTTGATATTCGGCACCAGGTTCGAAGCTTTGCAACAATTCTCCAAACTTGAGAATGGAGAAGTCCTTGCCGAGGTACTTCCGAGCTTGTTCTGAAACTTAGAAGTATTCACATCTGTACATGAAATAATGTACAAACAGCCTAAAAATACGCAGATAAAAATGCGTACGCCGAACAATTGGGCATGCAAGTTTTCTCCAAGTGCTCCCCGCGGGGTTCGTTCACGGCGCGTCGTTATGATTAGCGTCATAGACCTCAATGGGAGTGCGCAGGCCGCTATAGAAAGTGTGCAAGGCCCCGTCGGAACTGTGCACGACGTCAGAGAAAATGTGCAGGATCACAGTGGGAATATGCAGGACGTCATTGAAAGTGTGCTCTCATGGGAGTGTGCAGAACGTCACAGAATGTGTGCGGGAACTCAGGGGGAGTGCGCAGGACGTCACACAAAGTGGGCAGGACCCCAGTGAGAGTGCGCAGGACGTCCTAGAGAGTGTGCAGGACAGTGTGAATCAGTGTACAGCCTATCACCCAGAGAAGAGTCTAGACTGCGCCAGATTAGGATGAACACGGGCGGCCGCGTTGCGTGTTCAAGGCTGATCAGAGGTCTACCTTCAGATTCTCTCCGGCGAATCTTCAGATTTTATTTAGAACCAGCCGTCCTGCGGGCTCCGCCCGCCTGACGGCTGGCTGGGGGCTTCGCCCCCAGACCCCCGAATTTCCGCCTCCGGCGGTAATTATCAAGTTGTCTTTGCATATATAGAATCGGCTCAGAAATTATTTTTGCCCCAATATATTTTGTTGTAGACATAAAGGCCCGTAGTAAACCCACCACTCAGTCAGGATCATCTGAATGGGTGATAAGACGAGCCCGAAATGATTCAGACAGGGCTCAGACGTGTCCGAAATCGTATCGAGCGATAGATTGCATTGAAGCGGTCGGTCTTCCAAAGCCATGGCGATGGGGGCATGATGATACCTGTGATGACAAGAACAACCGGCCATTATTCTCTACGTGGTCGTTCACGAATCGACCAACTCCATGCTCCGTTTCTCGATAAATGAAATCCTATTTGTTTCGTGGAAGCTGATATTGATAATAATACATTGATAAGCCGAAATCTCTGCTGAATTATTTAAGTTACTAATTTGCTCCTTAAAACAGTCTCGAGCGCACTCCTAACTTGGCACGCTGTTTCTCTCTTCTCTAGCCAAGAAGTCAGTCAGATCTGACTGAATCGATTCAGTCAGATCTGACTGAGTGATTCAGCTTAACTTGTTTGTTGCTGACTTTCTCTGTTTAGCCCAGGTCGCTATATTACATCACGTACGTCTGAAGTATGTGCGGCTCATCTGAATTCTTTTCAGAACATGGATTCAGATAGGCTGAACTGAAATTTTCGCCGGCTTTACAACGGGCCAAAGATTGCGTACGCGCATGTGGACACATAGAAAGGCAGACGGCGGCAAATTATACCGAGAAAAGCAATAAATCTACTTCAGTTGTGCACGCACACAAAATCAAATCCGAAGTGTGGCAAATCCTGTAGATTAGCGTTCTCGAACTCGTTTCAGAGACATTCTTCTTTCTGTGGCGTCCTGCGCATTGCTACGTAGTACCGCACACTTACTACGGCGTCAGGAGCACACCCCCTGAGGTCGAGCACACTTTCTACGACGTCCGACGCACTCCTACGTGGGTCCCGTACACTTTATACGGCGTCCGGCGCACTCCTACATGAGTCCCGTACACTATTTATGGCGTCCGGCGCACCCTAGCATGGTTCCCGCACACTTCCTATGGCGTCCAGCGCACTCCAACATGGGTCCCGCACACTTTCTATGGCGTACGGCGCACTCTAACATGGGTCCCGCACATTTTCTATGGCGTTCGGCGCACTCTAACATGGGCGCTGCACACTTTCTATGGCTTCCGGCGCACTCTACCATGGGTCCTGCACACTTTTTATGGCGTTCGGCGCACTCCTAAATGGGTTCCGTACACTTTCTATGGCGTCCGGCGCACTCTTACCTGGGCCCCGCACACTTACTATGGCGTCCGGCGCACTCCTGCATGGGTCCCGTACACTTTCAAAGGCGTCCGGCGCTCTTACTTGGGTCCCGCACAACTTCTTCGGCGTTGGGCGCACTCCCGCTGGGGTCCCGCTGACTTTCTGTGAAGACCTGTTCGGTTGCTTTGGGCGTAACCCTTGTAAAACACAAAAGTCTGCAATTACAGAATGCACACCCTAAACTGACTGACTGACTGACTGACGGACGGACGGACGGACGGACACCACTCTCCTTTATTACTATGGAATGATCTTAATTGCACACTGGAGGGAGTACAAAACGATTAATTCCAAAAAAATGAACTAAATCCTGGGCGAGAATGGGAAATTTCACTTGTGATCTGCCTCTAGCGTGCAGTGCCATTGAATTTGCATAGAAAAACGTGGGCGAAACACGGCCTATAGCAAATGACTACTACACAAAATCACGCCTACCTGAGAAGCTTCCCGTAGCAACCATTTGTTGATCACATACTTTCACAGTTTCCTGCTCATTCCTGGGCGAGCTGAGGTGCGACTCTAGAACAGAAAGTAATGTAATATGAACATATGAAACTTTGATTTGAAACAGACCTTCGTTTTGTCCATTCCTCCTACAGGCTTTTCCCGTGGTACGCGGCATTTTGTTATCGCTCCCTAAAGTCAGAATTAAGAGTACTTACATTCTTTCCCGTAGCTACATATCTTCTATATACCTTTAGCTACACCCATCCTACTGCGATAGTTACTTCTTTGGTAATTATCCAAATCCTGATACTCCGATGTAGTTCTTTGGTATTGATCCATATCCAGGTGCTCAGATACTCTTTTTCCTGACAATCCTCAAAATAAGCATGTTTGATCAACTCCACTTTTCCTTGAGTTAGATAAGGGAGAGGGGTGCTGCCGAGATGTCATACGTTCGTGCCGTGGCAGTGTGGAGGAAAGAAGATCTCTTCCGAGCAAACCGACGTGAACCCCTCCAAGGAGAGGGTTTTCGTCATAGGAGAGGTGCTGGCTGGCCACAGCTCTCCCGCAGATTCAACTGGAGGCTAGGGTAGCAGATAGCAAATGACAACTACACAAAATCACGCCTACCTGAAGAACTTTCCGTGAAACCCATTTTCTGTCCAGATTCATTATCAATTTCCTGTTCATTCCTGGGCGAGCTAAGGTGCGACTCTGGAACAGAAAGTAATGTAATATGATCATATGAAACTTTGAATTGAAACAGACCTTCGTTTTGCCCATTCCTCCTACAGGCTTTTCCCGTAGTACGCGGCATTTTGTTATCGCTCCTAAAGTCAGAATTCAGGTTATTTCCATGCTTTCACGCAGTAACATGTCTTCTATATACCTTTTGCTACACCCGCTCTACTGCGATAGTCAATTTTTTGGTAATTATCCAAGTCCAGATACTCCGAAGTAGTTCTTTGGTATTGATCCATATCCAGGTGCTCAGATGTTCTTTTTCGTGAGAGTCCTTAAAATAAGCATGTTTGATCAACTCCCCTTCTCCTGAGTTAGATAAGGAAAAGGGGTGCTGCCGAGATGTGGTACTTCCGTGCCATGACAGTGAAGAAAGAAGATCTCCTTCGTGCGAGCCAAAGGAGATCCTTCCGGGAACAGGGTACTTGTCATGGAAAAGGTGCTGGCTGGCCACAGCTCTCCAAAGGATTCTACTACAAAGGGCCGGCGTCGAGAGGTATCCAGGTCCGTCGCAAAAGTATCCATGTGCCACCTGCAGCAAGAATGTCACGTGGAGAAAAACAAGCATACGGTGCTCCGGATGCCAAAGGAGGGTGCAGCTCTTCTTTTCGGGCCTCAGTTCTGAGAGGCATCACGGCTCATTCTTCCGTCGCGTTCTATGCTCCGCTCCCAGCAACCCTGATTCCTCAGTTACCAACCGCCCTTCTCCATTGTGGACATGAATCTTAACGGCATCCGTGCCAAATTATCTGAAAGTTCTCTTTGCACGTTCTCATCATCCGGATGTTATTATGGCTCAGGAAACCAAGCTCTACCAATCTACCACCTATAACCAGCCTAGCGTTCCTGGCTACACCGCCTATCACACGCCAAGGTCTACTCTATGCGGGCGGAGTGTTCATTTTTGTGCAATCTGCCTTACCTTCCTACATCATTTCAAACCAGCCGTCCTGCGGGCTCCGCCCGCCTGACGGCTGGCTGGGGCTACGCCCCCATACCTCCGAATTTCCACCTTTGGCGGAAATCATCAAATTGTCTTTGCATATATACATACCAGCGGCGTCGGCCGGCTGACGCCGGCCACTGCCGCTGGGGTCCGGCTACGCCGGCCCATTTGCCGGCTTCGCCGGCATCTTAAGTATAAAGCGAATGAAACGAACTTCGCTGATTCTATGTGAGATGGCGTTCGAAGTTCTCACGCTTGCCGGCTATCGCCGGCCACTGTTGCTGGAGTACGGTTGCTCCAGCCCATGAGCTGGTTTCGACGAAAACGCCCGAGCAATCAGAAATTACAAACCATTTCAAACCTTGCAAACCCTGCTAACCTTCTTTCTTATGCAGTTGCACACCGACCCTTCCTTAGCTTTAAGAGGTCCTAAAGTGGTGGTTCATTTATATTCAATTCTGTCAAGATAAAGACAACCGCTGTTTGAGATTTAGTAAACGCCTCCATGACCAACCGACACCCTGCTACCTTTATTGCCGAATGAAGTGTAATGATGTTTGTTTTCTGGATGCATATTTTGATAAACACACATTTCCATCGTATATAAACCCGATTTAGAAAGGTTGGTGCATATAAACAGCCAAGCAGTTTGAATGAGTGGTTGGGGGAGGGAACGTGAAGAAAGGGGTGGTATACACTCTCTTATAGATGCACAAAACGATTTTGAAGCTCTGCGCTAACCTAATTCGGTCCCGCACACTTTCTACGGTGTCCGGCGCAATCGCATTTGAGTTTCACACACTTCTTACGGCGTCCGGCGCACTCTACCTTAGGTCCCGCACCCTTTCTACGACGTCCTGCGCACTTCAATTTGGGTCCCGCACACTTTCTTCGGCGTCCGGCGCAATCGCATTTGGGTCCGACACACTTTCTACGGGGTCCGCCGCACTCTACCTTGGGTCCCGCACACTTTCTACGGCGTCCTGCGCACTCCCACTTGGGGTCCCGCACACTTTTTATGAGTCCTGCGCACTCGCATTCGGGTCCCACACACATTCTAAGGCGTCCGGCGGGCTCCCCCTTGGGTCCCGCCCACTTTCTCCGGCGTCCGGCGCACTTACATTCGAGTCCCACACACCTTCAACGGCGTCCGGCGCACTCTACCTTGGGTCCCGCACACTTTCTACGGCGTCCGGCGCACTCTACATTGGGTCCCGCACACTTTCTACGGTGTCCTGAGCACTCCCACTTGGGTCCCGCCCACTTTCTACGGCGTCTGGCGCACTTACATTCGGGTCCCACACACTTTCTTCGGCGTCCGGCGCACTCTACCTTTGGTCCCGCACACTTTACGGCGTCCGGCGCACTCTACCTTGGGTCCCGCACACTTTCTACGGCGTCCGGCGCACTCTACATTGGGTCCCGCACACATTCTACGGCGTCCGGCGCACTCTTCATTTGGTCCCGCCCACTTTCTCCCGCGTTGGGGGGACTTTCATTCGGGTCCCCCACACTTTCTACGGCGTCCGGCGCACTCTACCTTGGGTCCCGCACACTTTCTACGGCGTCATGCGCACTCGCATTCGGGTCCCGCCCACTTTCTCCGGCGTCTGGCGCACTTACACTCGGGTCCCACACACTTTCTACGGCGTCCGGCGCACTCTGCCTTGGGTCCCGCACACTTTCTACGGCGTCCGGCGCACTCCACCGTGGGTCTCGCACACTTTCTACGGCGTCCGGCGCAATTACATTCGGGACCCATACACTTTCTACGGCGTCCGGCGCACTTACACTCGGGACCCACACACTTCCTACGGCGTCCGGCGCACTCTACCTTGGGTCCCGCACACTTTCTACGGCGTCTTGCGCACTCGCATTCGGGTCCCGCCCACTTTCTACGGCGTCCGGCGCACTCTACCTTTGGTCCAGCACACTTTCACCGCGTCCAGCGCACTCTACCTTGGGTCCCGCACACTTTCTACGGCGTCCGGCGCCCTCAACATTGGGTCCCGCACACTTTCTACGGCGTCCTGCGCACTCGCATTCGGGTCCCACACACTTTCTACGGCGTCCGGCGGGCTCCCCCTTGGGTCCCGCACACTTTCTACGGCATACAGAGCACTCCCATTTGGGTCCCGCCCATTTTCTCCGGCGTCTGGCGCACTTACATTCGGGTCCCACACACTTTCTACGGCGTCCGGCGCACTCTAACTTGGGTCCCGCACACTTTCTACGGCGTCCGGCGCACTCTACATTGGGTCCCGCACACATTCTACGGCGTCCGGCGCACTCTACATTTGGTCCCGCCCACTTTCTCCGGCGTCTGGCGCACTTACATTCGGGTCCCACACACTTTCTACGGCGTCCGGCGCACTCTACCTTGGGTCCCGCACACTTTCTACGGCGTCATGCGCACTCGCATTCGGGTCCCGCCCACTTTCTCCGGCGTCTGGCGCACTTACACTCGGGTCCCACACACTTTCTACGGCGTCCGGCGCACTCTGCCTTGGGTCCCGCACACTTTCTACGGCGTCCGGCGCACTCCACCGTGGGTCTCGCACACTTTCTACGGCGTCCGGCGCACTTACATTCGGGACCCATACACTTTCTACGGCGTCCGGCGCACTTACACTCGGGACCCACACACTTTCTACGGCGTCCGGCGCACTCTACCTTGGGTCCCGCACACTTTCCACGGCGTCTTGCGCACTCGCATTCGGGTCCCACACACTTTCTACGGCGTCCGGCGCACTCTACCTTGGGTCCCGCACACTTTCTACGGCGTCATGCGCACTCGCGTTCGGGTCCCGCCCACTTTCTCCGGCGTCTGGCGCACTTACACTCGGGTCCCACACACTTTCTACGGCGTCCGGCGCACTCTAACTTGGGTCCCGCACACTTTCTACGGCGTCCGGCGCACTCCACCGTGGGTCTCGCACACTTTCTACGGCGTCCGGCGCACTTACATTCGGGACCCATACACTTTCTACGGCGTCCGGCGCACTTACACTCGGGACCCACACACTTTCTACGGCGTCCGGCGCACTCTACCTTGGGTCCCGCACACTTTCTACGGCGTCTTGCGCACTCGCATTCGGGTCCCGCCCACTTTCTACGGCGTCCGGCGCACTCTACCTTTGGTCCAGCACACTTTCACCGCGTCCAGCGCACTCTACCTTGGGTCCCGCACACTTTCTACGGCGTCCGGCGCACTCTAACTTGGGTCCCGCACACTTTCTACGGCGTCCGGCGCACTCTAACTTGGGTCCCACACACTTTCTACGGCGTTCTGCGCGCTCTTGAGCCCGTACCCGTAAGGTCGCCCGTCTTGAAAGTCAAGGCGAATAAACGGTCAAACAAACACACAGAGAAACGCACACATACATAAACACACACACGCACACACAAATTTACCAAAATATATATAGTAGGATAAGTGCATATATATAAGTCGACTTTTTCATCGGACTATGAAAAACATTCAAGTGCAAGTAGCCGTTTTTTAACATGAAAGCACATCGTTTTCTTACTCATCCACTAACGGGCGTCGATGGCTCAAAACAGCACTTCTCCATGAAAAATATCACATATTCAAGATTCTCCTACAGTAAAGACAGGCCCCTACAGTTTGGGAACAGTGTAAGAAGGTAGAAGTCCAAAAAAGGTTGCTAAAAATCAATTCTGCGGTGGGTCTGTTCTCTATCAACGGGTCGTGAGATGCCTCACACAAAATCGGGGATGCCCAGGTTTTGAAGGCATCCAGACTAATATTTTTGATTATTTCTAAGCCAAACAACCTCGTTTGGCATAAGAATAATCAAAAATATTGCATAATGCCGAGGTGCGAAGAAAGGAGAACCTGGAGACTACATCTAGACTAATTTCTTCGCGAGAATTTATGTAAAACACGGGCATAAGAGCCCCATTCGCTCCCGCATACTACGCTACAGCATCCCGCCGACAAACCTAGCCTTGGTTAAGGCCCCGAGACAGCGACACGGGGTCAACCTCGACGATTACCCACATAGTGTCGAGTAATGACCTTACGAAGATGACTGGGCCAACACTGTACAAACGGCTTCTGCTTTCATCGTAGCCACTCAGGCCGGAGTAATACGGGAGAATTCTGACAGATTACGAGAAAATTCTGCCAGATTACGGAACGATTTTGCCCTCCTCTGGTGGTAATTTTACCGTTTTCTGGCAGAATTTTCTCGTTTTCTGGCAGAATTTTTCCGAAATCTGTCAGAATTTTTCCGAAATCTATCAGAAATTTTCCGAAATCTGTCGGAATTTTTTCGTACTCTGGTCGGGACAGTACGGAAAATTCTGCCAGACTACGCGTTCCGCCGCAGTCTGCGGTGAAGAACCACCCTCCCCGCGGATCGCGGCGAAAGCCCCCCCCCCCCAGCCGTGGGGATACCCCTATCCCCTCAGCAGTCAAAAATATGCTGGCCTCCGGAGGGTGACTCGAAGTCACCTTCCAGGGCCGGCATTCGAATGCCGAATGAGGACTCTAGTGAAAAGAGGCGCCTTTTATACCGGCTGTGCACGTGATAAGCACGTTACGACCTGATCATTCGTGACCATTATCAATTGTCTTTCCAACGGGCCGAATTGAAGATGGCATGGCGTGTTTTGTGGCTCGAGGGCGAGCCAATATCCGCGCAGCGTGTGCGTCGCATAAGGTGGTCGTCTTGAGGCGCCAGACAGTGAAAAGGACGGGCAGATCAGTGGAAAGGGCCGGGTAGCGCTAATGATTCCAAAAGTGACCTCAACCAATAGGTGTGACAGCCTTTCTCACTGATCTGCCCGCCCTCCTCACAGTCTGGCGCCACGAGACGACCACCCCTTCGCATGCAGCCTGGTTCGCCGCTGGCGGCACCCTCGAGATGTGGGGCGCCGGCCGTCGCCCTGAGTACTTGAGCCCCTGAATTCAGGCGGTGAGCAACCAAGATTCATCTATTGAATTCATCTACCAAGATTTAACCAAGATTTTCTCACACCCTGTGGTGTGAGGAATAAGGAAAAGCATCATACGCGATCACACGCTCGTAACGGGCCCGAGTAAAATTGACTTCGAACTGGAGAGTATGAGCACGTATACACGCATATACAGCGTGTTTAAATGAGCGTGCGTAAATGTCAGTCTCTGGGAGCGCGTGCATTTGCGCGTGAGAACGCATACATATGTATAGGTGTGCACGCGCTTGCGTGTGCACGTGTGTGAAGGGGAGGAGAGCGCACTTGCGTACGCGTACTTTGGTCAGGCACACCACGCGCCATATAGATCACTGAGATACTTTCCTGTTTACTCGTATTCCCCAACCGTTTCGCTCAAGAGTTTCCTAGACTGTCTACCGCGCCCCACCATTCTTCCTGAGTCCCGAAAGAGTCTTGATGTAGAACTCATCCTTACTGACCCCAAAACCGCCAATTCGGAAGCTAAAGCCGTATTTCGCATTCTGTCAGAAATCGCCATTTTCCTGACAGAATACGGGAGGATTCCGGAAAATCAAGGAGAAATTTAGTGGTAGCTTTCTCGTAATCTGGCAGAATTTGTCAGCAACAGAGATTAGGATAAAATCTCTGGTAAAATTTCCGTAATCGGGTGGTAATTGCACATTTACCACTGATCCCTGGGAAATTTCTGGTAATTTTCTGGTACTACGCCGGCCTGAGCAGAGCGGGTTGAGATGGCTGTTCAACACAGGCTGTCGCGAAGACTTTCAACGGCATCTCGAGCACTTCCGCTGAGGTCGCGCACGCTTTCTACGGCATCCGGCGCACTCCTACATGGCCCCGTACATCTTCTATGACGTCCGGCGCACTCCTGCATGGGTTGCGCAATTGGAGAGCGCTACCAAGAGTATGCGTAACTCTAAGGCTATCGAACCAGACGGTATCTCTCCAGCCACTCTGAAGAAGCTTCCCATGGATCTTCTGCCGCTGATCACAGATCTCATAAACACCTCTTTTTGGACCTGCACACTACCTCATGCATGGAAGACGGCCAATGTGGTTTCGCTGTCAAAGCCAGGCAGGTCTTAAAGCACGGCAAAGGGTTATCACCCTATTCGCCTACCATCGCCCGTCTCCAAGTTAACTGAAAAGTTAATCGTGAAAGACCTGGCTGAGCAAAACGAGCGACAACAGCGTCAAAATGTATTGTGAAAACTTCATTCTACCGCCAATGCTCTACTAAAGATCGTAAGCTTTGCAGGCGATTGGTTCAATGCTAAAAAACCACTGAGAACGGTGGCCGTTGCCCTGGACCTGACCAAAGTACGTGACTCTGTTAACTTGGGACTGTTGTCCGACAAACTGCTGGGGCGGCATGCACGTACGCGACGTGTTAGGTTGGGGTTAGGCAGGGTTTGAAGCGCCGGCGCGTTTGATGATAGCGAGGGGGAAAGGGGGTTAGGCTAGCACTGAAAAATCTTTCCCTCGCAAACCCTAACTAGGAGGGTGGGGCAGCCGGAACCCCGTTGAGACCCCAACTATTGATTATCGCCAGCACTCGCACAGAAATCATGAAACGCGCCGACGCCCAAACCTTGCCTCACCCCAACATAACCCGCCGCGTACGTGCATGCCGCCCCTGATGTCCTCGCTGTCATCCTGGCAGAAGAGATGGGCGTTTAATAAAGGACGCCGGGCTGAACTTCTATTCCAGAATCACCTTTCCGATGGCATTCCAATAACTCAGACAGTAGCAGGCCCGGAGCGCAACCGGCTCCGCCTCTCCCCGCCCACTACAACCGAAACGCAGAGCAGTTGATATTCAAACTTGCGGTGCGTTTCGGTTAAGATTGCAACGTGCAGTGCGTTCAGGTTGCTCTCCGGGCCACATGCGTTGACTGACGCGCGCGTTTCGAATTCAGATGAATCGATTGGAACAAAGCTTCCTGCGATTTTTCAGTAGGATTCTCACTGCTTCTCTTGTGGTGCTTGTAATTGATTTCCTCTTCTGCATTTGCGCTCAATATTCGACCATCCTCAAATTCATTGTATTCTTCAGATTTGTGCAACATTTAGACTGTATTAAATAAATAAAAACGTTAACATGACTCTCCGAACGCATTTTGCCAATATTAACGGAGGGAATTTTTTTGAATTTATTTAATCATTCGAAAAATTGAGAAAAAAAACAAATCGCTCGGATTTTTGAATAAAATCATCCACTTCAAAAAATCAAAAAATTCCTAAATCGAAAAAAACAATTGAGGGTTAATTGGATTTAATACGCATTTTGAGTGTTGGTAAAAACGAGATTCACCTTATCCTCTGTTACCGAGTGGAATTTATTTCCATTCATCGCGTGCGTCTGCGCGCGTACGCTGCGTCTCCTTCTCCCCACATATTCTCGCTGTCTCTACCCTCGCTCCGCACAAGCGCGCGAGGGAACAGATTAAATTTCGCTCGGAACCAGAGGATACTTATCCGGTCGCTCCTCAGGCCGGGGCTGTACCAGAAATTTACCAGATTTTTCCGGGCAATCAGTGGTAAATCTGCAATTACGGCCAGATTTTGGAAATTTTGCCAGAGAATTCGCCCTGATCTCTGGTGTTGACATATTCTGCCAGATTACCAGAGAGTTACCACAACATTCCTCCGTAATTTACCGGGCACCCCCCGTAATCCATCAGAAAGTTGACGATTTCTGACCGACTATAAAAAGGCTAAGAACTTCAACAAGAGCAGCGAAAGTCTGCAGAACCCATATGGTAGTGAGCAGGAACGTGTGCGGGACCCAAGTTGAAGTGCGTAAAGCGCCGGGAAAAGTGCGCGGGACCTAAGTGAAAGCGCGCCAAGCGCCGAGAGGAGTGGGCGGGACCCTCGTATGAGTGCGCCAAGCGCAGCTCAGTGGGAAAGACATCTATTGGTTGAGGTCACTTTTGGAATCATTAGCGCTGTCCAGCCCTTTCCACTGATCTGCCCGCCTTTCTCACTCTCTGGCGCCACAAGACGACCACCCCCTGCGACGCACACGCAGCGCGGATATTGGCTCGCCCGCGAGCCACAAAACACGCCTCGTCGTCTTCAATTCGGCCGGTTGGAAAGACTATTGATAATGGTTACGAATGATCACGTCGTAACGTGCTTATCACGTGCACAGCCGGGATAAAAGGTGCCTCATCTCACTAGAGTACTCATTCTGCCGGCCCTGGAAGGTGACTTCGAGTCACTCTCCGGAGGCCAGCAAATTTTTGACTGCTGGGGGGATGACGTATCCCCACGGCTGGGGGGGGGGGGCGGGTTTGGCCGCGATCCGCGGGGAGGGTGGTTCTTCACCGCAGACTGCGGCGGAACGCGTAGTCTGGCAGAATTTTCCGTACTGTCCCGACCAGAGTACGAAAAAATTCCGACAGATTTCGGAAAATTTCTGATAGATTTCGGAAAAATTCTGACAGATTTCGGAAAAATTCTGCCAGAAAACGAGAAAATTCTACCAGACTTCCAGAGAATTCCGCCAGATAATGAGAGAATTCTGCCAGAATACGGGAGAATTCTGTCAGCGGAGGGCAACATCTTCTCGTAATCTGACAGATTTTTCTCGTAATCTCTCAGGATTTTCCCGTAATGGTCCGGCCTGAGTCTAATTTAGGCATAGATTTCCAATGCTTAGCGTATTGATTCCAGGATAAAATCGAATACAATGGAAATCAGAAGATTAATGGGTGAAGTTGTGAGGGAAATTGTGATGGCATCAAAATTCTAAGCACGGGAAAGTGTAATAAGCTTAGCTATTTCATAATCAGCACTGGCTTAGAGAAGGAACAATTAGGTCACATGATTTCAAGAAAATTCATTAGGAAATTCAGTGGGGTAATTTGGTGAATGTGTGGGAATCGCTGGATTCTCCCTTGAAAACTCGATTAGCTAAAATGGGTGCGATAATCAATCAGCGAAGCGTCTGAACTACGTCGAGGTATCGATTTTTGCAACTGTGTTGCTAATATCGGTTTATAGAAAGCGCCCGGGGCGCAACCGTCGACGCTGGATGATTTACTGTGACGTCATCAGCCGAGAGTTGCGCTCAGGGCGCTGCCTGAATCATTTTCCTCGGTAGCACCCGGAGCGCAACATATGTGGCCTGCACCGCAACATATGTGGCTCAAAAATTGCCTATCTTGTCACCCTGAGCGCAACATGGACGCGGCTCCTGTTGCATTCGGGGTGGGCTCAGGGCCTGCTATCGTCTGAGAAGAGTTGGTGTCCTCAACATATGACAAAAACCACTTCGAGGCTGCAGAATAAGAATAAGGATAACGAGGAAAAATACGAACCTTTCCTGACGTCCTGCAGAACAAACATATCTGGGTCGTAAAAAAATCCTTCCTCGGCATCCGATAACATTATTGCCAACCTGGGTCAACACATAAATATTACGATTACAGCAAAAAAGCAGGAAAGTAGATGACGTGCTAGGATACACGTAACCTTCACCAGACTCATTTATTAATTTAACAATTTATTCGTAATTTGTTGGAGAAGTCAACATTTAAGAAGGATACAAACTGGCTTCCAATTTACGAAAGTCACATTCCCATTGGAACAGCATCAAATTCGAGACCGAAAAAGATGGGTAAGGACAGCCCTACGAGATTATCGAATGCTTATCCATGAAGCAATCAAATGCGAGACACAAATATCGTATTGGCAACTGATACTTCTACAGCAGGCAAAGTTATGATGGAAACTTCCCTAATGCATAAACGTTTTCCAACAACTTTTTTGAAAAACCGATTTCTTCGTCTTATCTGAGAAAGAATATTGAGGCACTCGGATCGAGCTGGATGGAATATTTTATCATCAATAGCAGCAAATAAGTTTAGGAAGGGATCACAAGTGATGAACTCCTCTAGCACCACAAAACATTTTCTTTGCTCGGGATCATAAACAAACAGAAGAACTCGGCCGAAACCAATATCAGTTCCAGTCTGCAGACAAACCAAGTCCTGTCTAGACTCTCGGGATCGCTGCCAATACTCACTAGACGAGAAAACTCTTGAATCTTTGCAGAAACGAGACCTTAAAGTGTGTAAGCATAAGCGTAATTATAGCAGTATTATCAGTCTTGCAATCTAATCCTGACCTCAGTACACACCGTGCTGGAAACTTTGCTATTGCTTGTTGATGTTCTGGTAGAACACGTGACCTTTCAACTTCAGACCACTTCGGCAAGTAACTCCGGGATGTGAGAGAAAATTCGCAAGGAAATCTGCAAGTTTCTGACTGTTAGTGCAATAAAATCTCCAGTAGGGTCAGTTTTAGTGCAGAAACCTTGTGCTCTCCCCAGAAATCATCTTATCGTGCAATTCGAGCAAATCATGATTTAAGGTAGCCTTGGACTCTACAGATAAGGCATGGATGAGCTCCTTGCGAAGAATAAAACTGAAGAAATAATGTGAACCTCTTAGAAAGAGTTTGGCAATCAGACTCATAAAATTGTTGAACGTTTTTGGATGTTACTTTTTCACTATTGTTTCCTGACAGTTAGTTGTCGCTTGAGCGACTCGTAATTGTAGGCGCCTGTGAAGTGATTCAAAGCCACTAGAAGTCCAGTGATACACTGATCCACACCTGGGTAGATCTTGCAATATGGCGTGATCGATGAAACACTAAATTAGCGAAGTTGGCAATGGTAGTTCAATCATAAGACAAATGTCAAACTTGCACTTAGCGCTCACGTGGGTTTTTAACGTGAATAATGCCTGTGACACGTGCTTCCACAGGATTTTCATTCCAAGGGCTAGCCTTCTTATAGATGCTATATCGTCAGAAGAGAGATTGCTGCTTTGTTCCAAAACACGAATCAGAATCCAATATGCAAGAATTGCGGCACTAGCAAACGAATCAGGACACCAATCCAGCGAAGCTACTATTGGGAAGATGACGAAAGAAATCTTAAAAACGTTTCGTAGCGTTTTTTCATTCGATACTTTCCCCCCAGGGTTGAGCAGGCTTGCGACCGGTCACAATGGGGGTCGTGAAGATGTGGGAAATTTTAAGTAGAAAATTGAAAATTTGGGGGGAGGGTCGTAAAATTTTTTGGAAAAATGGGGTTTATCTCCACACCACTCGAAAAGGTAGCCGTTTCTCCATTCCAAGGTGGGGTTAGAAAAAATTCTGGTCACCAACTCAGACGAAAATTTCGCATCTTCCCCGCTGTTTTTGGGCGGGGAGGTCCGGAATTTCTCGCGCTCGAGGTCCCCCGAGAGATTTTTGGGGCGGGGTTCACATCGGAACAACCGGGGGAGTAGAATCGGAGCTCCCAAGGCTGCCGACGATATCAGGATCATCAACATGTTTGGACAAAGGTTTCAACAATGTTGCTGGTATAAAAGGCTTCTCACCTCACAGTGTGCCTCAGTCGGCTTTTCGGAGCCGGACTTGGAAGGTGGCCTCGAGTCACTTACCAGAAGATCCACCAGATGGCGAAGGATAATTTTGGTTGCCGAGGGGAGGGGGGATATCCCGACGGCGGGGGGGGGGTGTTTTCCAACTGTGGGTCCGGATCCCCACGGTCCACGGTGGGGTGCACCCCCCCGTGGAACGTGGCGGGGGAAGCACCCCCCCCCCCGTGGGTATGAAAAAATGGGTCACCCCGATAGTGTCGAGGCTGAATGAACAGAGCACATGCCGCTAATGGGGAAAGGGGGACACCCGAGATAGTACCGCGGCTGAACTCCCTTTCAATAGGGACTCTCCCGCCGGTTTGTTCGGAGCTGCCGGGGTGGTGTGCCGGCGGAGTATCCCCGTTTCCCCACTCGGGAGATCCTAAATTGTTGTCTGAGAAGGGGGGGGGGGGTCATAAACTTTTGGTCACCGGTCTCAACGGCCTGCTCAACCCTGCTTTCTCCTTTCTGGGATCAGCTCATCGACCGCGAGTCATCACGTATGGGTGAGCATATCGCCCCCCCCCCCCATGTACGACCCAGAACGTCCCATCGGAGCACCTAGGCGGAACTAAATACGGCTATTGTCTATTATGACGAACCTCTCATCCTCTGCACCACCGAGGTGCGCAGTGGTACGACAAACTTTTCGTTCCGAAATAGTGTGTGCATGAATGAACAACATAAAAGAATGTTATTACATAAATAAAACCTAGAGGTAACGTTTGGGGAAACGTGGGTAGCAGCAAGACATAGCTTCATTAGAGCAATTTCGGATAAATAAACATATAATAAACTCACCGCGTCTTTTTCGGACGCCGTGCTGCAACTTAAATCATCAATGCTAAGAATATACTTCGACGCATAGCTGTAATTCTGCGTTCTTTCCAAAGCCGCGGTCAAAGTTTTCACCTTGTGACGAGCCAATTTGAAAGCGGGAATACGATTATCCTTTGACAACAACTCTAAAAATCGTTGTAGCTGCAGTTGAATATGCAATCAAGAGCAAAATATATGGAGCTTCCACCTCGGAACAAATCACAAGTTATCCCCTCGGACACTATGTGTAGGGCATCAGGTCTGCAGACGTCCATTGTAAAAAAACTCATCACTTGCTTCCAACCTAGACGACATTGCTTTTATTAAATAAGGACAGCACTTGGTGCTGTTCGCGGACACTTTTGAAAAAGTCGCAGAATTCCTTAGAATCAGGGATGGACGGTGTTCCGCGTTTCGCTTTCCAAAACCCGCATTTTCAGGCTTTTTGCCGCCGATTTACGAACCCGAGAAAAAATTTCTGTTCCGAGATCCGAAAACCGATTTCCGAGATATCATATTTTTATTCCTGCTTAGATCGCGCACTGGATCCTTTTAATGAATGTAAAATTATGTCAAACAGAAAGCAGTACGCCAGGCGGAAAAAAAGGAGACTCGTTATTTGACGATCTCCATACGCCGCAGCTGGAGCAAAATATTCCAATAAACCAAGAAAGAGATAGAAATTTGACATTGTCTTGAAGACAGCATACTTGTTAGGAAAAGTCGTTGAGCTAACGACGTTACTGGACTGTTATGGCTCCATATAGAATGTTCACGCCGTTGGAAGCGTAAAAAACAAGCCATATAAAAAGAGAAAATTTTGCAGGCTCTACTCGATGCCTTTGAAGTGACCACCCCATTACAAACTTCTCTAGATTGATTGTTTGAATACGGTCACTTAGGTTCTCAGACAGCCGGGGGGGCGTGGAGGGGGGGGTGGGATCCGATTCGGCCGCGATAGGCTCTCGATACGACTACAAAGCGGTGTGGAGAACGATACGGCCGCGTACTTTCCGTGCGCCACGTTACTTTCCGTGAGCCTATGAGCACCGCTACGATAAGCTTTTTACCGCTAGCTCCGCTATTTCCACCAAGCGAGCATGTTGCGGTGTAACTCGCCCACCTCCACTCCACCGCTAAACAACCCGTTATTTTGCTATTCGCATCGGGTATTTCTACTTTCCATACCACCAGTCCCGAACTTCCGATTTGTGAAAATTCGAAACCACTTTTAAACGTATACGCCGCCTCCAAAGGTAAGGCAAGTGGATGTGAATCCGTAACATTCATTTCAGAAATAATGGGAAGTTGTGGTTTAAAATGATAGAGCTACAATGTCCATAGTGCTTACAATATAGCTCACCTGTCAAACCATTTCGTTTTCTTATTGCGTCCTGCTTGATTGACTCGCTATTCCTACGGTCTTGAATTCTCGAACGTGCCGTATAAAAATTGAATCGGCCTCCATCCCTCGAGCCGCGAATCGTGCAAAGGTGACAACCATAATAGGAGAGCCATCGCGGGGAGTCGAACAATTTATTCAGGCCCTGGAACTATTCATCAGTTAAGAACTGAGCCTGTATACTATAGTTGTACAAGTTCGAAAAAAATGTCGAACGACCGAAAATCTAATTTTTTTCGTTCGAAACAATTTCGAACGAACGAATTTCGAAAAACTTTCGAACAGGGTTGAGCACGCCGTTGTGGCGATTTTTGTCGCGGCTACGACCCCCCCATTTTCCTTTTTTCTTAAAAAAATCCCAAAATTTTACGACCTCCTTGGACCAAAATTTTTAAAGCTTTATTTAGTGTCTAATTGACAATTTTATCAAGAAATGTCAATTATCTAAACAGCTTCTCTGTATATAATCTGCTTTTATATTGTTGAAAATGCATACACCTCGCCCGCGACTGACTTTTCCTCACTCATTTTACCTTACCATGTGGTTTGAAAAAAATTCCAAAAATTTTACGACACCCCCCCCTCCAAAAAAAATTTTTTTCATTTTTTGTTCGGATTTTCCAAAAATTTTCGACCCCCCGTTGTGACCAGTCACAACGCTGCTCAACCCTGCCAGGGTTGAGCACGCCGTTGTGGCGATTTTTGTCGCGGCTACGACCCCCCCATTTTCCTTTTTTCTTAAAAAAATCCCAAAATTTTACGACCTCCTTGGACCAAAATTTTTAAAGCTTTATTTAGTGTCTAATTGACAATTTTATCAAGAAATGTCAATTATCTAAACAGCTTCTCTGTATATAATCTGCTTTTATATTGTTGAAAATGCATACACCTCGCCCGCGACTGACTTTTCCTCACTCATTTTACCTTACCATGTGGTTTGAAAAAAATTCCAAAAATTTTACGACACCCCCCCCCCAAAATTTTTTATCATTTTTTGTTCGGATTTTCCAAAAATTTTCGACCCCCCGTTGTGACCAGTCACAACGCTGCTCAACCCTGCTTTCGAAATTCCGGAGGTCGAACGGACGAAATTCGAAACTAATCGAAATTTCGATTTTTTTCAAAATTTCGTACTCTTTTCGAAATTCGTCGAAAATTTCGAACTTTTTCGAAATTTGTCGGAAATTTCTTTTTCCAAATTTGTTCGAAAATATTCCGAACGAATTTCGAAAAAAATTCGAAAAATCGGATTTCGAACGAACAAAAATTGAAAAAATTTCGCAAAAACCTTTCGAAAAATTTTCGAATATTTCGTTCGTGTACAACTATACTGTATACCCTTTTGAAAATTCGCTTTCATTGCTGAGGAGACTCAAATATAAGCCAAACGGCTCACAGCGAAATCAATTACAGCATTTTCCACAACCGGAAAGCATTTCCACGGACGTTCGTGATTATCGCAAACTTCCAATCCACGTGATCCCAAAAGGCAGAGTTCTTCTTTCACCCTAAAATGAGGCACGCATCGCTCATCATAAGGCCTTATAATGATATGTAGTATTACCGAGAAAATAAGTCAGAGAGAAGTCGTCCGCCTGGTTGTCTAGTTGAAAAAAGTATTCCTCCAAGTAGAATATTTTCCACTTTATTCTTCTGCTTGAACGGAAGCCCTTCTAAGCGAAGGTATAGGGGCCATGATTCAGCTCTGAAACGTGAACCCTTTCGTGCACCGAAAATCTCCTAAGGTCACAATGCAAAACCACTTGCCTCGAGAGCTTCTTGAATCTGACACCGTCAGAACTCAAAGTCAACACTATCCTGATTTTCCCATCGCGAAAGTCGTCGCCGCTCTCAATTTGGCCTCTATACAAACTGAAGTCCGAAGTTTCGGCTCTTTTTCCACAATCTTGACACTAAATGGAGACGTCTGGGTTAAAGTTTTGGACTATCACGAAATTTGTTAAAATAAAAAAAGCATTTTTTTTGCTTTCACACATTGATCAATCAAGTCAAAATAATTGATGAGATAAAAGCTACGCGTTGGCAGAGTGCTGGGACGGCGCTTCAAACCTGCCGGGTCGTAGCCTGACAGGCCGAGACTCGACAAATTCGCCGAAGGTTCACCGCGAATTGTATCAGAGGGAGCAACGTACAGCGTGCAAGGTTTGATGTTTCTCGATCAGCATGCTGATTGTGTTGGCCAGCACCAAACGGAGCTGAGGCTCCAATTTCAGCAAGTGAATAGATATACGTTTACCCAATTTGCATCTCTTGACGACGGTTCTGAAGCAATACAAGAAGAGAACTTCAAATCAAACTAAGTTAACTTCAAACATACCTGCTGAGACGGCATTCATCATTACTGCATAATGCATTTTCATTCGTTAATGGCATTTCGCAGCTGTTGCAATAAAAAAGTTTAATATAGTCGTATTTGCACAACAGTTGATCGGCGAAGGCTTTAATTTCGGAGTCGAGCTAAAATTCTACTATATATATTTTGGTAAATTTGTGTGTGCGTGTGTGTGTGTATGTATGTATGCGTTTCTCTGTGTGTTTGTTTGACCGTTTATTCGGCTTGACTTTCAAGACGGGCTACCTTACGGGTACGGGCTCAAGAGCGCGCAGAACGCCGCGGAAAGTGTGCGGGACCCAAGTTGGAGTGGGCAGGACGCCGTAGAAAATGTGCGGGACCCGAGTGGAAGTGCGCAGGACGCCGTAGAAAGTGTGCGGGACCCGAGTGGAAGTGCGCAGGACGCCGTAGAAAGTTTGTGGGACCAAAATGCGATTGCGCCGGACGCCGAAGAAAAAGTGCGGGACCCAAGTGGGAGCGAGCGGGACGCCGTAGAAAGTGTGCGGGACCCAAGTGGGAGTGGGCAGGACGCCGCAGAAAGTGTGCGGGACCCGAGTGGAAGTGCGCAGGACGCCGAAGAAAGTGTGCGGGACCGAAGTGGGTGATCACAGAACTTTAAAATCGTTTTGTGTGACTATAAGAGAGTGTATACCACCCCTTTCTTCACGTCCCCTCCCCCAAGCACCCATTTAAACTGCTTAGCTGTTTATATGCACCAACCTTTCTAAATCGGGTTTATATACGATGGAAATGTGAGTTAAAGGTATCGTACGCGCAGAAAACCGTATATTATTTTTTCATATTTTTGAGTAGCTTGGCCTCTCTAGTGAACGAAAATGTCGAAGGGGCCCATGAAAAACCTTCATTTGTAAAGAAAAGTCAATCGGAACACATTGTAAATACGAATTTGAATTTCGCGCCAAAATCCTTTTTGAAGTTTTTCTGCTTTTGGAGGCCTCGTCACTGTCATTCTCGGAGTTTTTCTGCATGTGGAGTTCGTAACGGAACTTCTTTTCATGTTGTCTTACGGTTGCACCAACATTCTAGGAAAAAGTGCTAGATGACTGGTGAAAATTGGTGGCGGATCTTCATCTTTGACGCCTTCCAACCTCATTGCCCAACGTTTTTGACGCGCCAGAGTTTACCAGTGTGGTCTACCGGGCTCAATCATGAAATTGAGCCGGAAAAATGAAAATTGATTTCCAGCGCGAACGATGCCTTTAATCAAAATATGCATCCAGAAAACACAAACATCATTACACTTCCTTTGGCAATAGAGGTAACAGGGTGTCGGTTGGTCATGGAGGCATTTACTAAATCTCAAACAGCGGTTGTCTTTATCATGACAGAAATGAATATAAATGAACCACCACTTTAGGACTTCCTAAAACTAAAGAAGGGTCGGTGTGCAACTGCATTAGAAAGGAGTTTAGCAGGGTTTGCAAGGTTTGAAATGCTTTGTAATTTCTGATTGCTCGAGTGTTGTCGTCGAAACCAGCTCATGGGCCGGCGCAACCGGATTCCAGCGACAGAGGCCGGCGATAGCCGGCAAACGTGAGATCTTTTGTACGCCACTTCACATAGAATCAGCGGATTTCGATTCATTCCCCTTATACTCAAGATGCCGGCGAAGCCGGCAAATGGGCCGACGTAGCCGGATCCCAGCGGCAGAGGCCGGCGTCAGCCGGCCGACGCCGCTGGTAGGAAGAGAAGTTGTGAGTAAGCGATTTCGAGAATTGGAAAATTATTGGGTTGTCTGAAAAGTTTCCCGCCACCTGACTATGCATGTTTTCAGGAATCTGGAAGTTCGGTCACACTAAAAGGGACTACACTTGAAAATGAACATTTTCACTCAGACTGTAGCTCCATCTCGCAACCCTCCACAGTCCAGATTACAGAATTGGCAGACGCATTAATTCATTCATTCAACGACTTTATTTTGGAAATATTGAAACACTAGCGAGACCTATCGAAGTTTTCGCTCAAGAAAGCTGCTACGTGCATTCCTGACGCAGATTAGTTTGTCATAACGGTGTCAACTGACTTCCGTCTACCTAAAAGTTGCTGCCCGGAGTCTGTCTTAAGTATCATTCCATAGTAATAAAGGAGAGTCGTGTCTGTCCGTCCGTCCGTCCATCCGTCCGTCAGTCAGTCAGTCAGTCAGTCAGTCAGTCAGTCAGTCAGTCAGTCAGTCAGTCAATCAGTCAGTCAGTCAGTTAGTCCGTCACTTTACGGTGTGCATTCTGTAATTGCAGACTTTTCTGTTTTAGAAGGGTTACGCCCGAAACAACCGAACGGTACGTCGTAGAAAGTCAGCGGGACATCAGCGGGAGTGCGCCGGACGCCAAAGAAAATGTGCGGGACTCATAAAAGGGCGCCGGACGCCGAAAAAATTTGCGGGACCCCAATGGCAGTACGCCGAGCGCCGTAGGAAGTGTATGGGACCCATTCAAGAGCGCGGCACGCCGAAAAAAGTGTGTGGGGCTCCAGTGACAGTGAGCCTGACGTATGTGGGACCCAATTAGGAGTGCGCCGGACGCATACGTTAATTTGCGGGTCCCATGTAAGAGTACGTCGGAAGTCGGAGAAAGTGTAAGGGACGCATGTAAGAGTGCGTTCGACGCCATAGAAAGTGTACGGCGCCCATGGAGGCGTACACCCGACGCTATGAAAAATGTGCGGGGCCCGTGTTAGAGTGCGCCGGACGCCATATAAAGTGTGCGGGACCCATGAAGAGTGCGCCGGACACCATGTAAAGTGTGCGAGACCCATGAAAGAGGGCTATGGCGAAATAGACAAAAAATCTTGGGGACTCAAGCCGATTATAAAAGTTTTCTAGGTTTTAACCCCGATTTTGTTGTATCTTAGCCACCGCAGAGCGGTGTGTCTTCACTCACACACCGTTCTTCTCCAGAGACCAGCGGCTGAAAATCTGAACCTACTTTCCCAGCTTCAGCCGCTGATCTCTGGAGAAGAACGGTGTATGAATGAAGACACACCGCTCTGCCATCCTTCTATACCTTACCCCTTATCAACTGTCTTAGATATAAGGATATATTAGAGTGCAATTCTTTACCGTAGACAAATTCCGAAGTTTTATGAAAACATTCAAAACCGGATGACGTTAAACTTTTCCGAGTACAGTTGACGCTAAACTGTTGGGCGTGTCGGTGTAGTATATGACTCTGCGCGTCCATACAAAAATGATAAGGTGATTGAACTAGGGATAGAACCGAATACTTACTCAAAAAAATTGGAGTAGCCGATCCGATTGGATTCCCGCATTAACAATTTCAAACTCAACTGCCAGACAGTACTCACAGGTATTCTTTCAGCGCTCGGCGCTGCAATTTTACAGACGGTTTCCAGCTGCTTCCGCATTTGCTGTCCAACACCGTAATGTATGATGAAGCATGACAAGTAAACCATCCTCTGGTGCAAGTCTGAAACATATTTAGAGTGCTTTTCAACAGTGAGCCGTCAAGAGGCGCAACAAAATAAGATACGGTGGAACTCATCCTCATTCTATGAAAATACATATAAGCTTTATCTAATTCTTATCTTTACCTCGCTTATTTATCGTGATTAGTGAGAGTCTAGGTCTTTTCACGACGTCCCGATGACGTCATCAGAAGCCCGAAGCACTTTTCACGACGTTCCGATGACGTCATCAGACTTTTCATAAAGTCCCGATAACGTCATCAGAAGCCCAAAGCACTTATCCACCTAATCACCCCCATCCCTACTCACCTACAAATCCTTATCCCTACTCAAATCTTTATCCCTACTCACCTACAAATCGACTACTAACCAGCTAACGTACCCCCTACCAAACATAGGTCTGGGACCAGTCATGGCTAGCTTTTCGGCCCCAGGGGTGCATCACTAGTTGGGGAGGGGGCACTCAGAATTGAAGTAAAGAATGAATGATACCACCTTCGGCAATCGAAATGATTCTAAGGAGTTACTAGGAAGCTAGGAGTGGTAACGCTAAAGAGCATCTGATTGTCATCGAGACAAATTTTCATTATCATGGATGGATCTTTCCATTTTTCATGGATGAATCTCGGGTGCCCCTCCCCCAAACAAGTTTTGTACCGCCGCAGACGCATGTAATGCATTGCACACTTAAAGGCAGTGTTCACGATAAATTTCACTTCCGATATCTCCACGGCTTACGGAAGGTCTGGTGCCCTTTCGAGCAAGGCATGCTTAGAAAGGACACGAAAGACGCGTTTTTGAGCCAAAATAGGCCCTCCCTTGTTGACGTTGATTTTTGACCGTGGAGGAATTGACCGCTAGAAGGATGATACCTATCAAAGCAATGAAGCGATCAGCTCACTTATCAGCACTTCCTTCACTTGATCATTTCTATAATCTGAGTCTTCATTTGTTCTTTTCAAGGGGCGGATCTGGGGCACGAGGCGTGTCTGGGCCACCAAAACGCTTGTTCACAGCCGTTATTTTGCCACTCCTGGCTCGTTTTCTACCGTTCCTTTGCCACTGGGAGCCTAGGATCCTTCTCGCCTATCATGCTGAAATCGCGCCGCGCCACGGAAGAGTAGTCGTGGCGAAGTGCGACGCACCATAGCGCCTCCTCCTGCTGCGATGGCACCAGAAATGCGAAACCCTTATTTTTCATGGTTTTTGTATGCACATTCGAATGAGGGTATACAGTTCACCTCCGCTCTGCCGTTCAGTCCGCAAAGTGCACGTTGATTGCGAAATCGTGGTGCGGCGCGGTTGCGAGTATCCTCAGACAGAGATGTAGGATCACGCGGGCGACGAGATCACCCGGACACCAAAGGCAAAAACCGCCCGGGTGATCCCACATCCCTGTCTGAGGATACTCGCAACCGCGCCGCACCACGATTTCGCAATCAGCGTGCACTTTGCGGACTGAACGGCAGTGCGGAGGTGAATTGTAGCTCCTTTTGGATTACATAAATGATTTTTGCACTTCTGTACATATGAGTATAAAGGATTTACCTTATACCTCAGAGTACTTATTGAAAAGAATGGAATAGAGTCTACATTCGCGGCAACATAGTTCGAACGTTTTCAATGTTTGGTGGAAAAATTATTCTGACTCTTCTTTCGATTTGGGGAGGTTTTGCAGGTAATTTATGGGGTATTCCAGAAACATCTGGAAATTGGCGCAAATTTCCTATTCGGGTGAGGGGGGAGCACGAATCAGCACATATATAAATAAGAGGAAACACTCTTTGTGCAGTTCACTGACTCAAGCTTCACTTTGCTAATTTTTTTTCAACCTCTGAAACTACAGCAAAATAATCGTTCATGTAAACCATAACAGCAATTTCGACCATCTTGTTTGCATTTCCGATGTAAAACTACGTTTCATACTTTCCATATGGGACGCTGAACACGAATGATGAGGATGATGGGAAGATTTCCTCCAATACACTGGATAATGAACTGTTCTGCCACGTAGCCGAAGAATTGGTCAGCGCCTAATTTTTCACCCAAGAAATCTTTGCATCCAACCCGGGGTTTCCCTCCCCTTCTACAACCCTTAGAGTTTAAGGACCTAAGAGGTGAATTTTCCACACAAACTGAGGTTTTTGATTTGAGTATAACGCCACGTATCAGGCCACCAACAGAGTTGGTCGATCGACTGAGTCCCACCCCGTCAATACGCATCGAAAGAAGGACAGACGGGTGCAGAAAAACCACCCAATGAGCCCGTCTGAGACCTTCTGGGGCCGTATGCATATCGCCCCCGGCGGGACAGGATGGGAGCCTCCATTCCCTCGCGGGGAGTTTCCCGGCGGGTATAATGTGGGGAGTCCCGCGATGCGTAGTGGGGGTCCCCCTGACTCTCCCCGGCGGGAGAATCCCCGCGCCGATGAAATTGATTTGCGTCGAATAAAATGCTGTGTGCAATTGCGGCGTGACGGCATCACGCGCGCGTCCTTTGAAGTTACAGTTAGGCCTCTTTCAAAGTTCGATCGCCGCGCGACGCGACGGGATGACAACCATGAGCATCGATCGAGATGGCGTCGCACTTTGATCTGTACACATACCATCGCGGCCATCCGCGATGGAAGTGTAAAAAAGACCTTACAATCCTTACAAAACGATCGTTTCATTTCTATCGTAGTCACACAAAAGGACTGCGGAAAATGGAAATGGTTCACATACCAACAATAATTTCAAAAAGCCAGATGGTGCCATAAAAGTTGCTGGTAACATTGGGGGGGGGGATAATTTACCATAAACAATTCGTTAATGTGGTTTGTTTCGGATTCAGCAGGAGGGGGGAGGGGCGGTTGGCCATCGCACTTGGCCACGCCCATTTTTCCGTGCTGCCGCGGAACTTTGGCACCGGTTTTCGTCCCCCTTCCAAATCAGGAGAGTCGTTGCGGCGCGGAAAAACGGGCGTAACCAAGTGCGATGAGCAACCGGCCCCTCCGCTGCGTTAGCGCCGGATTCTGATTACAAAAACTATTCCATTCTGTTGAAATAGCCACAAAAAATGACAACAAGAAATTTTGAAGAACGTCAATTCTTGAAACAAAAATCACGTAGGGTAGAAAATCTATGAAAAGATTATGAGAGCATATTTTTTTGCAAGAAAACCTTAACATAGCTGAAATAATTACAATGAAAAAAAAACGATTTGGCTCGAAAAGGAGGATTTTGCTCAAAACAGGTCTTATCCAGGAAATTGCACACTATAGAGGAAAAAATTTGCTAAGGAAGTCTAAAGTTCTCTATTCCCCCCCTGGTCTAAAGTAGGGAGACGTTGGGAGCCCCCCGCCGGGGAGGTGGGTCCACCCGCCGGGGCTTGGAGACATAGTACATCGTGGGGCTCCTGCCGTGCCGGGGCCCGTATCCCCGCTGGGGCGATATGCATACAACCCCTGCTTGCGTCCGCAACCCATTCTGTCGATGCTGGTGTTCCACCCGCACAAGAGGAGGGCCAGTGCACCCGAGGTCGGTCCCCCCTCTCGGGACTTAGTTGGTTTTTTCGGCCAAGTCTGGCGGGTGCTTCAGGGTTTAGGCGCTATTCATACACCTCAATACCAATGCGGACCATGCGCGAAGCGAGGGCAAAACGTTGGAGCATGGATAACTTCTACGCGCGTCAGGCGCTTGGGAAACTACGAATACTCTAGAGGCAACGTTTCGGTGGAGCGGCTTTAAGCAGGCTCTAACTCAGCCGGGAAACACACGTTCACTATCATGGTAGCAAACGTTCACTATCATGGTAGCAAAGTATAGCGCTGGAATGTTTTCAAATTATCAAATATATTGAAATTCATGATGAATCTATAGTGAAAAATAAGAAAAAGCCGTTACGGATGTCGCCGCCGTGGCGCAGCTCACCGCGGACATGGCGTCAGGCCACTCATACTAACACGCCACGCCCACGAACGCTTGCGTTGAGAAGTATACTGTGCTTCTCTGGGCCAAATTCCGGTCCGCAATTGCGTCTCGACACGCTTTGCGGCCGCGCGCTTTCGAGTCGGAAGAGTTTTCAGCTCCTCAGCCGCCGATCTGTCGACTCTAGGTGGGTTTTGAAAACTGGAAAGTAAACAAAATTTGAGTAAACTGTATAAGAAAGCCACATCGAGTCCGCTTTGGCGCTGGAAACTCGACTGACTCGGTCGCGTGCGGCCGCAAAGCGTGCCGAGACGCAATTGCGGACCGGAATTTAGCCCAGATAAGCACAGTAGATAGCACCATACTGAACCGCGGCGCGAACCAGCTCTCACAAAATCGCTCTATAGGAACAATCAAGAATTGCGCTTAAAGCTGCGCGTATAGTGTGTGACTACACCACGCACAAATTTTTTGTTGTTGGATCTCTTTTTCAGCCTGAAGGGTGGAGACGAAATCAAGAACACCATGGGTACTCTTTCGGATTAGGCGACCCACTATAGAAACTTTTTGAGAATCGTCCATCAAAGTTGAGCAGGTTTGCGACTCGGCGCAACCCGGGGGTCGTAAAAATTCTGAAAAGAAATTTTGACGGAAAGTGAAAATTTGAGAGAGAGCTCGTACAATTTCTGTAGAAAAAGGAATTTTATCCAAACCACCAAGCTAAAATGTGGTAGTAATAGTCGCCCTCTGCTAGTAAAAAAAGGCTGCGGCGCCATCACAGATGTATCTGCAGAGGCCGTCATGAAATTCTACGTTACGGTGGGCATAAGCTAGTTTGGGCAAAGTATAAAGTATACTCAAGTCAAAATTTCTATTCAAAGGTTATTCGTTGTGCTGAATGCAAGTTTGATGTCTATTTGGCGGAGGGGGGGGGGGTCGGGATGAGCGGAACACCGATTTCCGCACTTCCGCGGTTGCGGAAACAAGAGCAAAATCACTTTTGCTACAGGAACTAATTGCGGAAATAAGACATCTGATGTGAAATGGCGTACTTGTGCACATTGTTACGGTTTCCGCATTCAATCTGTTCTTGTTGCCGCACCTGCGAAAGGCCGAAAACCGGAAATCCGCTCATCCCTGGGGGTGGATCGTAAAACTTTCGTCAATATTTTAGACAACAGGTAAGGAGGGCCGTAGCTCCCCCGGAATTGGCGCAACCGCCTGCTCAACCCTGTTGTCCATGAACCAAAGCCGTCGATAAATTCAATATCTCAAAAGCACACTGGACTGGTTTGACCGAAATAATCCTTAGTTTCATTGAGTTCCTCAGTGTGTCACCCAATACGAAAGAGTACAAAACTACTTGAATATACCGTCACAACCATTATCGTCGCCTTAGCGGCGTTTGCCGCGTTTTATTATATACCCATTTTGGTCGGGGAATCAATGCCGGACAAGCATTCTCATTTGCAAACAGGGTTTGGCGCGTGGTGTGGAGCTCCGCAGGGGGTATCTAGGCTGCGGGAAGTGGAGGGGTCGGAGCTCCGTCGTGAGACCAAGTGAACCACTCTGAATGGGGCTATACACTGTTTAGGATCTTTTTACGCGAAAAAATCTGATAATCTGACAAAATCGCCAACAATTTTACAAAATCATGGTCCCGGAGGAGGGGGCCTCAATCAAAATGGCCTTCTCTACACCTCGTGCAGTACCCTGTTTGCAAAGGCGGCAATAGGCAACCCCCACCTATCTTTTAACATTCGCAAACACTGGTTTCGGCGTAACTCACAAAGCGCCATAGCCGCTGCCGCTAAAGGATGAAAAGCGGACGAGAGCCATCGCTCTCGGCTGTGAACGGGTAAGCGAAAAATACGTAACGAATTGCGCGCCCCCACCTGTGGACGCACTCTGAGCAAGGGCTAAGCAACACTTTGGAACAAATGCGTTCCAACGTTGCGATCCTACCCCCCCCCCTCGTGACGGTAGTTTGCGACACCTCCCTAATCGACAAGAGTCAAATCCGTCATAGGCCCCGCTCACGTGGCTGGAGGTTCAAATGCTCGTCAAAACTACAACTCTCCAAACAGCAGAAAAAATAATTTTTCGGCGCCTTCCAGTGTCACAGGCAACGCACTGAGGGGCCGTAATTCAGCGCTTCGGTAAAGTAAGCGAACGCTGGAGCTAGAAAAAAATTTGGCCATTTAGAGCGAAAAATTGAGATTTTTGCCCTTCGAAAATCGGTGTGAACCCCGTATATTCCCAAATGGTCAAAGCAGCCGCAGTTTTTGGTTCTGAAATACAGCAGTTGGGCAGGGTCAAGCGGGGCGTTGCGTGATTTTTTGAAATCAGAGCGACCCTCCCCCCGCACCACCCTCAATTTTTCTTACAAAATTTCAAAATTTTCGCGATCCCCCCTCAAGGGGCGCTATTTTTGGGCAGTTTTTATTTGTTTACTGAAACTTTCAGACGCCGAAAATTCGTTCATTAGCCGGGCTCAAGCGTCTTAAACCTGAGCAATGCTACGATTCTTCCCTCTGGTGACCAAAAATATCGAGAACTTTTGGGATAGCTTCACCAAATTTTCATTTTTGAATTGAAATTTTTGCGATCCCCCTAACCTTCATTTTCGGACCGAAATTTTTGTAACCCTCCCCCCTCATTGCGGAATTTCGTAATCCCGCTTGACCTTGCAGTTGGGCAGAGGGTGTTCCCATCGAAGGGTCGTAGAAAAATCCCGGTGAAGGGTCTTCACCGGGATTGATTCAAATATTTCTTTCGAAAATCAAAAAAATTATGAAAATAAGAGAGAAATCTAGAAAAAAAAGTGTTTGAAGAAAAATGCAGGTAAAGATGTTTTTGATACCCATTCGGTAGGTGCACCTTCTGCTCTTAGTTCGACTCCTAGAAGAGGAAACCAGGCTACAAAGGTCATTTGGAGAAAGCGGCTTTCCCACACCTTTTCTCTCCAACGAGTGATTTTTTTAACACTTCTCGCCCTGAATGATCGGCCTTTTTCTAGCTCTAATTTCAAGGTTTAATAACCCACTGAGCTCTCGTCGTCCTATTTCCCTTCCTTCCATTGTGCCGACTTCTAATCCTGCATCTTCCACTTCTTGTCCATTCTCGGGCTCGTGTACATCATCCAGTAATTCGACAGCTTCTTCCTCTTCGTTGCCGGGCAACGCTGGAGCTATTGCTGAAAGATATTAATCGCATTAATTGAAGTAATTGAAACCAAACGAACGGAATTGGAAAAAATGGGCAGAAAATGAGCGAAAACTGTTAGTGTTAGTCCCTCAAGCAAAACTGGAACCGAACCGCGCGACATCATAGTCACACATCCCTTGAATAGAGGAAGGGGCCAGTGACGACGAGGTGCAGGAGTGGTCGCGTGAGTGATGACGGGTCAAAGTTTCCTGCTGACTGAGAACTTATTGACCGGGTTATTCCTCCTGACAGAGCATTTCCGGCAATTTCCGGTGAAGCTACGCCCTCCCCGTTGAACAATCTTTTATGAAAAATCTCAAAATTTTTACGACACCGCTCCCGAAAAGAAAAATCCTCAAGCTTTTTGAGAGTTAAAAAGTTCGAAACAAGTCAAATTTGTGGTTAAATTTGGTCAAATCGAACGAGCCAACCCCACCAATTTTTCTTTTTTTTCTAATTATTTCCAATTACTTTACGACCCCCGATACGCCGAGCGGCAACCCTGCTCAACCCTGCATTCGAGTAAGGTAAAGAGTTAGAGAAAGAACCATCAACCCCATATTGGAAATTGTACCACCTGTAGTCAGCAACACCGAGATGGAACTCGGTAGGCGGGCTAGAAGTACCCTTGCCTCGTTACGCTGCGGTCATACCCCTATGCTGATGTCATACTTGAATAAGATCGATTGCAGTAAGCCTGACGAGTGCCCGGACCGTGGTAGCCGTGGCCATACGACCGAGCACCTATTCGATTGCCTAGAGGCCCACCACACTGACAACAATGAATTTGTGGACGAATCCAACTTCAGTCGCCCATTTCTTGAACCTTTGACAAAAACCTTACTGCGGCTGCAATGAAGAAGAGAGAACCATAGCGAAACCGGACTGTATCCCGTCGAATTTAATGTGCGCGCCCGGACCCGGAAAAATAGTTGTTAGACGAAACTTACAATCAATCTCAGCGAGCGATACGTAGTGCCGAAACTTCTTGGTCGGAGGCGGACAGGACATCGAGGTGGCTGATCTATAAACATAGGATTGCGGGTGCTATAGCAGCGAGGGGGGCAACTTGGGCATCGCATTTGACAACGGCCATTTTTCCGTCTCGCCGCGCGATTTAGGCACCAGCCTAGATTTTTCCTCCCCCTTCTGAATCAGGAGAGTCGTTTCAGCGCGGAAAAAGACGTCGCCAAGTGCGGTGGCCCAGTGACCTCCACCCTCGCTGCGATAGCATAGGATTGCGAGACATCAGGGAGCAGGAACAGTAATAGAGGGAAATGATCACAACCTAGCAGGAAAAGTTGGGAGAAGGATACGAAAGCATGGCGTATCACTTGTATCCAGATAGTTACACTTGTCAAACGGTGGACGCTAAAATTCCTTCCGGGCTGATCACGGGGAGCCCACTAGGTGTCAGACGAGGATCGGGCCTACCGGGCGGATCGAGGTACGCAGCCAAATTGTGGTAGGGATGGAGAGCAGCGATACCAGTCACGATCGGACCACAGGTATCTAGAAATTTGTCGGTCGGCTCGCGGTTGATCCTAGAAACCGTAAGCGTATCGAGGGTAGTTCCTCCCAATATGATATGGGCGCTTCCAAAAATCTCCAGATAAAGCGTTGCTACACGAATGATGTGGTTGAGGCATTGGTCTCTTCACCTTGCCAAAAAAGAACTCGGCTCTCCGACGCCGGTTCTGTAAGGTCACATCGATTTACTACTATCCAACGAATCCCCAATCAGGAACGCTCGACTCAGCTCGACAACGATTTTGTTGAGACCACGTCGTCTAAACACGATTATCATCAAGCTGCGTGCTGCGACAGCGGTTGTCAGCAAACGCAGAGCGGAATTTTCCTTCGAACAGTGAATTATACTCCAGCTTTACCCTTCAAAGGCACCGTCCAACCACGAGCCACGGTCAAAACTTCCCTGCCTGCCCGCGATCCACGGTACCCCTGTTCGTGATTGGACCTGGAATGGTTTCTTGGCACGCCTGATCGATCGACATGTGCGACATATTCGCAACGAAAACGTCACGTGATCGACGGCTAAACATCTAGTTCGCTGTTTACCCGAGGTATGGCGCGGGGTGTAGGTATCCGTTTCGGGGGCTAGAGCTGCGCAAGGGTGGATGGGGGTCTGAGCTCCGCCCGGAGACCAAGTGAATCAGTCTCAATGTGGCTATGCACTCTTTGATATTTTTTTTGCAAAGAAATAGATTATACCGTCAAATTACATGAAATCTTCCTCGTCCGTGATCTAATTCACTGTTAGTGTCTTGTTTGTTTTTTTTTTCTAGTGGTTCCTCTCCTTTAAATCTCACATATTTTAGAATAAATTGTTCTTTTCAAAATTACGCAAAAAGAAAAAAAGCACTAAATAACGCTTGTGGGGGGGGTCTGAGGAAATCGTCAACATTTTGCTCCTGGAGGGGGGTCTGTACCCTGGTTTCACCGAATGGATCTATTCCACACTGACACTATCTCAAAACAGATTAACCGCACACAGAGTACGTCTCAAGAGCTTAGTTGAAATTAAAACTCCCGCCGAACGCGAAAAACGACGCTGCGGACGTAAATTTTCAATCGTTTAAAAAACCTTCAATCACGAAAGTTTTACCGCGACAGGCACGGAGGTGACGAATATGTCGAACGCATCGATCGAGCTGGCACGCCAAGAATCCATGCCTGGTCCCGCCACGAACAGGGGTATTATGCATCGGGGGCAGGCCGGGAGATTTTAACCGTTTATGGCTGGTCAGTCCGACCTCAGGGGAAATTTTGGTATCTACTGATATTCATCCTTTATCAGGCGTTTTATCGACAGCTGGCTGCCCACAGCTCCATTGTTAGGGCTGGTTATCGACAGCTGTCTGGTCGCAGCCACATCAAGACCCCTGTTCATGTGCGAGCGAGCGAGCGAGAAGTGATGAAGGGTGGGGGGCACTACCTCAGGTACTCAGGACGACGGCCGGCGAACCTTTCCCAACTGGCCCGCGGTCTCCGTCCTCCGGCCGCCCGCTTTTGGTTCGCCGGTCAGCTTCACGTCGATGGCCCGCTGACCTTTTTCAGCTGGCCCGCCGACCTTTACCAGCTGGCCCGCGATAATTATTTGTATTTTTGTTTACCTCAAGCATGTCACCCCAGCCCCACGGCGGAGACGCCCCGCCTCGGTCCGCCGCATTCTGCGGTGAGGAATCACCCTCCCCGCGGCGAAAACCGACCCTCCCAGCCGTGGGCATACCCCTATCCCCTCAACGGTCAAAAATATGCTGGCCTCCGGAGAGTGACTCGAAGTCACCTTCCAGGGCCGGCAAATGAATGCCGATTGAGGACTCTAGTGAGAAGAGGCGCCTTTCATACCGGCTGTGCACGTGATAACCACGTTACGACGAGATCAGTCGTGATCATTATTATCACAACCGGCCGAATTGAAGATGGCGTGGCGTGTTTTGTGGTTCGCGGGCGAGCCAATATCCGCGCTGCGTGTGCGTCGCATGAAGCATGGTTCGCCGCTGGCCGGCACCCTAGAAATGTGGGGCGCCGGCCGTCGTTTTTGGCATAGAGGTTCGCCGGCCGTCGCCCTGAGTACCTGAGACGCAGTTTGACCGCGCACGCGACCGCATCGCATAGGCTGCGACGAGGGGGGTGCGCAGAGTGTCTTGCCCGTCGCGGAAATCGCAAATCCGCGGCGAAGCTCGCTGTGGAATGCGAGACGATTGTGATTTTCAAGCGATTTTGCGAGTTACTAGAGATTTGCAGTTTCTTTGCTAATCTTTGCGATCAATTCACGATACTAATCAATCCTCATATTAGTCAACATTTCAACTCTGTCAGCACCATCATTCAAAGTTTTGAGAGCTATTTTGGGTGCTATGTGGGAAGGGGGGGGCCACTATGGCGCGATGGACTTGGCCACGCCCATTTTACTGTGCCGCACTAAATTGAGCACCTACCCGGGGTTTCCCTCCCCTGCCAAAATCAGGAGAGTCATTGCGGCACGGAAAAATGGGCGTGGCCAAGTGCGATACAACAGTGGCCCCCCCTTCCCACATAGCACCTTTTTAATTTTCTATTCCCTAGACATAACCGGGTGTGACAAAACCATCTTCGTTGTGCATATTTGTTCATTTTAACCTAATGACAGCAAAAATTAAGTTAGTACGTACAACTGATGGTGTTTGCATCATTCACGGCTGAACACTAGTGTTCTTGTGTAAAAACGGACGCAGTAAATAACGAATAGTTGGAAAACTGAAAGCAAACTGAACAAAATAAAATGGGCGTGGCCAAGTCCATCGCGCCATAGTGCCCCCCCCTTCCCACATCGCACCATTAAAAAAGCCAACAGATAAATGAGAAAGAAGGAAGAAAAAGCAAGTACTGTACAAAAAAACAACGAAAAAAGAGTGGGTGGCTTCAAAAACACACGCCGCCGAGCGTGGTATGCTCCGCGCCGCGACGCCAGGGGATCGTGTCAGGACCAATGCGAAACCCGAGCAGGCTGCACTGCGCCTTTCGCTCTGTCGCTAGAGCACGTCAGTCGCCCGGACAGCGACCGAACAGGGGCCGTCGGTTGATTTTTCAACCGAACACCAACCTCGACCGCATTTTCAGCCTCGGCTGCTGTCCGGGCGGTGACGTCATAAGTGGGAGGAGCCGGTCCCGCTCGGAGCGACCAAATGCCTGAGATAGTATTGTATTTGAATCTGTTCGATACCAGTACTATTTCGAAAGATGGGATTATTTGAATGTATTCGTTATTCTGTTTGGTATTATTAGTCGCCAGTAAACCTACAACGCAACATTTGGCTGCTGGGGACCCGCGGGACCCCAAAGGATGTGACCCCGTTAGAGAATCGGAATTTTTGGCCAGCGCCTCACCATTTCGCAACAGAGCGCTGTCTATCTTCACCGTTGCACATCTTTACGCTTTTCATGAAGAACATGAAGGAAAGGGAACCAATGAAAGGAAGAATTCTCTGAATCCTATTTATTGGTACAAATACAGTTTTGTCACTCCAATACTATAAAAACGCCGTCAAACAGATGCGAGAACAACGGATGGCTAAGCATAAAGTCCAACCGTTGGCGACTTTTCAAAACTACTTGAACCTCTTCTCGGATGTGTTTTAAAAAAGAATGCTATTAAGAGCAGCGTGAGCTCATCAAGGAAAGAGATACAGAGTCCAATTTGCTTAAAAGTTTGACTGATTTCACCCTGTCGCCAACTGTAAAGCGTCGTTGTGACATTATATATTTTGGCTTCCAGGAAGCATTCGTGTATGCCATGGAAAATTAATTCATCTATATGAATTTTTGAAGTTCTATCCCATAGTGGTCCAGTAAGTCGCGACTTTCCTCGATGGTCGAGCACTTTAGGTCCGAATCAGGATAAGATTTTCTGAAACATTTCCGAACTGGAGTCCTCTGCTCAAACTGATGTTTCCATAAAGATTGAATGTTTGGCTAGCCGACAACCGTCATACTTGTGATGTTCAGTACAATTTGGTGACAAAGTCTTCACAACTGTACTCGACGGTATTACATGAAACAGCATTCAGGTTAATTTCGAAACGGGTGAATCAAGCAGAAGAAACGGTACTTTTTGGCGAAAAACAATAAAACGTGAATCTGTCCAACGGGGTCACCCCTTCATGGTCCCGCGGGTCCTCAGCAGCCAAATGTTGCGTTGTAGGTTTAGTGGCGACTTGTATTAGTCTTGAAGGTATCGCACGCGATGGCGACCACCTACCTTTTTCGTAGCTGATTTTTCTGTTGAGGCCGTCTGGAAACGCAGGGAGAGTTGTTTGGGTCGCCAAGGCACAACTGTTATTATATAGGAGGTTGAAAGTCTCAAGTTTGCCAGCCATCGTATCGTCAATCAATGAACGGGGGGAAGCCGCGACGCTGCTTGGTGGGAAAAATTGCGCACGGAAATCTAAAAGAGAATGGCTATTGATCAAATGGTTTTGCACCCTATTACTGAGCACGGCTTCCTACTTGATAGACACTGATGAAAAATGAACGACTTTCATGCGATCCAGAACAACTGTTCGAAAAATCGATAAGGTGCCAAATCGAAAACCACCACCGTTGACTTTTTTCAAACTTGATTTTCTTCCCAAGCTACTGTATTCTAGAGGCCCTTTAGCCATTTTCGTTTATTAGAGGGGCATGTCCAATCAAATTTTTGAAAAGAAACTATGATTTTTGTGCGTACGATACCTGTAATTACATAATAAAACAAATCCTACAATCCTGAATCTAACGTGATGCATATCGTCTCAGAAATATGTGCTGCCAGAGGTCAACCGTTCTCTCCTATAAAAACTCAACATCGGTTTCTAGCAACGTCGTCTTGCAGCGGATGTTGGCGAGCAGCTAATGTAATTTCTCTCAGGAAAACATGTGCTACTATCTTTTCACTTGCTCTTTTAGATGTACTTCTACTAAAAAAGTTTTTCGAACAGCGACTGTACTTCTTTTTTCAGCCCTGTTTTTCTCACAGTAAGTCTTTTCATTCTCAAAAAAAAATGTTGTAGCACTATGAGGCTTTCGAAAATTAACCAAAACAATACGTTCAATTCGCAAACTCGTTTGATCATGTTTTTCCTAAATTTGGGTTTTTTTTATTTTCGACTACTTTCTGATTTTCAATTCTCTTAAAAACCACCATTCTTCAACTTTTTCTGAGATTCAAAAAAATCAGGTATGTAAAAACCACATTTCTCCTTTTTTCAGATATCAGAAAAAATCTTTGCTTTTTAGAGTTCGAAATTGGATAAATAACACATTACGTTTTTACACAGCTTCATCGAATTAGAAAATTCGATTCGACTCGATGCACTGAGCAACAATACTCAGAAAAATGAAAACATGTTACATGTAATATAAAGTGTAAGATACTTGAGACATTCAAGTATATTACCTTTATATCGCACGTAACCTACACTTATATTACATGTAACATACTTTTATATTTCATGTAACTTAATTGTAGCTGCAAGTTGAAGCTCGGTGCTTCAGGGGTTGGAGCTGCAAGTTTCAGGTCACTGCTTCAGGCACGAAGCAGCAAGCTTTAAGCTTTCTTGGACATCCCAGGAGCTTAAAGGTCGCTGCTTCATGACTGAACCAGCAAGCTTGGATTCCACAGCTTCATACAAGAAGCTGTGGGCTTATGCTTGCTTCAAAAAGGTTGCACGTCGCTCCCGTTAGTCCTCCCCTCGATTGAAGCGAACCATGAGGAGGGAGTGAACATCGACTCGGCCAGGGCGAGTGACCACCCTGTCGAATGTCAATGAAATGGGCCTGCGCTCATAGGTAAGCTATGAGACGGCCCGTATGCTGTGCAGGTTTGCAGATGTTCAGCATGGGCTCTCAGTTGCTGGAGATATTTGAATTATGTTACACTTATACTACATGTAATTTACTTGAGTAGAAATAATTCACATGTAACTTACATTGACCGAGATGTATTACAAGTATATGGTAATCGTCTCTTATTTTACAAGTATTATGTTTTCACCATCGAAAACATATTACGTGCGACATTCTTAGAAAAAGAAAAGCACGTCACATGTAATATAAAAGGCCTGAATTAATATACATGTAATATAAATTGGCCAATGTATATTACTTGCAAATTATCTCGACCGATGTATGTTACATGTAATAAATCGGTCCCTCGCTCGCAGGCCAAATGTCACACGTAATATGTTTTCGATGGTGAAAACATAATACTTGTAACATAAGAGACGATTACAATATACTTGTAATACATCTCCGTCAATGTAAGTTACATGTGAATTATATCTACTCAAGTAAATTACATGTAGTATAAGTGTAACATAATTCGAATATCTCCAGCAACTGAGGGCCCATGCTGAACACCTTCCGAAAACCTGCACAGCATACGGGCCGTCTCATAGCTTAGCTATGAGCGCAGGCCCATTGTATTGACATCAGACAGGGTGGTCACTTGCCCTGGCCGAGCCGTTGATCTCTCGCTCCTCATCGTTCGTTTAAATCGTCCGGAGGATCAGAGGGATTGACACAAAATTTTTGAAGCAAGCTTAAGCCTACTGCGTCTTGTATGAAGCTGTGGGATCCAAGCTCGCTGCTGCAGTCATGAAGCAGGGAGCTTTAAGCTCCTGGGATGTCCAAGAAAGCTTAAAGCTTGCCGATTCGTATCCGAAGCAGTAGCCTGAAACCCGCAGCTCCAACCCTCAGAGCATCGAGCTTCAACTTGCAGCTCTAATTAAGTTACGTGAAATATGAGTGTATCTTACATGTAATACAAGTGTATGTTACATGTAATATAAGTGTAGGTTACATGCGATATAAAGGTTATATACTTGAATGTCTCAAGTATCTTACACTTTATATAACATGTAACATGTTTTCATTTTTCTGAGTTTGGCCTGCGAGCTAGGGACAGATATATTACATGTAACATACATCGGTCGACATAATTTGCAAGTAATATACATCGGCAAATTTATATTACATGTATATTAATTCAGGTCTTTGTTAATCTGGCTGATTTTCTTCTGTGCCTTTCAAGGTTTATTAGATGGTGGAACTTTATTAGGGCGACGTTTCGACCAATTCGTCGTCTTCTAGGCCTGAAATGGCTCGAAACACCTTATTCAGGTCTTTTATTTTACATGTAATGTTTTCATTTTTCTGAGTAGTGGCCCTAAAGAAGAGCGCTTGGTTAAATAGCAAAGCCAGCACGATTGCGGTATTCGTTTTCGTCAGTAGCCGAGTGGGATGATCGCTAAGGAACCGGCAAAGAAAAATGGCGCTACAAGCGAGACAGACAGCGAGGAAAGAGTGCGCTTACAAAGGCTTACCTTACCTTTCCCGAGGGCTTTTATAGAAGCATGTTTTGATAGTTGTAGGTATAGGACACAGCATTGATAATCTGGTTTTCAAATCCCCTAGCTGCCTCAGAGGTTTACAGGAGAATTCCAAATGTGAGCACTCTCATAGCTTTGCGAGGAGAAAGGTGGCAATTTTACACGAGTGGCAACTTTCAAAGTGTTAAAAAAATTGTCTCAGAATGAGCTTGATTTTTTTCTGAGCGTTGTTTTGGGTGATGATTACGAAACTGGTGTGAATTTGTCAATATTTAGAAAATCCCGTCAGCTTTGGTCCGAAGCTTAAAAATGGAGGAAATTTTGCTGTCCAAACGCGACTTTTGACGATTTCGAGAATGCTACGATCAAATCGTCCTAAAACTTCACTGAAGGGGTTATTTCGGCTGCCTAACACAAATCTGTGGTCACTTTATCGATTTTGCTTGGATTACGGTATTTAATGGTGGGCATACGGTAGCTAAGTCAAAGTCTCAGATTTGATTCAAAATTTTTCTGTGGGTATTATTTGGGACGTTGAACACAAATTCGATGTCCTTTCTCAATTTTCGAGATTTTTAGGTAAGTAACGCCAGATGAAGGCATTATGCCTATCGTAACCTACAGTAACCCCACGTCTAGCGACAAGTAGACCCCAGATTCGGGTTCAGCGCCCTAAATATGTAACTCCCAGTTGAAAGTTCTGAGCCGGATATCAAAACTTTTCTCAGAACACCCCGGAAATTCTCTGATGAGTAGGTAATATCAAAGCATCAGAGAATTCTCGTGATGTTCAGAAAAAAACCTACAAGCTACCCTCACCTTTTTGTGAAGTACCGAAAATGCAGTTGTTGAATTTCCCATTTAGGGAATACTAAGCACGGGTCATTTATGTACTATCACAGACCTACAGCAGCGAAAAGATGGTTTTCCAAATCGCCACGGGAGGCTTGAAGCAGTCCCTAGTTAGTGCGGAACTGCATCCCTCCGCGCCACCGTATATAAAGAGTTGACTGCCTGCCAAACTTTTTACTTCCCAACGGAAACCCAGCAGAAGCTATACCACTAGGTACATGGCTCTCGACGCCAAGAATATAAATATCTACCTTGTTTCTTTAGAAGTGAAGTTCGGAGCGTGTTGTTCAAAAAGAACGAAAAAACGCAAAACGAGTTCTTGCGCAAATTTGACTAAGTCCTACGTGCGAAATTGTTTGCGGTGGCACTAACCCTTTTTTCCGTAGTGGTGGACTGTATCCTCGCTTAGCTGGAATTCATGTATGCTTTCAACCTTCATTGAAAAAGCAACAAATCAGGAAAAACATGCCCTAAAGCCAAAATTGAAGCAAGTCCTTCAGACTGATCTTTCGTAAACTTCAAAAAAGCGCCAAGCGTCGGCGCCAGTGCAACGATCATTCCGCCCCTGTTTCTTCCTAGGACTTAGAACGAACATCACTTAAAGAGCATTCTCTATTTTGCGGTTGCGTGGAAATAGCTCGGCTTTTCGCATACTATACCCGAAAGCATTTTTCAGAAGTCACTCATCAAAATGGTCTTGAATTTTTTGCCTTCACTTTCATCTTGATCGCTATTGAAAATTGCGCTATTTTTTCGGAAACATTGCGGCGCATCTCGTTTTTTTTTCATGAAGATTCTTCTTGGTCTCGGCTATTACAAAAATATTCAAAATCAGCATCAAAAAAATAACTCTAGCCGCAAAGTTCCACGTAAGCACCCTAAGAAACCTAAACCCAAAAGCCTTTCCCCAAAGATGAAAACTGGCTTTAAACACAAGGATGGGTCCCGTATTCTTGAAGAGAGTGTAAAATGATTTGTCAGTACGCTCACGCGATCCGAATAGAGCCAAACGAATATGTTCGAGTAATCTAGTTGAATTGAATACCTTTGGAGTTCCGGCGATTCTTATTAGTTCCCCTATTCTTCTTAAAGCTTGCGTAAGAAGATTTCGTGCGCATTTTAACGACTGAAATTGTTCAAGCAGAACAAGTGCATAAAAGCAATACCTAATCTAGGTCTGGGCGACCGTCCATCAAAGAAGAAGGCCCGGCAGAGGATAAGTAATAATAAGGCAAACGAGGGGAGAATCCAAACGGGCATGAGTGTTGAATTAAAATTAAAAATAAAATCTCCGTTAAATTCGCGAGGGCAGGAGCAAGAATTCGAATCACATTTGCTGATTTTGGGATTGCCCGCTGCGGCGCGTTGACGGCTTATGGTACCTTGGCGCGGAATTGAAATAGGCCAGGCTGACACGACAGCCTCAACGGTTTCGAAACTTTCAAATCGTATTTTTGAATGCTACTGTGCTTATCTGGGCCGAATTCCGGTCCGCAATTGCGTCTCGACACGCTTTGCAGCCGCATGCGCTCGAGTTAGTCGAGTTTCCAGCACCAGAGCCGATTCGATGTGGCTTTTTTTACAATTTTCTACAAGTTTTCTTGGTTTCCAGTTTCCAAAACCCACCTAGAGTCAGAAGTTGGGCGGCTGCGGCGCTGGAAGCTCTTCTGACTCGGGAGCTTGCGGCCGCAAAGCGTGTCGAGGCGCATCTGCGGACCGGAATCGGGCCCAGATAAGCACAGTACATAGTCGATATTCGTTTTTGTAGAGGTATAGTTTCCGTTTTTGGTTTAATCTGACGCATGAACCAGGCGGCTGGCCGTGCGGGGTTGGCGGCCTCAGTGAAGAATGGGGTTGATCTAACTTCGCAGACCCGTCCATTCATCAGACTAGAGTTATTGCGAGAACTTTAGACTTGTTTGAATCTATCTGATATCCGCTTTGTTGTAGAAAAACTTGATTGAGGCAGATTCGAAGTTTTTACTGAAAAGGCATCGTTACATCCAACGATGAGATACGGTACCTATGCTTGAATGTCCGATTGGTGCGTTGCCTTATCTCATTACCTGACTTAGACATCATTCCCCGAGCCGAGCTTTTTCAAATCTGTCTGATACCCTTGTTCGTTACGTATGATAGGATTTTCCGAACCTACTCTTTAATCTGGCTTCTACTGTTCTTGATTGACTCATAAGACGGTGTTCACGATAAACTAAAGAAACCTAGCTTTGTACAGATTATGATAGGTCAAGGCCTAACTGTGACAGCAGCGTCAGAAAGATCTGCGAAAAGAGATGAGAAAGCGTTTTTTTTTTCGCCAAAGCAGGATTTCTTGTGTAACGTGCCATTTTTGAGAATGTGAGGATTAACCGATGTCAAGAAATAAAGCCTTCCCATGTGATAACGCGATCATATCTTATCAACCGACTTCTCGAATCCTTTTCTTTTGCTCACCGGCTGTTTACGTGTTGAAGCTTCCTCAGAAAGGAAGGTGCGGGGCGGGGTCTCCGAAAAAAAGGTGGAGTCCCCGGATTTTGGGAGTGCCTTGCTTGGGCACTTCTAGACGGGTTTTCAGCTTTTTTTTCCTCGCGACCGGCTCACCATCCACCACACCTTCAGTTGTCTACGAAAAAATCGCCAACTTCTCACCGTTTACACTGCCTTTGAAAGCAGCATGCACGATCGCAAAAGTAGTTGAGATAACGACGTCATTTAACACCGACGACCAATACTAAAACGCCTACGCCGTTGGAAGCGCCAAGAGCGAGCTAAAGCGGTCGTTTTGAAGCAATAAAGTTGTATGAGAAGGCGGGGTTCCACAGGCAAATGGGCGGGGTTCACATCTCGTTGCCTAAAATCGTTCTGGAAGGGTCATTTGAATCGTTTCCAGGAATCCAAACGGCGTCAAGTTTCAACACCAGGCCAGGTGAGTGCAGTGAAATCGATAACTCAATCATATTTGCGCTCGTGTGCATTTGCGAGCGCGCTGTCCGTTCTCAACTAAATTAGGAAACAAATCATTGTCACTTCATTTCCATCAAATTTTTCGGAGTTTTCTTGTCAAATCTCAATACTAGCAACCCCAAGCCTTCGATTCAGCCGATGAAATCGATAGCATTTTTGAGGGTGTAAGCTGCATTTAAACTGACTCCAACTATCCTGAGTTTTCCAGGATGTGATGCATGCTCTCGCATAAATACCCGACACATGTCTACGGAATGGATGAATTTGGAATATAAAACGTAAAAATGCTGCCTAAATTCATCTTGCTGCAGTAGTAAAGAGCACCTACCGTATTTCCTGTTTAAGATGTGGTTGCACTATTACATTTCGGGCTGCTCTTAACACGTAATTCAATAAGAGGTGTACTTTAAATAGAGGGTAGTCTTCTAACTTTCAGATTTTTTTCCACTCTGAGTCCTTTTAATGCCCGAAAAATATTGTAGCGTTATGAGATTTTTCCCAAACTAATCAAAACGTAAAGTAACTCAAGTCATATTTATTGGTTGATTTCACAATTGATGAAATCTAGGTTTAGTTTGAATACCTTGGTGACATTAGGATGCAGATTAGATCGTCTTCGGGACAGCCGCAAAAAGGTGAAAAATTGACAAGCGCCCAGATTCCCATCCCAGGCGTGGCCCGTCTAACAGTTAGCCCGCTTCAATATCATTTTCACTTACGAACCTACTCTATTTTAGACATCTGTGAGAACAATAGCTTCTGAAATCTGCGCTGATGTGACATTGTTTCAAAGGCAGCATACACGCTCGCAAAAGTTGTTGAGATAACTACATTAGTTGGGTCGTACGGGCCCTAGAAGAGCCCTCACGAAGTTGGAAGAGTTGAGAACGAGTTAAAGTGCCCGCATTTGAGCCGCATTGAGTCACAAAATCATCCTTTCCCCGCCCGTCGATACGGGCTCTGCCCCTCAATACAAATGTTCAATGCTCGATTACGGTCATTTTGGCTCATTTTTTACGCTTCTAAGGTCGTAGGAGTTGCAGAATGGGCCCTACGAGTACATAAGCGTCGTTATCCCAACGAATTTGTCGCTAGCTCCGCTATTTCAGCCAATGCGGTAAAACTCGTCCACTTCTGGGCCAGTATAGAACGAACTGTTATATCTCCATTGCAATTGATTTTTTTCCGGCTTTTTCGTTATCTCTGAGTATTAACAGCTTCAGACCTTCGATAAATTCCATAAAATTGATATCGTTTTTGAGCGTGTATGCTGCCTTTAATCGAGGGGTGGTTGGTGAAGATGGGTATGGCCATAGGATGCGGGTCAATGTGACTAGTAGCAAAGAATCAAATCTTGTTCTGAGCCGTCCAGGTCTACTGTGAGAGCCCTACTCTTTAGGGATTTAACTATCAGCTCTCTCACTAAACCACATTTCGCCATATTCTGGCACGCCGAAAACGCGCGATTCATACCGCAGTACCGGAAGCGCACCTTCTCAGGCATTCGCGGGGGTCGGTGACAGGTTAAAACGCCCCCTTCCCAATCAAATTGATCGAATCTGGCTGATCGGCGGAGGTTTCGGCATGACTCATAACTGCCGAAGTTTTCGTGGTGATGTCTCATATGTGGCGGAGCTTTCGGGGCGACGTGTTGCAGTGTCTGCACTGTTTTTCTCTGGTACTCTCTCGTGTAGAGCGCGGAATCGGCAGCCCACAATGTATACGCTGCACTCACTGGAATGTGAAGTGTTTGCGCGTATCACGGCTGACAGCTCATGATATCGACGCTTTGGCGGGCGTCGGTGGCAGGTTGACAGGTCAATTGTGCTGCCTCTCAGCCTGCCTCCGACGCCCGCGACTGCAGGAGTAGTCGAGGGTGGTCGGCTGGAGGTGATTAGGCGAAACTTTCGGTGTAAACAAGTGGGTGTGACGTCACAATGTGTGGTCGGTGGGAGGTGATAAGGCAGAGCTTTCGGTGTGAACGGGTCAAGGATAACGTGGCATTGTAGGGTCGGTGGGAGGTTGACACGCGGAGCCTTCGGCATGAATGGGGGAGTTTTTGGGCCTTGCCCGCCTTTTTTTTTTCGTTTCGAGCGGGAACACGCTACCTGTTCAACTCCTCTCAACCGGCCACCGACCCCCGCGAGTGTGTGAGTTAGGAAGAGGTACATAGACATGCATTTCAGGTGACGTTGCACTTCTATTCTTGAGCCCTCTCTTTTTTTGATGTACTCCTATTCGTGGTATGCCCAAAATAGTGTTGAACCATCAATAGAGAAAATGTAGCATCTCAAATTTAGCGCCTATTGTTAGACTCATATGTATAACCTTTCCATCAAGTTCATGAAGCAAATGATTGCAAGAAACGTGATTGAGTCAAAGTTTGGCTGAAAGCACACTCTCCGAACCTTGTACAGAAGGATTTCGTTCAGGTCTTTTATCAGTTGTTTGTTGACCGCTTCTTCCAGCGTTTCGGGGGTTCAAATAGCGTAAAAACTTCTCTCAGATTTCACTTAAACTTTGCTCAGGTGGGGGTCAGATTATTCAGGGTGCTGATCACGAATGTGAGGTTTATTTGCCTTTTTGAGTGAATTCGTTCAAAGCCTCCAATCGGGGAAAATTTTGATGGCAAAAAGCGGCTTTCGACGATTTCCGGAACGTTCTGATAGAACTGGCTCAAAATGTCTCTCTAGGGGCCAATCGGAGATCTAAACACGAATTTGACGTCTGTTTTTCGATTTTCGCCAGCTAACGGTAGATTACGCTGGTTATACGGTAGTTTGGTCAAAGTCCGACAATTGACTCAAAGCTTCTGTGGGGGGATTTATTCGGGGTAGTGAATATGGATTTAATGTATATTTGTCAATTTTATAATTTCTAAGGTAAGTTTCGCCCACTAAGTGGCATGGCACCCACCGTAACTTACAGTAAACTTAAGATTTTCGAAACTGGACCTCATATTTTTTTACAACCCTAATTAAACCCTACGTACAAGTTTTTAGTTTCCAGAGCAACTTTTTACATAATATTTAAAATCCAACTGCAGAACATCAAAAAAAAACTCAGTACTTGGTTGCCCGATTTTTGGTTGAAACCCAGTATCATGAAAATCTCATCTTCTCGTATGTTTCAAAGATTTGGAATCATTAAAATTCGCGTAAAAATATATTATTCAAGAGTTTGGTCAAATAAATTATGATCGATATCGACCAGCCTGCTCAAGTTCTATGTGTATTGAGTTCTCGGCATCTTCTCTACACATTTTCTTTCCGGGAAAAAGTTGTTGAAAATTCTCACCAATTTCTCAACAACTACATATTTCCTCCTCCTGAACTCCCGCAATTTCAGAGGTCTGGACAACTTTTTCTCGACAATTTCTCTGCAATTTGTGAACGAATTTTCAATTTCCACCGATTCTCGAAATTTCCTCGGTATATTCTGGATAGCCAGTTTTACCTGAGGAAGATCCGATTTTAGGAGCAAGTTGAAGCCTCTAACAGGTCGTATTATTCTGTTGAGTGATTTGACTTTTTTTTTGTTATTTTTTTATCTCTTTTCTAAAATGCTCTGCTGCGTTCTTTCTGTTCGTTTGGTCTCATTGCTACATATTGGAGGCAGGGGTGTGCGAAAAATTTCGAAACCGAAAAACAAAAATTTTCGGGTCAAAAACTTGCAGAATGCTTTGCTACATTATGGCTACGTTGAAAAATGCAGTTTTTCGATTTTTCGTTTTTTTTCTCGGAAATGCAATACCGGAAAAAAGCCGGATTTATTTCGAAAAACTGTCGCACTCTAAATGGGCTATCCACACAGAAAAAAATTGGTCTCTCAAGGAAGCCACTACAAGTCATACTAACCATCCCAAATGAAATGTACTTTTCTAGAACCATTTTCGGACGTGAAGTCCGACTCTGCCCATCGCAGCTGCCTAGACTCACTCTGGAAGAAGTTATAGGCATTTTTTCTCTAATTCTCGTACCTATTGTACCCTCCAAAAGCGCAGTAAACTTTCGAAAATGCGGAAACGGACCTCATAATTGTGTTCAGGGCCCAAAACAACACCCTAGGCGAAGTTTGGGTGAAAGCACATTTTCCGAAACTTGGGAAGACTGACAGCGTTTTTGACTTGTACGAATTTTCGGTTCAGGGTTCAATTATATAAATTACGGGATACAGGAAGCGTTGAAGGAAAATATTCTAGATTCTACTTATAATTCAACCTGGGGGGGGGGTTATTTGGTGTGCTGATCACAAATCTGAGGGTTATTGGTCGTTTTTCCGAAGTTGTCTACTAAATTCGTTCAAAGCGTCCCACCGGCAGAAAAATTTGGCGGCGAAATCGACTTTCGACGATTTCCGGAATGTGGCGACAGATATGGCTCAAATCGTTTCTCTAGGGGTTATTTGGAGTGCTCAACACGAATCTGGTGTCAGTTTATCGATTTTTGACAGCTTACGATAGATTACGGTGGGTATACGGTAGTTCGGTCAGTCTCAGATTTGTCTCAAAGTTTTATGCAGGGTTATTTGGGGTGCTGAATACGAATTCGATGTCCGTTTGCTAATTTTCGAATTATCGCTCTAGCCGCGATGCGGCTGGAGAGGTTTGGTTTTGTTGAGGTAGGTTTTGCCCCCTGAATGGCATGTTATCCACGGTAACATACAGTAAACCTTGAAATTTCGACAAGCGCACCCCAGATTCGTAATCAGCACCTCAAATTACCCCTACATGCATGTTTTTAGCGAAAACCGAAAAAAATTCGAAAACACCTTAAAAATTCCACGGGGGTGCTACCCTTACCTTGCCGAGAAGCTTTAGAAACGCTCATGACTTCTTTCAAAGTGGATCTAGGCAGCTGTGATGGGCATATTCGGACTTGTCGTCTAAAAATGGTTCTAGAAAGTACATTTCATTTTAAATGATTAGTATGACTTATGTATATGTAGTAGTTCCCTTGTCAGAACGAGATTCTTCGTTTTGCGATTTTGAGTTTTCGAAAATTTGAAAGAAAAAAAATCTGGTATGAGGTGCAGTGTCTCACGGTTTTTCCCGCTTGCATTCTAAAAAACCAGTGTTGGCAGTTTCGAAAAATCCTATATGTACACTAATAATTAAACTTTCTGCATAACTTGGTACCGCTACGCAGTTGAAAATATGGAGAACGTTTTCTGCGCCGAGGATGCCTCCAAGGAGATGGCCTTCCATAGGTCTCCCCAAGGTTCATCATTTTTTTTTTCATTAGCCATGTCTGTACTTTCCGACCTTTGAGATCCCTCGTGACAACGAAACCTTTTTCATGCTTCTCTCCCATGTTGACACCCGTGCTCTTTCTTTCTACTTTTTTTCCTAGCAGTGTACAATACATGGAGACCAGTTTTTTAAATGGAATCTGCGAGAAGTGAAAACTGATCTCGTGCAAATCGATATTCGTGTTTTCCCATCTGCTGCTTTCTCAGCAGCGAAATCACGTCCAATGTTGTTGTCTGTTGTGCCATTGCACAGACGTTCAGAAAGAGAGAGAAACAGCGCGAAGAGGGGGATATTACTAGCTGTAGGGCGGAAAACTGGTATGACTCTAAGAATACTCGTTGTGTCTAGTGGCGAAAGTGACATGTTCGGCGAGCCAAAGAGAGCTTTCACCTCCTACGGCTGTGCGCTTGCGCCATTCGCATCCACGAAAACAACCAACAAACATCAGTGAATACTCGTTTTCACCTCACTCACTTATTCAGTCATCTTACAGTCATCCACATTCATCCCTTCGGATTCATGCCATCTTCGAGCCTGTTCCTCTTTTTGGCACGGACTTACTTCTTTCTGTTTTGAGTATTGTTAACAATTTTGATTTTGAAGGACAGAAAATCGACGAAACGAAAGGAATTTTCCTTTGATTTCTTACTGTGAACTCTCCATTTTATTGCTGCTCTCGCACACATTTTAAGAAATATTAGGTTGAAGGAAAGTTTTCCGCCACTTGACTTTAGCGATATGTAGCCTTTCAGCGTTCTTTTCTATCCAACGCTGCCCTCCACTTGGGAAAAAGCCTGCTCATTTGCGAATAATGTGCTAAAATTCAAAGGTAATGTTCAGTTCTGGGCATCTTTGAGTGCTTCTATTCACTTTGAGGTAAACCACCAAACCCGTCTATGTTGACAGGTTATTTGAGCAACCTTAAAGGCAGTGTTCACGATATTCTTCATTTTTAAGATTAATCGCTATAATGATTAAGTGGCCCCCGGGTAGAATTCAAATGACATAAAAATTGAGAAAAACGCACCAGAAGTACCCGAAATCCTTAAGTATCACCCCGCCTCTTGATTAAGTATCACAGGAACTAGTTGTTGTGACAATGAAATCTTTTGTGGACCCGTCCTTTGCATTTCTCTACTCTCTTTTGCTCCGCTCTTTCCTTAGGGCCCTAAATAATCCTGCTTTGCATAAAAAATTCTTGTATTTTCGATTGACCCAATTTTCCACCTAAGACAACCACCATGAACATGTTAATCCAACCGGACAACTAGTCCATGTTATAGAATAATGTCACTGAAATACGAAGTTTTAATGCGTTTCTTGCCGTCTATTAGTAATTTTGATAACATTTGGAGGCCAACGCATACTTTTGTGTGTGAAACTCGGGGACGAAAATCATCGTGGACACTGCCTTTAAATATAGATGATAGCGTTTGCGGAAATTGTCGACAAAGTGTACTCATTCATATTCACCGGATTTTGTGGTTTTGCAGCTTTGGTCTTTTCTTTCTTATCCGAGAAGTTTCAGCCTCGAAGCTTCGGAATCGAGTATAAAAGCCAAGTTTTTAAGTGATAGTATTTTTTGTCAATTATCGATTGTTTTTGCGAAAGTCGATAAAAAATGCGAAGAAAACTATAGATAATTGACGAAAAAATATTGAGTGCGGACTTAGCCGTCATACACAACTCCAAGCTTCGAGCCCGAAACTAGTCATCACACATAGATACAAGCAAGAATAGCACAGTCAAATAAAAGAAACAGAAAAAATCATAACCCAGGAAAAACATTAGCTGATCCCTTATCGATTATTGGCAAACTTGAAACCGAACCAGCCATGTCTACAGTACGCTTAATGGAAATACGCAACCGCACTTCCGCCTTTTTCCGTCGGAGTGGAGTGTTTGCTGCGTGCTATAGTAATGATATGACCGCAATCATGGCGCTAACAAAGTAGTATGGACAACCCAGTGCCTCTAATTAGCGGCTCCCCCTGCTAATCAATACAAATCCGATCCTTTATTTATTTTACTCAAGACAAATGTACACCACTAACATTGATCTATCAAAAAGGGGTCTTCCAAGCGAAAGAGGTTTGGTTGGCGTCAGAAACGTTCCAACAAAAAAGGAACAATAGGCAAGTAGGATGAGGAGAGTCTACAAAAATTGAACAATATTTTCTGAGAGTGATTTTCTTGGCCGAAACTTCTTAACAGCGAAAACAAACCGTTGCGGTGTTTCACACGGAAGCACTCTGTGGTTCCAAATAGTCTCCGATTATGCGAGTAACGATAAAAATGTATAATTATGTGCACCTATTAGTTATCATTAGAAGAGAAATTGATTTCAACTTTACCTACACAGACGGCTAGCTCCAGCTGCTACGAAAAGCGAACTCAAAGTGCGGTATGAAATAAGAGTATTTTCTTATAATCTCGTCAAGAATAGAAGTCCATTCTTGGAAACCATTGAACTCTCCCTCGTGAAATGCCACAACGGTTTGTTTCCGCTATTAAGAAGTTTCGCCCAAGAAAATCAGTCTCAGAAAATATTGTTCAATTTTTGTAGACTCTCCTCATCCTACTTGCATTTTGTTCCCTTTTTGTTGAAACGTTTCTGACGCCAACCAAACCTCTTTCGCTTGGAAGACCACTTTTTGATAGAATTGTTCACTTTTTATTGATATTACGAAGTAATATCTCTGAAAAAATCTTCAATATTTTCCAAATAGCATGGATTGATATGACAATAGTGATTGACTTGTTGCGCACGCTACAAATGGCGTACTACTCTCTTTCCTCGACATCCTGATGACGTCATCAGAGGCCGTGTGTACTTTACACGACATACTGATGACGTCACCAGATGCCCTATGCACTTGGCACGACGTCCTGATGACGTCATCACATGCCCCATGCACTTTGATGACGTCATCAGAAAGTAACAAACTTGTTAGTCACTTCCCCTTTCCCTTCCCTACGAAAAAATACAGCCTACAACGTGTTTTAGCGATTTGATCTACCAACTGATAATATCAATTGATATGATAAGCAGTAATAACTGAAGTAGTTAATGTTAAACAGTAAGTAACAAACTTGTTAGTCACTTCCTCTGTCCCTTCCCTAAGAAAAAGTACGTGTTTTAGCGATTTGATCTGCCAACTGATAATATCACTTGATATGATAAGCAGTAATAAGTAAAGTAGTTAATGTTAAACAGTTACTAACAAACTTGTTAGTCACTTTCCTTGTCCCTTCCCATCGAAAAGTACAGCCTACAACGTGTTTTAGCGATTTGATCTACCAACTGATAATATCACCTGATATGATAAGCAGTAATAAGTGAAGTAGTTAGTGTTAAACAGTAAGTAACAAACTTGTAAGTCACTTTCCTTGTCTTTTCCCATCGAAAAGTACAGCCTACAACGTGTTTTAGCGATTCGATCTACCAACTAATAATATCACTTGATATGATAAGCAGTAATAAGTGAAATAGTTAATGTCAAACAGTAAGTAACAAACTTGTTAGTCACTTTGCTTGTCCCTTTCCATCAAAAAGTACAGCCTACAACGTGTTTTAGCGATTTGATCTACCAACTGATAATATCACTTGATATGATAAGCAGTAATAAGTGAAGTAGTTAATGTTAAACAGTAGGTACTCATTGTCTACCCACTCACCAGCCAGCTTATCTATCCACATACCAACTTACCTGCCTGTCCAAGTGATCGCCTGCGACCATTGGCAGTGGCCACTACTAAGGGTGTGTAACGCACGAGGAAGCAGGAAGCAGGAAGCACGAAGCGCGAAGCAGTAACAGCGCACAACAAGAAATTTTGATAAGGACTCGCCGATCTAACTTTGTTAGTTTTGAACCGATTTGGCTCAAATTTTGTCAGCATGTGCCTCCTGGACCCTCTCATCTATATCCCGATGGAATTCTATGAAGAATTTGTTTAATAGGTTTTATTAACTACTTTACAGAATTAGAAGTGATCACAAGTCCCGGGCAAAACCTAACCTCTCCAGCCGCTTCGCGGCTGGAGCGATTTTGAAGTGTAAGGGCAGGAATGAAACTGTGGTGTGTCATTAACACTCAACCTACACTCTTTTGCCCTGTACTAATAATTAGCAATAATATGCTTTTCTTCTATTCTTTTGTTGAGTGAAGTATTACGAAAGATGCATCAAATATTGCTTAGGGGCCGAAGAGAGTGGAAGGCAGCATGCAATAAAGGAGCATCGATCATGCGGCGCCTCACGATCGATTCTCCTCCATTGCATGCTGCCGCGCCTTTCAGCGGCGGGACTCTATTCGGCTTGTTACAGGACATAGAACACTCAGATACGATCTCCGTATCAGATTTTGTCTAGTGAATTTACCAGGCGCTATCATTGCTGCTGGCAGTGCGACGTTGGGGTTTAATCGCGCGCGTCGATCCACCATCGCAGTCCCGTCCACTCACTACACTCAATTGATAACGTGGATTCTAGAGTTCGCGTGATAATTTTAGTCTGATGAATGGACGGGGCCGCGACGGTAGAGCACCCCGCGCGAATCAAAACCTCATTCTCCAGTGAGGCCGCCAACCCCGCTCGGCCAGCCGCCTGGTCCATGCGTCAGACTAAATCGAAAATGGAAACCATACATCGGTTCATACCACAAATTAAATGAGGCAGAGAAAAAAGGAATAAAAAGATACGCTGAAAAACAAACCAGGTACAGTTCACCTTCGCACTGCCGTTCAGTCCGCGAAGTGCACGCTGATTGCGAAAGCGTGCTGCGGCGCGGTTGCGAGTATTCTCAGACAGGGATGTGGAATCACCCGGGCGGTTTTTGCCTTCGCTGCCCATGTGATCCCACCGCCCGGGTGATCCCTTATCCCTGTCTGAGTGTACTCGCAACCGCGCCGTAGCACGCTTTCGCAATAAGCGTGCACTTTGCGGACTGAACGGCAGTGCGGAGGTGAACTGTATATGAATTGACAAAGATTAAAAATTAAGACAAGCCATGCCGATTATTTTTCTCCGCAGGGCTACCGTAATCCTGCGCGTAAATTAAATAGCGTCGGCTGCATGGCTGCGGCCTTTGTCACATATCTTACGACAGCCACTATTTTTTTGGCGTGTGAATTCCCACCAAATCAAGTCACGTATTGCTACCCCAGGAATGTCGAAATTTGTTTTTTTCTGTCGAATTCATAAATAAGTAGGCGTGGTTGATACTTGTTGTACTGCTGTAAGCGGATAACTGTCGAAATGTGTAGAAGGTACGTTATCTAAAATACTTTTGTTTTGCCGTAGATGTCTGTTTACTAAGATTTGAAGATTGTATGAATGAAATCATTTTTTTTTTCGAAAGAGCACCACTACAGGTATGAGCGAAAGGATCAGAAATTTCACAAAAAAAAACTACGAGACCATGAAAAAAAGTAAGAGAGAAACACCAAGTTGAAATAAAAGCTAGGAAGGATCACAATATGTCCACGGATGCATCTAAATCACAAAACCACTACTAATATTTGGATGGCTAATTGTAACGTAAAGCTGGTCAGAAATTAGGAGGATCGCCGTAAGATGCGTGGCAAAGTCCGCAGCCATGCAGCCGGCGCTGTTTATTTTTCGCGCAGGATTACGGTAGCCCTGCGGAAAACATGATCGGCATGGGCGTGCTTGTAAAATTAAGTAAGCCTATTCCCCAGAGTCCGCGGCGCTAGCTCATTTGCTGGCCATGTACTTTAAGGAATCTAACGATAAGAGCATCATGTCCTCATTAATCATTTGTTTGAATCTCGGTAGAACTTTTACCGCAAACAACTTACAAGGGAACTATATTGGCCATTCCGGAAAGCATGTTTTCTTCTAGGACCGTTTTCGACAAATAATTCGAGAAATACCTTCGCAGCTGCCCTAAACCTCTCTGTGAAAAGGTATAGGCCCTTTCCAGAGCCTCGCGGCAAGGAAAGGGTACATCAGGGAATTTTTAGTTTGTTTTCATTTTTTTTTTGGATTTTGTTCAAAACCTGTATGTAGGGATATTCTAGGATGGTCATCATGAAACCGGGTCCCGCTTGTTGATATGCTGACGTCTACTGTAAGTTACCCTCTATAAAACGCCGTAATTCACATCATTTGAGGCGCGAGCTACGCCTCAGCCTCCTTCTGTCCTTCGCTCTCTCACTGTCTCTAACCTCCGCTCCGCGCCAGCACGCGTAGGAACCATGTGGATTTCGCCGTTTTATAGCCTATACTGCAGATGCCATGTCATTTGGGAGTCAAAACCTACGATAGAAAATAGACGAACGAACATTAAATTGTGTTCAGCACCCCGAACAATCCTTGCATAGAAATTTTGAGTCAAATCTGAGACTGACGAAATTACCGTATGTCCACCGTAAATCGATAAACGGACCACAGATTTGTGTTGAGCACTCCATATAACCCTCTAGAGAAAATCTACAGTAGCATTTCGGAAATTATGGAAAGTCGTGTTTTGGCCTCAATATTTCCCCCGATGCGAAGCTTCGAACGAAATGAGTCTAAAACTTTGAAGAACGACGAAAATCTCGGGTTTGTGATTGACAGCTGAAAGAAACTCTATTGAAAGGGTCTAAGTCAAAACTGAAACGTTTTTTCTAAACACCTTCAGAACCCGCTGATTTGTACATATAAGTGAACGCTTAACCAACATTACGTACAAGTGTAAAACGCTATTACTCTATGCTTTAATCCAAGAATGACCGCTCACCCAAACCTTGTCACGGGGGGGGGGTTATTTTGGACGCTGAACACAAGTAGGATACATATCCGTTTACGGATTTTCAAAAGATTACTGCGCGTTTTGGAAGGCGCCTTGTGCACGAAAATCAAGGGAAAAACGTCTATAACTTTTTCAGAGTAATTTAGGCATCTGAAAAGAGCGTATTTGAACTCTATGTTTAAAATAGTTCTCGAAAGGTACATTTCATTTGGAATGGCCAGGCTGACTAATAAGAGTTCTTGTCCTTGATTTTCGCCACTGGAACCATAACTTTGATTTAAATTTTTCTTTGTTCCTCACTATAACTCTATATCTCTGCATAGAAGCCCGCAGACTTCCTTATCACTAATGGCGCCTTTAAAGGCACAGTCCAACCTCTGAAGCAATTTTTGATATTTTGGTCCGGTCGCCGACTATAGCACCCCTGCCAAGCGCGAAATCTCAAGCCGCTCAAATAAGCGAGAAAAAGCTAGGAAAAAGTCGGCTACGCCCCCTTGAAAGAAAAAATGGGTAACGCCCTCTGCCAGGTTTCCGACCTCAATAGGGAAGAGACGCGCGAATGATTTTATTCAAAATCTATGTTCTTCCTTTTGTTTTCGGTCTGGCTTTATATTGTGGCCTGCTTCAGAGTGATGGCTGCGAATAACGAGAACAGACTCGAGACAACTCGTCCGCGAACTTCTACCAGTTCAAATTCAAAATATTTGAGGAGCCGTAACTCCGTTCGTAGGGAGTTCTGACCGATTCTGGAGACACCATTGCGATCAGCGTGAAATTTTCTCCAAGACAGGATGGAGAACGAAAAATCGATTGTGAGCTTGGACTGTGGCTTTAAGACATCGCCAACGCTGAGAAATGTATCCTGTTCACTTGCGCTCAACATGCAGAAGTCTAAAACTAACAAGGGCTTGACTTGCACAAGTCTCCATGTTTCGGGAAACCAAGTTTTGGATTTTGTACAGTCCGACGCAACGGAAAAAGCCGTTGTGTTGTTGCGTATTTCCCGTAAGAATACTGTGGTTTGTGCTATAATCGACGACAATGTTGTACTTTTTGCAGAGTTATGAAGAGAAAACACCGGAAGCGTTGAGAAACGATTTTCGCCACTCCATCACACACTATCAATACACCTGAAGTATTCGTCGTAAATATGCGCAGGAATAACAAGAAAAAGTGAGAGATTACAAAAAAACGTGCGAATAACAGGGAAAATTTCATTTTTTCTTGTTACTCCTGCGTGTATCCTTGGTAAAGACTCTTGCAATAGTGATAATGTTTGTGTGTAGGTAAATCTCGTCGCCCAGTGATGATTTTTCTCGAAACTCAGAAGACAAAATCACTACTTTGTCGTCAGTTATGGAGCAACCTTCAGTATGCTTAGTGGAAATACGCATTCGCACAATCGCCTCTTCCCGCTGCCGTGGACTGTATGCACCGCCTTTCTTGGTGGACTATCTGCTGACTAATTTTAGGATGGTTTTCATCCCGTACCCCAAATCATCTCATACCCATGAGTGTTAATAACTAAAAACCCGGCGGCGAGGATAAGATTGAGAGCGAGAAAAATCGGATGTTAATGAACTTCAACCTGTGTTTCTGAAGAGTAATTAATGGATACGAATGCGGAGTCTTTCAATGGCTATCTGTCACTTTGACATAGTTTTTCAAGCGTTCTTTCTAACAAAAGGGAGTGTTTATGGCGGTAAACGCATCCGCAGAAACGACTTGTTTTGTTAGTATCTCTAAGGCGTCCATAGTATACTTAGTGTCCGAATCACTCCTTTTCGGATATCCTACCTCATATCCGAGATTCGGATAATCCGATATCCGAAAATTCGAAAAAAACGCATTATCTGAATCGCACCATTATCCGAAGGGTCATAAATTCGGATAAAACCGGATAAAATTCCGATAAATTTCGGATAAAATTTCGGATAAAATCGAATATTTTTCGGATAAAATCGAATAATTTTTGGATGAAGTCGAATAAAATTGCACTAGGCCACGCCAATTTTTCGTACCGCCTTCTATTTAGTACATCAACCCAGGATTTTCCTCCTACTTCCGAAATCGGAAGAGTCGTTACGACGTCGAAAATTGGCGTGGTCAAGTGAGATGGCCAAGTGGCTATTCAGTGCAGAAGTTTTTTTCTATAGTCGCTTTGCATACTTTTTACTTGCTAGTTGTCCTGGGAAATCTGTGTATGGATAATACTGAGCCTCCCAACGACGATAAAGTAATTGAAGATTTGTTTTCATATTTTCATTAATATGCCTAACGTCGGCGTGGATCCGGAAAAGACTTCACGTTCACTGTTGAAGGTTGGCGCAAATTCGGTGCCATATGCTATAACATAGGCGCACCGAGTTTGCACCAACCTCCAATGGGGAACGCAAAGTCTCTTCAGGATCCATGCCGACCATACATGAAGATTGAAGTTTGTGTGTGAACATGCTGCGAATGCAATGAAGTACTACTGTTTGTTCAATTATGGATGTATTCAAAGGCTTGCCTTGAGTGCCTGATTTATTTTTCACCGTTTTGCCTAAACTTTGTTCCGAAAATATCCGAAGTTATCCGAAACTGTCCGACCGGATATCCGTATCCGAATCATTGAAAAAATGGCATTATCTGAATCGATCCATTGTCCGGAAAATTTAAAATCGGCATTATCCGAACCGATCCATTATCCGAAAAATTGTCTTCGGTTAACAAGTATACTCCATAGTAAAACTGCGCAGTATCTTCCCGCGAGCTGCAGGTTCCAAGAAATTAAGCTTGGAACGGTCGGTTTTTGTGCTGTTTGTACCTTCCAAAAACGCGCATCAGTCTTCGGAAAATCAGAAAAAGGACCTCATAACTGTGTTCAGCACCCAAAACTGCCACCCTGAGCAAAGTTCGGGAGGAGGCGCAGTTTTCAAATTTTTCACAGAATGATAGCGTTTTGGACGGATTTTCGGTTGGGCGTTTATTAATACCATTTAGATTGATCTGAGAACGTTAGAAAAATGTTCTAGATTTGACATAGAATCCTCCCAGGTGGGTTATTCGGGGCGCTTATCACCAATCTGAGGTTTATCTGCCGATTTTCCAAAGTTTTCGACTAAATTCGTTAAGAGCCTTCAATCGGGTGGAGGGGGATTTGAGTGTGAAACACAACTTTTGACGATTTCCGGAACGCTAAGTTAGAAATGGCTCGAAATGTTTCTCTATGGGTCATTTTGAGTGCTAAACATGAATCTGAAGTCCGTTTTCGATTTTCGACAGCTCGCGGTAGATTACGGTGGGTATACAGTAGTTCGGTCAAAGTGCCAGAATTGACTCAAAACTTCTATTCGGGGCGGTTAGTACGACTTCAATGTCCATTTGTCAAATTTCAAAATGCTAAGGTAGGTTTTGCCCCCTAAATGACATTGTACCTACCGCAACGTACAGTGAACCTAAGAATTTTGGAAACTAGACCCGAAATTCGTTTTCAGCACCCTCACTAAACCCTACCTACATACAAATTCTGAGCGAAATCCGAGATTTTTTTTTCGAAACACCAAACAAATGCCTGATGGGTACCCTTGCCTTCTTGCGAAGCTTGAAAAATGCTCTAAACTCTTCGAAACATGCAGCTTGGGGCGGGATACTGCGCAGTTTTTATTATTAAGGCCCAAGAGATACTGACCATTTTAGTCGTTTACGCAGACACGTTTACCACTAAAAACACTTCCCTTGTAAGAAAAGCCAATCTTTGCAAAAAAGTCAAAGAAGTCCACCTTCTTCGAGAAACCGCTATGCTATTCCAAACTACTTTTTACTGCTCTTGTACCTGAAACGTTATTCCCTCTACTTGCGCTGCTCCACAGCGTCTAGTACGTTTTGGAATTACTACGCAAACTTACGAAGTGACCGACGACCCAACGCGTGGAACCAGTGAAAGTTGGTGCTATGTGCACTGAATTGAATAAATAAACAAACATCCTATGTAAAGTCCCATGACCGACACCTTCTTTAGATAAGGAGTATGCAGTTCTCACAAGTATCTGACTCACTGTTTCCTCTTAGCTACACCGAGACTGTGAGTAATCTAACTCTAGATGCAATTTTTTTCGCTTTTCTGATTATTCCTCATCCTTGATCGAGTCATTGATAGCTCGCTCATGAATTACTGTCAACCCATTGTCAGGGAGCAATCCTCGCTCTCTAACATGTTGATCATTTTACAAAAATCGATTGTTCCATCAAATCTTTCTGACTGGTCCATCAATGATTCCAAAGTAACTTCATGAAAAAATACCACAATTGAGCATGTTATTCTTCGATCATTTTCTTCTCCTAGAGGGCGGCCCGAAAATGGTGAATTCTAGTCAGTAGTTAGGCGAGCCCTCGGATGATATCTGAATTCCCCAAAAAAAGTCCCGTCCATAGCGAGCATAAGTGGTTCCCATCTTCACCAGTGGCTATTAAAGGCAGTGGTCGTGATAAAATTTTCTTATCTAATTTTCTTCTCTGAACCGTCTTCCGGATTCAGAGCAGTAGGACCTATACGGAAAGATTGCGAAAAAATCCCTATTTTCGATCAAATTATCTGCTCGTCGTCGTTATCGGCATCGATGATCTCTTGTATCAAGAACATCAGCTGGCTTGCCATTGGATTTAACCAATGAACAACTGCTTTCAGACTCGTTTGCTCAACTATTCCAGCCTTCGCCTAATTATAACATTGGATGGAGTGTTTCCTTATATAGTTCAACTGTTTTTGTTAGCTGAATTAGCAGTTATTTCGGGCTGAGAATGTCAATGAACTTTGACTATACACACGGGAGACTCCGATTTTTTTGAGCGGAGCTGTGCACGTGTGCACGAATCATCAACTAAGGAACTTAAGGGCATCGTCCACCTTGAATTTTTTTTTCGAGTTTTCCACAAATGATGGAAGCTCTAACACCTCATAAAACGGCCGCGTTGAAAAAACAGCGAAAAACCCATTTGAAACTGTTTTCTCGACTGATATTCCTTCAATCGATTTTTGAGAAAGGAAGAGTCGATCACTACGAATCGCCGTGTTGACCTATGATCTCTCGATCAAATGAATTTCATCCTTCTTTCAGGAGATTTATGGAGAAAGGATAGGTGAACCGATATATGTAGAAAATACATTCTTAACGTAATCTTCACGTAATTTCATCAACTTCCACTCATTTTTACTACATCACTTGCTGATCAGTTACTTATACGATGGCTGACAGCAAATTGTGCCAGATGACTGTCGGAGGTCCGGCCTCTTTAGACGGAATTTGAGACATCGGTGCTCATATATCTTCCTAATAGAACGTTACTAACGCAAGAAACTTTCCCTACGTTCTCACACGGGTCCAACAATTTAATAAATATAAAAAGCCATTAGTGGTTTTCAGCGCGTACGATGCCTATAAAGACAGTGGTCACAAGGAAAAACGTTATCGAAAAAACTACAAAAATCAGCCTAGATCAAAAACAGCTGAAAACTATGAAGGTAGCGAGGAAGAAAGAAATGCAATTTTAGCTAATGAAAACAGTTGAACAATGAAAGTAAGCACTTCAGTCAATGTTTTTGACTAAATGAGTAATATTCGAGCAGGTCAGTCCGAAGGTTGAAATTCAATTTCAAGCCAGCTGATGTTCTCGATATTAGAGATCATAGATGCCGATGATGTGCAAGGGGCTCGTCCACCATCAGAAGACAAAAAAATTGATTCAAATTTGGCCCAAGTCTTGTCGCGATTTTTTCTATTAGGTCTCCCTACTCTAAACCCAGAAAAGGGTTCAGAGCGGAAAAGAAGACAAGCATGTCTGAGGTTCCGTCCATAGCAGACGACCTAGCGCCAAGTGACCCTGGAGGTTCTATTAGGTCCCCCTACTCTAAACCCAGAAAAGGGTTTGCATTTTTAACATTCGTTATTGATCTGACTCGCCAGCGACCACTGCAGCCGCCCTGTCGCTGGCGGTGGAGGCATAGCGGCAGTAGCGACTGTCACTAATATTATTGATACCATCGTTAACCACAAGCCGTACTTGGACACGTTGAATGCGCCTGCCGTCGGGCGTCATGCGCATGATGCCCCGACGCCTTGACGCTTTGCCGCTGGTCTTCTGCTATGAACGGAGTCTGATCGCGACCACTGCCTCCTTTTTCATCACGACCACTGTCTTTAATTCCATACCAGAGTTACAGGGTACGCCAGCATCAGCGGCATGCAACTGTCGCTAGCGTCCGCTACAGCGCACTGTATCTGTCGCGGCTGATCAGCAAATCATGATTGGCTTACACCGGCCTATTGCAATCACCAGTAGATATTCAGCAGCGTCTTGCCTCCCGTAGTTCGCACGGTCGGCATGGATCCTAGTGATACGTTGCGTTCCCCGTTGAAGGTCGGCGCAAACACGATGCACCTTTGCTATAACATATGACACTGAGTTTGCGCCAAACTTCCATAGGGAACCCAAAGTATCACAGGGATCAAAGCCGGCTGTACCTAGCTGTGGGCGTACCCCAATTTGTGGGCGCACTCAACGCAGTCGGGTGCGTAAGGCACCCCAAATGCAATGCAGTCTCTGTCACTTCACGGCACCCAAGATCTTTTGGTGTAAAACAAAATAAAGGAGCTACCTTGGCACATAGAGTGATTGAGGAGTTCAACTCAATGAAGTGAAGTTAATGTCATTCCCTACAGTACACAGTAATTATACGATGAATGAGGATGAACACATCGTTTAATTTCGTGTCGTGTTAAACAAGACTTTGTAAATGACTGAAAATACCGAGGTTCATAGAACGCCGCATGTGAAGATTAAGATAATCGGTGAACAGATTAGTGTTCTGCTTAGTGCAAGAAAAGTTTGCGGTTGGCAAATTTTAGCTCAAACCGCTTTGCAACAAGAACTGCCCTCTAACCGGGAATACGAGAAACTCTAGATATACATCCATTTTGAAGTTACACGAAAAAACCGATTTCGCTGAAGATTTTGTTCATGCTTCTGAGCTTTTTCAAAGTATGATCCATCCTCACCAAACCCCATGACACTGACTTCACTTCCACCTCTGCACATATTTTGCTTACCCCCACGGGATTTCTCAACTTCAACACACTGTTCCTACGACCAAATCTAGGCACTTGTTAGTGGCAGCGAAACACGATCATTTTGATCGAGAAGACGAAAGACAGTTTAGCGGAGTGCGCGATTTAACATCCAATAGGTTGTTATGTAGCATGAATACAAAAAAAATATCCTTGAGCGTATCATTTACTGTCAGATCCGTGAAATAGTAGAGACCACCAACGATCAGAGTTGCTTTGCTACCAATTGTGGCACGACGGACGTCATCCACGGCGCATTTCCCCAATTTTTTTTTTGATTTCAGAGTATTTCAGAGAAAGCGCCGCATGAAGTGATATGCTTTCTTTACGACTGTGTTCCATAGAAGTTCATAGACAGGATCAAGGTTTTCAACGCTGATCCATGAAGTCAAGTTTGAGCTGCTGCGAAAACGTCGGCAGAATTTCCCATCTTGGTTGGCGTGCTCCAAGGATCTTTTTTTTTCTTCTTCCTTTGCCATCGTGATGGCTGCTATCACGAGAGACCTTCAGAGAACAGTTTTTTTGGCTGTTATTGTATGCGGATGATGTGGTGCTTGCAACTGAAGATAAATTGGATCTTTAGCGACAAGAGCAAGACTGGAGTGACCGATTGGCTTGATTTGTCAACGTGACGGAGACTGAATATCTGACTGCGGATAGAAGCGAGCATGACTCCATCGAGATAGATGGTATTCAGATCCATCGCGCTGCCGTCTTCAAATACCTTGGTTATAGTCCGGAGAGTGAAGTCAACATATGCGTCAGTGCTGCGTCGTTTGAATGGCTTGTGCGTTATGTGACACGAAATTGCTCGGTCGTCTAAAGCCGAATCCGGCCCGGCCGGTTGCGCTATATGCACTGGAAAGGCTGGCTTGCCGACAAGGAGGCAGAGTGGAGGCTAGGTGCAATGGAGACGAAACTGCTAGGTTGGTCAGCGGGTGTCCCCCACTTGGACCACGTCACAAACGAAGACATCTGAACGCGTTTTGGTGCTGCTCCGATTACACAGAAACTCCGCAAATCTCGATGGTGATGGCAAAGGCACATTCTTTCCTTTTCACTGAAGATGATACCGCCCGTAATACTGGGCTCAACTTTGATGTGCCTTGAAAAAGACCTAAAGGATGGCCGAGCAGGTGGTGACTTGACACGCTGAACACCAAATTGAAAATTCCACCCTGACCATCCGCGTGACAGGGAGAATAGCGCCAGCGCATAAGTACAGCGCACTCCGCCTTACAGCGGGACAAACGCCTGAGAAGAAGAAAAAGTTATTCTGGCGAAATGCTTTTAGATGAAAAAACAACTGTCATTATGTTGTGCCTTCTCTGAGCTGAGCACTCCAAAAGGAGCAGTTGTGCAAAGGAAAAAAACGAGCGAAAAGCGGCATCATGCTGGTACGCATTCCTCGATAACGTATACAGTATAGATGCATGACAACTTCCAGCTGTATGTTTCCAAACTCCGTCAACTGACTCAATGCTCACCTTCAGTTTTTCAAATTCTTGTCTGAAATCGATTCTACAATGGTACGGATCGCATTGATACTATTAGTTCCCTATTGACGGTTGGTGCGAAAATAGCGCTAGATTTTATCATAACATGCACCTAGCGTGACAGTCCGTATTCAACGCACGGAGCATCAGAAGGCAACTTGTGAAATTTCATAGAACACGAGTCATTCTGGGGCTGTCATTTCATCTTCATGGGGCACAAGAGCAATAGAAAAAGCTGGTTTCCGGAAAGAATGTAATCTTACGAACTTAATTCGCTCTGATCCGCCTGATGAAAGAAATTTATTGTCATTGCTGCAAAATGCGGTTATTGACAAATAATCTGCCCTATCAATGTATGGTGAAGGCTACCGCGAAACACATGGCTACCGAACAGGTGTGAGCGTTTACGGAAAATGTTTTTTTTTTCGTAAAGGTAGTGTTCACGATGGAGAAAAAACCCTCGAGAAAATTGCGAAAATCTGTTTTGTTCGAAAACAACTGAAGAACTGCAGCGGTTGCGCGGCAAGAAACGCGGTTAAAATATAGTTATTAAGACACAAAGATGCCAATGCTTGCACAGGTGCACAGCTCCGCTCGCAGAAAGTGGATTTTGCTGCTGTGCCTGGTCAAAAATCTGCCACGTGCACAGCAGCTTATCAAGTAGTTTTAGAGGATACAGAAACAATATTTCACAGAAAACAACAAAGGCAACTAATTGTGAACAATGGAGCTCGAGAAAGGCCAGGTCGACGACCAGAAGCCAGTTATTGAATATCAGTTCCGAGCCAGTTGATGACCCCTGATCCTACGAAATAGAACTAGAGTTGTGCACCAGTAAAAAAGGCCGACTTAGGACTGCCAATTTCACTTCGAATGAGGTTTTTCTGTGTTTTTTTTTTACGTATAGGTCGTACTACTGAGAACCGAAACAAGACTTTACTATGAAAAACTCGACAATCATACGTGAACAACGAACAACTCTGCTGCTAAGCACTCGGCAGCCAGCGCGCTTGTCATCTGCGCCGATCGATCGTCACATTTCTCGCGCTCAGATAAAAACAGCCCACTTCCCGCCGGCCAAGTCGGGCTAGTCGGCTTCGCGCGGCTCCAATTTTGTGGGCGCAGCCTAGCGCCCCACCTCCCGCGGAGAGAGAGGCTTTACCGTCTTCCCGCGGAGTGTCGTCCGGCAGTCGGCTATTCCTGGGGGTCATCGAACACTCTCTCATCGATTCCCACTTTGATATCATCATTGCACCACCTATTACAGTGGAGCCAATGAACGATTGCTGAGCAGAGAACGCTGTGTTGAGACTCTTTCCAAAACCCGCACTGTGTGCGACGCTATTCTTGGGCAAATGAGCCACTGTCCGTTAATGGCATCTGCGAATGGGAAGACTGCAAAGACCAGTGAGTGTAGGAAGCTTCCCCGTATAAGCTCACTCCTTACTTGTAAAGAGCAGTTCAAGATGAAGTCCCCAGAAGCGGATTTTCGAAATTTTGTTTTAACTTGCCTTTACTTAAAGGGTGATTTTTAAATGTGCCGCGAACTGTTTTAGGGCTGTTTTCTGTCAGCCATCAGATTAGCCGTAAGGCGGTGGCAGAAGGGCCGCAGAGTGCTTGTTCATTGTGTACGGGCAGTCAACGAAACGGCGCTCCCGACTGCCCGCGACCGTTCTATTGGCCTTCCGCGGGAGGGGTTACGGGACGTCGGCAGGTGGTACCGCGGGAAGTGTGATGTCTCTATCTGAGCGGGCGCACACGATGCCGCGCCGGCGGTTGAGTGATCCGCAGTCATACGTTTCGTGGTCACCACCACTACACCATTACATTACCGCCCTGAAGTACATTTCATTATGCTGGCTTTATTACCCGTACTATCATATTGAGAGATGAATTTGTTTGCGCCAGAGAGAGCAAAGATATTTGAATGAAGCAATTGTCAAAAGATTGTGGCAGCTATTGTATACGTACCGATTTCGCGTCAATAGGAAGCTAAAATTATCGGTGTGATTCGTGCCGACAGTAAGTCTTCCCTTTTTTGTTTCTGCTTCTCTTCTTACATGAGGGTTTTCTCTCTCCTGTACATTTTTCATGATGATTGATTGCGTTTCCATCGGGCGCTCCGAATTTCCGGTCTGTATTGCGGTGGAGTTATGCGCAAGCTTGTGCTCGTGCCTATATCACACAGGAACCTGCGTTCATGCAGATACTCATTCCTGTAGAGTCTAAACAAGCTCTTTAGCTATGGAAGAGCGCCTCGTGCTATGGAAGAGCGCACGATATGCATAGGCTATTTCTGTATAGTGATTTGGCTGTTCTGAAGGCAGTAAACTTCATCGACCCATTCTGTACATATACAAACGTCTTTAAATCAGAAACAAGATTCAGCACACATTTATAAGCAAATCTGGAGTTCAAACCGAAGCTAAGTTCGTGCCGCTGACCCCTTCCAATACCTTATACTCTGTTTCGGAGCAAAATTTACTCCGGCATATAGAACACTCGTGTGCTGCTTCTCCTTCTACACCACGCTCCCTTGCTGTCTCTAGCTTCACTTCACGCAGTAACAAAAAAATTAGCTTTGAAATAGGGGGTACGTGCATACCGTATTAAGACCACACATGCATCTTCACCTCATTTTTTTTGCACATACAGCATGAACGGCGTATGACGGAAGTCATACGGCTCATCACATGCTGTTTCATATATGTAATTATGTACAGTACGCAATCTTCCTAATAAATGTTAACAATTTAATGTTTTACAAGTCCAACAATAGCATTAAATGTGTTTTAATAAGCTCTATTCAAATCAATTCTCAGAGCGCTAACAGGAAATACAGCATGCTTTGTGACGTATAATCAGTCATACAATGTGTTTATTCCACTTATCGCGGTCTCCAATTCACTCCAACACTGACTAGGGCTTTCTTTACACTTCCCGAGAGCTTTTAAAAAACCGAGTTTTGTTAGTTGTAAGTATGGGACACAGCATTGATCGTCCATTTTCCAAATCCCCTAAGGGGCTCAGGGTACTCCAGAAAAGCAGAAATTTAAATGATGCTAGAAGGCTTCAGCCAACACCAATCAAGCATATTTGAACGATGAAATACTTTTGGATATTAGATGGGGGGCTGCCCAAAAATATTGGAGTATCGATCTCGTTTGAATCAAAAGGAATCGTGTGTCGCTTAGACCATTTAGCTCGTACTGAGAGATTTTTCAGCGCCGAAGCCGACTCGATGTGGCTTTTTAAAGTTTTTTTTTCAATTGTGTTTATTCGGCAGTTTCCGAAACCCACCTTGAGTCAACAGATCGGCGGCTGCGGCGCTGGAAACTCTTCCGGCTCAAAAGCGCGCTGCCGCAAAGCGTGTCGAGACGCAATTGCGTACCGGAATTCGTTCCACAGAAGCACAGTATATTATGGCTCTAGTTATACATCGGTGATTCGGCGCCGCTGGTTTTCGCGGGACGTCTACGATTGGTCAGATTTCGAAATTTGCCTATGACTAGGGTGTATAACTAGGGCCAATCTGTTATATCGTGTACGCTCAAATAACTTCGCAAAAATACAGTTCACCGCAATTTCAAAAGGACATGGTGCGGGTGCGGTCACACACTAAAACTACGGTGGAAGACGCCCAATTTCATTATCGATCGACAGCAAAGTTGGTTTTCGGGGTGAGTTACCGTTTTTCTTTTTTCTCCTTGTTTACTGCGGCACAAATTTTGTTTCTGTCTCTTATAATATTACGAATAGGGGCTTCTCTTGGTGTGCGAGAGTACGGTGCCTTTTTTTCAATTTCGAAGCAGAATTTTGAAAAAAAACACATCGAAACCCGAACAAACGGCTAATTTCCCTCACGCACTAAGAATAGCCCCCATTCGCAATACTGAAAGAGTTAGAAACAAAATTAATGCCGAACAAACAAAAAAACCCGTAACGTAAAGACAAAATCGGCTGTGCTGTCGATCGATGATGAAATTAGGGGTCTTCCACCGTAGTTTAAGTGTGTGACAGCAACCGCACCATGTCCTTTTAACTTCGCGATAAACTGTAACTTCATTGTGTAGACAGCGAAGCTAACAGTCATGACAGCGTTCTATGAAACAGTCAATCCAGAAAAGTTTCACGCCCCAAATGCAACACACAAACGCTTGGCATTTACAACGTTTGCCGGTTTTATGAAATTCTCAGCATATTTCGCTCAAAGCTCACCATCCGGAAAAAAATACAAAACGCGAATTCCCCAAAATGTAGAAATTATCCTATGGATGTTGCCCAAAGTTCCTCTTTGAGGATTATCTAGAAAGCTGATTCGAATCTGAGGTTCGTTCATTGATTTCGTCAATTTACGATGGATATTTCGGTCATACTCTCAGATTTTGGCTCAAATATTCTATGCGGTGGTTATTCAGTGTAGCAATAAGCCTTCGACGTCTAATTGTCGATTTCCCAACTGTTGATGTAGGTCTTGTCCCACAAATGGCAAGGTAACATCGTTATGGATCGTGAAGATACTTCGCGTTCACTGTTGGAGGTTGGCGCAAACTCGGCGCACCTTTGTTATATCATATGGCACTGAGTTTGCGCCAACCTTTGACAGTGAAAGCGAGGCCTCTCCACGACCCATGTCGACGTTACCTACCGTGACTTACAGTAAATTTGAGAATTTCGACAAAAGGACTTCAGATTTGTGTTCAGTACCTTAGCTATTCAGCGAGCCACACATGCAAGTTCCGCGTCAAATGCAAAAACGTTTCTCTTAACACCTCAAATATTTGCCGTATGGGTACCCTTGCCTTCCAACGATGCTTGAAAAACCCTAGATTTCCTTTTGGACAAACTGGCGATTTCAAATGGAATTTAATTTTCACGGACCATTTTTGGACGTAAAGTCTAAATATGCCCATAGCAGGTGCGTGGACTCACCAGGGTACCCATCAGACATAGGATTTTATGATGTTTCAATTTTTTTCGGATTTTGCTAAAAACATGTATGTAGGTGGTAATTTGGAGAGCTGAACATGATTCTTGGATTCGCATGTCAAAGTTCTGAGCTTTATTGCAGATGACGGCAGGTAACATGCCATTAAAGAGGCAAAACTTACCTTAAAAATTCAAAAATCGAAAATTGGACTTCGAGTTCGTATTTAGCACCCTGAATAACCCCCACATAGAAATTTGGAGCCAAATTTGAGACATTGGCCAAAATATCGTATACCCAACGCAATCTACTGTAAGCTAGCAAAAATCGAAAAGCTGACATAAGGTTCGTATTAAGCACCCCGAATAACCCTCAGAGAGACGATTTGAGCCACATCTGTCGTCACATTCCGGAACTCGTCTCGATTTTGCATTCAAATTTTTTCCCCTGTGGGAAGCTCTGAACGAAGTTAGTCGAAAACTTTGGAAAATCGACAAATAGACATCGGATCCGTGATCAGCACCCCAAATAACTCCTCTGGGAGGATTTCAAAACAAAGCTGCAATACTGTTCTTCAACGCTTACTGAACCCCTTAATTGATGTAAGTAGACGGTCAACCGAAAATCCGTATATGTCCGAAACGCTATCAGTCTGGGCATAGTTCTAAATATGTTATTTCACCTAAACTTTAGCTGAGGGTTATCTTGGGCGCTGAACACGAATATGAGGTCGTTTTCTGGATTTTTGAAAGATTACTGCGCTTTTCGAAAGGTACGATAGGTACGCAAATTCCAGAAAAAGTTTTTATAACTTTTTTAATAGGGACTCCAAGCAGTTGCGAAAGGCATATTCGGACTCCACGTCAAAAAATGGTTAAAGAAGAGTTCATTTCATTCGAAAAGGCCAGTTTGGCTAACAGTAGTTTCCTTGTAAGGGACATTTCATACCTTCTGCTCTAAACGAGAGCAAAACTCCAATTTTTTTCCTGCATCCCCCAATCTTATATTCGAAGTTTTTTTTCCGTAGTTCGAACTAGCTCAATTGGTGTTGGCTGGGGTGTTTAGCTTCGTTTAGTTTTTGCCTTTTCAAGATACCCTGAGGCATTCAGTGGATTTTTAAAATGGACTATAGTTTCTGTGTCCCGTACCTACAACTATGAAAACACGGTTTCGTAAAAGCTCGCGGGAAGCGTAAGGCGAGCCCTAGTGAGTTAGACGGCTTGCGTAGTAAAGGGTGAGCAGCTATACCAGACCAAAAATTTACCTAACCGCTGTCAAATCCTCCTGGAAGGCCTCGTACCTTGGTTGAGACTAATCGCAAATCCCTTGGTTTAGTTACTGATCCAAAAATCTGAAATTGTCACTGGCCACGTGGCGTCCTCAGGTAGAGAGAGCCCCATTGCCGAGTGACTCCCCCACTCTGTTAAGTGGAAATAGGGTCTACTGGGGAGAGGCTGTTGAGTGTCAACGACGATGTTGGTTCCCGTGTCTTTTCGCGATCGGTGAGACGCTAACAATGGAAGCGTCAGTCGCCTCATGGGTTAGGTAGGGCTTGACGCAGAAACGTCTATTGGATCTCCTTCACTCCTTAGTGATGTGCAGTGGCGTTCTTTCATTTTTCTCCCGCAACTTTCAAGTTTAGACACATTATGACTCAGGGTCAGACAGACCGTTGTTCAGAACCTTGACGAAGCTACGTCCCCCACTTGTTGATCAGGATTTTTGAGACCTGTCTAAAGCTTGTCTCTCTTAAAAGTTCTGGGAAAAACAATGTTAGCTTTTGCAGTGAGAATTTTCGAAAAATAAGTTTTCTAAACTTAAATTGTTCATTTAGTATTTTCTGTTTTCCCTATTTTTGAGCCTCGAAGAGTGTAGTTTTGACTTGCTGTCCTCTACAGAAGCAATGTCTGTACCGAGAAAGAGGTAATTAAAATTCTGACACAGATCGCCTCACAATCAGGGTTGAGCAGGCAGTTGCGCCAAATTTTGCCTGAGCAACGACCCCCCCCCCTGTTGACCGAAATGTCGGAAAATTTTCACGCCCCCCTCGACAAACAGACACCAAATTTGTATTCAGCACACCGAATAAGCCCCGAATAGACATTTGAATTAATTCTGATACTCTGCCCAAACTACCGTATGCCCAGCACAACGTAAAATTTTACGACGGCTTGTGCAGACACAGGTGATCTCGCGCTGTAATCTTGCTATCATAGGGCGACTATTACTACATCATTTTAGATTAGCTAGTGATTTGGAGAGAACTCCTCCGAGAAGAATTTTACGTCCCCCCCCAATTTCATTTTTCTCCAAGGATTTCCGAGTTGTTTTTGACCCCCCATTGCGCCCAGTCGTCTCACAATCTCATTATGACCTAATCTTATTATGAAACTCGCCTTTTTAGAATATTCGTCTTTTCGATCAATTTGAAGTCGGCCTTTACAGTCGAATGATTTTTCGAATCATTCGATTAAGTCAGATCATCTTGTATCACGGGCGAAGCGTGCCCCCAAAAGAGGCTCGACGCCAAAGACACTATTTTCCAAGGGCAGCATACCACGTGCTTCGGAGCCAGGAATCAGACGACTGCAGTACTCTCTGTTCAATCACCTAAGTTTGAGGTACTTGACTTCGCCTGGCCGCTAGAGGTACCGCTCAACCGCTGGAGGCAGCTGCTCGCCCACTGCAGTCATTACCGCGCCCGCAGAGGCCACTACCCCGGGCGACAAAACTTCGGGCTTTGGGCTTCACCGCCACTATCCAGCTGGCAACGCCGGCTTCCCAGCGGGGCGTGGGTGGCTTCTTGTCTGCATCCTAGCTGGGGCGGCTGGGGCTTTATTGATTTTGTAATTTACGGAGATCGTCAAGGGTGCAGACTGCCCTGCCCCTGCCCCACTCCGGCCTGCTGATGCATTCGGCCCCTGAATATTGATGTCGACTGCCAAAACTTAGCCACTAGCGCGACGAAAATCAAATCGAGCTTGATCCGCGCTCTCTCAACCAGAGACCCAAGCGTACCACTCGAAGCGTACAAAACGTGTGTGAGGCCATTGTTAAAAAACGAAACTGTTGCTTTCAATCCTCACAAATTTGAATCGAACGATTTTTTTGGAAAAGGTGCAAAATAACTTCACACGTTAAATTTTGACGAGATCCATTAGCTTCATGTATGACAATGTTCCATATATAGTCTGACCCGCAATGCTTACTACAAACTCTAGTTGCTGCCCATAGGCGCTGAAGTTGGCCTAATCATGTTATACAAAATCCTCTACGGTTATACTGGACTAAAACAAAAGAGTTTTCTTAGATTCAGAATGTTAGTCACCTGGGATAACATTCGAAAGCTAGCCATTTCAAGGGCTAAAAAAGGTGCAAGGCGCCACTTCTTCGTGAATAGGGCGGGCCCAGACTTCGACAGGCTGTAAAAGTTCACCGTTATATCTGAGAAGCTCAAGCCTTCCAAGGGTACACTAGGACATTATCTTTTGTCCTGAGACGTCTCTGATTGGGACCCTTTAACCTCTACAAATACTGTTGGTCGAGACTTGTGCCATTCCTTTTTCTGTTGGTGTATCGTTTTCAGCGATTTCGCTTTCATCACACGAGCCTTGTTGGCTAGTACCTACGTGGACCGCGTGTAGTGGTTACTAATTTCCACAAAACTGTTTATCTGAGTTAGACTAATTCATACATGGTCTATAGCTAAAATCGCGACCCTTTCTTTCTGCGCAAGTTGGAACCTTCGACCCATCATTTCATAGCCTATCAGCTTCAAGGGCACTGTACACCTTCAGACATTAATTTTGTGATTTTCGTGTGATTGCGTACCCCTGTATAACACCTACCAAGTGCGAGATCTCATTTCCTACGAATGAAAAAGGTACAAGCAATCACCGCGGGCCCGACCACATCAGTCATTACCATGGGCCACGCCCCTTTTCTTCACTTTTGAATTGAATAATGGTTAGATGGATGGATGAATTCTAACCACGTCTTTGTTTTTCTCTTCCAAGCCTGTGTATTTCATTTTTATTGACATTTGCGCAAAGACTGGAGAGGAATACAGGCTTGAGGCGACTCGCCCACCAAAATTTTTGCCCAGAAACTAAAGATATTTGAAGAGCCATAACTCCGTTTGCAGGGAGCCTTGAGCTATTCCAGAGGCACCACTAGATCAGCCGGTGATTCTCTCCATTTCAAGCATAGAATCTGAAAAGTGATTTTTTCGGGTGTCATGTGCCTTTGATGTTGCCGGTGTGTGACTGGGGGTAACTCAAAGCAGCATTGGTTAGAAACACTGCGCACTTTCATGACACTCCGATCCGGTGATCGATCAACTTTGCAACCACAACCAGAAAAGCGTAACCTGCTTTGGTGAAAATCAACGTTGAATCAGGGGAAAAAGTGGAATGAGGAAGTTGTAGCACAATCCGGAATGTATTTTAAAAGTGGTCGGTTTTATCCTGTGTCTGAATCAACCCCATGTTGGTGTGTCATGAAAACACCCCGTAAACCGCAAAAATCCCGTATCTACCGCCCTAATGACTACGTTACGAGCTCCCTAAGCCTTCGTTTCAGGTCTGTTCTGACCGAAAATGAGGACAAGGGAAGCGCAGATTTTCTGCTGTTTTACCATTGTCGCCAAATGTTTTCTGTTTTCTGTTAAATTGGGCGAAATTAGACAGAGAAAAGAAAAATCTTGTACATTTCGATTCTTTGCGCATTTGGTTTCGTTTACAATAAGCCAAAATAGAAGAACAGATTAGGGTGACTTCAAACACTTAAAGGCAATGCTCATGATTAAAAAAATGTGTTTCAGTTTCTACCAGGAATGGGTGGCGGAGGGGGACACTGTAACGTTGACGTTGGAAAAACGCACGGAAACGTGCAATTAGGAGCCCCAAATCATTCCGAAGTTACCACTTGCGAGCGCAAGGCAAACCTCAAAAGCGCATCCGACGTGAACAAATGAAAACTCGAGATCGTAAGATGAGCGATGGTTTCCGATCAATAGCCCCGTTCTTCCCTTCATTCTCAACTCCTCTCCTTAATCAGGTCAGCTCGCATATGTACATCGGCTGCAAAAGACAGAAGTTACAAGCCTCGGACAACTCGTCCACCATGCTTCCCTAGCTCAATTTTTGAGGGACCATAACTCCGTTCCCGGAAGGTCTTCCAGAGACATCATTGGAATTAGCATGGGACCGTTTTCGAAATAGGCGAAAAAATAGAAAAACGATTTTCATATAGAACACTCCCTTTGAATTGGTTTAATTATCATCTACCGAAACGTGGCATGGTCTTCTGAAAAACTGAAAGTGATCATCATATTCGTATGCAGCTCCCTAAATACCCCTTAAAAGCACCAAGAACACCCAGGAAATAATTTCTCAGTTTTTGCTGTTCTTGGAGAGAGTCACACGCTGACCACGATGGTACAATACCCACGGTAAGTTTTGTAAAAACGGGGAGCATCTGGCGAACTTGGCAGAAGAACGTCCGATGCATGTAACTTTTCCAAATGAAGGCTTTTTTTTGAAAACGCTATCATATCCACAGATCAAATTGCTACCTAATTGTGTGACTTGTAGATCGAAGTTCCCTTATGTCGCTTTGTTTTCTAAGAAAATCGTTTTTCAAAAACGTCGCATGCCCAGCAAACTTTGAGCAGTATTTGTACAAGTAATGAAAGAGCAATCTGTATGCTTTATCCATAAATTAGGTGCAGGTGAGAGAATCTCAAGGTTGGTGTTGGTTGAACTCTCGAAATCCTTCATTCAATAGTCCAGGAATTCCGCTACAAATCTTCAACTTTGAAGATAGTTCTCAAGCGCGTTTAATTAAGGATTTCCAAAATTCAACCTACTCATTGAGATTTTCTCACCTGCACCTAATTTATGAAGCAAGCATACAGATTGCTATCCCATAACTTGTATAATACTGCTCAAAGTTTCGCCGTACTTCGCCGTGTGCGAGGTTTTTGAAATACGATTCAGAAACCTATTTCCTTAGAGAACAAAGCGATTTTAGAGAATTTCGGCCTAAAGGTTACACAATTAGGTAGCAAATTGGTCTGTTAATATGATAGCGTTTTCAGAAATCAACCTTCATTCTGAAAAGTGACATGCATCGGATGTTTTTTTGCCAAGTTTGCCAGATGCTCCCAGTTTTTACAAAAGTTAGCGCGGGTATTGTATCTCTGAAATCGTCCAAGACCCCCTATGAACAGAGTTATGGCTCCTTAAAGGCATCGTCCGCGATGAAAACCGAATTTGGGTTTATGCGTTCATTCGGACTAGTGGGCCATGACAATGTCACTCAGAAAGTTTGGAGTTACAAAACCGTCTCTGAGTGATGATTCGCTTACCTCAAAATGGCTTCCTGGGTTCGGTGGGCCGGCCTTGGGGTCGATCCGTTGTTACAAGGAATAAAACTCCTGGGTTGCTGACGGCGGGCGTGCCTTGACGCGTCGTAGGGCGCAATACACACGCCAGTCGATTTCGAATTCGGCATCGATCGAAAGCAGCCGGCAGCACTGGACGCAGCAGGTGGGTAGCCCATTTTTATTTCGCTGAAGTTGTAGTTGAGCGGCATCCTCGATGAATTGCTTCCAACGCTGCGCCAAGGAACGAAGCGTAAAACTGTTCCTTGCATTCTCTGCGCAACTATCACAAGTTGATGCCGGTGCGAAATTCAAATTTGCCATGAACTTTCTAAAAATGGGTTTTTCTCAAAACGTTGACGTTTTTGAGGGGGCGTTTTGCTACCGTTAGTCACTATAGGGATAGTACAACACGAAAACATCAAAAACCCAAATATGGTTTTCATCGTGTACGATGCCTTTAAAGATGCCTATGTTGTGAGGGTAGAAAATTGATGGACGAGTTGTCCCAGGTCTGTATTTCCCTTCACTCGCAATCGTTGCGCGAGAGCGAGCCAGGATAAGGAGACAGTCCGGCAGTGCGCTGAAGAACGACGACTCGTTGAGAATTCATCCATCTATCCAGCCGCTATCGAGTTCGGAAATCTAGTAGGGGGTGTGGACCGTGGTGGTGAGCAAAGCTGATCGGGCCTGTGGTGGCAGCTAATATTTCGCCTATTTGGAGGAAATGAGATCTCATACTTGGCACGTCTTATACAGAAGGGTCTACTTCACAATCGAATAAAAATCACAAAATTTATGTGTGAGGGAGTGCTGTGCCTTTAAGACAAATTTTGGGTAAGAAACTCTTAGTACTGTTGTAGTCTGAAGTGTGGTGGACCACGCTCATAAAAGTCTGTATGAGCCGGAAGATTTCATCACGCCCCGGAAGGTGTAGTTTAGCTGATCGGCCACACAAGCTGCGGTTTTTGGCTTATAACTCTGTACAGTTGTTAAATATGTTGTAGATATTCATTATGCACTTCTTTTTTTGCAGATGAAGCGCTCGAAAGGTAACTACTTTTTGTCGACCTGGCCAATCCGGATTAAGTGCACACTTCTAGAATCATTTTTAGCGCAGAATTCGAGTATGCTCTTTGCAGCTGCCTGGGGTCTCTCCGAAAAAAAAGTTATAAGGGTTTTTCAAAGATTTGCGGCAGGATAAGGGTTTCAAGGCATCAGGAAAATTTGAGATGTTAATTTTTTCTTGAATTTCGCTCAAAACTTATATGTAGACGTTGGGATGCTGGACACGAGTCTGGAGCCCACTTGTCGAAATTCTGAGGATGTCTAGGTACATGCCATTTAGAGGGCAATGCCTATCTTAAAGGCAGGGCTCTCGGTAAAATCGGTTGTTGTATTATGCCCATGGAATGGTAGATTTGGCCATCACAAAAGTGAAAATAAGTTGAAAATTGGAGAAAAAACGCTCATTACCAAGTTATTTCTTGGTGTCCTCCCGCCCCCAACTATCGAGATCTGCGTAAAAGCCTGTTTTGTCAACTTTTATTTTGCTTCTTAAGTAATTTCTGAGCATTTCTGTAGACTACTGACCATTCTATAAGCAAACTAATAGGCGGATAAGCAAGCAATAATGAAAATCTCGTTAATTAGGGGGCCGGCCGCACCGGTAATTAGCCGTTATACCTAGTTTTCGTGCGTTTTCCCCGCAAATTTCAGAGTTTTTTCACTTATTTTCACTTTTGTGATGACCAAATCTACATTATCATGAAGAGAGCTAAAAAATCTTTTTTATCGCGAACCCTGCCTTCAATTTCACACTCCAACCTCAAGGCTAAGTTTTGATATAATGGTCCGACCCTCCTGTTTAGCAAGCTTGCCAAGCGCGAAAGCTCAATTCGCGCGAATAAGTGAGAAAAAGCGAGGGAAAAGTCGACCACGCCTCCATGGAAGAAAAAATGGGTTACGCTCACCGGCAAGCTTCCTATCTCTATAGGGGGAGAAGCGCGACCGTTTCAAAATTCAAGTTTTTCCATTTGTCTTATGTCTGACTTTATTTTGTTGCCTGCTTCAAAACGATGGCTGCGAATAGCGATTAGAAATAGGCTCGAGACAACTCGTTCGAGAACTTCTCGCCGTTCAAATTCAATATCTTTGAGAGGCCATGTCTCCGTCCGTAGTGAGTTCTGAGCGTACAAGATAAGCAGAACAATGAAAAATTGATTCTGAGGTTGGACTGTGCCTTGAAAATTTCGGATACCAACCACTTAACTTAAAATTCGTATTTAGAATCGCGAATAATCCCCGCATAAGAACTTTGAGTCAAATCTGAGACTTTAACCGAAGTACCGTATACCCACCGCAATCGATCGTAATCGCTAAATGGACCTCAGGTTCGTCCTGAGCACATCACATAACCCCCAGAGAAAGATTTTGTAGTTCATCTACCGCGGCATTCCGGAAATCGCCGAAAGTCGTACTTTGGCTCAAATTTTCCCCCGACTGGAAGCCTTGAACAAGATGAACCTACAACTTATAAACCGCCAAGTAAACCTCGTATTCGTGTTCAACAACCCAAAGAACCCCCTCTGGGAGTTTCAAGTCAAAACTGAAACATCTTTCCGAATGATATCAGAACCCTCTAATTGATATGAGTAAACGCTGAACGAACAATCCGTACTACAAGTCTAAAACGCTTTTACTCTATGCCAAACTCGAAGATTGACCGTTGATTCAAACGGTCGTCCAGATGCGTTATTTTGTGAGGTGAACGCGATTACGAGGCCCGTTTTCAGATGTTGGAAAGATTTCTGCGCTTTCTAAAGCTGAATTAGGTGCGAAAATCAGTGAGAACGCCTTTCAGGGTGGTCTCAAGAGCTGAGAAAGGCATATTCGGACTCTAGGTTCACCAGTGGTTCTAAAATAATACATTTCATTTGGAATGGCTAGGCTAACTAGTAGTAGTTTCCGTGTTAGACTTACTCGCTGTAGATGAGATATGGAAGTGGGCAGGGTCATGGCAGTTACCACTAGCTCCGCAGAAGACCATTTTCATGCGAGTAGGAACGGTGGAATCCATTCCGGAAACCTCATACTTAGTAGGTGCAACTGATATACCTCGTGTGGAATTTGTTCGGGATCTAGGCTTCCACTACAGTGATAAACTTGATTTCTCCAAACATATTCAAATTCGTTGTAAAATGGCTCTCTCTAGAACATTCCAGCTTTTCAAAGGATTGACCGTTAAAAACAAAAACATTCTACTCAGAGCTTACAAGACTTACATTCGACCAATTTTAGAATCTGGTACTACTGTGTACTACCCAAGAAAAGTAAGGGATATACAGGCGATTGAGAAGGTTCAGAATAACTTTACGCGAAAACTACTAGTTAGAGTGGGTGGTTTCTTGTATTCCAAAATACCTAGAGCTGAAATCAGGAATAAATACCTAGGTCTTCCGTCACTTGAGGCGCGACGTCAAGTATCGGACTTGTGCATGGTCTATAAAATGTTGCACTACTCGGGTATCTTTGGAAGTCATAACTTTTTCAAATTACGTCATTCCCATACAAGAGGAGGAGGAACCAAACTCATCTTGGAGCGCCCTCGCACTGTTTTGCGGCGAAGCTTCTTCGCGTTCAGAGCGGGTAGTGCGTACCTTAAAATGACTAAGAGTATCACTCCACCACTATCTCTGAGTCGATTCAAACGCCACGTGGGAAACTTGATACAAAGAACCGAACCCAGCGATCATGCTGTGTGATTGACCTAACTGCGTTTTTATTTCTAGAGCTTAGCTTTATTTGTTTTCTGAAAATGGTTGTATAGTGGTTTGCGTAATTAGTGTTTGTTTGTTTTTTTTTTCTCTCACGTTTGCCTTACGCATTCGTAATAAACTTATACTTATATACTTCTTGTGAGTAGACTACCTGTATGTAGCTGCGAGTGTGGGATAGTTCAGCTGTTTCCAGCAGCTGACTAACAAGATGCCGCACCTATGCGTCTAAAGATAAGAAGCCTTGCTCATCAAGAGCGACCTCCCGCTCATGTTCTCAGGGCGTAGCTCTATCAGATTGCACACATTGCAGTCTGGACGTGATAAGGTGTTTCCTATGTTTACAAAACACTTGCAGAGACTGTTACTCGGACATGAGTTAAGGAAAGCTGTCTATGTTGCGCAATGTTGTCCAGCCGTCTAGACTGGCAAACATGATCATGCGGGAGATTCATCGTGCAGCACGTGATTTGGTTCAAATGTTCTGATAACTTGCCCCATATAAGGCTTTTTTGAGAAGTTTACCCTTTTTTCTGCAAAATCGTGGATATCATTTGTCCTTCATCAAACTCGTGTTATATGCTACAACTTTGCATTCACCAGGTTTTTCGGATTCCCGATCAAGTCTCATCTTCGCATTTACGTAAATCCCCTTGACGTCGTCAGCATGTTGCTAAGTTATCCTGACCAGGAACGCATTGAGTTTCCTCATAGAACGCATCCTTCAAATTGTCTTCGGCTAATATGGTAGGCGCATGACCGCTCACTATTCTTAGATTGTATGATCCCGCAACCTCAGAGATGTATTCGGACTTGACACTAAGCCCACTTTCCAGAACCTAAAACTCAACGAAGTTCTTCCTTACAGCTGCCGTACAACCTCCCACTCTCCTATCATCAGCGTTGCCGCAGTAGATAGTATACTCTCCGACGTTGACAAAGGGTCTATCCCCAAGTTTCTTGCGAAGTAGCAATTGGTGCATGGATATAGTATGTCTGTCGAACCATGCGGTCGGCATGCATGGCAGACATCGGACGAGCATGCGAAACGACGGCGAGCCTTTCCGCGTGAACAGGGGCGGGGCCGGCAGGCAGTAAGCCGAATGCGTCAATCAATCGGCTCTGCAGCCGAAGGGGGGGGGAGTGGCTGGCAGTCGTTTGCACTCGTCTGAGAGCGGCACAAGCGACCTCCGCCTGCCATGCACGCTGGCCGCATTATTCGCCCGTCTCATCCGGAGAGTATTTAGCTCAGGAGCCCGGATAGCGCAAATGTTTGGATATCACTCGAATATCACCGACAATTCAGGGTGGTGAAATTGTGGCCTGTGGGCAAAGATTCCATGAACACCTTGAGTACACGACTTTGAGTGTTATAGACCAGTGACCTTGGAACGCAGAACGGCAGCTCCTTTATGCAGTGTTTATGAAAAGTTTGGGGGCGTGCATAAAAGTTTGTTGGTACCTGCTCGTTATTTCTCCTGTTTCTACTACACCCCGCGGACGTTTCTTTATACACAGGGAACGTTCGAGCCATGTAGCCTATACAGCTATACATATAGGCAAAGTATTCCCGTACATTGCATAAAGATACTGCTGAGCGGTCCACGAGGGCCACTAGTCACCTTAGATGATGTGTATGGTTTGCGTTTTTGATTTAGTCTGACGCATGGACCAGGCGGGTGGATGCGGGATTGGCGGCCTCACTGTATAATTGTGTTTCGATTCGCGCAGGGTGATCTTCCGTCGCAGCCCCGTCCATTCACCAGACTAAAATTTTTACGCGAATTCTACATTAGAGGTTCATAGACTTTTCGGCAGCAAACACAAATGAAAATTCCAGCTACAAAACTGTTCTACGCTATATGACTGAAGAGTTAAGGTCGCGATTTAATATTCCTGTCTTCTTTTAACCTCTAGACCCTTACTTGAGTTCAAAGTAGCAGGACCAATGAGAAAAAATTGCGAAAGAACCGCTGTTTCGGGCCAAATTCGAAGCCTGAACTTTCTTGTCTTTTGGTGGTGGATGAGTCCAAACCACATCATCGGCATCGATGATCTCTGATATCAAGAACATCAGCTGGCTTGAAATCGAATTTGAATCAATGAACATTATCCTTCGGACTCATCTAGTCAAAAACATTGACTGAAGAGCTTGCTCTCATAGGGCAACTCTTCTCATTACGTAAAATTGGATTTATCTCTTACTCTGAATGTCGATGATTTTCGACTGCTCGGCATGAGACTGCGATCTTTTTTTGCGGCGCTGTGCACGTGTGCACGAACTGGCATCTTTGGACCCTAGAGACTCTAATTCTAGCGCGTTTTTCACCGCGCTACCTTCATAGTTTTTCAGCTGTTTTCTATCTAAGCTGATTTTTATACTTTTTTAGATAACGTTTTTCATCGCGGCCACTGCCTTTAAACGTCTGCTGGATTCTGTAGAAACTGTGGCGCTCGAGATGGTACCAACAGACGTGTAGACTTGCCCCGCTAAAGCATTTCTGTGAGCTACGTCAGGCAAGCGACATTGAACCTACTGTATCCTATAATAGGATTCAGAGAGCCGTTTTAATCACTCGTTGCATCCTGCTACCAACTCGTATCCCACTTCGCTGAGTCGCAGCTTCCCACAGAAATGACAGACCATTAATGTCCAGCTACCGCAATACTGCGTCGCATCAGGTAATGGGAGGACCGAAAAGAAGTGTCGTCTCTGCGCACATCAATACATACATTTTTCTGTTAATTTTGGTAAAATGGTCAGCCTTATACCACAAAGGGTACACATCAGGCATTGCATGCTTTTTAAAGGCAGTGGTCGTGATCAAATATGTTTGTCTTCTTTTCCTTGCTAAACCCTTTTCTGGGTTTAGAGTAGTAGGACCTATAAGAAAAAATCGCGAGAAAAAACGCTGTTCTGGGCCAAATTCGAAGCCTGAACTTTCTTGTCTTTTGATGGTGGACGAGCCCAAACCACATCATCGGCATCGATAAACTCTAATACAAAGAGCATCAGCTGGCTTGAAATTGAATTTCAATCAATGAACATTCATCATCTAGTCAAAACTTTGAATGAAATGCTTGTTTTTCATGTTCAACTGTTTTTATTAGGTAAATTTGCATTTATTTCTTCTTCTGAATGTCGATGATTTTTGACTGCTCGGCATGAGGCTGCGATATTTTTTTGCGGCGCTGTGCACGTGTGCACGAACTGACATCTTTGGGCCCTAGAAACTCTAATTCTAGTCCGTTTTTCACCGCGCTACCTTCATAGTTTTCCAACTGTTTTCGATGTAAGCTGATTTTTGTAGTTTTTTTTTTGATAACGTTTTTCATCGTGACCACTGCCTTTAAGTTTCGCAAGGAAAGTGCCTTAACAGTTGCTACTAAAAATCTTTGCGATGTTCATTCAAATGCATTGGGCATTCGTAGAAGCCAAAGGTGGACTTTTAACTTTAAATCGGGTAATTTTGAGCTTCCCGACTCGTATCGATCAGGAAGACCATCAACATTAGACAACGACGTGTTAAAGGCGGATGTATTAGCAAATCCGTGTCAGACGATCGAGGAATAATCACATAGTCTCAACAAACCTTAGTCGACCATTCAAGAACATTTGAAGCAGATTGGGAAAGTAAGCAGAGCGGGTGTGTGGGCAGCAGAATTCTCCAACACGGCAATGCAAGACCGCACTGCGCAAGTGTGAACCATAGAAAAAAATGAATTGGGGTGGGAGGTGCTGCCTGATCCACCATATTCGCCCGATATACCACCATCGGATTTTCCCTTATTTCCAGAGCTGCACGTTTTTAATAGTTTTTTCGACATTATTGTTAAGATCGACCCCGAAACTTTCGGATTCCCGTGGAGTACCAATTGCTATTTTGATCGCTAACCCTGCTCTTAATGGGGTTCAGATGGGCGAGAAAGTTTTACATTGCATACTCTTCGTCTTCCAGGTATTTCTGTAATGCTGAATGGACATTTGCAGCCGTTTCGTTTTGCCCACGAAACAATAACTAATGACTGCATTAAAGGCAGTACAGCAATCGCTTTCCGGTTTTCATTTTTATTTTATCGATAACTTCATTTTCCAGACGTAGATCGCCTGTCCACGTAACAACTTCTCGCAGAGAGTCACCTAGTGAGACCACCTTGCCAACCGCAATTTTTACTCTCACTGATCAAACATTGGGGCATTGCAAAATTTTTCTCCTTCTCTTTTCCGTCTTCTTAATGGAAATTGTAGTGCGTTCCCAGTTACGTACTTTTCGAATCCTATCTAGAAAAAATGTCTTGAGTTGGCAGTCTTACAGGTCTTCTCACTATCTTGCTCAAGACAGTTGGTCAAAAAGGCCTAGAAAACTCAGAAGCTTCAAAACGGCCTCGAAGCTCTCAGCATTGATCCTTTTTTTCGTTCTAACTCTCTACGTGACTCTAGATATAGCGCAGATGCTGGCACGGCTTCGGATAGCATCATGCTCTACTGTCTGGCTCCGACCCAACTTAAAGGCAACGTACGCGTAGAAAACCATATATAATTTTTTCATGGTTTTGTGTTGCCTGGCCTCTCCTGTGAACGAAAATGTCGAGGGGCCCATGAAAAATCTTTCTTTGTAAACAACTGTCAATCGGAACAAGTTGTAGAAATGAATTTTAATTTTGTAAAATCATTTTTGAAGTTTTTCTGCATTTTTAGGCCTCGTCACTGTCATTTTCGACGTTTTCTGCATGTGGAGTTTGCGCAGTAACTGTTTTTCATGTTGCTTGACGGCCTCATCAACATGCTATGAAAACGTGCTAGATGACTGGTGAGAACTGGTGACGGATCCTCATCTTTACTCCTTCCAATCTCATAACCCTACGTTTTTGACGTGCCGAAGCTCACCGGTGTGGTGTAGCGGGCTCATTCATGAAATTGGGCCTCAAAGATGGAAGTTGTTTCTTAGCGCGAACGATGTCTTCAAAGGCACACTCCAACCTCAGAATCGTTACTTGACCTCGGTTTGCCTTGAAGATAACCTTACGCTGATCACAACGGTGTCTCCATAATCCCTCAAAGCCCCTCACGAGCGGACTTATGACCTTTTAAATATAGTGAATTTGAACAGCGAGAATTTAGTCGAGGAGTTGTCTCGAGCCTGTTCTATCCTGTCAATAGCAGCCATTGCACTGGATCAGACTAAGGTATGAAGCTAGACCGATAGCAGAACGAACTACATAGGTTTGGATTGAAATCCGTCGCGCCACTTGTCCATGCTAAACTAAAAACTTGTCATGGGCCGTGATCCATTTTCCCTGGGCATGAACAACTTTCCCCTTATTTTTGCTCTCTTATTCGAGCAATTAATAATTCGCTCATGGCATATTGCTATACATCCTTAATATCAAAAATTACCCTGAAGTGGGACTGTGCCTTTGAAGACGTCGTGAAGCTTGTTGATCGTATGCTCAGAAAAGGAGAAGCCTCGTGTTCGATTTGGGTGGCCACTCAAGCTGGCCTCGGGGCTCCTTCTTCTCTGTTCATACGATCGAAAAACTCATCGTAGATGCGGAAAGTCTCGTCCTTTTTCAAGTTTGTTTGCGCTAGCAAGCCTTTGAGGAGCCGGGTATCAGTGAAAATGTTCTCGGAACCCTTTTTCTTCGGAGAAAACTATTTCCAACCCTATTAACACTTGAGAGACCGCGCGCCCCATTATAAGTTAAATTTAGTACGAGTCTGTCGTTCAAGCAAGCGTGGGCATTCGGTTAAAAGCGCAGAAGGGTACAAAGTTGGACTCTAAAAGTATTTCCTGACACGGGTTTGCGACTGGCCAAGTTTACGAGAGGTGGCACGCTTTGGAAACTGGCATTGTCCAGATCCCAAAGCTAGACTCGCTTTCAAGGGACAGAAGGGTGACATGAAGAGGCCTGACGAGTACTTAGAAGTTCTGAATCAAGTTAAATGTTACTTTTGAGTAAGTGACGCGAAGTCTTCATGCAACTTACTTCTATGTCGCAAGTAATTTACCTTTATGCCACAAGTAAATTACTCAAATACATGTAACTTACCCAGAGGTAACATTTAACTTACTTCCAAGATGCAGATCACATCGGGAAGGCACCCCGGGTGCGTGACTTTTGCGGCCCACGACAGAGACAGCCCCACCCCGGTTCACTAGAAGGGCGTAATCTCCGCCGAGGTCAGCGGTGAGGAACCACCCTCCCCGAGGACCGCGACGAAAACCGCCCTCCCCCCAGCCAAGAGGATACCCCCATCTCCCCAGCAGTCAAAAAGTATGCTGGCCCCTGGAGAGCGACTCGAAGTCGCCTTCCATGGCCGGCATCAGAATGCCGAATGGAGACTTGAGTGAGATGGAGCGCCTTATATATCGGCTAGTCACGTGTTGAGTAAGTTACGACGCAACTATCTACTTGCGAGGATTGATGGGCCAATGTAAGCTACTTGCAAGATTCAAAATTCATAAGTAAAATGGTTATACCCATGTAACTTACTTGCGAGTCCCAACCTGGCAAGTCTTTCCAAACAAAAGGCCTTCCAAATGTCTTTTTTTCTGGAAACGCCCAAGTTCGAGAAACGGTCACTAGTGTTCTACAGCGTGGAACATTGAAACGAATTTTTTTTGTTGTGGTAAGAGGAAACGCACCCAAAAGGTTTTTTGGTGCTTACCATTTTTAAAACACAGTGTACTGAAACATGGATGCTGCAGAGGGCTTGTAATCTGTAAGCATTTACCTACCCTCCATTCATCTGTCCAAAGTCCATAAGGAGTGGGTTTTCGTCATGATTGCACGTCAGCGCTAAGTATCTAAAACGAATCGTTCTCTAGTCTAGTTCCAATCGGAATTCAACAGCGTTTTATTATTGCTGTGGTATTTTCACTGAAGTCGACAGGTGTTACGGTGTTGTGGATTTTTCTTTCTGTTATGCCGAGCTGGTCACAAACGCTCAGCTTCAGGAGAGGCGAAACACGATCCGTCTCTTCATAAGGAGCGCCTAACAGCATTAAACAATCATCCCCCAGTTACTACGCAGACATTCTTCACCAGAGCTTATGACCGATAGAATGCATAGCACAATGATCAGGCATGTCGCATATCAGTCTCAAACCTGTAACCAGAAAAGCCTGAATCCATCCTCTCAATGTTCCTGATCTTCATGTTTCTTCTCGCATTGCACTTAGGCGCCGCATATTCAGTATGTCAATGCCAATAATCGATAAATGATATTTACATTTTTAGATGACCGAGGTAAAAACCGAAGCGTGCTGTGAGCACGATCCTAGGACTATTGATTGTAGCTGTATTATCGACTTATCCTCACGCGCCACTATGGAACGAGATTTCTACGCCTGGCTCAACGTGAGTTTTTCTTCTGGATTCCATGCATTTTTTCGAGCCGATGAACCTAAACGGCCGTTCTGTGATTTCGTATCAAAACATGTTGTTGTGCCAGACTATAGTGAGCGTAACAATCAGGTTTATTGTTCTAGACCCAAGCCTTCTGTTCATCAGTCACATAGGATATTTATGAGCCTAGGTTTGAGAGTCAGATTTTGTCTTTCTAAATTTATGATCCATTAAACAGGTCAATGTGAACTTTCACAAAGCACTCACTCAGTTCTGCCCTGACTAAAAAGTTGCTTCTTTTATATCCTCTTAATGACCTATGTATGTATATCGAATCTGAACCACGTTTAATTTCATTTCTAATATTAGCACAAGTTATCACAAGGTAGCAGGCAGTGAGTTGAACGCAAAACTCAGATGTCGGGCAGGACACGAACCTGCATTGAACGCTTTCCGGGCGAGAGTGTTACCATTACACCACCCCGACACCCCGCTATGCATTCCTCAGCTATTCCCACATCAACTATGTGGGCAAAACACACAGTTCATGTGTGAATAGGGGACACTCTCGCTCAAAAAGCGTGTAATGCAGGTTCGAGTCCTGTCTGACATCTGAGTTTTGCGTTCAACTCAGCTACCTTGCGATAACTTGTGACTATACACCATGCCATGTAAGGCATCAAATATTCAAAAAACATCAAAATTCTGTCTTCGAAAGGCCCCATTTTATCTGGTTTCATTGCCGATTTCCAGATCATGCTCGTTATGGGGTGACTGCTTTTCTGCCCACACAGTTCATGTCCGAATAGCTGAAGAATGCAGAGCGGCGTGTCGGTAGTATAATGGTAACACTCTCGCCCAAAAAGCGTGCAATGCAGGTTCGAGTCCTGCCTGACATCTGAGTTTTGCGTTCAACTCAGCTACCTTGTGATAATAATAATTATTATAATAATAATAATAATAATAATAATTATTATTATTATTATTATTATTATTATTATTATTATTATTATTATTATTATTATTATTATTATTATTATTATTATTATTATTATTATTATTATTATTATTATTATTATTATTATTATTATTATTATTATTATTATTATATTATCAATAATACTGATGATAATTAATTTGTTTTGTCAATCAAAAAAGTAGAACAAACGAGAAGAAGCGATTGAGTTACAATCATACTGAGTTAATAAAGAATTTATGCATCCCATGTATTTTGTTTGCCTCTAGAACTTACACCCTAATTTAAGGAGTCTCAAGTTTTGGTTTAAAGCTAACTTCGGCATGGATCGTGAATAGTCCTCTCGTTAACTGTCGAAGGTTGGCGCAAACTTGGTGCACTTATGTTATAGCGTGTGGCACCGAGTTTGCGCCAACCTTAAACAGTGAACGCGAAGTGTCTTCACGATCCATGCCGACGTTCTATTATTATTGTACTTTTGCAAAATGACCAATCTATTGGGTCACCGAACTCGGCTCAGGCAAAATCAAAAAAGCTCGGAGAACTAAAATTTGGAACACAGACTATGTTCCAAAGTCCGAGATTCAAAGAAGTCAAATTTCGCCGTTGGAAATGTCGAGGATGTCAAAAAATCGCGTGTTTGCCAATTGTTTTCACAAGAAAAAAAAGGCTACGGGAACACTGGAAAAATTCTTGTTTGGGGATACATTACTTCTCATTTTTGCACTTCCTGTTCTTACGATTTCTCACATCAATATTGAATGAACAACATGAAAAGTTTGTGGCTATTTTTCAGTTCACCGAAGAAAAAATTTTAAATTAAAATTTTCTCTTGAATGTTCGCACCTCAGAGGTTGAAAACAAAAACAATAAAGATTGAGAGGGCTGATTAGCATTCGAACGTCTTTAACAAAACTTCGGAAACAAAACATCCTTCTGAGCGGAGCGGATCATTATTTTACTCGCACACGGCCCAATTCTGCTGCCCTCTCCCCCCACCGCGGGCTGCCAAACTGCGACCCCCCCCCCTCCTACCACACTGGGTTCATCCTAGTGTAGACCTGACCCTGTCTTTCATTAGTGAGGAGCTACTACTAACAACGGGGCAGCCACTTAGCTGTGTGTTTGGTTTATATCCACAAGGCAGTCGTTCGTGAATGCTGAATTTCTTTCGAAGATTCTTTGGAGTGCTTTTTTTTGTACCCTGTAAAAGGCTTGAACAATCTCAAGTCAAAATGCAAATCTTTTCTTTGAATCCACCCTTGACAGAGTCTTGAGACGAAAATGGGGTGTTCAATCACAGGAAGCACGATAACTTTACCAACTACATCTAATGGCCTCCAACAATGAAGAACGATCTTCTCCTTCTGCATTAACTCCACACCCTAATAAGAGACTGCTGTTTGTCAAATTAGAGCACGTGAGGTCAAGTTTCATCGCAGACGTTCTGACTAATTCAATACTTTCACCTGCAATGGGAGAGGCTGGTATGCCACCTTGGAAGGTGCAGTTATTGTTGATTGCAAAAAATGTCCGCACCGTCTCTGTATGGCTCGAACACTAATTATCATTGCCACGACATTTTCTGTCTACGGTGAATACGTGATGCAACAGAACTCGTAGGGGATTTGCCAATAGGAACAAACTTGTGCAAATTAATCTCAGCAGCTCAAAAGAAAGTGCGTGTATTTGAACTATTCTGCCCTATTCCAATTATTCTGCATCACTCCAATACGCATGTATGGATTCTCTGATATTCAGAGATGTGTCGACAACTTCCCCTCCACCTTCAAGAGCCTTGAGACAAGATCTAAAGACAAGCGATTCAGTATCCAGTTGACGAAGCTATACGCGAGAAATGTTGCATCCCTTTGAGAAGTCAGTGGTCACTCTTGAATCACTTCGCTTTTCCCTAGCTGCTCCGACATTTTTCTTTGGATTTTGGAATCCATGTTTTCGTTATTGTAGGCGTGTGGTAGTACCCATGCAATCAGTGCTCAACCTTACCTCAACGCCCCTAAACAGTGCAATGAAGGGTTTTTTTGTAGTTTCGCGAGGAAGTGAGGGTACCTGTTGAAGAATTTTTTCAGGGAGTTCAGGAGAAAAAAATTCAGGATTATTCTCAAGTCTAATAGATGAGTGTTATCTGGGGGGCCAAATTATTCCGACTAGAGAAATAGTATTAGACGATACGACCGCTTGCAACGAAATAAAATTTAATTGGGTGTTCTTCTAAGAATGTCGTCAAGCCTGAAACTGTAGCTGCTAAAGAGAGCTCCGATTCTGGTTGTGGAGGGATTCACTCAAATAGGTCAAGACATCTACTAAAGATCAGCCAGCTTTTAAAGTTTCGGTTTTGGCTCTAAATTTCTATCACGTGGTTATTCATGTCCTGATGACGGAAATGAGGTCCAATTTCCGCTGTACGGAGAATCCGACAGGTTTTGTTCGAAGCCTTCTGGAATGTCAAATTTCCTGGGCGAAATGCGACTTCTTGACGATTTCCAAGACGCTACCTGCAACACATTTGCCATGAACTTCTGAATAATAAGTTTTGAGAGATCGGATCACGGATTTAACACTTGAAGGTATCGTTCGCGCTGAAAATCAATTTTCGTTTTTCAGGCTCAATTTCATGATTGAGCCATTGGTAGACCACATTGGTAAACTTTGGCGCGTGAAAAACGTTGGGCAATGAGGTTGGAAGGGGTTAAGGATGAGGATCCGCCACCAATTCTCACCAGTCATCTAGCACTTTTTCCTAGAATGCTGGTGCGACCGTTAGACAACATGGAAAATAGTTACAACGCGAACTCCACAAGCAGGAAAACTCCGAATATGACAGTGACGAGGCCTCCAAAAGCAGAAAAACCTCAGAAAGGACTTCGGCGCGAAATTTAAATCCGTATTTACAATGTGTTCCGATTGACTTTTATTTACAAATGAAGGTTTTTCATGGCCCCTCCGACATTTTCGTTCATTAGAGAAGCCAAGCTACACAAAAGCATGAAAACATAGTATACGGTTTTCTGCGCGTACGATGCCTTTAATAGACCGCCTGCTCCACGACGAACTACCACAGCCGACCGGTGCGCTCTACGGCTAATCGTTTCCGTGGGTGACATGTGTGGACACGCGGTCCGCTGAGAACCATTTTGATCGGAGCAGGCTTTCTTACTTACACAACCAGTACTCCATTTCCACTCCAGTTGAGAGTACAGAGAGTGAATAGAGAATTAGTGAGGTCATAGTAAAGCAATGATCCACCGCTTTCTTACGGGCCTGCTTTGTCTTGATTTTGGAGGGTATTTAAACTTTGCATGCACAAGGTGCTTTGAAACACTTTTCGCAAATTGTTGGGTGTGCTGGTCACGAAATAAACGTTTGTCTCCCAACTTCTAGAATTTTCTGCAGGTTACAGGTAATGCTCAGAACTGAGCCATGCGGAGCCAACCTAAAGTATTGAAAATTTAAAAAATGAACGAATTTCTACTACAAAATGTCCGATTGAACCTCATGGAGAACTTTCGGCGGACTCATAAACTTTAACCTGCAAAATTGTCCGATGAGACCGATGAAAATTCCAGCAAAAATTTCAAAATGGGAATCAGATTTATAATCACCACCCCCCCCCCCCCCGGAATGACCACCTGAGCGAAGTCGCACCAAAACCTCAAACGTTTGTCAACGGATAACGAACGGCAGACAACAACGGTGATTCTGAAAATCTTGAAAAAACACCATTGGATTGTTTTTTGAGGCCTCCAAATACACCACGTAGTAAAGTATCAACAAAATTTCGAGCATCGAACTATTCACAATTTTCACCCCAAAGTTATTACCCTCTCCCAATTTAGCGAAATCTGAAACAAAAATGAACGATGGCTAACATACCGCAACACAAACCGACGGAAATTTGATTGGAAATTGTTAAGTAAACACCGGAACCTTGTGCAGCAGCTCGAATGACCCTCGGGGTTAAGACAACAAAATTTGAAACGATGACCTACTGCAGTTATCTCGAATACTTGGCACTGCTATTCCGACAATCAACTAGATGAAATCAGTTACGCGGTGAGCATAATCTTAATAACCCCCTTTAACAAAGTTTGGGACAATTTCTTTCCGACCAAAGAAGCTCGAAAAATCGAAAAGTGCCATTTTCGGAGGTGATAGTAAAATTACTAAGAACATCCAAAATGCTTGACCACTGTGAATGTAAATAGTTTACATTATTAAGAACTTATTCGTATTTGAGAAGGACTTCACGCATTAGAACTTCAGAAAAAATTGAAAGTTTTATGGCGTGGGCGCGCAGTGTGGACACGCGGTCCGATGGGCAAAACAGCCGTGGGTGCGCAGTGTGGACGCTCGGTCTCTTAAGTGTTAGAGTCTGTTTGTTGATATTCGATTGTTACTGTAGGTTACAGTCAGATCCAGGACTTCCACCACAAACTGCCGTGGGCAGACGGTAGTCTGGTGAAAGTCTCAGATCCCGGTAAAAACTCCTCTGTGCGGGTTATTCGAGGTATTATCCGTAACCTAGGTTAAACCTCAGATTATCAAAAATGAACCCAGATTTGTATTAAAGACATTGAACAACCCCCAAAGTGTTTTCGAGCCAAATTCGTGGGAATGTCTCCCAAACACGCTAAAAATTGTCTGATGGTCGCCCTCATAATTTCGCTTAGCGGGGTAAATCACCCATAACCTTATTCGAAGATCTTTTTACTCGCTACCAATTTTTATTTGCAATAACCTCCGAAGTACACTCAACTGGGATGCATTTCGTTACGAATGGCCACATCGACCAAAAGTGTTACCCAAGCGAGGGTATCCGTGCGTTGTGCCAGGCACAATGCCTTTCAACTCGCGTAAGCTACTTTCGAAATTCAAAAAGCGACAAGCGAATTTCAGATTCGTTTTTGCGATCCAAAATAACACCCACAAAGAAATTGCTAGCCAGATCTGAGACCAACCGTAATCCCACCGCAACATACCGTAATCAAAGAATGAGCGGACTGAAGATCTGCGTTGAGCTGTCCAAATAGCAGTCCTATGAAGAAGTTTCTAACCATCTTTCTTAAAGCACTCTGGTAATTGTCAAAAGTCGCGTTTGGCCAGCATTCCCCCTATGGGATGCTTCGACTAAATGATACGGTCTTTGGAAAGTCGACAAAAGAACCTCAAATTTTTAATAAGCACCTAAGACAACACTTATGTAAGACAAAAGCTTTTATCCAAACTCGGAAAAATTTTTCTGAACACCCTAGTATGGCCTTTTTAGGACACCTTTTCTCTTGGCAGAACTACGGAAGTGCCCCTCACTGGAAACCCCTGAAGCACCTAGAGAAATTTCGAGAGTGGATTATTCATACACGGAATTATACCTACAATACCCAGAACGTAGCCATTTAAAACATCTGGGTAAGAGTGAAACAAGCCTTGGCGAAAGCTCTAGTAAGTCAGCTCTATGTTTGGTGTCCGCTGGATGAGCGCCAGGTTGTCTGGTCACTGCCTGAGACTTACCGGTCTCAGGCGCTAATATTGAGCAAGTTCTAGAACATATCAAAGACTTTCCGCAACGTCGTGTTAGATTTTCTCGCGTTCCATCATCAGAAATACATCGCTAAGAAATCAGGACGAGGAAGTTGATAAAGTCACGTTTCCGTACCGGGTTCCGCTGATTCCGAACTAGCATGTCATAACACATTGCCCTCATTCTTCGGTGGCTAATCAAGACTAAAAAGTCCGGCATTTAAGGAATGCTGGGTGGATAAAATACATCAAGTGACATCGGCACCTGTGAACGTTAAATAGTTTATTGATAAATTACCTATTTACGACTTTTCAAGGCAGCATCGATGAAACATGGAAAGCGACAGCAAAATATCGAACCTGTATGCTGAATCAGTATCGTCAACTGGAAAGACTGAAGTCTGACACGTTCATATCCAAATAATGATTTAACGTTGCTAACAAAATCATACTTCAGACAAACTATCAATAAGATAAATTGAGTGTGTTTTGAGCAACTTCTCCAGTACCGCTTTTCGTCATTATAGGTCCACTCTGTGAATTCACCCTCCATCTCCCTCGCAGCAGCAGGTGCTACTATCGTCGTCCAAAGGAGGTCGTGGAGTTTAGCCTGGGTCCCGACAAGGGCGGAGTCACACTCCTCGATAGGGGGGGGGGGGAGTTACACCCCTCTATAGGGAAGGAGTCAGACCTCTCTATAAAGGCTGGGTCACGCCTCTCTATAGGAGGGTCCTACCCTTCGATGGCACACCGCATTTTGTAACAAGGAGATCATCTTCGCCACGATCCACAACGAGAGAACTTCCATTGCTGAGAAGCGTAGGGAAGGCCACCTTAGCGGTGAGAAATCGTTCAAAAAATGACTCGTACTCACCTTCCAGGAGCGTCCATAGAAGCCAGCTACGCTATCTGTGCGGTGGGTCCTTTAGTTGTTAGACGCCGGATAAGTTGTGAAGCAATTGATCGACGTGTTTAATGGGGAGCATCGTGGCTCATTTGTCGTCCAAACAACATTGTAGTCAAATCTAGAGCGTGTCGTGGTCGAATAGAAAGCCTGTGTGTTGCGGCACGTGCTTCTCGTCTGGGTGACATTACGGAGAGCAACCTGTGCTGCCTGGGAAGAAATAGTCCTCCTCGTCGTTCACAGCGCTGTGTAGTCGAGTCGGAAGTCTACCTGGCCGAATCGGATTCCTCCAGTGTCTGCGGAGAGGGAAAAGGTGAGTCACAGGCTAGCTCTCCCTCGAGCTGATGGAGCCAACAAAGTCGCCGGAAAGACCAGGCAATAAGGTATACTGGTGAACAAGTTGGGGAGGAGTATTCGAGAAAACGACAAGATTAGGCGTTGCGCGATCCCGAAGAAGCTCTTGAGCCAAGATAGCAGAGGAGTGAACAGACTTTTCTCGTTCCGAGGTGCGCACCGACATTTTGCTTACAGCGTCCTTAATGATGGTGTCGAGCACTACAGTTAATCTGAAAGCATTGTCGGACTACAAAGGATACGTAAAGGCTTGTGCAGCGGCTCAATGACGTTTGGGCAAGACTCTTTTGTGACCACCCCTCCACAAACTGGCTTAAGTAGAGCTCGTAAGTTCTCCTTCGGTCTTCTATTCTCATAAAGTCTCAAACTATACAGACGATCTCTTCCGACAAATACACTACTTTCTTGTGCCCAGAGAAAGTGATCTGAAAAGTTCAAAGTACTCTAAAAAATGGTAACCAAAGAACAGTTGCTATCAGACATTAAAAAGAATAATGCGAACTAAGCCTCAAAAATTCCGTAGAAATTCTTGCCCTGCGCTTTTGAGCTAAAATTCCCGGGTCTCAGTTTGAATACGGTAATTTCAGCCTCTATGAATGGGAAGGTATAACAGGGTGCTTTCTGGAAAACGTCTTGTTATCCATCGGTAGAGTGTTCCAGCGTTTGCCGGTGCTTTTGAAGGAGTATAGAGACACCTAGGTAATCAATTCACGACTATCTGCGAGGTGGGTATGAAAACTGGAAAGCATTTTTTGTGTACTGGAACACTATAGCAGAATTCGCTGACACTCAGACACCAAACACCGAGTCGAAGTTCAACCATCGCCTGCTGATCACTGATTCGTTAAATCCTCGTTTATGAACGGGGTATTCGCTGCGTACAAGCTAACTTCGAAAAGTTCGCTGTGATTGTGGTGTGTAGGTGTGACAGAGAGTAAACAATGTGGTGAAGGGGTCGTAAAAAGTTTTGGAAAAAACGAAAAATTGTAGAGGGAGTCGCGTCTGAGACGAGGGATAAGGTGAGTCACAGCCTAGCCCTCCCTCGATCTGATGGAGCCAACAAAGTCGCCGGAAAGACCAGGCAATAAGGCATACTGGTGGACAAGCTGTGGAGGAGTATTCGAGCAAATGAAATGATTAGGCGTTCCGCAGGCCCGAAGAAGCTGTTGAGCATAAATAGCAGACGAGTCAATAGACTCTTCTCGTTCCCGGAACCTCGACGAGGTCCATACGATGGTGTCGAGCACTGTCAGTTAACCTGAAAGCATTGTCGGACAAGAAAGGATACGTAGAGTGAGGCTTGGGCAGCGGCTCAATGACGTTTGGCCAAGACTCTTTTGTGACCACCCCTTCACGAACTGGCTCAAAATGAGCTCGTAAGTTCTGTATCGGTCTTCTATTCTCATAAAGTCTCAAAATTACCAAATGATCTCTTTCGACAATTAAGGAACTTTTTTGTGCCCAGAGAAAGTGATCTGAAAAGTTCGAAGTACTCTAAGAAATGGTAACCAAAGAACAGTTGCTATCAGACATTGAAAAGAATAAGGCGAACCATGCCTCACAAATTCCGTAGAGATTCTTGCCCTGCGCTTTCGAGCTGAAATTCCCGGGTTTCAGTTTAAATACGGAAATTTGACCTCTGCGAATGGGAAGGTAAAACATTGTGCTTCCTGGGAAACGTCTTGCTATCCATCGGTAGAAACTTCCAGCGTTTGTCGGTGCTTTTGAAGGAGCATAGAGACACTTAGGTAAGCGATTCACGACTATCTTCAAGGTGGGTATGAAAACTGGAAAGCATTTTTTGTGTACTGGAACACTATCGCAGAATTCGCTGACACTCAGACACCAAACATCGAGTCGAAGATCAACCATCGCCTGCTGATCATTGATTCGTTAATTCCTCGTTTATGAACGGGGGATTCGCTGCGTACAAGCTAACTTCGAAGAATTCGCTGTTATTGTGGTGTGTAGGTGTGACAGTGAGTAAACAATATGGTTAAGGGGTCGTAGAAAGTTTTGAATAAAAAGAAAAATTGTAGAGGGAGTCTTGAAGTTTTGGTGTAAAAGAAAAGTAATTGATTGAAAAAAGAAAAGAAACCAAAACGTTGTAGAATTTGTGGAAAAGTGGTTTTTGCGAATTAAGAAGGAATCGCCGTCGTTTACAACCTGAAAAAAACAGTTCCAGGTCCATTCAACTATTTTCAATCCCCTTGTGAGTGCAAATAGGCTGTCCTCCGTCTAAAGGTAGTGTTCACTATAATCTTCGATTTCGAGATTAAACACTAAATCGATTCTTTGGCCGCCGGGTAGAACTGAACTAAAGAGGAAACCGAGAAAAACGCCACAGGACACCAAAACCTTTACTCTCACCCCACCTTTTTACTCTTACTGGAACTGTTCGTTGTGCTAATGAAATCCTTTGTGGGCCCGTCGTTTGCAATTACCTGCTCAGACATAGGGGCGGACTTATCGAGACGCAAAATAGGAACAATCGCGTGATCAACGGCGATCGAACCGGTATTTGAGGGCGATCAAACCGGCAATTGGAGCGATCGACCAGTCTTTAGAGCGCGGTCAACACTAAAAGAGCAGGCGATCAGTACACTTTCATCATAATATCAAATACCGCGAACAAACCTTCTGGACCGTAGCCATAGACCTGCCTGCTGTCAACCCTATAGGGACAAGCAGGCTTTTTCCACGGGTGGCCTTCGAAAGTTAACAGTATGGGGTTCTATGAAGCGCCCATAGCCGCCAACACGAAAGATCACCGTCCCTAGGGGAGGTGCGGCTAAAAAAAGGAAATATTGATTGTATCTTTAGCTACCGCGGCTACTCAGGCAAATTGTGGCGTCGACAACAGGGGTGGTAGTAAATGGGTTGTTAAACGCGAACAAACCGCCACCTCCAAGCCGCCAACATACCGCGACATAGATGCCACAGACTCACAAGATTTGAAACTGCTCGCGCGCCACCAAAAGCAGCGTAAACAAGCTGCGCGTCACGACTTTTTCCCAATGCTTCTTGCGCGCGCAGTAGTTTTCATGAACCGTCTTGCGCTCCACGAGGCTGAAGCTTGCGCGCAGCCTCGAGGAATTTCTGCAGTGAGAGGAGCTTGCGCGCAGCTACTCTCTGACGGAAAAGGTGGCGCGCAGCGGCCTTGAAAGCAGAGCACCCTACGTGTGCATTCTTGCCTCTGAATCGATCGACTAACACATCCTCGGCCAAACTTTTCTCCGATAACTTCTCCAATTCACCAATGCATGCATATACTCACTTTTCTGGGGTACTACATGCAGTAATTACATGATTCATATGTCTTCTTTGATGTGGAAAAAATCTCTAGGCCATATTCTGAACACATCCTCCTGATTTACCATACCCGCAGCACATTTTGTTATGTTAGTGATTCTCTTCCAAGAAAGCCATGTTAGATCTCTGTTTTTACTGACCCTGATTTGCTACCACGCACCTTTAATTGAAGTCTCTCGAAATTCTCTAATTTGTCGAAGTTATTTATTTTTTCAAGCGTTTTTCACGTTCCTCTGATTCTTTGGGCAAGGTGTGATACACATAGAATTCTAAACCCCTTCTTTCCTTTATCTTCTCCTTTATTCCTTCTGAATAAAGCTAAAAACGGATATCCAACTTGTGTCAGCACTCCTGATAGCCCATAATAACCCCTGATCGGAGTATGGACGAACGTCGGACAAAACATTTTCACCCGTTGAGGCCTGCACTTGTCATACCTACCTTGTTAAAGAGAACTGATGACGTACATCTTATTCGGACTGTATGTGTGGTCTTCGGTATATTACAGGTTGCGCGCCACTACCTAGCAAAGTGCGCGCTGCTAACCAACAAGCTTGCGCGCCACCACCTATGATGCTTGCGCGCCACGAAGGAACAAGCTCGTTGAAGCAATCAGCGAGCTTGCGACGAAGTAGCTCGCAAAGTGTTTAAAATCTTCTGAGGAGGCGCCAGTTTAACGCGAGCTGCCCCACGTAAGTGATGTCAGATTCGCACAACTCAGATTGCTTCAACGAGCTTGTTACCCGCTGATTGCTTCAACGAGCTTGTTACTTCGTGGCGCGCAAGCATCATAGGTGTTGGCGCGCAAGCTTGTTGGTTAGTAGCGCGCACTTTGCTAGATAGTGGCGCGCAACCAGTAATATACCGAAGACCACACATACAATAGACCCTGCAATTAGAAAAGCGTAAGGATGTCACATGCACTTACCGCGAGGATGCACTTATCGCGAGGATGCCACATGTAGGAATTTTAGAGAAAAAACAGTCCTGAAAACATTTTGAAATCGCTGTTTTTCGTAGCAAAAGTTGCAATTGTCGTTTTTTCGAGTCGTTTTCATTGAAAGTGTATCAAATGACTATCACTGAGGGATATTTGGGTGAAACTAGAGCGAATTCTCTCCTAACTATTTGGAGTCCTGCTCAGATTCTGGTGTGGTTAAGCTAGCGTTTAACGCGAACTTTAGGCATGTTAATTCACGTTTAACACCCCAATTACTACCACCCCAGGTTGATAAGTTGTCATCTCATAAACCGCTCCCTGGTGACAAGTCAAATCGCGCGTATTGTCAACCTGGGACCTGTCCATTGCCCAGCGACGGCCGCCTGTTGTCGCGCTGTTAACAACTCGATATGTCGCTTTTAGCTGCCTATTTAGCACCAGTTCACATCCTGCAGGACTCTTTCATCTAGCTTAATAACTGCATTACACCGACAAGCGTACCGGTCGGCACGCCGGCACGCGTCGCGGTCGGCACACCGTCACACCTCGCGGTTGGAACACCGGCACGCGTTGTGGTCGGCACAGCGATAAGCGTCGCGGTCATCACAACGGCACGCGTCGCGGCTCTGTCGCCCAGCCTCCACTGGGGTCACCACCGGATGGCTGACACTGCTGGGGCACGATTGATTAGATGATCTACTGCCCTCGCACAGCGATCGTCAGATGCCGAATGCCCTGCCCCAACCCGGCGCGTTGATGCATCCGGTCTCTGAAGTCTAGCGCTTTTGATGCTACCTCATTCAATATCACGCCTGGATAGCGATAAACTTTATAGGACGTCATAAGCAACAACTGCGGTGGTCCCACCACGACTGGCCACGAAGAAAGTGTAAAGGACGCATTACACAACAGCTGTGATGGTCTCACCACGATTCGTAAGAGAGAAACTTTGAAGGACGCAAAAGGCAACTACTAGGGTGGTCCCACCACGATTCGTGACGGAGAAGCTTGAGAGGGCGCATTATGCAACAACTAAGGTGGTCCCACCACGACTCGTAACGGAAACACTTTAAGGGAAGCAATATAAAACAGCTATGATGGTCCCACGATTCGTCAGAAACTTATGGAAAATCAGAAAGAACAACAATGTTGTTGTTGTTCCTTAAACAACAAGAACAACATCCATGAATGAATACGAGATCAACATGAACCAAGGAAGAACCGTGATGAAATACAGATAGATACAAAACTATGACCTCCGCCATGAAGATGCGCGCAATTTTGAATTAAAGTTTTGCTCGTGAATTGAGATGCAAGTCAGTCCAGAACACACCACACACACCACCTCACGGTTGAACGCGGTCAGTCCGATTTCTGTGCGACATCAGTCCTATTACTGAGTTTGCGAGCGATCCGATCGGATGGCGAAGCGGTTGTATCGCGAGCACTAGAGTGCAATCGCTCTGACCGCGAGTTTCTTCGCGGTAAGTCCTAATTTGGCTTTCGGTCGCGGTCCAAACGGTTCCTGAGCACGCTAGTCAGCATTTTCTGTGCGCGATAAGTCCGCCCTTATGTCTGAGTGCTTTCTGTTGCTCTGTTGTTTCCTTAGGACCCTGAAGGTGTCCGCAGAGTTGAATTTGCCGCGTTGCTCGCTGCGACGAACAGCACTGGGTGATGCAATATCGATTACATTCGGCGACGATGGCGACCGACGCGGAGTGAAGGGCGACGAGGGGGCAACGCAGAGTGGATTCACGCCGCGACGGCCCTGCGTCACTGCCAGCGAGCGGCAAGCGGCGCCGCGACGATAATGTTTCGAAACATTTTTGTCGCCGCGTCAAGGCCAACGCTAGGCGTCCACTCGCCGGTCTCTGCAACTCTGCGGACCCCTTAACTAATACTGTTTCGCCAAAAATATTCTTCCATTTTTGATTAACCCCATTTTTCACCGGTGACATCCACCGTGAACATGTTCATCCAATCGGACAAGCAGTCCAGGCCAGAAAATAATATCACTGAAATAGGGCGTTTTAGTGCATTTCAAGCCGTTTCTTTATTACTCTGGTAAAACTTAATGGCCAACGTATTGTTTTGAGTACAAAACTCGGGAACGAAAACCATCGTGAACACTGCCTTTAAATAACACTATAAGGCGTCCCCATAAAAATACAATTTTCAACCTGAAAAAAAGCTGAATTCCACATAAAAATCCTTTAAAATTGTCATAGTTTTATTCCCAAACCGACTCATGTACAGGAATTCAGACAAGGCAAGGTGATGGACGTTGACAAGCCACGTTGGAGAATCGCGAGATTGCCGCCATCGCTGTTCAACGGGTGCCATCCCTTCAGCAATAGAATTTCGTACACAGGGATAAGGATCCAGACTTTGAAATTATTGGACTGGGTAAAATTTTGCACACAGCCTTTTCTCCCAGACACTTCCGAAACATTTATAAACAAAAAAATCTACGACAATGTAGTTACGCGCATGGATCTCAGTGACGCGCCGCATACGCTGAAGCAATGCGACATTAATTCAAACGCACTCCTCACTTTTTTTTGATACGGGCTGTATATCTTCCTGTCAGCTCGTCCTGCTGATATTTCCTGCTATTAACTCTTCCATCTGATTTTTTCTCTAATGTTCTGCATTCCCGTGTTCCACATCTAACAGAGTACTTCTAGCAGCTGTGCTTCCGAAAACCGACTTTTAGCCCTTTATCGTTTTTTCTCATCCGTTTGGTAGCTATTTCGAATGGAATTCGTGCGGATCCGGGGTCCCATACTCCCGAGAAGCTCTTCACCTAAATTTGAAACCCTCACAACCAAAGGTGCACGAAAACTTTACTTGAAATCGCTACCGGCACTGTCACTAAAAATGGAAATCTTCAGAAACCTGTAATTTTTATCTCTTGTATTTGATGACATCAACACCAATCTGGACAGGAATCAAAGTTCTATGATTTCGAACTCACACGGCGATATGACCTCCGCTTATTCAACCCTTTCCTAGAGCTAATATCTTTGATTAAATTTTCAAGCGAAAACTTCCACGGCCTGGGATACTGTTAAAATTCCCGATGCTTTTGGGAGTGCGGACTGGTCACCGGGAGAGGGGGATAGGAGCTGGTTGTGAGCATTTCGCGGTCCTTTTCAACGGGCTGCTGGACCCTGCCCAAAGAATACGTGGGTAGGAAGAGGCTCAGAAAAGCACTCATAAGCGTAATATTGCCTCCCTCCCCAGCGAAACTTGTTGCGACGGGCAGGCTTGCGGGATGTAAGATTTCATCTTAAAGCCGTGCCACCAACGGAAGCAGTATTGTTGTTCTCCATCTTTGAATCTTTCTGTGACTTGTCAACTAAATGCTGTCTTGGTTGCCTTTCCAAGCACCTGTGTGATGAGGCGAGCTATGCGAACGGAGAAGTCTTTAGCGCAAACAACTTGTACAACATCAATCAGTATTCACAGTGTTCTTTGATATTTTGAAGCAAAATCAAAACACTGTCGTAAATCGTCGTTTGCGACGTGGTTCAAGCGAGTGGCGCCTGCTGCACAGCGGATTCTTTCGTCTTCCAATACTCCGATCTACATTCTGCCTTTTTTTGTTGTAATTCATAGAGCGCGTTTTGTCGGACAACAGCCAGACAGATTTCCGACTTCAGGTAGTCCATGGTATGGAACTCCTGCCATGACCGCTGTTTCAACCACGCTGTACTGCTGCAAAGATTGACTCCCTTGTCTAGACTGTGGTCAGATGAATAAAGTGTGCCCGAATGAGAATGGCGACCCACGCGACCGGCGTGCTTGGCAGGCGGCCGTCGCATGTGCCGCACCCGGACGAGTGTTGGATTTCAACGACGGCTGTCCCCTCTCCCATCGTCTGCAGAGCTGATTGATCGGCACAGTGCTTGCTGCCAGCCGGTGCCGGCCCCGTTCGTAGTCGATTGCTGTAGGGACTTTTCGCATGCTTGTCCGAGAGCGGCGAACGCGACGGCCGCCTGCCAAGCACGCCGGCGGCATGGGCTGCCATTCTCATTCGAACGCACCTTAGCTATACCAAAGTGTTTGAAGACGTCAACACGTGAGCCCTACACCACTGTTTGGAGACGTAACAGCTGTATATAAATTCTCGCCAGTCATTTTTGAGAAAGTCCTTTTCTGCTTATCGCTTAAGCCCGCTCATTTCGTGCTTTGCCACCTTATGACTTTCATTTCTCTCAACATGATCCGTTTGCTGGAAGCTTCACTTGGTGAAAGAGCTAACGATGAGAGCGTGTGCTCCATGCTTCCAAAGAACTAGAATTGGTTTTCATTGCCAAGTGTTTGAAAACCAGCCCGAATAGTGCGAAACTCCAGTTTAGCACTGCTTGCCTCTTCAGTTGTTCACTGATACTTTGTTAGATTCTTCGAAACTGATATATTTCAATTGACGGTTTGAAACACACTGAATTACTGGCTAACTTGATTACTTGAATGATCGTGGCGAGCTAGTGATTGTTCAGGCGGCGGCCACACATCCCTGGTTGTCTGGAGGCTTGTAATCATCGTTGTTGCTCTTTGAGGCTATGATATTCCATCTTGTTCGATTTTGCGCGACCAGTAGCCAGTTCGTGTCAGGCGTGTTTTGATGTTTGAAGAAATGGCTTCATCTTGTTGCGAGACTGCCAAGCCTTTGCTTGATATCCGTTGGGTACCGTAAAATAGCGCGTTTTGTCGGCAGTCACTCGGTCTTCCTAAATAAATTGGTCGCGATAGGAAAAAGTTGTGGAAAATACCATAAAAATCAGCTTGATCCGCAAACGGCTAGAGGACCACTAAGGTTACGCGGCAAGAATGGAGCTAAAAATAGAGCTATTAAGATTCTATGTTGCCAATTCGTGCACACGAGCACAGCTCTGCTCAAAGAGATCGGAGTTTCATGCTGAACAGTCGAAAATCATTGACGTTCACAGCCAGAAAAATTAAACTCATTAGAACACTTAAGCAATGAAATCAAGTCCTTAATTCAATGTTTGACTCTACGAGGACAGAGATATTTGAGCAGATCATTCCGAAAGATATTGTTCATTGATTGAATTCCAATTTCAAGCCAGCTGATATTTTTGATATTGGAGATCATCGACGCCGTTTATGTAGAGTGGGCTCGTCCAACATCAAAATACAGGAAAGTTGAGGCTTGAAATTTTGCTCAAAGCAGGGTTTTTTTTTTCAGCTAATTTTTCTTGTAGGTCTTTCTACTCTGGTTCCAGAAAAGGGTTTAAAGAGGAAAAGAAGACAGGCATATATTATTGCAACCACTCCCTCTAAAACACGACCCGTCCATCTGTCCCTCGCAATGTAAGTGACGGCGTCCCGGGTACATGAGCGTTGACTGAGGTCGGTGCTGCAAAAATCCTAGTCTCTCATTCTCGACCTTTCGTCCCCAGCAGCTTTCCTTCGAAAAGTTTGCGCCTCCAGTGTAAACAGAATTGTTTGGGGCCCAGGGAGCATTTTCGCTAAGACAATGTGAGCTGCTTCTTTTATATTGAACAATGTAACCGAGATGTAGTCCTTCGTTGGCTAACTTTCGTCTTAATATCGTTGTCCACAGTAACCGAGGTAGTCATATGTCTCCATGTCTGAAAGCTGAAGGAGGGACTGCATCCACCGCGATAAGCACCTGGTCAGCACCTCACCAGCTCGCCTAAACAGCAGGTATATCAATAAATTTGTAACAGGTCTCCGTATTCCCTGTGCAACAAAGAAGGTCTATACATAATTCAGCATGAAGTTCATGGAGAAGTTTCGAACGTATGGAGATCAGATTCACATCACGTGTCTCAAAGTAGGAACAGATTTTAGGGACGAGGGGCCGTTATCTCAATGTACAACAGGTGCAGCTCGCCAGCTTTTCCACCTGAAAATGAGAAGTTGTTGAGGTTGTCCTGAAATTTCAGGTTTGGAGTCGAGAACTTCGGAGAAAATTGTGTACGTTTCAAAAACTTCGGTCAAAAGAATGGTCCCGGCCTTACTGAGGTCACAAACAACGTTTGACCTTAATAGAAATGTACAGATGCACATCTCATTTGAAATCTCTTCTTTGAATTGGCGCCCTTACCGTGCGAGTGGCAGGCGCACTGTTTCGTCAGAGACCCGAATCTTTGAAATCTGAACATTCTTTCAGTCCTCCGTTGACCTGATTCACTTTGCCCTAATTGAAAGTTGTTCTTAAACTACGAACCTGGTAACCAACCGATGAAAGTGTGGGCGTCTTCGGTCGTCGACGATGACAACGCTGATAATTGCAAGTCACTCTCTCTCAGTTGGCCTTTTCGCTTCGCTCCTGCGTCTCTACACAAAGTTGTAGTGCCACCCTTCAGTGTCCTCTGATTTCGATCGTGTACAACGCCAACGCTTCGTGAATCGTATAAGAAACACGACGACGATCAAAAAAGGCGATGTAGCCAGTTTTCGACGCTAAGGCGCCGTCCGCGCTCTGCCATCGGTTAGCTCGACGCTGCGCGCCGTCGACGTCGTCGTCGTCGCCGTTGTTATCGAAAGCGCCAACGTCATCACCGTCATCCGAAGATGATGAGCTACTATCTGCCGCAGGTAGGTTTACTTATGGCTTCTGATAAAAACTGTTATTGATCATAGAATGAAATTCTAGATGCAATTTTACACCTGCTAGTGTTGGTGTTTGCCAGGCCCCAATGTTCTAGCAGCCAATGTTTTGGATTAGCTATAGTCCATTGCATTTATGATCCGTGTATTAGTGTGCGTGCTGACCTTCTGTTTATTAACAACCTGTGCTCAAAACTTCCTCAATGCCACAGAGAATTCCAGACAAAAGCAGTGAACTGAGCTTAAAACTTGAAGTGCTGAAAACAACAGGCTCTTTCACCGAGAAACTTTAAAGCAGGGTTTGGCCACACTTTAACTTCTCCAAAAATAGTGTTCGAGAGTTCGACCTGAACCGCTTGCTAGGAGGGAGGGCATTACTACGGCACAATGTGAAGATGACGCGAACGATGGCTGAAACCGTGGATGGGGCACGCTTGTGTGTTTAGTTGATTGTTACAACTTCACCTCATTTTAAAGCTGAAATAACTCGAAGAAGACCGTTTTTTCTAAGTTTTCACACTTTTTTTCGGGTCTACCTATAGCTCACGCTCCGATACAGCGGCATATCCCAAAAACGGAATCCTGACCGGATCCTGCTTTCAAAGCTGAACTTGAGAACATTCAAAAATGCTCAGCAGAATAAGAATGTGATTTCTATTTAAAGTTTCAGCTCTGAGTATCTGGGTGAATGGGCTTGATTCTTCAATGTTAGCTAACTCATTTTTTTGCCTTTTTCGCAATTCCTTAAGGCAGGAAATTCGGAACATGGGTTATTTATGCAAAAGACTATACTTAGACAATCAAGGCATGGTTTCTTGAAACATAGTGATATGGGAAAAAAGCCCCAGTTAGAGACAGCCTAGATCATCACAACTCTCAAGCATATCCCATAGGTCATCTTTATACTTGCAAGCAGTATCCATCTATAGCGAATTACATCTTGAAAGAGCTATTTTTGCTTACGACCCTCCCTACGCTATACAATGTATATGAAGCTCAATCTACTTCCTAGGATTTTTCCGGATTATCCTTTTTCCAACGAAATATAGTCTACGTATCAGAAAGAACAGGCGTATTATCACACCTTTTCGGGATCGGCAGTTTTCGGCTCCTACTGCAGTTCTTCTCACGGCCAGTGGCATCTGGAACGCGCATTCTATGTATGAAGTTCTAGGGTTCATGATAGGAATCACAGGCGGTTGTTTTTGCTGAGAAAAAAACGAGTTCCTTTGCTATCGTGACAAAGGCGCAAAAAGATGCAAAAAACTGGCAACTTTCTCATTCTCAAAGCTTCACATGACAGTGCCCAAACTTCTTTCACTGCAGGAAAGCCTAAGATGATCACCACCAAACTTCTGCGGCACGTGTTCTCAAAATCTGACCTCAGATTGTGTAGCCGAGTATTATTAGTTTGGAACATTTCACATATTTACTTGCGCACATGCCCTAATGCTTTTGCAACTGCACTGCGATGAGTAGCATGCAATAACAGATCTGCATAGAGGCCGTCGGAATGACACAAGTTCGCCGCGCTCACCGCAGCGTAGTTGACATAAATTTTGCCTTTCGACCTTCACCATTTGCAGAAGTGCAAAATAACAGTGTTTCATTCCATGTTCAACTTTCACTAAATTTTGCCATGGAGGATATTTGCAGCAGTAATTTCCTGAGTTGTACATCAAGATGGCACTGTTATATTTGGCTAACGCTTCGGCCCTCTCGTCTTCGTCGGAGCCTGAGAAGCAAAGAACATAAGGAACCTTTCAGTTCATGCACTATTTCACAGCGAAAAGAAGTAATTCAATAGAAAACCTACCTTCAGCAAGCAGGTTACTGTCTGCCAAGCACTCTCACTTCGACTCAGATGGCGTCTGACTGCTTGGGACTAAATGGGACCACCCACCCTAATGGCTCTTATAGATAGAAGGTGGTACACAAAGATTGAAACTCGCAGAGGTCAGCGAAGGGGACCAGCTCTTGGTTTTAACTAATCTATGCAATCTTGGTGTACTGTACAATAATTTATTGCTAAGAATAGTGTTTCATTTCTTCACTCCAATCATAAAAACCTGTGCATTCTCATGCAGAGCTAAAAAAAACGAAAAGACTAACTTTTTTGGATAGAAAGCGATTTGACTGGTTGTACATACAGTAGTGATCCATTGTCATATCAAAAATGTGATGAATACTACTTCTTAGAACAAGGAAGAGAGAAGAATGCGGTCGGCGATGAGTAGGGCCCCACCTTGTGCGCCGTTTGGCCTATTTTAGAGTTCGATCGCCGTGCGATGTGATACCATGATAATCATGAGTGTTGATCATGATCGCGTCGCACGTCGATTCTCACTCGAAGCATGCTATCACAGCGATCGGCGATGGAACTGCAAAAGAGGCCTTACTCGTTAAGCAGCTGCAAAATTTATGCTGCTGCACTCTTGCAAGGCCGCGCTTATTTACGAGTATTCGCATGTAAGGATCTGCAGAATCAATGTCGCGACGAACAGCGCTAGGTGATGAAATATCGACTACAGTTGACCGCAATGTTAGTAGGACCTGGTGAGGGTGCGGACTCGTGCTAAAACTACGGTAGAATCTGGCACTTTGCCAGATTTCGTCATCGATCGGCGCCAACCGCCGTCTCTCTGCTCACGAGAATATCAGCTGTGGCGCCGATCGATGGCGAAATCTGGCAAAGTGCCAGATTCTACCGTAGTTTTAGCACGAGTCCGCAACCTCACCAGGTCCTACTAACATTGCTGTAGACTATACATTCGACGACAGCGATCACGGGGCGTGTAGGGCGACAAGAGGACACCGGAATGTCCAAACACCGCGACGGCCGTACGGCACTGCTAGAGAGCGGCAACCGACGCAGCGACGATAAAAGCCTCGCGTCAATGCTGACGCTCGGCGACCACATACAGGTCGCTGCAACTCTGCAGACCCATCTAGTGTTCGAAATCATTTGATCGCCAGATCAAGGCCGACGCTCGGCGACCACCCGCTCAGCGCTGCAACTATGTTGTGTTATCTACTTTTGAGGAATCATGTTTTATCTATGGTATCATAAGATTGTCTTGAACATCTTTCAGAAATAAATAAACTCTGCAGACCCCTCATGAAGTTGTATCCTTCTAAAATAAGAATGCATTTTTGCACGTTAGATCTTCTTGAGCAATTGAATCAAAATACAAGACTAAGTTTCAAAGATTCTATAAACTATTTCATGAAATTCTAAGTGATCACAAGGTCTAGGCAAAACCAAACCTCTCCCGCAGCTTCGCTGCTGGAACGATGGCCGTTTCCTTTTGAATAGGAAGCCACACTCAGTGATTGGGAATTATTCAGTCCACGGCAACCTTCTCTTCTCCTTCCCGCCTCTTTCAAGTCTTCCCGCCATGCAACCTCCTATTTGAAATTCGCAGACCATAAGGTCTGCTATTCTCTGTTACCGAAGGGAATGTATTTCCGTTCGTCCCGTGCGTCAGCGCGCATACTCCTCCCCACACCTTCTCGCTTTCTCTACCCTCGCTCCGCAGAAGCGAACAGAGTAAATCTGGCTAGGACCAAGAGAATATATGCTATCAATGTCGCATCGCCCCATAGTTGACACCTAAGAGGCTTGGCTAATGAGCGTTTCTTACCATCATGTTCTTAAGCATTCTTATAGAGTCACTCGAAGTGCTCAACTCGGTCAATTTCGAAAGGTCTATGGAATGAAATACCATTCAGTTTTTCAATACCAATTTCACAGTAGTAAAATGCGCAGAACCTCGAGGTTCTAATAGGTTATGATCCGATGCACTTGTTACAGTACCCTAGTCCAGAATTGTGGTTATTTTATCTCGTATCTACCCACTCGTATTCGGAAAAGTGTGTACCAAGCGCCAGTTGTGTGTTAGAAAGGTAATCTGAATAATTTTGAGAAGTGAAGGCAAACTCGCAAGTGGCAGAAAGACGCCACTTTCTTTTTTCTTCAAACTCCTAGGGTCTTGCTAACTTTTTTCTCACGATTCCATGAGTTGACGACCTTTTTGCCCAAATATTGCCTGGGGAAGCCATTTAAAGGCAGCGTTCACGAGAAAAAAAAATGTGCTCCAGTTTCCACTAAGAATGGTTAGTGGAGGGGCACGCTGTAACGTTGAATTCAAAAAAACGCATGAAAACGGGCCAGGAACAGCCTGAAGTTGTCACATTGAGTGCAAGGCAAACCCCAATAGCGCAATGCCCGCCCTCCGTGAACAATTGAAGAGTCGAGATCGTGACATGACCCTGTTCCTCCCTTCATTTTCAAATTCTCTCTGTCTTCAGGTCAGCTTGCACACACCGGCTGCGAATGGCGGAAGTTACAAGCCTCGGATAACTCGTCCACCATGCTTTCCTCGCTCAATTTTTGAGGGACCACAACTCGGCTCCCAGAAGGTCTTATACGATTCCAGAGACATCATTGGAATCAGAATGGGACCGTTTTCAGGATAGGTGGAAAAACAGAAATTCTTGTGGTGAACACTGCCTTTAAGGTCCTAAACACAAGGGAGATGCCCGTCTTCACATTACCGATGTATGCATATGGCAGTTGGGCCGGACACTCCGATCTGTTCTGAACCTTGCCCAACGATGCAACACAGTGTGCTCATCACAAATCCGCTGCCCTGTCCACTGCTGGAATTTCCGGCTGCCTTGCTGGGGTCCCGGAATTATGGACTTTTTGGGTGGTAGCCTTCAGGTGCCGAAACTCGAAAGTGAATGAAGGGCCGCCATCAGTCAAATGCTGGTGGACGGCGTGATTCTACGTCTCTGACCCCTGCCGATCTCTGCCGCGCTGATGCACAAGACGTTTTCTTTATTTATCGATCGCGGCTAGACAAGACAGCCACAAGCACTGCCTTGGCACCTAATGTCTGTCTTCTGGTTTGAGCTTCGTAAATTGAATCTGTCTCTAATGTTTTGATGAAGAGAATATCTCACCCGTTCGCATCCCAATCATTAATCACTAAATCGTATTGAATAAATTACCACTTTTTCTGCGCATAGACGAAGAGAAATAGCGGCTGGGAATGCCTGTCGCCAACAAGTTTCCAATAACAACGATGGAAGGCTACAGAGATTTTTTTCGATAGCGTTGGCCAATACCTTCGACTGCTAGTGAAACGAGACGCGCGCAGAAACTTACACTTACTCCAATTTTTCTTCTTTTTCCGCCTTAGAAACCAGTTTGTTGAGTTTACGAGCACTTATCATACAGAGGACGATGATGGCTTCATTACATTTCTGATGATAACAATGATAGGAGAGAGAAGAAGGAAGAAACTGGTGGCAGTTGAAATTTTTTACCCATCTATACTCAACTTAGGTACACTACTTCCATTCCTGAGAGGTTATATGGATGTGCTTTAAGTTTACGGAGGGTGGTGTAAAAGAAATTAATGTGAAGCTGTCTGTTCCCTACAGCGCCGGCTCTAGAACAACCCAACCTCAAACTTGGTTTGTTTAATAAAAATATAAGTCTAATTGAAGTCACTGCTAAAGATAGTCACAAAAGATTCTCATCTTATTCTTAGATAGTTGCCTCGTGGAAATACCCCAAGTTGAATACTGAGGACCGATCCTCACCCGCGACATGAAGTTTTGTATGTTAATGACATCAATGAACATTTATGCTCTTTGTAGTGTTTAGGTTAGGTGAACTACCAAAAACAATTCTTCAAAAATGGTGGATACGATCCTATGACATCTAAATGAAGAAAAAAATGATTCCTAGAGTGATAATCACATTGAACAGCCTGTGTTGCTTCTTCACGCAACAGCTTATTCTGAACCAACTCAGGTTGTTCCAGCTGATCTTTGTTGATCCCAAGCGTCAAGATAGTGCGCTAGCGGATGAGAGAAAAAATGACCTGATGAACTGGCTTAAACTTTTTATGATTTTTCTGTCGCCCAGATTCGTCTGGTACATTGTGTGGGGAATTGCGACCCGCACTACCTGCGATACAACATCTAATAATATAGATCCTCATTCGTCTACGCCACATCTCAGAATAACAACGGGAGCATCTCGCCCCCCTACGGGCCTCTGCATAGTCTGGCGGCAAAAGTCGCTACGCAATGATGAAGAATAAAGGGCAAGCACGAAGCTGCGTAACCGCTCTCCATACTTCATCATTACGGCGCGTCTTTTGCCGCCAGACTATGCATGGGCCTTACGTTGACGAGCCTGTTCAACTCGCAGTGTTCTGCAACTACCTACTCCTGACTGAATAGTGATACCCCCCCCTATCATCGAATGATTGTGCCAAAACTCGGAAGAGAAAAGAAGAAAGATGTAGAGGAATAAGAAGTTGATAAAGTCAAAAGGGCGTGGAATACGAGGAGGAGCTATTGGACGCCCCGAGATTGGTGGGGTGCCTACATCTGCGTCGCTAACCCTGACGCGCTGTCACGCCTGACGTTTCCATCTATCGGTCGTGAAATAGGGGCAAAACAGTCACCATCACCGGTGCCGTAGAATAGCGCCCCACGTCTTTAGGGGTATGGTATACTTTTGCGAGACACGGTCGCGTCGCTCTGCACAGCGACAGCGACCGCCTCCCGCCCTTTAAATCTGTGGCTGTCGCAGTGTATTGCACAGCGACAGCGACAGTGGTAGCGACAGGCTATGGCACATTTGCAGTATATCAGCCCTCCGCGACTCGTCGCTGCGACCCACACGCGACATCTGTTCCTACGACGACCGTTGCCGTTGCTGCGATGCTGGTCCCGCCGCGATTTGTGTTAGATTGCATGCCTGTCGCTCATTACCGCGATGAAGTATACCATACCCCTTACACTTTCACTTCCAAAGACTATCACCACCATCGTCTTTTCAGTTGGCATTCTCACACGCCTTTTTGCCGTCATAGCAACAACTGCAATACCGTGTGCAAGATTGGGTGAGGAACCGCGCAAATATGTGTTTTCGCGTCTTTTTGACCTTTTTAATGAACTCACTTCAAACTCAACTTCGAGCGAAACTAGGGTGATATTCATGATCCTGACGTTCTTCAGAACTAGCCTTTGTGGTGTTTCGTTGAGAACTAGTTTCGCAATCAGCCATGTTTCTAATTTGGGGTCATTTATACTAACTCCGCCGAGCGGTGCGGCACAGTGCATTTCTGTAATGTTGATCGCCCGGCGCGGCGGCCGAAGTATAAGCGACCCCGTACGGTACAGTTTTGAAGGCACACAGGCTAGCAACGGGAACTCCTCGACACGGCACCGTAAATGGAGACCTCGCTGATTGAGAAACGTTTTTAGTTCTCCACGAAACCCCCATAAAGGCTATACCGTTGGGTAGCCCTCAACGCGAGGATCATGGATATTACCGCAGCTTTGCTCGAAGTCAGGTTTGAAGCGAGTTAATCGGAGAGGATTAAGAAGACGCGAAAACGGGTCCTTGCACGCCTGCTGACCAACTCGTACGAGCTGTATTGTAATTGTTGTAGAAAAAAGTGATTGGGTCTTGGTCTGAAACAAAGTGAAGCATACATCCTCTCCCATGTCATGGCTATCACAGAGTGATCACCTGACAACATATGTAGCTGATATCTCTTCGCCAACGCCCGCAGCTGGCTGCGACCATCCAGTGACGCTGGGAAATCGCACCGTTAACCATGTTTTACTGATTTCACCCCAGACTTACCTGGTGTAGTGGCTGCCACAGCTGTCAATAGTATAACCAATACACTCGTTGACCCCTCGCCGTCGTAGGACACCTTGCATGTACCCGCGATGCAGCACTATGCAACAGCGTTCTAGCCAGATGAAGCTTACTACTGGTGGCTAGCTGTGAACGGATCCTTTCAATTTCTGTTACCCTAGGAATTATTGAGAAGCGGATACACGTTCCTTTTTTCGCGTCGTTACATATTCGTCGCTCAGCGTGGTCCACGAAAAATCGTGCCAAACTGTGTCGAGAGACAAGCCATTGCCTGCTGAGTTTGCTATAATTAGTTTTATCCTTATCGGTGTCACTTGTCGTCATCAAATGACTCAAGAAACCCCACAGCCTTTCCATCAACTGGGCTCGGATGTTACGACAATATGTACATTTCGATGTGTCACCTTCCACAGCAGTTCGACTATATATGCAAAAATCTACTATTAAGGACACTTTCCTGATGGAGATCATCACGTTTCCATCGACATCAAGGTAATCAGCGTCATAAGGTTCCGTCCATAGCAGACGACCTAGCGCCAAGTGACGCTGGGGATTTGCATCTTTATCATTCGTTATTGATCTGACTCCCCAGCGACCACTGCAACCGGCCTGTCGTTTACGGTGGAGGCATAGCGGTAGTAACGGCTGTCACTAATATTATCGATACCACCGTTAACCACGTGCCGTCCTCGGACACCTAGCTTGCGCCAGCCGTAGAGAGTCATGCGCTAACGTTTCAGCGCTGGCGCATGATGCTCCGACGCCTTGACGCTTTGCCGCTGGTTGTCTGCTATGGACGGAGCCTAAGACCACTACTCCTCTACCTACTTGAAGGCAGCGCTCGCAATAATATATTGCTGTCTTTTACTCAGGAAGTCCTTATCTGCGTTTAGAGTGTGAAAAAAGACGGAAAACGACCTATTCCGAGTAAAATTAGAAGCCTCTACTGCTACGCGTTTCGAAGGTAGAAGAGCTCACAAGACTGGCTATATGTTTCGCGATCACTCTTACAACCTGGAATGCATGGCTTTTGTCTACATTGAAATAACAGCAATGATTCTTTGCTTATCTTCCTAACTGAAATTGTTCTCTTAATGCATTCCGGTTTTTTGGGGCTATATCTTCCGATTCCGAGCCAAATTCGCTCTGTTCCTCTGCGCGCCTGTGCGGAGCGAGGGTATAGGCTACGAAAAAAATGTGGGGAGGAGACGCAGCGTAAGCGCGCAGACGCACCCGATGAACGGAAATAAAATTTACTAGGAAACAGAGGGTATAGGCTATAGAACGGCGAAATTCATATGGTACCTACTCGCGCTGGTGCGGAGCGGAGGTTAGAGACAGTGAGAGGGTGGAGGGTGGACGGAGGCTGAGGCGTCGCGCGCGCAGCTCGCGCCTCGAGTGATTTGAATTACGACGTTTCATAGAGGGTACACGTCAATGAATTTTGACTGTACACAGCATGATACTCGGATCTTTTTCGGAGTTGTCCACCTATGCACGAATTGACAAATTTGGGTCCTAACCACTCTAATTCCAGCGCGTTTCTCACAACGCACTTCTCAGTTATTCAGCTCGTTTCCGAACCATGCAATTTTTGTGGTTTTCTGGACAACGTCTTCCATCACAACCACTGCCTTTCATTAATGAGACATTTCGAATTCAACTTGATCAACCTGGACGAAATCTTCAACAGGCTTCCCCCAGGACGCCCACTGATAATTTTGATCAGATTTGAGATGACAGAATTTCATGAGCGGGTCTCCATCCAATGCGTGGCGACGCTTTTTCTTTAGACCATCATGGTGTCCTTGTTTCATCTGTCCAACCTCAGCTTCATGGAATATACGCCGTTGATTTTCGGCGATTCTATCTTTTTGCTAGCTTGAAGATTTATGCACTCCCAATTCTCTCGATTTGTCTGTCCTCCCTGGTAGATAATGATCGCAATTCTCCGTGACCACATCCCTGTCGTCGGCCACTCGCTTTCAATTCCATCAACGAAGAATATAAAAACACTTCATAGAGGTGAGAGAAGTAGACAATGCATGAAAAAGGACTTCGAGAACCTCCGCCTGCCTGTCTAATAAGCCTACAGAATATGCCTCTGCAATATGGTTCAAAACTTGACTGATGAATAAATAAGGTGCTTACATCAAACTATTTCCACCGATATCTGCAGTGCGTCTAAATCACTTTCCTTAAACGGAAAAACAGCATAGCACAAATAGTGCATGCTGAATACCCCTTGTTAATACCATCATGTCCTGTACCCTGTAGCCAGTTACTGAACTCACAAACTATTTTGGTAGAAGCCATAAGGTATACCTTTTGAACTGTTTTGATCCGTTTTGATGTACTTCATAAACGGTTTAATTAGAACAACTAGGATATTCCGGTGCGACTAACATCTCTGCCCCGAACGAAACTCGTAGAGAGTGCAAAACTACTGAACAACCTTTAAACGTTACGAAATTTTCAATTCTTGCTAAAGCTATCTACACCATATACATTTGCGGTCATAACCCTATTGACATTGCCTTTTCGCGAATAATACACAAGATTCAGTTTTGAGGGTGCAAGTTTAAATATGGAGTTTATTTATGATTTCGTGGTAATATTTGAAATTATGACTATTACCTCAGAACATGGCTATGACAATTGCAGACCCACAGCAGTTACTCGCCATACGAAGGTCTTCAAGGCCGTTTTATACCCTTTCCCTATCAAATTATTCTAGAAATAAATTTTGAGTAAAATCATGCGATGCTGCACCCATCGAGAATCTCTTTTTGACGTTATAGAAAAAAGAGCGAAATTTTTGGCCCAGGTGTACTTTGTCAACGCCTATAAAGCTTATGTTTCGGAAAGGTTCTGGAGCGAATAATTTTATAGGGGAGATTTTCCAAACATCAACTCCAACATCTTCGATTTTCGGTCTTCAGTAAAATTCTGATAGGAACTTTTCTCACAAGGTTATACAACGATTATGAAGATATTCAAATAGTGAATAACTGCTACGGGTGGGAATTGTATGAAATAGTCATGTTTTGTGGTTATAGAGTCCTGACTTACATGACTTAAAGGCACAGTCCAACCTCAGATTCGTTTTTCTGTTTCTCTGCCTAACATGAGAACGGTCCGACGCTGATTCCAACGACGTCTCCGGTATCGTACAAGACCTCCTAGAAATGGAGTTATGGCCTCTCAAAATTTGAGCTGCGGAAGCATGGTGGACGAGTTTTCCGAGGCTTGTAACTTGCGTCATTTGCAACCGATGTATTCGAGCGAAAGACGCGAACCGCGAACGAGAGTGGACGTGTAGAGCTAAGGAGTTCGGGAAGGCTTGGGAGGAGAAGAATCCCAAGAAAGCCTACACGTTGCTGCGACGGTATAGCGGGAAGATGAAGAGTTGTTCTCCTGTCTTGAACACTACCAATGGAGCAGTTCGTGATGCGACGCTGCCAATATGGAAGGATTACTTCAGTTCACTACTGAATCGTCCAGCGCCATCAGTACCTGAGCTCCCGCATGTTCAGAGAGCACATTACGATGTCAGTGAGGGAACGCCGACTGAGTCTGAAGTTTTGGATAGTGTCCGGAAAATGAAGAATGGAAAGGCAGGTGGAGATGACAACATCACTGCTGAAATGCTGAAAGCTCTTCCTCCGTCTGGGATTCGTGAAATGACCAACACCATCCGTGCCATATGGATGAGCGAAAGGATACCCGATTCGTGGAGACATGCGATCATCGTACCTCTTCACAAGAAGCTATCCGTCACGGATCCTAAGAACTACAGAGGAATCTCTCTACTTCGTGTCATGTACAAGGTTTTAGAACGTATCATTCTCGAGAGACTTATCAAACATCGTGAAAGAACGACCAGAGATGAGCAAGCCGGTTTTCGACCTGGAAGATCGACCATCGACCAAGTGTTCGTCGTGAGAAGAGTAATTGAATCGTGGCAGCGGTTTTCGAAGCCATTACAGCTTGCTTTTTTGGACTTTGAAACCGCGTTCGACTCTCCTCATCGTGATCGATTGCTCAATGCTCTGCGAGCAGATGGAGTCCCGGAAAAGTATGTTCGGTTAATCGAGGACATGAACAAAGGAACAACAGCAGCAGTTCGTACACCTGTCGGATTTACGTTAGCTTTCGAGGTGAAAACAGGAGTAAGGCAAGGAGCCGTTGCAGGACCTTTTCTTTTTAACTTCGCTGTTGATGACATCATGCGTAGAGTTGCAGAACAGTTTCCTGCGGATGTGATCCTAACACCATCAGGACGCTCCCTTGTCGACCTGGAGTACGCCGACGACATTGTGTTATTCGCTGAAAACAACGCAAAACTGCAAAGGATTGTGAACCTCGTTTCGAAGTATGCCGCAGCCTATGGACTTCGTCTTCGTCCCGACAAATGCAAGCAGATGTGGGTCTCTCAGAGGCCTTCAACGGGAGTTTGTGTGGACGGACAACGTATCGAACTGGTGGACGATTTCTGTTATTTGGGCTGTTTGCTGAAGAACGATGGTAGTTATGCAGCGGATATTCAACAACGATGTGCGAAAGCTGCGTCTGCATTCAATTCTCTAACCAAGTATTTGTGGTCTACCCCCATTGCGAAGGAAGTCAAGTTGCGCGTCTACTTATACGCTATTTGCCCTATCATGATGTACGGATCGGAGACGTGGGCAGCACCGAAGACGCAGATGGAAAGGTTGGATTGCACGGAGAGGAAGCTTCTTAGGCGTTTGCTTGGATATTTCTGGCCGCGTGTATGCCATAACGAAGAATTTTACAAGGAAATCGACGCAGTACATCAACGCTTGACACGAGGGAGGTGCCAACATCTCCTAAAGCCATCTCGAGCAGCAATGGAAAGTCGACTTGGACTGCTCGGGCATATACTAAGAAGAACGCCGGATCGTCTCGTACAACACGCTCTAAGAATGCTTCCAACTCCTGTCTGGAAACGGCCACCTGGGCGTAGGCGAAAGTTCTGGACGGATGTGGTTAAAGAGGATTTAAAGTCACTCGGCATCGAAAGACAGTTCAGGCGCGATGTTTCGTTTCGCAGGAAATGGAATAGTGACAGCTGGATGGAATGTGTTCAAATTGTGGCTGAAGACCGTGAAAAATGGACACGGCTGACTACTAGGACGGCACACCTCGGTGAAGATGCGGAATGACCGCGTCAGGCGAAAGCCAACCGATTAAGTCAAGTAAGTCAAGTATTCGAGCGGACGTGAATGGATAGAGAAACTAAAAATGAAGGGAAGAACGGGGATATTAATCAAAAAGCCATCGCTCATATCGCCACTATTGAGCTCGAAACTTTGTAAAACGGGCGTGCCAGAGTGGCTTCCGGATGTGGGCGCCCCAGGGTGGCTTCCCCATATCTCGCTTATTCTGGGGAATCAAGAGCTCGCACTTGGCAGATGTTATGAAGGGTGGGTCTACTTCACAATTATGTGGTTTTCGCCAATTTCGCCCCTGAGCTTAGACTGTGCCTTTAAACGATTGGCTTTCGCCTGACGCGGTCATTCCGCATCTTCACCGAGGTCTGCCGCCCTAGAAGTCGGCCGTGTGCATTTGTCTCGGTCCTCAGCCACAATCTGAACACAATCCATTCATTGGTCGCTATCCCACTTCCTGCGAAGAAAAACATCGCGCCGGAATTGCCTTTCAATGCCGTGTGATTTCAAGTTCTCCTTCACCACATCCGTCCAGAACTTTCGCCTACGTCCAGGCGGCCGTTTCCAGACAGGACTTGGAAGCATCCTCAGAGCGTGTTGAACATAAAGACCTGGCGGTCTTCTTAAAATATGTCCCAACAGACGAAGACGACCTTCCGTTGCCGCTTGGGAGATGTTAGCACCTCCCTCGTGTCAAACGTTGATGTAAGGCGTCAATCTCGCTGTAGAGATCTTCGTTGTGGCACATCTGCGGCCAGAAATATCCGAGCAAACGTCTAAACAACTTCCTCTCCGTGCAATCCAACTTTTCCATCTGTGTCTTCGGTGCTGCCCACGTCTCCGATCCGTACATCATGATAGGGCGAATAGCGGATAAGTAGACGCGCAACTTGACTTCCTTCGCGATGGGGGTAGACCACAAATACTTGGTTAGAGAATTGAATGCAGACGCAGCTTTCGCACATCGTTGTTGAATATCCGCTGCATAACTACCATCGTTCTTCAGCAAACAGCCCAAATAACAGAAATCGTCCACCAGTTCGATACGTTGTACGTCCACACAAACTCCCGTAGAAGGCCTCTGAGAGACCCATATCTGCTTGCATTTGTCCGGACGAATACGAAGTCCATAAGCTGCGGCATACTTCGAAACGAGGTTCACAATCCTTTGCAGTTTTGCGTTGCTTTCAGCGAATAAAACAATGTCATCGGCGTACTCCAGGTCGACAAGGGAGCGTCTTGATGGTGTTAGGATCACGTCCGCAGGAAACTGTTCTGCAACTCTACGCATGATGTCATCAACGGAAAAGTTGAATAGGAAAGGTCCTGCTACAGCTCCTTGCCTTACTCCTGTTCTCACCTCGAAAGCTGACGTAAACCCGACAGGCGTACGAACTGCTGCTGTTGTTCCTTTGTTCATGTCCTCGATTAGTCGAACATACTTTTCCGGGACTCCATCGGCTCGCAGAGCGTTGAGCAATCGATAACGATGAGGAGATTCGAATGCGGCTTCAAAGTCCAAAAAGCAAGCTGTAATGGCTTCGAATACCGCTGCCACGATTCAATTACTCTTCTCACGACGAACACTTGGTCGGTGGTCGATCTTCCAGGTCGAAAACTGGCTTGCTCCTCTCTGGTCGTTTCCTTACGATGTTTGGTGAGTTGCTCGAGAACGATACTTTCCAAAACCTTGTACATGTCACGCAGTAGAGAGATCCCCTATAGTTCTTGGGCTCCGTGACGGATAGCTTCTTGTTAAGAGGTACGATGATCGCATGCCTCCACGAAACAGGTATCCTTTCGCTCATCCATGTCAGTAGAGTCCTGATTTGAAATAATACCACAACATCATAAATACCTTCCATAGTTGAAAACTGCACCCTCTGAACCCTTTCGTGCATGTGTAAAGCAAGAGTTGTGATGCCCCATAACATACTAACGTTTCAACAATTCTCGCTGAGGCCAAATTAAGGTATATGCAAAAACGTTATTCGCGGAAAGGCCATGCCAGTAGATTTATGACCGCTTCTGTCTGTTATAGATTGGGTGAAAATATGGAGTCGAACATAATGTGGTAAGCCGTTAATGTGTCCTACTTGAGCGTGACTCGTCTTGCTAGTGGTAATGTAGCATATACTTGTACATAAATTTTAAAGTTTAGTGGTCTGCCACCGCCGAGAAAACTAGTTTTTAACACGTTCTCTCCGAATCTCCAGGTTTTACATCTTGGTAGAGCGTTTTACAGCAGTTATCTGAGGGTAAATCTGAACTAACGCGTCAGTAACATGCGAGAACAGTGAGCTTTTTGAAATTCGGGTAATTCATCGCGATGGCAAAGCACTAGCCTTCGAAACTTATGCTGCGTGAGCTGCGGCACATGAGGAAATGAGGGTGCGCATCGTCAAAGGGAGGGGCCTGGCAGGATGCCGATATCGAAATTTCCTGCTGAATCGGAGCGCATGCTACAGATAGAAAAAAAATTGGCCTATGCCGTCAGTTTTGGTGGCACAGATGATCGGAACCTGTACACGCATCTAGCCTTGAATCGGCCAATCCTTGAAAATTAAAATGGTGGGCTGTGGTCTCAGCACACAAAATTGGAGGAGTTGACCTATTTTGCATTTTGAAACATAGGGCTGCCCCATTCAAGCGAAGTGGTCTCGCATGGAAATCAAGCTGCAAAAGGCGGGAAAACTTCAGTTCTGACAGCTGACACCGTAACCCGCGGCAGGCAACCATTTTAATAGTTATCGTGACCATTCCGTTGCATGAGATCCCGCGACCACAGCTGCTCCGAGATCGGTGACTTTTATAATCTCATGTAACCCAAGCATTCGTTTTCCGATCAGACAGCGTCCGGCCCAGCCACAATAGGGTTTCGATTCGACAACAAGCGCTGGACGACGATCCCGTACTTCTCGAGCGTCACCTTGCTTAATTGTGGTCGAAGTGAAACGCACGTGCCATAACGCATAGGCGTTCCACTCGGCCACGACATGCTTTCGATTCGACTGCGGTATAGTCGACGATTGAGCCACGATGATCTCGATTGGAGACATTGAACGATCGCTCCACAATTGATCAGGCGCCTATCTGCCGCACAGCACGTTCTTGCGAATGAAACTGTCCACCCACGCGGTCGGGGTGCGGATTGAGCACACGTCGCGAAGGCGTTTTTTAAATCCAAAAACTGATTAGCAGGGATTATAAACGAAAAGTGGATAGTATTTCCGTCAGCTATTTGCAGCGGTGCCAAGACTAGCTTAAAAAAAGCCTTCGCGACTGCCGCTGGAGATGCACGCCGATCGCGTGGGCGGGCAGTTTCATTCGGACACCCTTTATAAAAGGAGTCTCGTCCCACAGAGAGCGCAGTCAGTCTGTCGTGGCTGCTTCTGGAAGGTGTTTGAGAGTCACTTTCTGGACAGCTGAGGGGGTCTTTCCCACGGTCGACAGTGAAGGAAACTCCCTCGATGTCGACACAGGCGAGAATGGTGTCCTTCTCGCGAACTGCGGTAAGGGTGACACCTGGCTGCGGGCCGTGGCGTGGACCATACTTTTGTTGGGGGAGTCCCGCTCTTATCGAAGTGGTGGGACCCCGCCACTAGCGCCACGTGCTTCTATTATAGGACGACGTACTTCTGCGTAGGAAATAGGGTGCGGCAAAAATTTTGCCTCGCTGCGCCGCGTGCTTCTATAATAGGACGACGTGCTGCCGCGTGGTAAATGGGGGTGCGGCAGAAGTCTTGCCTCTCTGCGCCGGGTAAGCCTATCGAACAGGCTACGTGTTCCTCGGAGCAGCTCGTGCTGCTGCGAGGCTTCCTTTCAACTTGACTACGTATCCGACTAGAAAGCCTATCGTGGCTGAATTGGACTTCCCCAGTATTTGAGTACGTGTCGACGATGCGCGCTTTCGCTGCGAGGCGATCTCGAACGCTCCTCACCTCTGGTGTACGCTAACAGCAGCAGTGAAATGAAGCAGAAAGCTTGAAACTTACTACTTCCTTCCTGAAGCGGGCAGGAGCGAGTGAGATCGGCCGCGTGAGCGAGTAAAAGGACGAGCGTGAGCACTCCTAGCAACTACCATGGTGCCACGTTCTGCAGCAGCTGTTGTTCGCAACTGCGGAGTGGGATTTCTCCACGATAAAGACAGCTTGTGCAAACGGCAGAAGTTCCTTTCCTTGAATCCCTACTCTCTCACATCTCCGCCAAGTATGCCCTACCAGTGCGATTCATGGTGAATGATTCTTAGACTATTTCAGAAAATGCTAAGAAGGTGAAACGCCTCCTTCACATCAAGAGCTCACTACTATTTTCTATTCTATGAAGGAACGGTTACAAAGTGCATTTTAATCAGAAACCGGTTCTCGCAGTGGTTCTTCTCCTCTGACAAATGCTATGCGATTATAAGAGAATAGATGAACGGAAGGGAAAACGATTGAGTATGATAGGTGAAATTTTACTAGGTATCAGCACACGAAATGATCGTTACGCAAGATTGGTTAGGTCCAACTGTTGGCTTTTACTTACGTCAATTGACTGCGGTGTTGCATTGACTTATTACATATGAACTATTCTTTTCATCAGTTTAGAACGCCAAATAAGAAATCTGAAGAACCTCAAACGGTTGCAGGCTGACTTTTTTGAACTTTCTCTTCGTAGCTCTTTTTTCAAGGAGCACCTACGAAACAAGGCAACTGAACGCTTTGTTCTTCAATGAGAGAGAGGCCACGGAATGAGTGATTACTATAGAAATGGAACTGACATTGGAGTGGTAGAGTGGCCTTTTTCAGTAGGGTCCAGTCCTAAACAGGCCCTCGGACGGCTACGTCAAACGTTCAGCCGTATGCACTCCATCATTGGCTGATGGGTCAGCTAACAGAGGCATTTGTTCGTGTTGCAGTAGCGCTATGCAAGTGTCTTCTCTTTTCGTGCACGTCCAGAATCGGTCGTGAGCGTACACTGCGCCTTCTTGCAGCCCGCATAATAAGATGATGAATTCTTAACTGCGCACCAAGATAACGGAGTACAAATAAAATTTAATACGCCCCTTCCTGGAACCGAGCGTCGTGAAACGCACATTCCTGGAAGATTCGCGCACATTTTGCAAGAGATTACTGCAAAGTGGTTGAACAGTAATGTTACTGGTGGGTCGGGGGTCGACATGGAGGGTGTGCTTCACTCTCGCTAATCAGGCATTACGCGAAGGAAAAATTCGAATTCAGTGGCTATTCTGCAGTGCCTCACAAATAAAGTTTTATCAGTGAGTGTTGCATTTTCCAATGTGGTGTATATTTTTAAAACCAGTTCTGGGCGTAGGATCTGAATATCCTCTCCAGAGCTCCCTCCATCTGCTCTCAACAAAGTCTATGAATTTTCAAGGCTGTGCGAAAAGCTGAGAGCTATCACCTGCCTGCCAATTTATGAGATGTTCAGGGAAACTTTGTAGACATTCTTTGTTGACTTCAAGAAGAGCCAAGGGAGGCCACTGCGTTGTGAACGATACTCGTGTTAAGACTCGATTCAATTAAATTACCTGGAACCAGAAAAGTTCGACTTTTTCCGATTGGATGCTAAGACAACAGTGGTAGCGTATTCTGTGTATTATATTCTACTGCATATATTCGCAATACTCTCTGTGTAAGTCTGTGTGTGTCGGTAAGAATGAACGGAAATTTGATCGATCTGTCTTAAACAATTGACACCCGGCTGCCACACCCACTCCCCCCACGTATACAGCCCGCGCAGAGTGAGCGCGCTTCCGTGCCAATGGTTAAACCCCCACAAGTATGCCGCGTAGCGGCGTCTGTATACATACTAGTATTCGCCTATATGGCATACCGAGGTTTAGAATCGAAAGACAATTTGAAGTATTCCGAAACTCCTGATCAACACACATTTGCTGACGCTTATGCAATTGCAGGGTATGACGCCATCAGTGTCGAACACCTACTACACGACGCTCGAAGCACCTCCAATGGTCTCGGATGTACCAGAGGACAACGATGTGCTGCCAGAAACCGTGACGGACTCCAAACGAGATGAGGTCAAGAAGCCACGAAGAAAAGGTTATTATTTAACTACTGTGCTTATCTGGGTCAAATTCCGGTCCGCAATCGCGTCTCGACACGCTTCGCGGCCGCGCGCTTTCGAGTCGGAAGATTTTCCAGCGCCGCAGCCGCCGATCTGTTGACTCTAGGTGGGTTTTAGAAACTGGAAACTTAACAAAATCGAAGAAAACTGTATACAAAAACCATATTGAGCCGGCTTTGGCGCTGGAAGCTCGACAGACTCGAGCGCTTGCAGCCGCAAAGCGTGTCGAGACGCAATTGCGGACCGGAATTTCGTCCAGATAAGCACAGTATATGCAACTCGATTCCCAGCAACTACATAGCTGAAGCATTTTAGGCACGAACCTTTACGGTCGCCCCTACTGTCCCGGTCGACCCCTTTCCATGAATGAACGGCGAAGAATCATCGACTTGCATATGAGTGGAATGAAAGTGAATGCGATATCGAAAGCTCTGTGCATTTCACATGGATGCGTCAGTAAAATAATTAGCAGGTGCGAATCAGTTTCTAACATCCGGTTTAAAATAGTACGAGTCTTTGATAGTCATTGATGGGATACCTTCGTTAGCTTATTTCGGCAGAATGATATTAGTGGCCGTATTCACGAAACCACGGGAGCCTCCCGGGGTAGTCCGAAGACCGCCCGCCCAATACATTGGCTGGTTGTAGAAACCTTCCCGGGAAGCTCCCAGTTTCATGAATACGGCTACTGATGACCGTCGCTAGATGCCTAAAAAGCGGAAAGGTGTGAACGACGGGAAAGATACAGATGTGTACATGGAGTGACACCGAGGCACAAGCGCTAGAATGCTGTTCGTCCTATGGCGCTGCGTATATTGTCTCGTCGTGGGAGCGCGCTAGTCATCGGGCATAGCGAGTCTTTTGAACTGTCGCAGTGTACCACAGAATCACTTTATTGGCCTAACGATTTGATGCAATATTTCGAGGACAGTCTCACGCAAATGCTGAAAATTATCTCCATCCAAACTTTCCTTCCAGTGTAAGTTATCTGATGTCGCTTCATTCATTTCGAGTAGCTAGAAAGTTTGATAGGCTCGAATATGCATAATGTGGGGCTCGAAGAAAAAGACGCACACATGTCAAAAATTCTGCTCTTCACACAGCAGAGGGTTCTAATTTCTTGATGAGAATAATAAGGGAACGTTCCGCAGCCACTTTATGATTTACAAAACAAGTCCAGTATAGGGCAAGACTTCGACGTGAGCTCTATTTTTTATTACAAAGAGTTCGAAGTAAAAAAGGGTGAACAAGTACGAAGATAATACCTTTTTCATTGCAATATCAAGCATTCTAGAACAAGTTTGGAGTTAACGCTCGATTTTATCAATTTAATGTGGTCCTACGTCAAATGATGTCTTTTGAGTCCATTTGTGTACAAACAACCTTCTAGTTCGTAGCTATGTTCTTCCTACATCGCCTAAATTTTGGGCAAAGGCAGTGACTATAGGTTTTATCACTGCGACGCTCCAAAAGACCCGCTATGTCCGATGGGAAGCGCGCTTATGTGACGAGCCAAAGAGCGGTGCGCAACACAGCGAATGGCGCTAGCGCTTGACGCCAAGGCTGTTTGCTAGCACGACTCTGGAATCACCACCAAGTTCCGCATAGCGTCGCTACCTGTCTCTACTTGATGTGTTTCCATGCTGCCATTTCCAGGTAACAAACAGAAACATGCTGCTAAAATTATTTGGTAGAAACAAGAAGGTTCGAAGATCAACTTCATAACTACAATGGAAGGAGGAATGCTAGGAATGAACACTGAATCCCACCGCATTGCTCACAATGAGAGCCCCACTGCCGGGTAGCGACGCAATGACGAGACGTGGCCGGATCATAGGACGTTGCCTCGTGTTCGCGCAGCGGTGGGACTAAAAAAGCGTAAACAACCCCAGTCACGCCACTGTGACGCAGTGTGCAACAACGCGCAAAATATACAGCGTGAGTCATCACAGCTCTGAACCATCCTTTGACCTTCTTTTCTTTATCGCATAGCCTTTCTCGCTCATTTTGATCCGGGCGTAACTCTTCATTGATCTTTTTAACCATGGCCGCTATAGCCGAACTATAGCCGCTCCTTACTCTTTTCGTCTCGAAATGATGGAGAAAGGCTTTAGATAGAGACGTGTCAACCTACAGCTCCGTATCCGACTAGCAACCGCATCCGGATCCTTTTCTCTCGTCCAGCCTATTCCACCTGTTTGGCCCTTGGTCCCAAACCAGCCTTCTCGTAACGGATGACTCGACGCATTGTCTATCATTACCTGTACTGTGCTTCTCTGGCCCAAATTCCGGTCCGCATTGCGTCTCTACATGCTTTGAGGCCGCACGCGCTCGAGTCAGTCGAGTTTCCAGCGCCAAAGCCGACTCGATGTGGCTTTTTTTATACAGTTTTCTCCAATTTTGTTTAGTTTCCAGTTTCCAAAATCCACCTAGAGTCAACATATCGGCGGCTGCTGCGCTGGAAACTCTTCCGACTCTAAAGCGGGCTTCCACAAAGCGTGTCGAGACGCAATTTCGGACTGGAATTTGGCTCAGAGGAGCACAGTACTACCTCTCCTCCCGTCAATCATCGACTAGGTCGAATAGGATTCGGAAACGTCTCCATTTCTTCTTTGGGCATGCCATGTTTGGCCAGCATTTCCTTTCTCTAAATATTCAAAACCTTTTTGCCAAGGTTTTAAATGAAGGAGTGTGACCGAATAGAGACGGCCACTTGTCTCACGATATCCAGACGGTTGCACCTCATTAAGTTTTTCTCGACTTCGACGACTTACTAGAGCGAGCACATATCTGATAGGAAACCGCTCTGTAGATACAGATAGACAGCGTGGTGTGTCCGGTCACAAGAACTATGACTCTGGCCTACATACCATCAGTAAACGTCACCAATTTAATCTGGGATAAGGTTTTGCATTTCCTCTAATTCTGCAAACCACGAGGGTTAAAGGCAGCATACACGCTCAAAAATGATATCAATTTCATGGAATGAATCGAAAGTCTGAAGCTGTTAATATTCAGAGATAACGAAAAAACCGGAGGAAAATCGACTGAAATGAAGATATAACGGTTCGTTCTATATTGGCCCAGATGTGGACGAGTTTTACCGCATTGGCTGAAATAGCGGAGCTAGCAACAAATTTGTTGGGATAACGACGCTAATGTACTCTTACGGCACTTTCTGGAACTCTTACGACCTTAGAAGCGTAAAAAATGAGCCGAAATGACCGTAATCGAGCCTTGAACATTTGTATTGAAGGGCGGAGCCCGTATCGGTGGGCAGAGAAAGGATGATTTTGCGACTCAATATGGCTCAAATACGGTCATTTTAACTCGTTTTCAACTCTTCCAACTTCGTGAGGGCTCTTCTAGGGCCCTCACGATCCTACTAATGTAGTTATCTCAACAACTTTTTTGAGCGTGTCTGCTGCCTTTAAAAACTTCCATAGATCCTAACCAGGAGCCTGAATGAGATCAAACCTCAACTTATTTTTTTCCTCTAAAAAGAGTTTTCTAGGCGCTTCTTTTTTAGAAGTATTTCCAGTATAGTTGTACTCCGGCAAGACTGTGTATTAATTTTTTGAGCCCATTTCACTTTAGCCCCACTGCCCAATTGATAATCTTACCGTGAAAACGTTGATCATTTTTTTTCACCCCCACTTAACCCTTTTTTCGTGTACTCGCCAGCGTCAAGAGAAGCCAAAAAATCAGCAGTGTTTAAAAGGAGGAGTAATTATAGATTGCATCTCAGCCTTTTACAAGTGCTTGCATGAGGCGGATACATTACGCGCAATAGGGCGAGGCAATTTAGGGCTCACCAACCATATCGCCAGAAACCCTTTCGCATTGTAAACACTGAGGCGCATCTCCCGTCAAGAAATGTGTGGTTTCGGCTTTAGTGCTGTACTTCAAAAAAAGATGTGCTTCTGAAATGGAAAATACAGCGTGTGATCAAGTGATGCCACAGCATATCCACAGAGTATTAGTACTCATTTACACTGCTCTTGAACGCAAAAGTCAACTGCATTTTTTAGATACCGCCAAACGGGCATCTTGTCGCCGGCCTCATCACCGGAACAGCGCCGATCTAGACGGAAGAAGAATGAATCGCCGTCAGTCGTCGACGCGCATGAATACAAACCCGAGATCAAACACGAGTACACTCACACAGCTGACTATGTGACGCATGACTTCCGTTTACACTATACTGCTGCTGCTGCCGCTGCAACACCTCCATTCTCTACCGACATGGCCGCCATGCAGCACTACACGATGATACCCGAACAGATGCTCGTGCAGGACTATCCACAAACGGTGCTGTTATGAGCAACCGCGTCAGAAGGTGCCCTTCACCGTGAGCATATCGTAGTAGCTGACTAGGCTTAAATGCTCATTGTAGTGATCTGGCACAATTTCAGTAGCGATTCGTAATATTGGTATAATTCTGAACTGCCAGTCTTCTATGACAACATGCCTGCCCAGACATAATAACTGCCAACTGAGAGACGTAACATTGCCAATTTTTTATGTTCGATGACGCAGGCTGCGATACTCCATTCGGGTTTGAGTAATCGATAATCAATTTCTCGAAGCGCCATACTGTATAGGTCAGCAAAGCTGGTCATATTCAACTCAGTTTCTTTCGCCGTAGTCTGCGTCCGCCTGTCATTTATTGTGATGCACGTGTCCATATAGGTTCTGTGATACGAGTTCGTCGAAACGAAATAGTCGTCTATTGTTTTGGACATTGTTTAGTCGACTAGTAGTGCGACTATCTGAATAGTATTCATTCACCATGTGCATCTTTCACTCTTGCCTTAGCAAATAATCATCATGTCACTTACTATATTTCGAAAAGTTGTGAATATTGAACTACATGCCAATGTAACGATACCACGTATCATGCCAAAAGTATTTTATTGTTGTCGTCAATCGCTAGTCCAACTACGTAGATAAAAAAGATCTTGCTCTGAGCTCCACTCTAACAGCCGATCAATAAATCCTTGTTATTTGAACCATACATATGTATACGTTTTCTAAACATGATTAGTGTGAATGCTATCCTTGTGCTACTGCTATGCATTGTCTGACGCGCAAATCATTCATTCAGTCGGACAGCTTAGCGAGAAACAACAAAAACCTTGCTGCTACAAGCTTCTCAAGTTGAGGCATACAGAATTGAAGACAACCCAGAAGAAGGCTATGTGATGAAGAAAGTGGCCACTCTACAAGTCCAGGGCGATCCATAGTTATAATACTCTTTGAGAGAAGCTATCTCTGAGAAGGAGATATAATTGGCTGTGAGGATGCCTTTTGTGTCTCAAAATACCTATATTCCAAAAATCATCACAGCTTGAAACAAACATGTGACATCGATCCCGTACTTCACACATTGCTTAGCAAAATCCAGGTAGTCGTTGAGGTATACTTGCTGACAATGGTACTATATCGGTCTGGTTTTCTATCATTAGCTCATAGCTGAGCTGAGTTGAATATACAACTTAGGGGTCAGACAGGACTCGAACGTGCATCGCATCGCTTTCTGGGCGAGAGTGTTACCATTACACCACCGACACCCGCTCCGCATACATCAGCCAGTTGACACAACTGCGTAGGCACAACAGCTATCTACTGACAACGGATATGTACTTGCAAGCACAAATCGGAATTAAATTTTTTCGAAGATAGAGTTTTGATATTTTTCAGTATACTATCCTACTAAGTATACGCTGCTTGGTGTGTGTGACCATCTGTGTGTGTGTGTGTGTGTGTGTGTGTGTGTGTGTGTGTGTGTGTGTGTGTGTGCGTGTGCGTGTGCGTGTGCGTGTGCGTGTGCGTGTGCGTGTGCGTGTGCGTGTGCGTGTGCGTGTGCGTGTGCGTGTGCGTGTGCTTGTGCGTGTGCGTGTGCGTGTGCGTGTGCGTGTGCGTTTGCGTGTGTGTGCGTGTGTGTGCGTGTGCGTGTGTGTGTGTGTGTGTGCGTGTGCGTGTGCGTGTGTGTGTGCGTGTGCGTGTGTGTGCGAGTGCGTGTGCGTGTGCGTGTGTGTGCGTGTGCGTGTGCGTGTGCGTCTGCGTGTGCGTGGGCGCGCGGGGGTGTGTGTGCGTCTGCGTGTGCGCGTGCGCGCGCGCGTGTGTGTGCGTGTGCGTGTGCTTGTGTGTGTGTGTGTGTGTGTGTGTGCTAGTGTGTGTGTTTGTGTGTGTGTGTGTGTGTGTGTGTGTGTGAGTGAACGAAAATTCGGATTCGGTCGATTTCTTTTCAGAAATGAAGGAATTCGGTTTGTTGTTATGATGTGATGGCCTACACTGATAACACGACATTATCAGTTTCCTCTGTAAAACGTTGCTAAGCGTCTTCATGGGCGGCTGCATGTGCAGTAGGAGCCCTGGAAAGGTAAACGGGACTTCACTGGGAGTGCGCCGGGCGCCGAAACAAGTAGACGCGACTCCACTAGGAGTCCGTCAATCGCAGGGGTATTGTGGGGGACCAACTGGGAGTGCGCCGAACGCCGGGAAAAGTGCGCTGGACCCAACTGGGTGTGCGCCGAGCTCTGAAAAAGTGTACTGGACCCAACTGAGAGTGCGCCTAGCGCCGAGCAAAGTGTGTTGGACCCAAATTGGAGTGCGCCGAGTGCAGGGAAAAATGTGTTGGACCCAACTGGGAGTGCACCGAGCGCCGGGAAAAGTGTATTGGACCCAACTGGGAGTGCGCCGAGCGCCGAAAAAAGTGTGTTGGACCCAGCTGGGAGAGCGCCGAGCGCCGGGAAAAGTGTGTTGCACCCAACTGGGAGTGCGCCGAGTGCCGAGAAAAGTGTGTTGGACCCAACTGGGAGTGGGCCGAGCGCCGGGGAAAGTGAGTTGGACCCAACTGGAAGTGCGCCGAGCGCTGGGAAACGTGTGTTGGACCCAACTGGGAGCGCGCCGAGCGCCGGGAAAAGTGAGTTGGACCCGACTGGGAAAGCGCCGAGCGCCGAGAAAAGTGTGTTGAACCCAACTGGAAGTGCGCCGTGCGCTGGGAAAAGTGTGTTGGACCCAACTGGGAGTGCGCCGAGCGCCGGGAAAAGTGAGTTGGACCCAACTGGGAAAGCGCCGAGCGCCGAGAAAAGTGTGTTGGACCCAACTGGAAGTGCGCCGAGCGCCGGGAAAAGTGTGTTGGACCCAACTGGGAGTGCGCCGAGCGCCGGGAAAAGTGTGTTGGACCCAACTGGGAGTGCGCCGACCGCCGGGAAAAGTGTGTTGAACCCAACTGGGAGTGCGCCGAGCGCCGGGAAAAGTGTGTTGGACCCAACTGGGAGTGCGCCGAGCGCCGGGAAAAGTGTGTTGGACCCAACTGGGAGTGCGCCGACCGCCGGGAAAAGTGTGTTGAACCCAACTGGGAGTGCGCCAAGCGCCGGGAAAAGTGTGTTGGACCCAACTGGGAGTGCGCCGAGCGCCGAGGAAAGTGTGTTGGACCCAACTGGGAGTGCGCCGAGCGCCGGGAAAAGTGTGTTGGACCCAACTGGGAATGCGCCGAGCGCCGGGAAAAGTGTGTTGGACCCAACTGGGAGTGCGCCGACCGCCGGGAAAAGTGTGTTGGACCCAACTGGGAGTGCGCCGAGCGCCGGGAAAAGTGTGTGGGATCGGATTGGGTTTCCACGAACTATAATAACTAAGTTCTCATTTGACAATGAGAATATCATTTTATGCGTCAAAATACACGCCTACAAGTACGCCGCGAAGCGGTGTGGGTGTGCACCGCGTCATTAAATATTGAAAATGCTTATGTGTTTTGATGTTTCCTGGTGGGGCCGACATCGCAACAGCCTTATGTGATAGAGGGTTCGGGGAGGGATCAATGTAGGTATCGTTGGTGTCTCACAGAGAGATAGCCGCGCTCAGCAGTTGGGCGCGAATTCGTTCGATCAATAGCCATCCTCCCTTCGTTTTCCCGCGCGCAATTTTTCCCGCCAAGCAGCGTCGCGGCGATACCTCATCCAGTGGTTGACGATACGCAATTTTGTGAGTTCACGTCCAATTCGTGTATAAAGCTTTCTGGCAAAGTAACGATTTGGCAATGTAATATTTCCGAGAAATTAGAAGCGAAAAAAATTTCAAAAACATTTTGAAATCTCTTAAAAATGATTTGGCCCAGAATAGCCTGATGTGGTAAGAAAAAAGCTAGGAAATGAAGTGAAGTGACTGAAAATAGGATTTTGCGGCCAATCATAGACCAAATATCGATAAGTAGTGACAGACGACGGATAGAATTTTACAAGCTTCTCCGCTTAACTTATCAATGCGAAATCAAGCGCTATATGGAATGAAGCGTTGCGTTCACCTAGCTTGACCTATGCTGATTGCCATATTTAAGCTTCGAAAATGGATTATCTTCTCCGGTGCGTGACTGATTTTGTCTTGGTAAGTTTAAAGGCAGCATACACGCTCACAAACATTGTCGAGATATCAGCATAAATAGGCTCGCACGGCACCTACCACTCCTTAAACGACGTTTGAAGCGCTGAAAGCCATGCAGTATGAGAATATTCGGCAATATTTTGGCAATTCTGTCTCTCACGCCTGTATTTTCTCACCCCTTCAAATAACAGAATGAAAAGTTAAACTTGAGAAAGCCTGTGATAACGTGAAGTGACAGCTCTATCAAAAGGGAGTGCGCGAGAGAAACAGCTCGATTTACCTGAATATAACATGTCTGTTCACCGATGAAATCCTCCGTTTGAGAAGCCAGCCGGAGTAGAGCGGCTTTCTTGAACATGGACGAGAGTTCATCTGCGTTTAAACAAGTCATGTTCAGATGAATCGAGCTGTTCCTCTCGTGCACTCCCATTTGATAGTGCTATCATTCTCAGTTATCACATGTTTTCCTAAGTATCCTCAGATATTCGCTGAGCAGCTAGGGCACTGAAACGGCCTCTCATTTTCTGAGCAGCATCATGGAGATATCTGCTGACGACCGCCCGCCATTTTGTGATTGGCTGATGGACTCAGCGTTACAAACCCCAACGTCGCAGGATATCGTCCCATGATGCTGGAAGTGCAGCATATGTCGCGGAGCTCCGGCGCCCTACGGAAGAAAAATGTCCTAGAGCCTTCGGCCGCTCGCCATTGGATGGCTCCGCCCACCCCTCTTCCTAACTGGTCTAATCTTGACATGTTTAGACAAAAGTATTAACAATGTTGCTGGTATGAAAGGCTTCTCATTTCACAGGGTGTTCCAGTCGGCTCTTCGGAGTCGGACCTGGAAGGTGGCCTCGAGTCACTCACAAGAAGATCCACCGGATACAGGAGGATGATTTTTGTCGCCGAGGGGAGGGGGCTCCCCACGGCTCGGGGGGGGGTGGTTCCCAACTGTGGCGTCACCTCCCCACGGTCCACGGTGGGGTGCACTATACTTGTTCCGAATCGAATACTCGGATGAGTATCCGACTGTTTCAGTCGGATAAAAAAGTCGACTTTTTATTCGAAAAGTCGGATATTCGAAAAAGTGCTATATCCGACTATAGTCGAAAAGTCGAATATTCGAAAAAGGGCGATATCCGACTACATTCGAAAAGTCGAATATTCGAAAAAGTGCGATATCCGACTACAGTCGAAAAGTCGAATATTCGAAAGGGTTATATCCGACTACAGTCGAAACGTCGGATATTCGAATAGTCCAAAATCCGAACATTGTCGCAAAGTCGGATCTTACAGCTTCACTACAAAAAAACTGCTTGTCAATCACATTCCTCGAAAATAATTACGCTCATCCGGTAATCTGTACTTGATTTTAGTTATTATTTAAACTAAATTTTTATTTATATTTGCTTTTGGAAGAAACTTTGTGGGTGTAGGTCAGATGGGAGCGTTTTTTTAAGAAACCTTATTGATGTTGCTGACAGACTTCTGCTATTTGTTGGACGACTACGGTGCGTGTCCAAACTATAGAGGCACCATACACATTTTCGTGCGACCGATGGATCGTTGTGGGCACCCTTCTGTGCGTCTGTCAAGTTTCCCTTTCGTATTCGAAAGCTCAAAACTCTGCCCGTGGGTAGCAAAGTGCCTTCAAGGGAGCGGCCTGTTACGCTCTCTAATTCCGTAGTGCAGGAATTTTCGGGTCCTCGCGACGCTCGCTAAAGCCCGCATATACTGCATCAAAGGTGTAGGGGTGCAAGCTCTAAGCATACTCCACGCAAAAACAAAGGCGAAATTCTCTATTTTGATCTCGCTGTCGCTAAGCCCGTGAATTCTCGCCTTAATTGTTGCGAGAATTTATGGGCCAGTGTAGGGCAGGCTTGCGAGAGGTCGCAACGGGGGAGGTCGTAGAAATTCCGGTAATTTTTGAAGAAAAATGAAAATTTGGGGGGAGGGGGGAGTGGGCTCGTAAAATTTTCGGAAAAAATGGCGTTTGGCTTCCAACCACTTGGAAAGGTAGAATGAGGTAGGAGTAGTCAGTCGCGTAGTTAGTAAGTGGTAAGTAAACTCATTTTTTTCCCAATTTTATCCATGAAAAATAACCGTTGCGTCTGTAACCTCCGGGTTGTATCTATGGCTCAACGCCGGTCCCAACGAGGATTGGCTTAAAAAAGAATAATTCTGCGAAGGTAGCGAGTTATGTGGACTTCAAGATGTCAAATTAAAGAGATTTAGTACTAATTATAGGGGCCACGATTTTGGTCGTGAAATTTTTTTCATCCCAAGAAGGGGGGGGGGTTGTAAAAATTTTGGTCCACAGAGGGGTCGTAAAATTTTGGTCACCGGCCGCAACGGCCTGCTCAACCATGTTATGGGATTAGCGACAGCCTGTGTTGAACAGCGATCTCATCCCGCGTTGGCTACGCTGAACGCATGGACGCCGTTCGCAGTGCTGGTCCAGTCCTCTCGCGAATCGATAACTCGATACTCTGTGGATGATCGTGGAGGGTGACCCCGAACCGCTCTCTGGAAGACCGTGCCAACGATACATTTGACCGCGGGGACGCTGCAGGCCGTGGGAAGAAACGGCAGTGCGGTCGATCGCAGCGGAGATCGCCCTATAGTACTGATCAGGACAGGGTGAATCGATCAAGGCGAGAATCTTCCACCCTTTTTCCCGCATTCTCGGCGAGAATTTCCTTAGTTCCTGAAGGTGACGTAGCTAAAATTCCACCAACTGGGGCTAATATGTCCGTAGTTTATGTAAATTCTCGCGATAAAATTAGACGAGATACCTCCAAAGCCCCGGGAATCTAATGTACTCGTGTGAGGCATTTCGCGACCCGTCGGCAGAGAGCAGATTCTCCCAGGAAGAATTATTTCTAGAAACTTTTTTGAAACTTCTATGTTTTTACGTTTTTCCCAAATTGTAGAGGCTCTTTTCTCCACGGTAGTAGATTTCTGAATATGTGACATTTCATAGGGAATCAAAATGTGATAGGCTCTCTACCGCAATAATCAACTTCAAAAACAAGGTTAGGTATAGAACCAACCTAATTTCTTTACAAGAAAATCGGACAGCTCTGAGGCCCCCGTCATAGTCGGTGGATCTACTGAGTCCCACCGGGTCGATACGCATCGAATTCGTGGAAGACGGGTGCAAAAAAATCAACCCACTGAGTCCGACTGCGACCGTCTGATGCCCACCGCAATCCCCCGGTCGATACTGATATTTCTCATGCGTACAAGGGCGGGGCCAATGCACCGACTGAGTCCGACTGAGTCCTACTGAGTCCCACCGAAATCATCCTCACCCCACCCGGTCGATATAGGTGTTTTTCACGTGATTTGGGTGCATTTTTTCGGCCAACTGCGACCTGCCGAGTCCCGCCGCATCTCGACTCTCGCCGTCTGCGCTCTGCCCCACGTACTGCTGATACAGAAATCAGATTCAGACATGTTGAAAACAAGAAAGATCAGCCACCAAATACGTTCCGATTCACAGCTGAAGTGGTAATCGTCACTATCGATTGCGCGTTTCACAGAGGAGTTGGTTGGCGCTGGGAGCAACCGGACTCAGCGGGACTCAGCAGGTTTTTCCACCCCGGACTCATTCGGACTCAGTCGGACTCAGCAGGTTTTTCGACGAAGTCTGACCGGGGCCTCACTGATCGGCGAACGTAAGGTGCGTCCGAATGAGATTGGCGGCCCATGCGGCCGGCGTGCTTGGCAGGCGGCCGTCGCGTTTGCCGCTCTCGGACGGGCATGCGAAAAGTCCCCACCGCCATCGACTACGAACGGGGCCGGCACCGGCTGGCAGCAAGCACTGCGCCGATCAATCTGCTCTGCAGACGGTGGGAGAGGGGACGGCCGTCCTTGAAATCCAACACTCGTCCGAGGGCGGCACATGCGACGGCCGCCTGCCAAGCATGCCGGCCGCGTGGGCCGCCATTACCATTTGGGCACACCTTATTCATTGCGAAGTGCCTTTTTCACATCTAAATGGAAGCATATAGCACGCTAGCAGCATATAGCTACGGAAACTCCGCCAGATATAAGCTCTTACCACGAAACCTGTGGCAAATACTATAAGGCACGCCTAAACATCCACCAAGCAGCCATACTCAGGCATGGGAGCGGTTATTCCGCGGGGGAATGTCGGTTGCCCCTCCATGGTCATCCAGCGTGTAACCGATACTGTTCCTACGTACAATCGCGCAGACTCATGGGCGGTTACTCGGCGGGGGAACGTCGGTTGATCGGCTGGGGCGCCTGCTGGACAACCGATCTTCCACCGCTATTCAACCGATATCACACCGCGGTACAACCGAACCAGATTTCCGGTCACGCGCTTTCCAATACATCCTGGGTATTCCCGGGTCCGCAGAGGGGACCCAGGGGAAATCCCTATTGGCGTCCCCACAAAAGAGGTGATCCCACGGTCCACGGTGGGGTGCACCTACTGCGGACCATGGGGAGATGACCCTACAGTTGGGTACCACCGAGCCCTGGGGAGCCCCCTCCTCGGCGACAAAAATTATCCTCCGTTATCCGGTGGATCTTCCGGAATGTGACTCGAGGTCACCTTCCAGGTCCAGCTGCGAAAAAGCTGACTGAGGCTCACGGTGAGATGAGGAGCCTTTTATACCCCTATCAATGTTAATACTTTTGTCTAAACATGTTGATGCCGGCGCACCCATCTTTTTTGGTCCGGAGTTGCGGAACGTGTCACATATTTGACGGTAGTGCACGTCCCCGCCGTTGCACCGTCAACCCCTTTTCCACCGCCAAATAACCGTCTCCGTGAATTGAATTTCTCTCTATCTGCGGTACAACCGGCAACTCGACTCCTCCCCACTTTGGCTCCCGCCGTCGCACCGACAAGCCTTTTTACCCCGCTGAACAACCGTCAGGGTGTCTGAGTATCGGTCTGATTTTGGTTTGAAAAGTGATTCTTTAATCTGTCAGAACGCCCGCGAGTGGATGAGTGAGAAATCGACGTGTTTTCATGTGAAAAACAGTTACTTGCACCTCAATTATTTTCATAGTCGGATAAAAAAGTCGACATTCTATTCGAAAAGTCGAATATTCGAAAGAGTCTCATATCCGACTACTGTCGAAAAGTCGAATATTCGAAAAAGGGCGATATCCGACTACAGTCGAAAAGGCGAATATTCGAAAAGTGCGATATCCGACTACAGTCGAAAAGTCGAATATTCGAAAAGTACGATATCCGACTATAGTCGAAAAGTCGAATATTCGAAAAATGGCGATATCCGACTATAGTCGAAAAGTCGGATATTCGAAAAAGTGCGATATCCGACTATAGTCGAAAAGTCGAATATTCGAAAAAGTACGATATCCGACTATAGTCGAAAAGTCGGATATTCGAAATGAATTTCATTTGGAACAAGTATAGGGTGCACCCACTGCGGACCGTGGCAGTGGAGTGACCCCCCCCCTCTGGGGACCCCAAAGCGGATTATCACAGTGGCATGTCCCTGGGGCATGTCAGGCCTGAAAATTTTTGTGATGGTGCGCTCACGGCGAAATTTCAGTGATGGCGCGCGTCTCGGAACACTGCCGACGGTGAGCGCACCTTGTCGCACTCGGACGCGCGCTGGGAGCAGCATAAGTCGCGAGATGTGGCGTGGATACCAAGGCTGGGAGCAGCATATGTCCCGTGAACTGGGGTTTCAAACGCAAAACTGGCAGCAGCATATGCTGCGGTGGTTCCGCCCCGTTACGCCCACTTTTTCAGCAGCTAGGGAACGGCCTTGGCCTAGAAACCTCCATGATGTGTCCAAGCTGCTCAGCGATTATGCGAGTCAATTCTCATTCGCTTACTCGAAGAGGTGCGAAAATACGGGCGTGCGAGACAAATTCGCCCCAATATTGCCATCCTGAATGGTTTTCAGCGCTTCAAACGTCGTTGACGACATGGTAGGGGTCGTACAGACCTGTTTATGCTGTTACCTCGACCATGTTTGCAAGCGTGTATGCTTCCTTTAACGAAGAAGCTTGTGAAATCTGTTCTCTCATCTGTCATTAATTATCAATAGTTGGTCTATGATTGACCGCTAAATCGCCAATAGCCAAATCGTTACTTTCGCTAGGAAGCTAAATTTTCAGAAATTTCACGAATTTGTATTCCCATTTTTGAGAGGCCAAACCTCCGGCAGACGATATAGTCGCATGAGTACAATTCTTGAAACTTGTGACCCACAAACTGAAAAAATACCACTCATTTTCGCTTTTCGTGAAACAGGTAAAAAATCTATATAATTGATCAGTGATATTCTATATTGCTTTATGAGTAGAATTTCCCAAAGAGATGACTCAAAACCACCAACAAACACACATTTTGGTATTTTGTGCAACAGACAAAAAAATCGACAACATTGATTGGTAATAATCGATAATGTCTGATGAACGAAATACCCCAAACGAGAGACACACGCCCATCAACGATCACCACTCCTTGCCGCATTTTCGCAATAAGCGCGAAAATTGATAATATTGATTATCGATCGATGACGTGTCATGAATGAGATTTCTGGCAAGTTCAGTATTCAACCCAACGACCTGTGTTAATTAGTTAAAGCTCCACCCACACAGCTGGTCTCCACAGCCGTAGCATGCCCAAGCAGTTTTCGTGCTCCACGGCTAATTTAGTATGTAAACCCAAGATTTTGAAGCACCCTTCAAAGTAAAGTTATCCACTTCAAATTGGAATAGGAGCGACCTGCATCTATTTGTAGCCTCCTATCCAAAAATGAGCTCCCTCTCGCAATTTTAAGTGTACCAACAAGATCGTGAACGCCGTCTGAAAAAAAGAGATTAGAAACAAAAACCTGCGGTTTTTTCCTTTTTTTCGCGAAAATCAGTAAACCGTTTCAAAACATTTTTGAGTGAGTATCACAACTTCTAACGCGCTTTTCAATCCAATTTAAAGCTAATTTCCAAGTTGACTGTGAATTGAGGTATTGAAAAAGCTGTTGCGCGCGAGGCCGATTCAAAGCCAAACCTGGTGCGCGCTTCGCGCGCACCACAATCCGTGCTCATAGCCACATAAATATAGCACATTCACACCGAGCCTTTCTTAATGGGCAGTGGTATGTATACTCCCCAAACGATGGTACAGCGCGAGCGAGTCACCAGCATGCGTCCACCACTTGGTTTGCCTACACGCGCCAAAGAGTTGAGCAGGATATTTCATTATTTCGAGCCCTCTTCTCACTGAGAGATACATGGCTGCCCGACTGAGTTCAGCGAAAAGGAATGTGAACCATGACTGAACCAAAGTGATGCTACTGGAGAACCCATCATGCAGATTTCACAATTTGACTCAGTTTTTTCGAATAACATTCTCCGATAAAAAAAGCTTAATGTTGATGGTCCGGACAGCGTGATATGCTGTTGGCGGTAGAGAAAACCTGTAAAGTTTAGTCGGCTAACTTTGGAGAAGGTTCACTGCTGGGGCCGGATTCATCAACAAAATTAAGGGTAATTTATACCCCGAGTTTAACTAACTCCACCCCATAAAGTCCAAATGCGATTAATCAGCATTTACCCTGCGAGAGTATCGGATACCCTGCCGACGTCTGATCAAGAACCGTTTGAGCAATCGCAACCACTGATGTGACGTAAAATTCTGAATCTATGCGCGCCCTCTGCGCGTCCTCATCAGCTCCGAAATCTTTTGTTCGGCGAACTTGACCATGTGGCCTAGATTGTGCAATGTAAGGAAGAAAAACTATTTTCGAACAAACTTATACAACTTTCAGCAACTTTATTCTCCAGCGAATTAAAATTTCCATCATTTAAACATCGTTTTCGTCAGAGTTAGGCTTTTGTAATATTTTCATTACCTGAGCTTCACGTTTTGTTGTCCGTTTCCATATTTACAACTCATTCTCTAATTTTATTGATGCTTCTGAAATATTTGTTTCAAGGGAGTTGGGTTGATTATTCTCAGATAAAAGGTTTATTCGATTTTTTATATCGGTCGTTTTGATAACTCTAATTGAACTTTGTTCTAATTGAAAGATTCTCTGTTTTTGACGCTGTGAAGCGGAAAAGAATTCTAACTTTTCAATTAGTCAAATATGTCGTAATGTGTACAAACTGTGAAGAGGGCGCGCGGGTAAACGAAGGGCTGTGATTTGCGGTAGCCGGTGTATCCTTCGATCACGTAACTTCTCTCCTCTCCGCTCTTTTAGCGGTTTGGACGCATTACGACCGCCAGCCTCAAACATTCATTTGAAATAAATAAACAGCTCATTTAAATGGACCATAAAAACTGAATCCTTAAAAAATTCATGTTTTAAAGTTACGAAAAATTAGTGTTTCAACTACTTATTCAATATAGAAGAAGTTTTGAACATCAAAGAGTAGCAGATGCATACCGAAATTGTCGAAGCCGAAAATTTCAGGTTTTGTATAGAGTGAGTAGTACGAACGGTCTAATCTGTTAGTTTGTAGTACATACATACATCTCTAGCATCTGACAAATAGAGAAAATCCTGGAAATAAAAAGACCAGTACGGTATAACAGTATTTTGTTGAGACTAGAAGAAGGAAACCCTACGATAAAGTTTATATGAAGTTTATATGAACATACACCGAGTATAAAAGCAGCAGTAATATGTATATATTGAAGCAAGTTGAACCCGACTCCTTCAGCCGGGTATCGGATACTCCATATACACCAAAAATAGGGGTTTAAATCCCGATGAATAGCGAAGTTTCCCCCCGGGGAATTAATTCTACCCTAAACCGCGGTTTCGTCGTTGATGAACCCGGACCCTGGTGTGGTGAGCGTTCTGAGATAGCAGAAGAGACCAACTGTCACTAATACCCCTCAGAATGGATTTGAAAGAGTCTGCGAACAATCTCTATCTCTTGCCATTCGTGACTCGTCAGCAACGCCGACATCTGGGCCCGTAGCAATCCCTTCAAAAAATGGGAGCTCATAGAAGCCTCCCCGGCGTAAAGTGGTAGCTCACATCGCAGGCGAAATAGGGGGTGGCCGCCCCATCCTAATGCACGTGTGCGTGCTGAGGTGGTGACTTCGCTCGCAGCCGAATGTCACCCACCTCGGCATGCAACCATGGACCTCAGGTCGGAAAGGTAGCCACGAGCTGCGAGTGGAAAGTGGAAATAGCGCGCACATTGCAGAGGCGCGTAGGGAGGGAGCCAAGTCATGGGTCGTGCATGACCGAGATGGTGCCGGCGCGGAGAGGAGAACACGATCGCTTAATCTTGCTGACGACGTTTGACCATCTCCGTTGAGGTTCAAGTAAAATTCTGGGTTTTGGGCTGATCATGCGAAAATTCCACGCACTGGCTGTGAATTGGACATTAAAATGATAGCCTCCCCTAACATGTGATAAATCTTGGAGAAAAAGTCTTCATGAAGTCTACAGTAACGAAAAATGCTTCAATGAGCTGATTATTGCTGCGATGATGTTGGCCGTCTTTCATAATCAATCGCTCCTCATCAGCTGTTGATTTTTCGCGGGCGCTAATTGTTTCCTATTATTATTTCTGTTTCTGACCCCTCAGGTTGGCCACTTTTTTGATAAGAGGCTGTACGTTAAAAGTCTATACTGTATGTTCCATTCCGTAAGTTTCCTTCGCGAAAAAAAAGAAAATAATGTGATGTTGAATTCGACAAATTTTCCATCTTCAGAGTGCTTAACCAATTTTTCGTATGGTTTCATGGTTCACTAATTTCGCTAGCTACGAAATCTTTTTACAGATTCTTCGCGATGAAAAGTTTGAGGTCTTGTTTCAGTTATTCATATCTCTAACTGGCTCTATTCGTTTCGATCGAAATGGCACTGTTCTTCAACACGTTTTTTTTTTCAGCACATAAGCTGTCGGAAATGCATATTGGATAACCCCATCACCCCCCTCAAAAAAAGGAACCTCACCTACATACTAGCATACCATGAAACACATTGCGTACAAAGTTCATGAACAAAGTCGAAGAAAAAAAATTGAAAGGAGGAAACGGCAGCAGCAGTCAAGCATAGCAGCAGGATTAATGGTGATGATCAATTTTCTTCAAAGAAAAAAAGCACAAGGGGTTAATGATTATGAGCTCCTACCAGACAAAAAATCTGGACGATAATTTCTCGAAAGAAAAATCCAGAAGTCTGAAAGATACCTATAAACATTCAAGATTTGTTTTCACTTTTTCGCCCTAAAAACAATCAGGAACAGGCCTACACCACGGTTTTCAAAAGCTAGCTGATTTATCATCAGAATTGTTGGGTTTAGGTAAAATTCTCATGATAACTTGTGAACGGTTTCCCAGCCTCTAAAGAGGGCATTTTTCTTTCTCGGAAACATGAAATATTCAAAATCATTAGGATTTGTTTCTTTTCTTAACTCATTTTAGTTCGATATTTGTTAAGCAAATAGCAGCGTGTTCATGTACAAACATGGTACTCGGAAGCAGAATCATAAGTTTTGTAAGAATAGGTATATTTCTGGAACTGGAACATCGCCTGCTTAGTTTAGAAGAAGGTAAGTATAGCACGGGGAAAAAGGATAACTCTCAACGTCAAGCATCACTCTGACTAGTTCTAGAGTAATCTGCGGACTTTTCGAAAAAAAAACAGAAAACATGAACTTCTTTGCAAATTCGAAAATTTGTTCTGGTGCTACTGCTGAAAACGTGTAATTAGAGATAGCCGTGCATAGTTTGTAATAAACGTCGTCGCGTGCATTCAGGACGCTTCCAAAAGGGTACTCCCATTTGTACAGCCCAGGGCGAATTTCGCCAACTTATCAGAAGAAACAGCATCCACTTACTCAGGCAATCGCCGCATTCTATGCGTGGCGAATATGCATTCAACTCGAAGACAAGATGGTTTCGAGCACAGTCAGAGAACGTGCTGCTAGGGGAGCACGTGCTCCTATTGTGTTTCAAATTATAGCACGTCCCTCAACAAATAAGCCGTCCGATGCGTGCATGATACACAGTCAACTCGATGACAAAACGATTATCCAAGAAAGGAAAGTCTACGGTGCACTACTGAGACGGAACTAAGAGGTCGGCAGCTTTGCCGGTTCAATTACCCAAGTTTGCGGTATTTTACCCGCCAGGCCGCCGCAAGCCTCGTCCAATCGCTGACGGCTCCAGATGGAGCTCGGCGAGCTGTCCGCATCGCACGTCGATGTGCCAACCGCGTCGCGTCTGTGTGCTGCTACGATAGCGCTGGACTACCTTGCAGCACGTACTCCTGCGATTGAATTTTGCTGCACACGCTCCTGCTATAATCTTTTGCAGCACGTGCTGCTGTTTGGAGCACTTAACCCTGTGATGAAGCTTTTCGATGGGTGTGGTCACTCGAGTTGAATGCATATTCGACACGCATTGAATGCGGCGGTTTTCTGAGTACGACAGAGTATGTACTCTCCGAACTGCGGGAAACCTTGTGGGGAAGGAGCGCATGAGAAGAAATTTGCGACGGCAGCCCAAAAGGGACCGCGAACGAAAATGTACGTGTAGAGCTAAGGAGTTTGAGCAGGCTTGGGAGGAGAAAAACCCGAGGAAACCTACACGTTGTTGCCACAGTACAGTGGCAAGATGAAGAGATGTTTTATTGTAAAATGGTTTAATTCCTCAGCTTCATGATGGTTGTAGCAAGAATGCATAGATGCTGCTGTGCGATTAGATGTATCAGCACACCTTATTATCTGCAACGCTTCACCCTATGAGCCCTCCGCAATGCGAATGTTGGGCACAAAATCACTAAAAATTCTCAATGAGAAGAGATTTGAAGGTAAGCAAAGAGTGTAAGTGCGCATTTGGGTGGAAAAAAGAGTGTTACTTGCTTAAAGGCAGTGTTCACGATGAAATGTTATCTAAAAAAACTACAAAAATCAGGCTAGATCAAAAGCAGCTAAAACAACTATGAAGGTAGCGCGGTGAAAAGCGGGCTAGAATTACAGTTTCTAGGGCCCGAAGAAGCCATTTCGTGTACACGTGCACAGCGCCGACCAAAATGATTGCAGTCTCATGCCGAGCAGTCAAAAATCATCGGCATTTAAAGGAAGAAATAAATGCAAATTTACCTAATAAAAACAGTTGAGCAATGAAAGAAACACTCCAGTGAATGTTGTTAACTAGATGTTTACATGAATTCGAAGGTTCCATGATTGAAATTCACTTTCAAGCCAGCTGATGTACTTGATATAAGAAGTCATCGATGCCGATGATGTGGAGTGGGCTCGTCCACCATCAAAGTACAAGAAAGTTCAGGCTTCAGATTTGGCCCAAAACAGTAGTTTTTTTGCGATTTTTTCTTATAGGTCCTACTACTCGATACCCAGAAAAGAATTTAGAGAGAAAAAGCCGACAAGCAAATTTGATCGCGACCACTGCCTTTGATCAGTGAGCCTTGTGCGTGCGACCTTTTGAGATTGACTTCGCCACCATTCAAGAGTGGGTTTCTACTTTAAGTAGTTGACGTTCGTCACCGGTCATTTGAAAATCGAAATACCGAATTGCAGAATCGGAACACTCCGAAGACCATCAGGCCAAACGATCGAGAGAGGCTAAAGGAGGTGGAAAAATAGATGGAAAGATTCGCCCGCAGACAGAATGGAGGAATTCCAGCATATCCTAGTATCAAACTTTAGCTAATCAGAATGTCGTTTCCTTTCGGGGAGATCTATGCAGTTTATCTAATAACAGTCATCGTAATATTAATAACAATAATAATATAAATATTAATAAGAACAATAGTGGTTTTTGTCACTTAATGCTAATGGTAATAGCACTATGTAACACGATTTCTGTTCCTGGCTTCTAAGTGTAATATTTCAATTGCTTCTGTCCAAAGTATGTGGTAAAACGACTTCACAAAGTATGTGAAAAACGACTTCATTGAGAACAAACTTCGCTTACACCACAACAGCGCGAAGACACCCCGTTTTTTTAAAAAATAGACAAACTTCTATTCATTCTCGGCATTATGAACAGGTAAAAACAAAATATGCACAAGGGATAGACGAACACAGTCGGAAATTACTCAACAGGGTTCAATAATGTGTAGATTCTCTAGATTTACGATTGTACTGTGAATCACTCTCTCGAAGATGCACTCAAATGAAGTCCCTCATAATGTTTCGTTACACTGTCCTCGGTAACGACTCTGTCCGAGGCTAAGAAGGTCAGGGCTGGTATATTCGTCGGACTACAGATTGAGATGATCTTAAAATGTGCAGATTTCGCAAAGCTGTTGAACAGTATGGAGAGAGCGGCTTGGAGCAGTTTCGCTGCAGTTGTTCACGGCTTCCTAGGTGATCACAAAGTTGAAAGCTATGTGGAGTTGGTGCGCTCTCATAAAGAATTACGTCAAAATGGGATGCAGAACGCCTCTGAAAGTCCTTATCATTGATTCGCAGCTTGACAAATTCAACGAGCAAGGCGAGCCCTTTCATCAAGGTATATTGGACGTTGAACGTCATTACCAAGGACAGTGCAACAAAACCATGAGGGGGACTACATTTGGGTGCAACTTCAGTGGAGTGATTCACAGTAAAATCGTAAACCTAGAAAATCTAAACATTTTTGAATCTTGTTGAGTGATTTCCGACTGTGTTTGTCTATTTCTTGGGCATTTTTAGTCTTTACCTGATCACAACTCCGAAAATGAATATAAATCTTTCTATTTTCAAAAAAAACGAGCTTTCTCCGTGCTGTCGTCGTGTAAGCAAAGTTTGTGCTTAATGGAATCATTTTTCGTATAAAATAGACATAAGCGATTGAAATATGACACTTAGAATTCAGGAACAAAAATTGTCTAGCACGAACACGCGATTTTCCAAATTTCATTGTCCTGGCCACAAAAGCTAAGTTTTCCTGAGATAACAGCGATTTCCTGTCTGTTCATCACTTATCCGGTTCGGAAAGCACAATTTCAACCCAGGAACAGAAAAAAGTGAAAATTTGTTAGATAGTGTAATAAATATTTCTAATTCAAAAAACATTATGTTATAATTTCTTGACCACAAACCATGTTTTCATCAGTGGGCTGTATTTGAGGTCTCACTGGCAGATTATCGCGGTTAGTAAAGAGAGCCAATTAGCCAGCGCGACGACTCGCCATCGTTTGCACCTCGTTAATGACTCTCGGGCGCCACCCGGGCTCCTGCCAGCTGGGACAGAACGCCTGCCACCCTGAAGTGTTGATACCGGTGGTGGCTCCAACCGCCAGTATGGACCGCAAATAACCCTTTCCCCGCTCATAGATAACAGACACACTAAGCGATTGCAATTATTAGCACTGAATTGATGGAAAAAAACGCGATCTATGACGCCTTATCTTTGCGTTGACGCTTAAATCGCACGTTCCCTCGTTCACTACGTGGCATAAAAGGGCTCCGAACTAGTTTCTGACATCGAAAACCACACTGCCTGCACTTCAGATCTCAAAACAATCTTCGAAATTACACGCACAGCCGGCTACCGTAACTAGCTAACGCAAGAATAAGGTGACATCACAGATCCTAAAAAGTTTCCTCTTCTAAAATTGCATAGAGCATCAATCTCTGATTAGCTGCATCGCAGGATATGACGCTGGATTTCCTGCAAAGAACCTCCAGCTACGCAGAGGCTCTGAAGGAGCAATAATGTTCATGTTCATGTCTATTGCATAAGGCGAACATATGTGATGGGAAAGAATATGATCATGATGAGGGTCGAAAAAATAGTAATTTGAAACATAAGACAAAAGGGTTTCCCCAAACTAGGCAACCCTCAAGCTAACACTGGAGAAGAGAAAAAAACAAAGTTTTGGGGTGGACCTAACTCCTCGACAGAAACCTGTTCACAAACCTCGAAAAAAAAAACAGTGAGATAGAAATTGCACAACGCTTTCTAAATTTACCGTTCTCGGCACCGACTCGACATAAGAACGAGTTAGTCCTCGCCGAAAGCTCAGCTTGAGGTACTCGACTTTAAACCCGGGACCTCGAGTTGAGTATTCCTCAGAAGGGAGAAATTGGGTCTATGAGGATGGGGAAAATCGGAGATTATATACCTCATGATTGAATCTTGTTTCTTCCGTCTAGAAGAAAAAGATCCCAGGCCCGGTGTTAGGGCTTTGTGTTGTCAAGTACTGAATCGTAGGTAAACCTTCCTGCTCTCGAGGATAATTTTTGTGAACCCTTTTTTGAACTTCGTCTAACATCAGAAAATGCTTTGTTTTCATTATGTGGAACACTAGTGTTCCATACTAATGATCTGATGTAGACCTTATAAACTTTAGGAAGTGTTTTGGTATCTGTGGACGATAAACATCTGAAAAGGTAGCATACTTTCCGTGCAGCATTTTCTGCAATGTTATTCCTATGTGTATCGAAATTATCGAAATCGGCCGTTTGAGGCGTGGGTTAACACGTAAATGTCATCAGAAACCACAATAGCATCGCAAGCTGGATCCACTGTCATCTTGCAGTCTCTTCCTCGGCAATTCCTTCTTGAGAAGAAACAACACAGGAGATGGACATGGGAGAGCCCCAACGGTCAGACACACTCGGAGTTGGACCATGTGCTGACAAATCGAAGGTGGAGTTTAATCGATACTGGCGTGGTGCCGTCCTTTGACTGTGGATCCGATCAACGACTGCTTCGAGCAAAGATTCGCCTAAATAATCGAATCTTCAAAAGGGATACGCATCGACGCGCCCCTAATCGTTTTCCCCGGTGCAACTAAGCTGCAATGGAAGCAGCGATCAACGGCTATTCCTGGAGGTTGGCGGATTACCCCACAACAGATTTTGAGGAGCTCGTTAAAGGTCTACTCCATTGTGGGAAGAAGTCAGTGGAGGGTCGACAGTCCGGAAAGGAGAGGTTGGATCCTACGGCTCGGAATCTTCTCAAACGTCACGGTGAAATGAGAAGAGATCAAACTATCTGGAAAAGACTGTCCTTAATAAGGCTTGTCGCTCAGCAGTAAAAGCGTAAGTCAGGCAGCCACGTGAAAATATGCTGCTTTTTGCCCCAGCTCAAGGACAGAGTCTAAAATGTTGTCGGTACGATCTCGCCGACTACCATGCCGTAACGACGTGTTTGAAGGACAAGCATGGAAGATCTAGAGTTGCAAGAGTGGATATGCAGCACATAGTGATGGACTTCCATACGGATCTTTTAAGTACAACAACTGTGGTTCCACGATGTTGCTCTCCTACGGCAGATCCAGTACCTCCTATTCTCTCATCTAAAGTCAAGAATGTTTTGCAGTCGCTTAAAAAAGGAAAAGCCTCTGGTCTTAATGGTATTTCTGCAGACTTGCTGAGAGCAGGAGGCGAAGCCACGTGCAAATTACTTGTTCGACTTTCTTCAACTCCTATTTTAAAGCTCGGTTCATACCAGATCAATGGAAATGCTCAAGAACAGTGTCGATTTTCAAGAAGGTAGGCAAGGAGGATATCTGAAACTATCGTCCCATCGGTCTACTGTCAATTCCTTACAAGGTCTTTACCAAGAATTTACACAATCGCTTGAAGGTCGCTTTGGATGCATACCAACCAGTAGAAGAAGCCGGGTGTAAAATATTTCTGTTGTAAGGATCACATCCACACCGTATCTATATTGATCGAGCGGTGTCGGGAATACAAAATGCCGCTGTGCCTCATCTTTGTCGATTACAAGACAGCATTCGATTCGGTGGAAACAAATGCAATACTCAACGCCTTGTTACTCGCCGGAACAGAGGCTTCTTATGTAAATATACTGGAGCAGTGTAACTCAGGAACATTCGCAACTATTCAGTTGTTCGAATGCAAGCTGCAAATTCTAATTGAGAAGGGTGTCCGGCCAGATGTCACAATTTCAAAGCTCTTCACGTCTGCCCTCCAATATGTAATGTGTCGACTCGACTGGGACGACAAAAGCCTTGAATATTGATGGAAGAAAGCTCTCAAATTTGCGGTTCGCAGATGACATTGTGTTAATCAGCGACAACACGATGGAAATGACTGAGATGCTGAGGGAGTTAGATGGCGTAGTCGATGCGATTGGTCTAGTGATGAACATAAGTAAAACTCAGACGATGGAGAACCTCTGGTGCAACGATGGGCTAGTTTACCTCGGCGAAAACCAACTGGACAAAGTCGACAGCTATGGTTTCCGTTTTCGGTTTAGTCTGATGCATGGACCAGGCGGATGGCCGTGCGCGGTTGGCGGCCTCACTGGAGAGTGGAGTTCCGATTTGCGCGGGGTGATCTACCGTCGCGACCCCATCCATTCATCAGACTAAAATTACCGCGCAAACTCTATGTGTACCTGAGTCGAGAAGTCAACATGGCGAACTTCCTGACGAATGAAATCCGTCGACGAAGAAGAGCAGCTTGGGCAGAGATGGACAAAACTTGAGAGGCGAACAACGAGATTCTGGATGTTAAGCTGCAGACTCACCTCTTTGATTTCACTGTCCTGCCAGCTCCTTGTTATGGTACCGAAACATGGGCCCACAATTAGGGCACCTCTGTCACTATGAGGACAGCGCACAGGGCATTGGAGAGATGTCTTCTGAAAATAAATCGACGGCGGCAGTGGCAGCAAGGGCAGAGCAGCCAGGAGCTTTGAATGAGTCTGGTATCCGAGACGCGTTGTCCCTCTGCTAGGACCTACAGCGTTGTTGCAAGCTTCAGCAATCGAGCTCTCATTATGTGAACGGCCTCATACTCTTTCCACTCCATTTTTTGCACCCCTTGCATGAGATGTGCGAATATTTTTGCGTAATGATTGAGGCTTTCCATGCCTCTTCTGTGGCAGACCGTGACCAGAAATTCTGAGTTGGTAGCGAAACTTAACGTGTTGTTTTGTTCGCATAACACCTCATACCTTTGGGTGCTGAAGCTCTTAGAGGAGGAAAAATATTCCGAAAAATAACAGACGAATGCCATTTTTTGCTCTGCAACCTTGGAAAGATAGCACACAACATCTCCGTCATCATTTAATACCTTGGCACTTGAAGATCCAAAACATGTTCAAAATTGTGCAAGCCGAAAGGAAACGAGTCAGGAAATGGCCGAATGTCAGTTTCAAAAAAAACGTACCCGGGAGAAGGGCAGCAATCGACTAGAAATGTTCCAGAAATCTTTCTAGATAGGTGAAAAAATGACTTTCTCCAAAAGCTGAACTTCGCATGTCACCCCTCCGGAGTGAAAAAATCCGCCAAAAATTCGAAAAAGGGTCGTCTATATACATGACCTAGTGCAAGAATGGGAACTGTAGACAAATGTCAGAAAATGTTACCGCCTGGCGTTCAGCTCATGAAATCGATTTTGAGCAGAGATATGCCCGTTGAAATAAGCGCTGGTTCCACAGTGGTCCGAAAGCTCCACTGAACCACCATGGCCAAAAACAGAGAGTGGAGATTTTTCCGATATCTGAAGTGCTTTTCAGCTTTTCATCTAACTGAAGTTTTTCAATATCGGCAGCTTATGAAACGCTATTCATCTCCTTGGAATGGTGAGGCCCCAAAAATTGAAAAAACCTCTAAAATGAAAATAGTCAGTAACGTCTACCGATTTTTTCACTTTTCCTGGAGAGTGGCTTTTTAGCTGAAATAAATGTCCCTCTCAAGAGGGGGGTCGTCGTTCAGTTCGACCCGGACCACCACTGTGCCTGATCCTGGGTGAATGTCTTCTGAATACAAATCGACGGAGGTAGTGGCAGCAAGGGCAGAGCATTCAGGAGCTTCGGAAGGAGTCTAGCATACGATACGCGTTGTCCCATATCGAGCCCGCGAAACACAGATGGGCAGGACACGTTGTACGCGGAAGCGATGATAGATGGAGCCCAGGATCACATACTGGTACCCACGAGTCGTTAAAAGAACTCTTGTGCTCACATATTTAACAAGCCCTTCAATCGAAGAGGTCTACCACACTGGATGACTGTTGCTATTTCCAAGAAATCCTGGAACGAATGTGGTCCACATCGAGAAGACCATCGATGAAGATGGACTATAAAAGTATTAAGGTATCAAAATCAACATTTTGCTTCATTCGAAAACTGACATTTCGGATTTCAGAAAATCGAGAAATTTGAACGCCACTGACGTTGTACACATTTTTAGTATGCTTTGTGTGTATACCCTTATATGTTGCTTCTTTCGCATGTTGATAAGGCCGGGTTCACACATCCACCGCGACGTCACGCGATGAAACGACATTGATGAAAGTCTATCGATATCACGTCGATCCGTATTCAAAGCATGCCATGACGTCGCCCCGCGATAAAACTATGAACATTTTCCAAGGACAACCGGTAAACTCCGAAACTCTCAAAGAATTTGTCCTCGCCTGACCTTCGTTCATGGGGACTATTTCGGGTCCTGATAAGGGAGGTTAGGTTCGTTTGTGAGTTTCGAGTACTTGAGGTCTTTATTCATAAATTTCCCTTGCTAAAAAAATAATTTGAACAGGAAATTTAGGAATATCGCTACATAGTACCCTTTGCGCCGTGCAGCAGTGCACTGAATTTGTCTTATCTATAGCACAATGAACAATTCACCCTGAATCGTTCTGTTTAGACCTACATAAACCTCAGGAATCATTATACCCTTAGATACCTCTTCGCACCAGTACCATAAAGAGTTATCATACCCGAAAAACATTCACTTTGAAGCAAGTTAATTGATAAAAGTCAGAGTCAAGCTCACTACTCGTTTTGTACAGAAACCAGCGGATATTCATAAAGGGAATCTATTTTTTTCTGGTGATGGAGTGTGTACATGAACGGCATAGGCACTCACCGACAACCCTTTATCTCCTTGTCAAAACATTTTTGACAGCCTTCCCTAACTTTGCATGATTTTCGCTGTGATTGGAGTCCGATCTATAAGCCAAAGTAAGGAACTGTTTTTCATCAAAGTGTGTGCCTTCGAAACAGGATAGAGAAAAAGTTCTTTTTGAATGCGCCGTAGAATAAATAGCGTGGTAAATCGCGCAAATAATAATAGAAAAAAGTCCATTCTAGCTCCTAATCATCTTCGTCAAGGGAGCGCGCTTTATCATGGCGGTCAGTTTGAAGGATTTTTCCGCTAAGCTAGAGTTGGCCGCAATTTCAGAATGTATTAGGCCCAAAGTGCAATACAGATAATTTTGGCAAGCCCGTAGTAAAGCAGAAGTCGTTGTAATAATCGATACAAGACTACCGGAAATAAAATGAATTGTCGAACAATGGTGCAGGGGATGAAAACAATATTTTGTTTTGAGAGGCAATGCCCCAGCAAACCAGGAAGTTCACACTCCCGCCGGGGGGTGATGAGAAGTATGGCTGGTCTAAAAATACGCGCAAAAACATTCAATTATGGAATCGTTTCCAAATTTCGAAGGTTTCTGTGCTGTATGTGAGCTGTTGATAGCGGATCACAGACCCACGCTTCCATTAAAATTTTTGCTCAGAAGCGAAGGCATCGAGCAATGTACACATCATCGGTTGAATCACGTAATATTGAAGCCAACATCTGGAAAGCGGACCAGGAATGGGTTCAATAGCAAAGCAAATTTGCCCAAATTTCATCGGTAGAAATCTACGTAAAATCCATGATTAAGTCGGTTAATCGGTAGATTAAAATTTCACCGAAAGAAGTCGGTAAATTCGTTAAATGGGTAAACGATTAATGTATACCCCTGTTTCTGATGCTTCGCAGTCCCCTTATCTGCCAGTTGTGCAGAGGATGCTGATGTCTGTCGGAAGCCATGCATTCCATTTCATACGCTGATTTATTACGTATGAGACAAGCGTGAGATAAAAAGCTACAACAATTGTGCGAAAATAACTCTAATCGTACATATCTAGAAAGTCAACAACTTCGTACCAGCCGGGTGTTTAACTCAGACGTTCGCTGTTGTCCACAGGACACGAATGAGATGTCACCTCACGCAATGCTCCCTGTAGACATCCAAAAGAGGCATGGATCGCCCCTCGAGAACTGCCCGTCACCCCCCCCCCCCCTCCTTGGTGCCGTAGACAACCTATCCGCGGGAACGCTTTTGCTGTAGACATCCCATCGGAGGAGGGTCTCCATCCCCGATTCCGCGTTCACATCCTATCAACATCCTGTAGACCTGATATTACCATCCCAGTAAAGCATCAACAGCTTTTTGACGTCACCCCTCAAGGGTAGCATACACACTCACAAACGTGGTGTAGATAACAGCATAAATAGGACCGCACGGCTCCAACCATGTCGTCTACAACGTTTGAAGCGCCAAAAACCATCCAGGATGACAATATGTGGCAATGTTTGAGCAATCTTGCCTTCCACGTCTGTATTTCCCACCCGTTCGAGTACGAGAATTAGAAATGAAACTTGAGAAAACATGTGATAAGATAGAGTTATAGCACTATCTCATGGGAGCGCACGAGAGAAATAGCTTGATTTGCTTGAATGTAACATGTCTGTTTACCGATTAACTCTCGTCCATTTTTGAGAATGCCGCTCTACTTCGGCTAACTTTTTGAAATGGAGGATTACATACATAGGTGAACATATAATCTGAGGACTGAACGCGATTGCGGAAATGAACTATACATGATATTTTCAGGTGAATAAAGTTGTTTCTCTCGTGCATTCCCATTTGCTAATGCTATCACTCTAACTTATCACATGTTTTCTCAAGTTTCTTTTCTCATTCTCGTACTCGAATGGCTGGGAAAACACTGGCGTGGAAGGCAAGATTGCTCAAAAATTGCCAAGTATATCCTGTTTCCGAGTGTGATTTATTTTTCGTCGCGTGCGTCTGCGTGCGTACGCTGCGTCTCCTTCTCCCCACAATTTCTCGCTGTCTCTACCTTCGCTTCGCACAAGCGCGCGAGGGAACAGAGTAAATCTGGCTCGGAACCAGAGGATATTGTCATCCTGGATGGTTTTTGGCGCTTCAAACGTATTTGACGACATGGTAGGGGCCGTGCAGTCCTATTTTTGCTGTTATCTCGACCACGTTTGTGAGCGTGTATGGTGCCTTTAAACGGCGGTATGCCTTCTTTCGAAACTTGATGATGAGGCCCGATTTTCCTTATTTCAGTTCTAATCTAAGCGGAACAGAGAAATTGGACCCTCTGAATCGAATTATCTAGAGAAAAACTAACATTGGCGTGGATCCTAATGAGACTTTTCGTTCCTCTTTGGAGGTTGGCGCAAACTCGGTGCACCTACGTAATAGCATATGACACCGAGTTTGCGCCAACCTTCGAGAGTAAACGCGAGGTCTCATTTGGATCTATACCGACGTAACATTATTTTAATAATGATGTCCTTATGCGGACAACACTCTACTGCTTCCAATTGAACTACTGTAAGTTATACAAACCATTCCAAATGAAATGTACTTTTCTAGAGCCAGTTTCGGACGTAGAATCCAAATATGCCCTTTGCAGCTGCCTAGAGTCACCCTGGAAAACGTTATAGCAGTTTTTTTCCGATTTTTGTACCTATTGTACACTCGAAAAAGCGCATTAATTTTATGAAAATCCGGAAACAGACCTCATAATCGTGTTCAGGGCCCGAAACAGCCCCCCAAGGCAAAGTTTGGGTGAAAGCGCATTCTCCGAGCTATGTGCAGACTGATAGCGTTTTCGATTTGTATGGAATTTCGGTTCAGCGTTCAATTATATCAATTACGGGGTACAGAAAGCGTTGAAATTTTTTTTCCAGATTTCACTTAAAATTCAACCTGGGGGTGAGTTGAGGTGCTGATCACGAACCTGAGGTTTACCTGTGGTTTTTCCTAAGTTCGACTAAATTTGTTCAAAGCTTCCCACCGGCAGAAAAATTTGACGGCAAAATCGACTTTCGACGATTTCTGGAACGTGACAAAAGATGTGGTTCAAATCGTTCTTTTGGAGTTTATTTAAAGTGCTCAACACGAATCTGACGTCAGTTTATGGATTTTTGACAGCTTACGATAGATTGGGTATACGGTATAGTTGTATGTACACGACAGAAATTTTTAAAAAATTTTTCGATATTTTTTTCGTTCGTTCAAAAATTCTTCGAACGTAATTTTTTCAAATTCCGTTCGTTCAAAATTTCGTCGAACGATTTTTTTTTCAAATTTAATTCGTTAAAAATTTCGTCGAACGATTTTTTTTTCAAATTTAGTTCGTTCAAAATTTCGTCGAACGAATTTTTTTAAATTGCATTCGTTCGAAATTTTTTTCGAAATTGTACAGCTATAGTATACGGTAGTTCGATCAATGTCACAGATTTGTCTCAAAGTTTCTATGTGGGGGTTTTTGGGGTGCTGAATACGAATTCGATGTCCATTTGTCTGTTTTCAAACTATGAAGTTCTGCCTCCTGAATAACATGTTACCTACCGTAACCTACAGTAAACCTATAAATTTCGACAAGCGAGCCCCAGATTCGTGTTCAGCAGTACATGTTTATCGCAGTATCCGGAGAAAAATTTAAAAAAAACACCTCAAAAATTCCATGGTGGGTACCCTTACCTTGCCGCGAAGCTATAAAAACGCTCATAACTTCTTTCAGAGTGAGTCTAGGCAGGCTACGATTATGCCGGAGTCACTCACATTTTCCGCTACTAGTAGCAAGAACATCTTCCCAGATTAACGCCGTATTCAAAGCGCGCCGAATATGCATTCAACCCGAAGACAAGGCGGTTAGGAGCACAGTCAGAGAACGCGCTGCTAGGGAGCACGTGCTCTTATAGTATTTCAGATTACAGCACGTGCCCCGACAAATAAAACTTTCAATGCGTGCATGATACACATTCAACTCGATGAAAAAAGGATTTCCCGAAAATGGAAAGAATGCGAAAAACTCTTGAGGCGGGACACAGATGCTGGCAGCCTCGATGGTTCAATTACACTAGTTTGCGGTGCTTTGCTTGCCCAGCCGCTGGAGAGATCGTCCAACCAATCGCGGCCCCAGATAGTGCTCGGCGAGCTGGTCGAGTTGCATGTCGGTGTGCCGGGCGCGTCGCGTGCCGATGTGCTGCTACGATAACGCTGGACTAGCTTGCAGCACGTGCTGCTGCAATTGAATTTTGCAACACGTGCTCCTACGATAAAATTTTGCAGCACGCGGTGCTTTTTGGAGCACGTGTCCCTGCGAAACACTTTTTCAATGGGAGTGGTCACTTGAGTTGGATACATATTCGACACGCATTCGGCACGCACATTTTTGAGCTCGCAAGGTACTCCATTTCGCTGATCCCGGACTACGCTAAAACGGCTTCCCTTGTTAACCAGAAAAGATGATATCGGCTAACTACGCTTATTTTTTTTAAATCTACAATTTTTCATCTCGCTACATTACCTTTCCTCGAGTATTGACAACATGGATGGGAATCAGGGTAAATAAACACCACCGAATGATCAGAGATTCCTGACAAACAACTAAAAATGACGCAAATGACACACATAAAGGGATGGGAAAAAATCAAAATCTGCCTACGAAGGCAGTTGCTGAAAACTCCGTAAACCACGGAAACCTCCGGGTCCATCACGGGGAACGCCGCGAGGTGCATCTCTCGGCATGCCAAAAACACCCCTTCCACGGGAAGACGTTATAAAAAAAACGGATCACAGATCTCTTATAATTAAAAAAAAAGAGAAGAATTACCATAGAAGTCTAGAGCATCATCAAAAAATAAAACGAATTGCAAATCTCATATAACCGAAAATGAGAACTTGGACGGCACGATCTTCGTGATACATCGATTGATGGACGCTGCCACCGCCTCTCCCGCGAATTTTCTGTAGAACAGCCCATCGACCTGCGCAGCCGTAGACATCCCGAATTGACGCCCTGTGGACAACAACTCGGTCTGCGTCGATTTAAGGCACTCGGCGGGATTGCCGGTCGACGGGCTGTTTAACAGCCCGTCGCCCCCTGCTCAACAGCACACTGGGACGACCCCGCGTAGAGCTGCCTGTTCGCCAGCGGTGACTCGTTCTGGGCGGATCGACGTCCTGTAGACAACAGCGAACGTCTGAGAACGTTTAGGCCGATGGGCTAGAGCGCAGAGAAAGGGCTCCGCGGCAGAGTCAGGCGCTACAACTCGTTCGCCACGCCTCATCCTTAGCACTGTCTAGGCGCGCATATGGGCATTGCACGAAGAAATCTTGTGTCTTGATTTTTCTTTTAGCTACTCAAACACTAGTTGATGCTCTGCTCCTTTAAAACACTTTTCGAGATGCTCATGAGAGTACAAAGAACTGATATAGAGCAGAATGTGCTTTGTAGTATACGGACGTATTCCGGATAAAGAACGTACTGATTAATGTTGAGCAATGATCAGAATTAGTGCATCAACGTATAGTGATAGTTTTTTTTATTCGAAGCAGTGTTATCGGGTTGTAAAAACTATCGCGGTTATCCTAATCAAACCACGCATAATAAGCAAGTTTAATGAGAAACGCTGAGCGTCTACCGATATTGAACTAAGAAATCAACCTTCAGAAGGGCACTTCACGTGTCGCGAAAAGCTCATATACTTCAATGACAGTACCATTTTTTATTGAAGCTGTATGCTTCGAATTCTTGTACTACAGTAGATAACGCGCGCGGGGAGTTTGAATAACTCAGAACTTTTGAAACAGGTTGTTAACACGCTAAAAGCCACTTCGTTCGGTGCAAACACGTTATTCGCGTCTTGGTATGGTGCAAGCGAGCTTTCTCAGTGTAGACGACCCAGGAAGCACCGAGCAAGCAGCCTTACTGTGGGTTTTCGAAGCGTTCCAGCAGCTTATTGTACGGTGTTAACCAGCTCACTGACACTTCGTTCCGTGCAAGCATCCTTATCGTGGATCTGTAGGGTGCGAACCAGCTTTGGTTCCGTGCAATCAGCCTTAGGCACGTAAAGCACCGTGCAAGCAGCCTATGGGAGTTGCCGAACCGTTCCAGCAGCTTTGCACGAAGTTGACACGCTATCTTGCAGGTGCGACTCGGCTCTACAGCAATGCCTGCTCATCGATTCGTCTTTTTTTGCTTCGTTCATCAGCAGTCGTGCGGTTTCCTTTTCATTTCTCCCTCTCTGATGTTGATGTTTTCAGAATGTTTAATGCCCTTTTTTGGCCTGATATAGCATAAGATATAGCAAAATAGGCGAGTTGAATACAAAACTCATATGTCAAGCTTTAAAAATTTCAAAAACATGAAAATCACATCTTCCAAGGCCTCAGGCAGTGTTCACGTTAATCTCCGATTTTGATATTAATCGCTAAATCGATTGTTTGGTCACCGGGTAGAATTGAAATGAGGAAGAAATTGAGAAAAAACGTCCCAGAAGCGCACCAAATCCTTCACTCTTACCCCACCTTTTTTTCTCATTGGAATTACAATGAAATCTTTAGTGGTCCCGCCTTTTGCAATTATTCTCTTTCTGTTGCTCCGTTCTCTCCTTCAGACCCCAAATATTTCTGCTTTGCCTGAAATATTCTTCCATTTTTGATTAACCCCTTTTTTCACCGGTGACAACCACCGTGAGCATGTTCATCCATTCGGACAACTGGTCATTCCATAGTAATAAAAGAGAGTGATGTTCGTCCGTCCGTCCGTCCGTCCGTCCGTCCGTCCGTCCGTCCGTCCGTCCGTCCGTCCGTCCGTCCGTCCGTCCGTCCGTCCGTCCGTCCGTCCGTCCGTCCGTCCGTCCGTCCGTCCGTCATCCGTCCGTCCGTCCGTCTGTCCGTCCGTCCGTCCGTCCGTCCGTCCGTCCGTCCGCGTCCGTTCGTCTGTCTGTCCGTCTGTCCGTCCGTCCGTCCGTTCGTCCGTCTGCCGTCTGTCCGTCCGTCTGGTCTGTCCGTCCGTTCGTCTGTCCGTCCGTCTGTTCGTCTGTCTGTCTGGGTTCGTTCGTCCGTTCGTTCGTTCGTTCGTCTGTTCGTCTGTCTGTCTGTCTGTCTGTCTGTCTGTCTGTCTGTTCGTCCGTCCGTCTGTCTGTCTGTCTGTCTGTCCGTTCCGTTCGTCTGTCTGTCCGTCTCGTCTGTTCAAGTTCGTCCGTCTGTCCGTCTGTTCGTTCGTTCGTTCGTTCGTCCGTTCGTCTGTCTGTCTGTTCGTTCTGTTCGTTCGTCTGTCTTCGTCCGTCTGTCTGTCTGTCTGTCCGTTCGTCTGTCTGTCTGTCTGTCTGTTCGTCCGTCCGTCTGTCTGTTCGTTCGTCCGTTCGTCTGTCTGTCTGTCTGTCTGTCCGTTCGTTCGTCTGTCCGTCTGTCTGTTCGTTCGTTCGTCTGTTCGTCTGTCTGTCTGTCTGTCTGTCTGTCTGTTCGTTCGTCCGTCTGTCCGTCCGTCCGTCCGTCTGTCCGTCTGTCTGTCTGTCTGTTCGTCTGTCTGTCTGTCTGTCTGTCTGTCTGTTCGTTCGTCTGTCTGTCCGTCTGTCTGTCCGTCCGTCTGTCTGTCTGTCCGTCTGTCCGTCTGTCTGTCTGTCCGTCCGTCAGCCCGTCAGTTTACGGTGTGCACTTTGTAATTGCAGACTTGTGTGTTTTACAAGGGTTACGCCCAAAAGAACCGAACGGGACGTCAAAGAAAGTGAGCGGGACACCAGCGGCAGTGCGCCCAATGCCGAAGAAGTTGTACGGGACCCATGCAAGAGTGCACCGTACGCCCTAGAAAGTGTGCGGGACCCATGCTAGAGTGCGTCGGACACCATAGAAACTGTGCATGACCCATGCAAGAGGGCGCCGAACGCCATAGAAAGTGTGCGGGACCCATGTAGGAGTGCGCCTGTAGAAAGTGTGCGCGACCTCAGGAGGAGTGCTCTGGACGCCGTAGAAAGTGTGCGGTACAACGTAGCAATGCTCAGGACCTCAGAAAACTGAAAACAAGTTACTTGTAACATAAAAGGCCGAAAACAAGTTACATGTAACATATCTGAGCCGATGTAAGTTACTTGCGACTTATCTCAGGTTATTTAAGTTACATGTAACATATCGGCGGGATACTGCGTGGGGTGCGCCTCCGATATGTTACATGTAACTTAAATGATTTAAGATAAGTCGCAAGTAACTTACATCAGCTTAGATATGTTACAAGTAACTTGTTTTCGATATCTGAGAAGACACTGCGTGAAGTGCGCCTCCGATATGTTACATGTAACTTAAATGGCACAATATTAGTCGCAAGTAACTTAAATTGGCCTAGAAGATATTTACCAGGGAATGTACGACGCACTCGCGGGGTCAGGCTTAAGACTGGCGTTCCTGTTGGTTCAATTACCCAAGTTTGAGGTACTTGACCCCCCACCAGCAGGGAAGGCCGCGCACAGCATTTTGTTGCGTAGTGTGTGGTCTGGGACGCGCCCTCTGTGTCGCGTGTCGTCGGCGTCACGTGATGGCCACCTATAGTGAAAATTCGAATGTAAGTTACATGTAACATAAGTGTAACTTACATGTAATATAAATGTATGTTACATGTAATATAAATGTAAGTTACTTGAGACATTCAAGTAAGTTGCATTTATATTACACGTAACTTGTTTTGACTTTTCTGGGACGCCGCAGAAAGAAGAATGTCTTCGAAACGAGCTCGAGAACGCTAATTTACAGGATTTGCCGCACTTCGGATTGACTTTGTGTGCTTGCACAACTGAACCAGACTTATTGCTTTTCTCGCTATAATTTGCCGCTGCCCGCCTTTCCATGTGTCGACATGTGCGGCAGGCAAACTTTATGTCTACAACAAAAAATATTGGGGCAAAATTATTATTGAGCCGATTCTATGTTTGCAAAGACAACTTGATAATTTCCGCCCGGGGCGGAAAATCGGGGGTCTGGGGGCGAGGCCTCCAGCCAGCCGTCAGGCGGGCGGAGCCCGCTGGAGGGCTGGTCCATGTTAAAGAATAGTGTCACTGAAATACGACGTTTTGAGGCGTTTCTCACCGTTTCTTCGTAATTTCGATAAGACTTGGACGCCAACGTATTGTTTTGAGTGCAACACTCGGGAGCGAAGGTCATCGTGAACACTGCCTTTGAAGGCACAATCCGAAGTCAGAACCGTTATTCAGTTTTTCTGCTCAGTTTAGAGAGAATTCTGCGCTGATCACATTACTGACTATGCGGATGTGAAAACGCACCCAAAGTTTCATGGACGCAGCTTTAAGGCGAACAGCGCTACACAGGTTGGGGTCCATGAAAAAATCGATAGCTGTGAAATATTTACAAGTATTTAACGAAATATGAATAACGGAGTTTCGCGTTGCTACAACGTGCGGAAAACCTGGTCACGGACCTAAGTAATCAATTTCAATCTTTCAACCGGTGAAAAACGGTCTTTGAATACCCATTATTAGGTGTGATACAATCGATTGTATCACACCAAAAAATTTGTCTTCAAAGAACGTTTTTAACCGGCTAAAAGAATGCAATTGATTACTCGGGTCCGTGACTAGTTTTTTCGTACGTTGTAGCAACGCGAAACTCCCTAATTCAAATTTCGTTAAAGCCTCGAGTCCTGTCTGATATCTGAGTTCTGCGTTCGACTCAGCTACCTTAAAGGCAGTGTTCACGATAAGAATCGTTTTTCTGCTTTTCCGCTTATCTTGGAGACGGTCCAGTGCTGATTTCAATGGTGTTTTAGGAATCGTACAAGATCTTCTGGGAACGGAGTTATGGTCCCTCAAAAATTGAGCTAGGGAAAATGGTGGACGAGTTGTCCGAGGCTTGTAACCTCCGTCCTTCGCAGCCGATGTATGCGAGCTGACCTGAGTAAAGAGAGAGGTTGAGAATGAAGGGAAGAACCGGGCTATTGATCGGAAACCATCGCTCATCTCTCAATCCCGAGCATTCATTTGTTCACGAGGGTGGGCGTGGAAAGTGCATCTGGGTGACGAGCTGACGAGTGTTCAACTTTGGGGCTGTAGGGGACCGTTCCGAGCTCATTTTTTCCACTGTTTTCAACGTTAGGGTTGCGCTAGGCCCTGCAGCTGCCGATCTCCACCAAAAAACAGACATGGTTTTTATCGTGGACACTGCCTTTAAAGGCAGTGTCCACGATAAAAACCATGTCTGATTTTTGGTGGAGATCGGCAGCTGCAGGGCCTAGCGCAACCCTAACGTTGAAAAAAACTAGGAAAAATGAGCTCGGAACGGTCCCCTACGGGCCCAAAGTTGAACACTCGTCAGCTCGTCACCCAGATGCACTTTCCACGCCCACCCTCGTGAACAAATGAATGCTCGGGATTGAGAGATGAGCGATGGTTTCCGATCAATAGCCCCGTTCTTCCCTTCATTCTCAACCTCTCTCTTTACTCAGGTCAGCTCGCATACATCGGCTGCGAAGGACGGAAGTTACAAGCCTCGGACAACTCGTCCACCATTTTCCCTAGCTCAATTTTTTAGGGACCATAACTCCGTTTCTAGGAGGTCTTGTGCGATTCCAATAACATCATTGGAATCAGCATGGGACCGTCTTCAAGATAGGCGGAAAAGCAGAAAAAACGATTCTTATCGTAAACACTGTCTTTAAGATATCTCCTTAAAGGTAGTGTTCACGAAGAAAAAGTTGCACGTTTTTTGGCCAAAACGTAAGCTTTGGGTCTCTCTAAGAAGATTAAGAACGGAAGTGCAACGAAAAACGGCCGTTAAGTGGGTGAAATTCTCGTGGGCCAGTAAACCCATTGGGCCACTCCGCCCACGTCCTATAACAGTTTCCCTGAATTCGTGGTGAGATGAGCGATGGTTTCCGATCAAAAGCCCTGTTCTTCCCTTCATACTCATTGTCTCTCTTTACTCAGGTCAGCTCGCACACATCGGCTGCAAAAAACGGGAGTTACAAGCCTTGGACAACTCGTCCACAATGCTTCCTAGCTGAACTTTGAGGGGTCATAACTCCGTCTCCAGGGGGTCTTGTACGATTCCAGGGACATCATTGAAATCAGCACGGGACCGTTTTCAAGATGGGCGAAAAACCAGATTTACGACTTTTATCGTGAACACTGCCTTTAATTAATTCTCCCCCCAGTAAGACAGTTGTTATTGCGAGTTTTCTGAGATAGACATATGGGAAATCAATGTTGTTACATGATTCATAGAGTGGGTAAAAGGCGAACTTCATTTATCTTCATGTATCTGCGGTTATGATCAAGGTAGAATTTGACTCATAGACAGTATAAGGTAGCGGTTTCGTGGTATTCGAATTCGAAATGCATTGGTAGTCGAAATACTAATCATCGTATTTTTTATGCGCTGCTAGCACAAGGTATTTCAACTATCCTCTTTTCGATGGACGTACCATGAGGTTTCCCTCGCTACATCTGCATAAGGTGAGATTCCGCTCTCTTCGCTCATGATTCCGCATGCTTTGGCGCATGGTTCTCATTCAACCCCTTCCGCCTATCGTAAGGTTCCGCTTGCTTGGTGTTAACCTCCGCTTGTTTAGCGTTAGCTTCTGCTTGCTTCCCGTTAACTTGCGCTCACTCAGTGTTAGTTTCAACTTGCTTAGCGTTTGCTTACGCTTGCCTGGGTGCATGGTTCCACTCGTTCCCCTGCCTAACGTAAGATTCTTCTTGCTCAGCGTTAGCTTCTACTTGCTTCGCGTTTGCTTCCGCTCGCTTTGGTGCATGGTTCCACTCGTTTCCCTACCTAACGTAAGGTTCTGCTTGCTTGGCGTTAGCTTCTGCTTGCTTCGCGTGTTAGCTTCTGCTTGCTTCGCGTTCGGTACGGGGACAATCCGTTACTAGCGGATTGCGTGTTAACACCTTGTTTCAAAAGTTCTGAGAATGGGAACTATTGAACGAGCCCTGCCAAAATTCTCCAATATCAACGAGAATGCTCCTCGCACCACCTCAATTCCAAGGAATATTGGAAACGAGTTAGCTTGGATGGAATCCCGTTTTGTCCTACGATAAACTTTTATAAAATCTGTTTTCCATTAAATAGGTTAGTGTTTTGGCATTCCTAGTTTTACAACAGTTTCGTATCGACATTCAACTCCAAGTTACTTTCAAAAGTCAGAAGCAAAGACTGATTCACCCTCCATTACATAAATCACTCGCGAAGTACTCACGGAACTCTCAAAATAGTTGCTCCATCTTTTCAACGAGAAAATGTTGCTCAATCGGCGTATCAATAAAATAGAAGATTTACCAGTTACAAATTCGATTTACAGTTAAATAATCCACTTACATGTGCACCCGGACTATGAAGTTTCCTTTGACTAAGCTTCGTGGATACTTTACTACAGCCACACGAATGCGCTCCGGTTACAGCGGCGTGGGTACGAGCTTACCACTGCCTCCGCCCTCTGCGTCCCCGCCTCGCGCCAGCCCCAATCGGCGTAAACGTCCGCCACCCGTATCACCCGTACCAGCCATACGTTTGAACGAACCATGTGTAAGTACGATTGGTGAGGCGGAGTACTGTCGTTCTCGGGGTCAGATTCCTGTCCGCATTTGCTTACTACGGCTGATTCATCATGCGACATGTGATAAACGAGCCGGGACCACTTGGGTCCCGGCACGATTCACCTTTTTCTTAGTACGATTATCACGTGCCACATGATGCAACCGCCGTGGTCCGCGATTGCGGAACGGAATTTGGCTTCCAGAGCGATAGTGCTTTAGCTTTAGATAGATTAAACCCGCCCTGCATGTAAACATATGCCTCCTCAAATTGGTTCTAGGCATTGAGAAGGAGATATCAACCTGTCCTCCACTGGTGCTCGATGGAATCAAACTGTAGACTCTGGACACTTTTACACTTTTTTTAAACTGACCGGATAGTAGCTTGAATACCATTTACGCGTCTCTCAGCTTTCGATAAAATTCTAATGAGTTTAGATTGAGTATCGTGTTTCTTATATTAGCACATGGTATCAATGAATAATCAAATCCTTCAGTCCGAATCAAGAATTTAACAGTGTAGTTGTTCTGTCCCCCTTTCTGGAACATCGTTGTCCCTCTTTTTATATGGGTTCAAGACCGTGACTCCACTTTCAACAACAGGGCCAGTAGCAATCCCCAAAAAGGTGGCAGCTACCGGCTGTCACTGCGTGGTGACTGGGTCAATCACGTCTCGGCTATCAATATGGACGGGCCGGCATAGATATGCACAGGCGGCGTTCAAGTTAATTACCATTGCAGTCAGCCGCCTGGGAGCAGTGAGCGTCCTTTTGTGAGGTGGCTGACTGCAAAAAACAGCTGGTGACTTCGCTCACCGCCGCAGAGGTAAGAGAAATAGCGCGCGAAGCGAAGAGGAGCTGGGTCGATGCCGCGGTCACAGGGTCGAGCACGTCCAATGGTGATGACTTTTTGAGGCAAGTGCGCTCCGAGAAAGGGCACTGGAGCGCTTTCGAACCGACCAGTCCGCTGTCCACTTATCACCCCAGCACACCACGGCTTCCTATCTCGTTGTCTTGGTGGGCAGGGAAAAATTGCACCCGTCGGCTGGCGGCCATCCAGCTACGCTGCCAGCTGATAGGAATGACAGGCGAAACGTTCGAAGGTTTTATTGATGTTTCAATGATTCCTGGCGAAGATTAGTGGGAGATTAACGTCAAATTGTACGTAGCTGTCATAAATACGTCTCCTTTATAGATTTCACGTGCTTTAGCCCTATGCTAAGCTCAACTTTCAATTCCTAGAAGTTGGTGTGGCCATATTCAACCATTTTCGGATTTTTTCCAATAATCGCTCACAACAAATAAAATCAGATTTGCTCAGAAAGCCATCTAAGAAAGATGGCTGAGAAACGGTTTTGTTTTTCAGAAAATGCATGAAACTTACGTGATCCTCGTGTACTAGTTACTAAATGCTGTTCATCTGAGTGCGGCTTTTATCTAAACATCGTTTCCCTCTTTCGCTCAATATTCACTTCTTTCTATGTTGACTGGGGAGCGTGAAACAGACTAAGGAGAAAAATAGTTCATAATTCAAAAAAATCCTTTGAATTTTTCGGTACGTTGTGACAAAAACACGAGGTTCGCTTCTCGAAAATTATACTACAAAGAATTGTGTATTGTGGTTCAGTGGTAAGAGGTCATCCAACAAAAAAAATTTCTAAATCGTTTTTCGAATCTAACATTCTCTCACTTTGATGATTTCCGAGAAGAGTTCCGAAATCCCATCATCCAAGGTTGGAAACTTATTAAATCTGAAAGATAGACACGTTTGCACGCTCCCGAAACCCATATTTACTACTGCTACTTCGATCAAAGTTACAATGAATACGAAGAACTGTGGAGGGAGTGTCTGTAGGAAAACAGAAAGAGTCCCTTACATATGAACAAGTGGCTTAGTGGTCTAAGGCGCTGTGTTGGGCATCCGTCTCGTAGGTTGGTGGGGTGCTGGTTCAAATACGTCGACTACTAAGCGTTTTGCACTCAACGCTACTCTTCAAGAATGATTCCCGTTCTAAGGTCGCAACCTTAGAAGGCATCTAGGCGTCACCGACCTCAGGTTGGCTGCCTCTTTAAAGTTACCAAATTGGGGGATTGCTACTGGCCCAGGTCTGACATATGTTTTGCAGCATGGACACCCTAGAGGTGTCGTTGCGACAAACATGAGATTCTTTCTGGGATAAGTATAAAACTTGACAAATACGTCTTTAGGTATACTGTGTCATCAGTTCTTCGACTATCACAGCCCACTCTGTTCCTTCTAGGTGAGAACAGCATGGAAAGGGGGAGGCTTCCTCACATCTTAGGAAACGCAATACCACATCAGTAGGGCGATTTTGAGACTATCTCCTTTAATATTCAATCGCAGGAAAAAGGAAGAACAGGCTCTGATCCTGCTAAATACCACCCACTTTCAGTCAGTTCGACCAAAAACTAAGATTTCTATGGTTTTCCTGTAAACCCTGACAATCCTGCGACCATCATGATTCTTTAATCGGCTAGCCTTGATATTTTGTTTCAGTGCTCCAAACCAATAACCGTTACTAATGCTTTCATATCTTACTAAGCTAGTGAGCTGCAACGACTACGATGCTACCAGAGCTTTAAGGAAGAGGTGCGATTTCTGAAAGATCATTTCTTGGAGAGCAATTCATCGCTTACTTCTCCCAACAGTTCGAATATACATACGGATCATATCCTAGATCCTATATAGAAAAATTTAATAGTTCAAGGGGATTAAAGTAACTTCAATCTATACTGTGAGGGACAAAACACTTCGAATCCTGATGCAGGTTCTCGAAATGAACAAGCACTGCCGCCAAACAAAATTTGTAGTGCTAGGACTTCAAGTCACACCGAAATCTAGTCATCTGTCATGCATGGTGCACGAACTTCTCAACACAGTATGGAACATCAATCAGTTCTCCAAGTGTTTGAAGACACCGATAGTCTTGAACCTGAGCAGAACAGGAACACAAAGGCTGGGTTTACCATCACCCTCCAAACAGCCGTAAACGGAGTAAGGTAGAGCGAGGAATCTAGAGTCATATCTTCGAAAGAGGGCTGGAAGGTAGGAAAGAAGAGCAGCGAATGTACGAGGACGGTAGCGATGACCATTATCTTGAGGCAAATGTAACTCCTAAGGGGGCAGACAAAATATTGAACAACTTAGAGGTCAACTTAGCAGATTTTAGCAATACTGTATGCGGTCGGACGCAAGGACGGTCACACTGAAGCCTAATGTGAAGACTTCCAAATGATGACAATAGCGACCGTTACACCTCTTGATGTGATTGCGAAATGGATAACGAGATTGCCATCCCACACACACTCTCTTATTGGAGAGTACGGTCGATTTCTATCTCATAGAGAGAAGCCGCCATTCCAATGGGGTACTGTAATGTGTCTGACCAAACACTTCAAACGAACTGGCTCGTGTCACGCATACTCTTCTATCAAGTTGTGTTCACAAATTTGTTCAAAGAGTTTCTTTCACATTTTGAGCCGGTCGAAGAAGGGATTATCGGCCTTACCATGTCGAAACCTCCCTATCACTGTCATACTTTGTCATGGCCGACCGCTCCGCCCAGCCTCATCTGAGCGAGATAAGTTTTATATTCGCTACAGTTATCTCACATTTCTACTTCCAGAAGGTCACAATTTTTCAGAAGTTCTGAGCCATGTAAGGCAAGCATCGACATCGTAGCACTTGTCGACGTAGAAGAGAAAGGACTATTCAAATCACACTTATGTAAGGCTTGGCACAAGGTTGTCACTGGTTTGGCAGGATAATTTTATCTTAGGCTGATTTCTCAAGAGCCTGGATGACCAAACTGAACTGGTGTTTATCCAGTTCAGTTGCCTTATAAGCTACTGGGATCCAGACTTTAGATTCTGCTCCGTAGGCGGAAGGAGAAGACCTAATGAACCGATGATATGTTCCAAAAATCCCTCAGGTTCGTACTACTAGATGTCTGGTAGTGAAATTCATTAGCGAAAGGAAACTAAGCCTTACCATCAGGCGTGGATTAATTCATGTTCACTTTTATAGTTCGCCGCATTTCCCCGACTGTGCCAAGAAAGTCCGAACCCAAACTGGGGCGGTACCTGAGGCACTACCAACATTTTTTTTGTTTTCCCTACTACAAGGGTTTGGCTGGGGGGGGGGGGGGGGGAGGTGGAGCTCCAGTGGGGGTCTAAGCTGCGGAGGAGTGATGTTGGGTGTAAGCTGCGTCGGGAGAACAAGTGGACTATTCTGATTCTCAGATTTCGCAAAACTGTAGAGCGATCGACCGTCATTCACGAACGCAGGCATCCGCAAGTACCCCGTCAAGCAAATTCGTGTCCGTGATCTAATTCACTGTTAATGTATGATTCTTTTTCCATTAAAAGCAGTGGTCAGAACTGGTTATCTTTTTTTCCTCTCTAAACCCTTTTCTGGGTTTCGAGTATTAGGACCCCTAAGACAAAATTGCAAAAAACCGCTGTTTTGAGCTAAATTTGAAACCTGAACTTTCTTGTCTTTTTATGGTGGACGAGTCCACTACTCACCGTCGTCATTGATGATCTCCAACATAAAGAACATCAGCTGGCTCAAAATTGAATTTCAATAAGTGAACATTGACTCATCTAGTCAAAAACATTGACTGAAGTGCTTGCTTTCATTATTCAACTGTTTATTAGGTAAATTTGCATTCATTTCTTCCTCTGAATGTCAATTATTTTTGACTGTTCGGCATGAGACTGCGATCTTTTTGTGCGGCGCTGTGCACGTAGGCACGAACTTGCATGTTTGGGCGCTAGAAACTCTAATTCTGACCCGTTTTTCACCGCGCTACCTTCATAGATTTTTTTTCAGATGTTTCCGATCTAAGCTGATTTTTGTAGTTTTTTCGATAGCGTTTTTCATCGGGACCACTGCCTTTAAATGTTCCTCTCCTTTGAACTTCACAGGAAAAAGTTTAAGTCACGCTCCTAGGGGGGAGGGTCAGAAGAAATGTCAACAGTTGGACCAGATCACGCTCTGGGAGGGTATCAGTAAATTTGACTTTCTCCCCACCTCTTGCAGTACCCTGCCCACAACCATCAACCCATCAACAGACCTTTCTTGAAACTTCAATTAAAATTTAGCAGGCCCTTATTCACAGAGGATGGCTCATCGATCACAACGGTATCTGTATATTAATTCAAGACCTCTAAGATCGGAGTTGGGACTGTAGCAAATTTCGAATGGCAATAATGTAATGATGTTGCTTTAGTCTCACGTTCTGCTGCCTGAATTCATCACCGAGCCTTTCCTTTTAGTATGCTACAGCTAAGCGACATTTTTCAGGCTGCATTCGGTACCGACTGAGGAAGAGTTCTGAGATTACAAGCGCAACTAGAGGCTCTCCTTTCTACTTGCCTATACCTCTGACTCTCTTGCTTGTCAGCCACAACAGTAATTCTCTCACAGGATTCGAGCTTACTATTATGAATGTAAGAAAAGTAAACTTTTAGGGTTGGGCGGAGAATTTATCAACCAGCTTGCACCAGAGCTCTTGTGAGGTGCAATGGTCATCATGACTCAACCTGATAGTTTTCATTTCGTTTCTCCCCTATGCGTTATCCCCTACTAGACGACGAATAATGACGTTCACTGTTTTCCGGGAAGTTAGGCGACTCCACAAATAGGATGCCGAAAGAAGTTTACGCTCCTTGGCCATAAGGCTTTTGGCGAGTTGGATACGGTAGTGGTCGTGGCAAGATATACTAACTTATTTATTTATTATTACGGCCAATGAGCGCGCTTTGTAAACAAATAACCCGACCAGTGAACGGAACTGAAAAATCATTAAAATAAAACAAAAAATCCTGTCTCACGGCAAGCGATCAAATTACGGATGGCTTCATGTCATAAATCAGTCGCGAAATTAGTGCAGCACTATTTGGAGGAGGAAGCGGAATACATTGATAGCAGTATTTGTCCTTGGAGCCTCGCCAACTCTTACAAAGCTGAGACTCGACTATGCAGCTGTACAGATACCCGCATCAGCCGGCACTGATACCCTTAGTCACTCAAGACATCATCAGGCTTGACGGAACTTTGGAACACGAGTATGCCGACAGCCATCGTAGGACTGGCAAGCTAGGCAAGAGCGCAAGCCACTGCAGAACGCACCAGCTAAGAAAGTAATTCGAAGCGCTAGAAAAAACTGCAAGTAAAGGCAAAAAATACATACTGCCCCTAATAAGCGGCGTGTCTCTGAATTTGGCAGCTTTGAAGTACGAAATCAATAGGGCTCCAGTCTGGAACTTGTCTTGAGATACAAGGGATAGATATTCTACCCAACGATTGTGGCGTAGGCGAAATGTAAATTTGATATCACAGCCTTTGAGCTCGTATGGTTTCTAAAAAGTATTTTGACAAAACTTTGACTATTTGCTTAAAAATGGATATGTTATTGCATTCTTCAAGCTTTACAGTCGTCCCTTTAAAGTTACACTGAGTTGAAATCAATCATGGTTGAAAAACGGACATTCAACATTGTCTCGTTGATAGAGAGCCCTCAGTTCAGAACTTCTAGGGAAACGCATGTCAACTAATCGCTAGTTCAAAATCTACCGACTCTGGAATTTCCAAAAGCTACGGCCAACGATGCGTTGCCCACGAGCGGCAGCAGACCTCATTTCGACTATTATCGTGATCTCCTCTAAGACATGGTGAATTTACCGACTGTTGATGGTTTATGAGTAAATCGGTGAGCACACCCAAAAAATTAATTCAAAAAGAGGTGAACAAGGTGTTGATGACTCAACTCTTATATTTTGTTGTCCTCCTTGTTTGCTATCGTCTGGTTGTCTGTTGTCCTGTAGTCGTCTGACTTCCGTGGATTGGGTGTAGCAGTCGTACTAGCAGTATTTGTCAAGTGGTCAAGACCAAATCGTCGTTGAAGAGTCATCACCGCACGCACTCGAATGAGACGTGATGATAATGGTTTGAGTGCGCCAACGTCTTTCCCATTTTTTTAGATTCGCAGGTCCACTGCGGATTTCAGCAAGTACTGTAGGATGTTTAATGATCGATAAGACTGCGCATTTAATTCAGCAGCTGTCGTCGTCGCTCATTCTTTTGGCACATATCTGGAATCCCTCATACTGTTTTTTACCGTTCCATTCTTTGAAGGATTGGGTGTGTAGAACGTATCAGGAGATTAAAAGTGGCCTGTATCGGGGGTGGGATGCAAGCTGATGACTACAGTCGCGTGGCTTACGCATTTTCACTACGGTTTTTCTTCGCTCTTTTCTATTTTCTTTCTGCGCTTGAATTCACGAAACGGTAACCACGTCTTGGTCATGATTTGAGGCCGATCGGTTTGCACACGATGCGCATAATTATGGTTACGCTAGCCATGGTTAGAACATGGTTAGCGCTTCGTGAACTCCACCCTCGATGTTCGATTCTTTCATCGTTTTCTACCATTAAAGGAATTGGTCGCGATAAATTCGCTTGTCTTCTCTCCTGCTCAAGACCCTTTTCTGAATTCGGATTTGAGCGACCTGAAAGAAAAATTTGAAAAAAAAACCATGTCTTGGGCCTATATATTAAACCTTAACTTTTGTATATTTTGATGGCGACGAGCCCACTCCACACCATCGACATCGATGATCTCTAATATCACTAGCATCAGCTGGCTTGAAATAGGAGTTAAGTCAATCAACAATAGCCTGCGGTAGGACCTGCTCGAATATTTCACTCGTCGAGCTAAACATTGAATGGAGGGCTTGATGTCATTTTTCAGCTGTTTTTATCCGTTAAATTTGCATTTATTTCTGTCTGTGAACGTCAATGATTTTTGACTGCTCAGCATGAAACTGCGATCTTTCGGAGAATACTAAGTGGCCTTGAGCTGTGGCTCACTACGCGCCGCGGTCGCACTGCGGCGTCGCAATTAGGGCACGCTTACCTCTGTTTCAGTGGGATGTCAGAGTGGGAGCCGAATGCGTAATCATTTACATGCTCTGGTTTGCTTCCATCATTTGAGGTGGTGTAACAAACACAAGAAATCATTTCACCTCAAGTATTGGCAACTGATTATGATTCAGAGCAGCATGCATTTTGAGTATAGAGTAAATCAACTAGGTACTATTTTCAGAATAATAATAATATTACAATTTTGTTGTGTAATCTTCACTATAGTGTTTCTATCTCTTTGTTTCATATAACTGATTATCACCGCATTTCCTGATATACCTAATCTGAACCCTCTTCGCACTTTGATACATCAGCCTCAGAACCTTCAGAATTTGGAAGATACCTAATTTTTAGTCGGAACTAATCCTCTTTCATTGCCCGAAGGTCATCGCGATCATTTTTTTCACGCAAATATTTATACGAAATGTTTATGTGATCTTGTGAAGAGTGTATTCTGCCAACCGGCTGCGATTCTTTTTTGACACGTGGTGTTTCTTCGCCATATTTCATCCCGAGGTTGGTAGTGAAGTAGTTTTGGCCTCAGTTCGCCATTAACGTGGGATCTGGAGCATTGCGATTTTTGAAACGTACCCCTCCGTCTTTTTACACCGCTTGCTGAATGATAGGTTTTCTCGCAGGGGAAGTATTCCAGGGAAACGTGGTGCAGTCCTTGAATTTAGCCATTTTCACATATTTCTTTCACCTGCTCCACCTGTGCCTCTGAGCACTCGTGAACCCCCTCATGTGCCTATACAGGTGCTTGAATGCAAAAGGCTTTAGCTTGCACAAGGGGCAAAAAGTTGATGTGTTCTCCGTGTCTGAATGATTTCCGTAAGGTTTTCTGAGACCGATCCTCTGTTGGCAGTCTTGTGAGAGATAACTGATAAGCGCAGGTGTTAATCCTAGGAAATACGGAAGAAGAATATCTCACGATAAGAAATTATTTATAGTATAGAAGAAGAGAGTATAGTTTTACACGGAAGAAATTTTCAAAATCTTTTTCGTTCGTCTTCTTTCGCTCGTAAATTCGTCGAACTAAGTATTTTTTTCAAATTCCGTTCGTTCTAAATTTTGTCGAACGAATTTTTTTTTCATTTTTCGTTTTTTCGAATTTTTTTTTTCGAAATTGTACAACTATAGAAGAGAGTGATGACTGTTAGAAACCAGACACTATTAACATGATGACGAGTGATGGAGTTTGACCTCCGTCAGTTTTACCTGACATTTAACACCCATACTCCATCACTGGAAGTGGGACCCTTTGTTGAATGCCAATAATGGCTTTGTAGACAGCGGTATTCATGCCTGAACACCTGTACATTGTTGTCTGTCATGTTCTTCTTCCTCCCATCCGTGTTAGATCACACAACCCCATGGAAAGGCGTTGGAGACGTATGAGCGTGCTCTAATCGCAACGTCGCGACGCGACCGCGGCGCGTAGTGAGCCACAGCTCAAGGCCACGTAGTATTCTTCCGATCTTTCTGGACAAGGTGTGCACGTGTGCACGAATTGCAAACTTACGATCCCGATTACTCTATTTGAACTTTTTTTATGAATATTTAATGCCTTTTTATGACTCGTTATGATTTTTATGGTTATGGTTTTTTTCGTTATGATTTTTCATGGTTTGTTCCACAACTCTTTTCATCGCGACCACTGCCTCTAAGGCTCCTTAAATAGCAAACGACCAGCGGAAAAGCGTCAAGGAGTCGGAGCATCATGCGCCAGCGCTGAAACGCTAGCGCATGACTCTTGACGGCTGGCGCAAGCAACGTGTCTGAGGACGGCAGGTGGTTAACGGTGGTATCGATAATATTAGTGACAGCCGCTACTGCCGCTATGCCTCCACCGTCAGCGAGAGGTCGGCTGCAGTGGTCGCTGGGGAGTCAGATCAATAACGAATGTTTAAGATGCAAACCCCCAGCGTCACTTGGCCTTAGTTCGTATGCTATGGACGGTACCCAAACGTTCCGTGCGAAGACCGATTCGAGCGTTTTCGTAAGAGAAAACCTCAGATTCCCTAATTCTAAGGATTTTTCCTTCTCCCCCTTTTAACCGTCTTCAACCTCAATGCGCAATTTGACCTAGTAAAATAGGTACTGTTTGTAGTGGGCGACTCTGATCTTACGTTGTAGATATTGGTTTCTTGATACTCACCCACGCTTATAAGTGGTCACCATACAGTTTCAAATCCGCTACATAATTTTTGCCGGATTTTGACAGCGTATGCGATTTTTTTTCCAGAATTAATCTTCAAATGGCGAGGCAGTTCTACGAGAGCACCTTGCGCCACAAGTATAAAGCATACGGATGTATGGAGGAACAAGGGCAGGTGATCGAATAATCAGTGAGTTTAGCTAAAGGGCACGAACACATGTTCTCAATAATCAGAATGTGAGTTCAACTCCTTTACTCTGACTTGTTGAGCTTCAATCGCATCACTCAAGATGCAATCCAGAAAGAGGAAAGACATTCCCATCCGCAAAACTAAGTATAAGTTGCGAAAACCCCTATAGACTTTTCATCGAGATAGCGCGGAGATAACGCATTCAATGGTATATGCGACCATAATGTCAATAGCGGAGAGTGCTGTCGTCTGAACGCTCCTAATAGAATAGCTCAATCCTCTGACAATCTTTACTGAAAGCGTACGGTAGGCGGGAGCATGAGCTACCAACAGCAGCGGATCATAGCGAAAGTGATTATGTACATCATCACTGACCGCAGTTTCTGCCTGGCCGATGTCGATAGTGTTTTCAATTCCTTACAGTACTCTGGACTACCGTATACTCCTCGTAGAATTTTTATCGGCGCCAGAGAGCGATGCTAGTTTCGAAGAGAAAAACTCCGAAACATTCGCAGGTGCCTACAAAAGGAAACGACACCGTTAAGAATGAGTAAAAAACAGAGACTACCCTTCTTCACCGAATTTTATGAGTATATACTATAACGAACAAGGGTATGCCTAACTTAATAGCTGAGTATGCAAAAAGGGTGAATTGTTTTCTTTTTTTTATTTCAGCTAATAGAATCACTTATAAAATGTTCCGTTCTTGACCATTCCGCTTTGATCATTGGAAAAGTTCGCAGCAACAAAGCGCTTTTCTTAACCAACAAGTCACAAACTAATTTTCCTATTATGAAGCTAGCACGTTGTTAAATAGCCACGGAAATATCTTACAGCAAAGTATGTTTGGTGATGCAGAGCCACACGTCGATAAACGGCGCTGTGACAATTGCATTCCGGCTACTCCAATGATACATTGAACTTCTAAATTTGCGCATATTGTTGAGCTTACACAAGAAGTGCGGCGCTGTTCATACTCCTCAACACCATAGCGTGACGCGCGGGCGCCTAGCTAGACGCTTGCGCAGCACGCAGTTGACGCCCGCTATGACGGCTACGGCCATGATAACTTCTTAATCATTTTCATCACTATTTCATCATCATCAATCTCAATCCATTCCATTATAATTATAATTCTAGTTTGATCCTCTGCTACTATTAAGATGGTGAACGCGTCGGCAGAATTAGCTTGTTTGTGAATTTGAGATCCAGTTCAATCCGTTCCTCCATTGCGCCGTCGCTAAAGTATTCATTGTTTCCGCTAGCACATTTACCGCGTGACGCGCGTAGAAAGTATTCATGCTTCAACGCCACGCCAGCACGTCGCGAGCGTGACTCGCTCGAAAAGTATAAATAGCTTCTTAAATTCTGGAAACGGTTACGGTCAGGTGATTGGCTTGGTCAGGACATCAAGATTGTGATGGAGCCAAAGCTTAGTAATATTCTTCAAACGGAAGAGTGAGGACTAACGGCCGTAAAAGTAAGGGGCCGCCATTGAGAGACGCCAGGGTTGATGAGCGACGCTCTCCACATCTTTAGTGTAACCAAACTGCCATAATGATATGATGCTTTCACAAAATGCTTAAGTAATGCCTTTCGTCGAAACACACAACATCAAGCCAGAGTCTACAGTTTTGACCCAAATGGAAATATCCTATCTTCGCCACCTAGTTAAGTATGCATCCGAAACCACGTTTGGATGGAAAGGTCACGTCAAGAGGAAAGCCGTTTAAAATTAATCAAGAAGAACAGACGACAGGACATCAATAAGGGACTTGATAAAGCGAAGCCGCGGCGTAGCTTGCAGCTACTAGCAGCAAGGAGTGATGCACAATCGACCACAATCGGCGACAAGCGACCAGCGGGACCGTAGAGTTTTCTGACGCCACGGCGGAACTACCAGTGAGCGCCAAACGCCGCGAAGATAATGTCCGAGAACATTTTTGCCGCCACGTCAAGGCTGAAGCTCGGCGACCGCTCGCCGGTCGCACAACTCTGCAGACAGCAGAGTAAGTGTTTTCTCTTTCAAACTATAAGAGCGCTTGTTATCAGAATATCTTCCCAAGTCCGAATTCCCTCAATTATTGACCTGTCGCAACTGCTCAATCTTCCAATTCATCATCACAGACATGTATCCCAGGTTAGTAAGCCCGATTTAAGAAAGCAAGCATTCAAGCGCGTTTCGCCCCGAAGAACAGGGTTCACAACACTCCAGGGAATGTCCGGTTGCACGATCCTTCATGAAAACCAACAGTGATACGCCTTGGAGCGTCCCGCTACCCTCATGGGTTGTTTGGCAAAAGCCTGATATTGACGATCGTGGGAGGCCGCACGATGAACCATTGGGGAGCCGAGACGGAGCACGAACGGAAGCTCGCTCGAAGTTGAAGCCCTATTTGCCTTGGTTCAGTAAAGGGTAGCCAGATGGCGCTTTGTTGTGCAATATGCCTAGAGCGTTTATTTGAGTTGTGATTGGTACCAAGAGGTTACTGCGTTCTGGGCCTATAAGAGGAGCTAACCGCGACTCGACAGCAACCATTTTTTGCTTCCGTGTTGAAGTAAAAAATGAGCTCACATGGTCTAGCCACAAACTATTCCGCAACCGAGTAATGGTGAACAGTCCTGTTTTTACGGCAAAATAGAGCAATCTTTGAGCCTCAGTGCTGATTGAAATGTGTATTCAAAAAAAAAACTTTCTGGAACTTCTGCAGATTGTTTTAAACCTCACAGTAAACATTTCAGTCTCCTTTTAGTTCAGATTTTGGGCCCTCGCTTCAACACGTCCTTCACCACGCTAGTTTATTCTATATATATTTATTTATATAAGCCTGCGTACCAGGCTTATGTGCAACGAACAGCTCATATACAAAATCAGAAAAAAACTATAGCAGCAACGAGGGGAAAAACTACCAGCATTCCGTTCAGGTAATGTAGTGGATTCAAAGCAGATACACGTATAGCCCGTAATGTCGGAGAGTCAAAGTCATTGCTCCGCGAAGGATTAGCGCTTACCAGGCTCGCTCTCGAACGCGGTCTCACCGGTCGCTGTAAAGAATTGAAGTCTGCAAACTTCTGAAAGTTTTTTTTCTTCGAATAAAGATTGGGACAGCGAACAGATTTGTGAATGAGCGAAGAGGGTCCTCTTATCCGCCGTGACGCAGAAATCTAGTCTGTGTAGAGGTATTCAAAGCATACTGCTGTGCCCACTTTCCCTTGTCCACAAAGTACACATTATGGTGTGTAAAATAGGATAGCAGAGAGTATAGAACAGTACCACAGGCGATAGGCGAGAGAAAACTCGGCCAGACCACAAAGGAGTGTTCAAAAAACCATAGAGGAGTTCTACAAAGAGGCTAAATAAAAATCAACAGTGATGTGGGCAGGAGGTAAGGAGGCACTCCGCGCTAACAGGCATTGAACAGTGCATTATGGAACGCTGACGGCGGGAAGAAGTCGGTCGCACTGAGGCGAGCTGACTATGCAAAGAAACTCCAGGAACTTCACATCGAAACGTGCACTACATATATCAAAATTGGAGCACCCATTTTAAATGATCCCCGTGTTCAGAAATGCTGCGAAATGTGGACTGCCATGTGCCCATTGCTTTTCTTTGGAGGAAAACATCTCCTCTTACAAATCGGGTGTTAGATCTTCACTGCAATGTAGAATGTCTGCTCACAAAAATGCCACATCGATTTCAGAAATTATGAAAACTAGTTTACTTGTTGCTGGAACCATCACATAGCCGTTCCACTCTCCGACGCCTTCCGATCACATATCACAGAGAACCCGGAGGTAGGGAGTGATGCAAAAACGCACTCCATCGCTATGAAGATCTATAACTTATGGCACATTTTTGTTCGCGATGAAAAAATATTCACGCGACGGAATGAGGGATTTTTATACATTATCCAGCTACTCTTCATAGAAGATCAGTCGAAAAGGAGCTTTTTTGTACAGATGTATCCGACGTACTTTATGGCCACCCTGGGTGTTCGCGCTTTGAAGCACAGGACACCCAGGAAATTATTTTTTGGGTATACAGGTTGGTAGAAAAGCACTGAACGCGACATCTATTAAAGGCAGTGTTCACGATAAATCTCGTTCTCGAGGTCTCGGTGTTACACGCTAAGTTGGCAGATACTGGAGAGGATAAGGTCGAAGAAAGCAACGAAAACTGGCCAGAAATAAACACAAACGGCTTTGAAAGCTCTCCCGGTGCGCCTACCTATCCCGGTCCGCCCCCAATCGGACGAGCTTGTGGCGCCGCACACGTTTCGATGGCAAATTGCCAAGCAACTCTACCGCAGTTAGGATTATCGATTCGCGCAGATTTCGCGATTAGCGCGCGCTCGCCGAAATCAGTAGGGCCCATGATTCTCGTCCACGCCCTGAATTTAGAAACCGTTATTTTGACTTATTCTGAACGTTTTTCTTTCCTGTTTCTTCACTATTAATTACCTCACGACCATAACAATCCCATTTTTGGGTCAAACTCGAGTGCGATATTCATCGTGAACACTGCCTTTAAGCAGTAAAAGAATTGAAGATCATAAGCCATTTTGGCGTTTAATTTTTCATATCAACATACGAAATTTTTTATTTCGATCTGACAATTCGTTCATTGTTTACAAGCTATTTGAATTCGACGTGCCGGTGTAGTTTTAACAATGGAAAAAACTGAGTATCGTGCAGTGATAAAAATCTTTGTTTTGGAAGATTCATCAGCAAAAGAAAATTATACAAAATGGTGACCGTGTGGAAAGAATCTGCTCCTTCATTTCCAACTGTACATCGATGGTTTTTAGAGTTTAAACGTGGTCGTAGAAGCGTTGAAGATGAACCACGTAGCGGACGATCAAAAACTGCAACAACACCAGAAATCAATGAGCAAGTACATATTATTGTTAGTGAAGATCCAAGTTTGACTGAGCGTGAACTTGCTGATACCATAGGCATCTCAGGTGAATGAGTACTCTATATTTTACATAAAGGATTACGTATGAACAACTCAGAAAAATGAAAACAAGTTACTTGTAACATATATGAGCTTATGTAAGTTACTTGCGACTTATCTCAGGTCACTTATCCTCTGGTTCCGAGCAAGATTTGCTCAGTTCCCTCGCGCGCTTGCGCGGAGTGAGGGTAGAGACAGCGAGAGGTTGTGGGGAGAAGGAGACGCAGCGAACGCGCGCCGACGCATGCGACGAACGGAAATAAATCACACTCGGAAACAGAGGATAAGTTACATCTAACATATCGACCGGATACTGTGTGCAGTGCGCCTCCGATATGTTACATGTAATTTAAATGGCACAATATAAATCGCAAATAACTTAAATCGGCCGAGAAGATATTTCCAAGGGGGATGTACGACGCGCTCACGGGGTCAGGCTTACCTTTGGCGTTGCTGTTGGTTCAATTACCCAAGCTTGAGGTACTTGACCCCACACCAGCAGCGGAGGCCCCGCAGAGCATTTTTTGCGTAGTGTGTGGACTGGGATGCGCTCTCTGCGAAGCGTGTCGTCTGCGTCATGTGATGGCCACCCATAGTGAAAATACAAATGTGAGTTACATGCCACATAAGTGTACCTTACATGCAATATAAATTTAAGTTACATGTAATATAAATGTATGTTACATGTAATATGAATGTAAGTTACTTGGGACAATCAAGTAAGTTACATTTATATTACAAGTAACTTGTTTTGATTTTTCTGAGCTGTTTAGAATGTTGGTGCCGCATTCGTCAACATGCACGCGTTCACACAAGTGCTCTGACTATGGCTAAATTCAATGAATTATAGTACGAATTGCTTGAGCATCCACCGTAATCACCAGATTTGGCTCTTAGCAACTACTACCTCTTCAGAAACTTGAAACAATTCCTTCGTAGAAAGCGTTACTCGTCGAATGAGGAAGCTTTCAGTCGTGGAACAGTATTTTGCAGATCTTACAGGAAATCATTTCAGAGATGTTATGAAATTATTGCAGGATCATTGGAATAAGTGTATTGAAGTTGAGGGAGATTAATTATATTGAATAGAGAAAGTAGTCTCATTTAAATGTCCAAGTTCTTTCATTTTTGCTTTCAGTACTTTTCAACCAACCTGTATTTATCCAGAGAATATCACACGTTGACAATGGTATCCCTCAAATTGCTCAGAGCTTCCTACAGACAGAGTTATGGCTTCTCAAAAATGCCTACATTCTGAGGAGACGAATGCCAATACAGGCCTGAAACGAGTTGTCTCAGCCCTATAATTCTCTTGACTCGCAGTCCCTAACCGCGACTTCTCGATTCCTTTGTCGCGCGCGGCGACCAGTGCTACATCACCCTTCTGACTGCGATAACATCGCTCCAAGTAAGGTTCCCCCCTAAGGATATCACACTTACCACACGTCATACATAAGCGGTCTACTACACAATTACATGAAAATCTCAAAAGTCATATGTGAGGGTGTACTGTGCCTTCAGAATATAGTTGTACAATTCCGAAAAAAATGTCGGACGAACGAAAATCGAAATTTGTTCGAAAAAATTCCGAACGAACGAATTTTGAAAAAACTTCGAAAAATCGGATTTCTAACGAACGAAATTTGAAAAATTTTCGTTCGAAACAATTTCGAACGAACGAAAATTGAAAAATTTCGAAAAAAAAAATCTCGTAAATCTCGTTCGTGTACAACTATACTTCAAAGGCTTCGGGTGACGACGCGAGCGCGAGAAGCGGTTAGACTATTCCTTCATAGGCGCGTTGTTGGATGAAATTAGCAATCATCTGAACGGCTATTATTTTTATTGTTTCCATTTCGGACAAAGATTACAATTAGATCACTGCGAAACAAACAAGCTTTCTTAAAAATAACGATCAGAAGCCAGATAATTGATTCTTGGCGTTCATAGGTGATACAGAAACCAAATAAGAATTTATTGAAAATCAAACTTTTCAATCGCAAAAAAATTCGAAACCAAACGATTCTAGCAAAGATTATTTTAAAACAGGTCCATGTCTAAAACTACCACAACCAGTAACGGGTAATCGATCAGTCCTTCCTTCATTTCAAACCACCGTGGCATTTTCATTTGCCTTCAAAATCCTGAGGATGCCCTATTGTTGTCCCAGAGTTTGCGAATAGCGTTGAAGAAATCTCATTATTAGAATGAACGAAAAAATAAAAAAATGCTTTCTTGTATGTACCCCTAAAGGCAGTGTCCACGATGGATCTCGTTTTCGAGTTTTCCGTGTGAAACACTACGCTGGCAGATACTGGAGTGAACAGGGTTGAACAAAGCAACAAAAACGGGCCACAAATTGATAAAAACGGGCACGAGGTGAAGATTACCCCAGTACGCTTGCTTAGCTCACCCCGCCCGTTGTTCTGACGAGCTTTTGGCTGCTCACGTTTCCGATGGCAAATTGTCAAGCTCCTTTCTGTCGAGCACCTTTCTATACGGACATCGATTCGAGCACCTTTCTGTACGGTCAGAAATGGCAGTCTGCCCAGAATCAATAACAATGCAACAATGCCAACTGAGCAACGAACATATTAATGCAAGTGCCCACGGTTGGTCGAAACTATCCTCACGATTTTAGCCCACTATTGGCCCATAGATCAAAATACCCGACTTTCTGAACGGCTTCTGGATGAGGCCAGTGCAAGCAAAAAACAATGCAAAGACGAGACGAACGCGAGACTGCCGCCATGCTCCAGTGAGACTAGCCTAGACTGATTTTAGAAACCCCCCACCGTGGGCGGAGCATGGGCGCACGAACAGTTTCCCGCATCCAATTCGAATTTCCCGTGCACCCGAATTCAAACGAGGATCGCGAAATCAAATGAAAAGTGCGACAATGATGAGCACCAAAGACAATTACGAAATGAGGCAACAGCGAATAATATCATATAACAGGAAAAAATGGTTACTAAGTTTTTAATTACTAAGTTTTCTGTAGCCGTTTCCCCTTGCGTGTGCATTTCGCCATTAGCGCGCGCTTGCGGAAACTAGCAGGGCGGGTAAGCTCGTCCGCGCCGTGAACTTGTACGACGTTAGAAACCGCTATTTTAGCTTATTCTGAGCGCGTTTATCTTCGCTGTTTCTCCACTATTCGTTAACCCACGAGCGAACAACCTTATTTTTGAGTCGAACTGGAATGTGATATTTGTTGTGAAAACTGCCTTTAAATAGCCATTACTCTGTTCGTACTCTGTTCAGGGGTCTCTAAGCGATTTCAGAGATACCATTGTGATCAGAGTGAGATTCTCTCCAAGATGGGCATCGAATCTGAGGACAATTCGAGTGTCATGTGCCATGAAGACATCGTACGCGCTAAGAACCACTTACCATTTTTCGTGTATGATTATTTGTTTGGGCCCGTTTCGAAACTCCGAGTGAGAGAGAGGGTTTGTTGGATCACCAACGCATTATTTTGAGGAAATGGGAGATCGGCTGTCTCAAATCTCGTCAAAAGAGGCCGGTTCTCCGGCCAAAAACTGGCACCATTCGCTTAACAAGTTGTGTTTTTCGAAGGGCTCTTTCGCCGTTTTCGTTTACTAGAGGGTTACACCCACTCAAAAACATGAAAAAATGAATATCATTTCCTGCGCGTACGATGCATTTTACTTGCTTCTCTCTTTCCCCTTCACAATACAGTCGAAAACTCGTAGCTAGTCATTGAACTTGACGTCGTATCGTTCTGAACTATGAATCCTTCAACAATAAGGAGTCGAATTCCATCTTTCCCGTGCTTTTTACGGTCAGAAATTTGATTATTCATGCATGCAATAGTGGTGGGGTTATGACCCATGATTCAATTTGAAACAGAAAAAAGTGCTGACATCGATTTCAGTACTCATCTAAACCGGTTTCCTCACAGACCAGTGGCATCGTAGTTTTGTATAATGTCTAGCATGACACAAGCCTTCGACTTTCGCGAGGGACTCACTCCTCTTCAAACTGATTTCTGTATGATCCCTATTTGATATTCCTTAATGATTGCTCTATAATCATTGAGTCTTGGGCGAATTCCTCGTTAGCTCCGAGAAAAGTTGTGAGATCACCATGCAAACTCAGTTTGAAGATGTTCTCGCTACTGGCGAGGTCGAAAAACCATGTCGCACCCATGCCGGAAATGGCTAAACCACGTGTTATGGGCCTCTCCAGGAGCATCAGAAAACTTTTTATACATAAGTCAGAGTATATGAACGCTCTGGTCTCTTTTTCTCTGCCGAAAGTCGGAGGACGGTTCGCCCCCCCCCCCTATCAGACGAGCCAAGTACTAGGATTCTAAGCATATTGTTCTCGAACTTCAGCATAGACCATTCATGTGCCCTTTTTTCACATCCGATGCATATGATCATTCCTATCTCAACAAAGAACCCAACATGTTTTTAACTAGGCGAGAAGTATTGGGCGACTCAGCTGTTTTCAACACGAATTAATTTGTTCAGAAGAGGTGCTTAGTTGATGGCAAAACGATTGGCTCCGGGTGAGATTGAACCAGCGTATTCCCTTTTCAAGGGAGCACCTCCGAAACCTCAGCGCCACTCTCACTTAGCACATCATGCGATTGCCGACATCCCTTTAGGCGGCGTTCAGAGCTCTGCGCGAAGCGACGTTGCATATAATTAGTCTACTCATCGATCAAGCGCCGTCGCTTGTTCTTTAGTTGTTCACACTGAACAGGTGCGATACATTCGAAATGGCTCGCAATCCGCCTTTGTTCGACGTCATTCGCGTCGCCTTACAATACAACGCGACACGATGGACGTCAATCAAAGATAAGCTCCTTGCTGTTTTTCTCAATGTTTTCTCATTGACAAGACCAAACCTAACTGTGAAATAAATTAAAGGCAGTGTTCACGATAAAAATCGTTTTTCTGTTTCCCCGCCTGTCTTGAAAACGGCCCCATGCTGATTCCAATGATGTCTCTGAAATCTTACAAGACCTTCTGGGAACGGAGTTATGGTCTCTCAAAAATTGAGCTAAGGAAACATGGTGGACGAGTTGTCCGAGGCTTGTAACCTCCGTTTTTTGCAGCCGATGTATGCGAGCTGACATGAGTAAAGAGAGAAGTTGAAAATGAAGGGAAGAACGGGGCTAATGATAGGAAATCATCGCTGATCTCACGGACTTGAGCATTCATTTCTTCACGTCGGTGGGCGTGTGCTGCGCTTTTGGGGTTTGCCTTGTGCTCGAAATGGCAACTTTGGGCTCTTTTGGAGCTTCTCCTGGCTCGCTTTCATGCGTTCTTTCGACGTCAACGATACAGTGTGCCCCTCCAGTACCCAATCCTAGTGGAAACTGAAACACATTTTTTATCGTGAACACTGCCTTCAAATAACTCAGTAGGACAAAGTGCACTATAACAAACGCGAAAAATTTTTGCTACTGTTACTAAAAAATTGTTGTGGTTTGTTTACGCTAAATTTCGTAAGGCCTATTTTAGAATTCCATCGCAGCGCGGCGCGATGAGATGTTTTCTGTGGCCAGCGATCGATAACGCGCCGCTCGTCGATTCGCATATGAATCGAGAAATCGCGCCGCGGTGAAACCCTTTAAAAACCCCCTAACGTTCACATCTAAATCCCTCCGCGGCACATAGCACTGACAAGTGCCATCGCGTCGCGCCGCGAAAACACTGAACGCTGCCTTAGGCCAATGGTACGCTTTTGTGGCACGCGGTCGCGTCGCTCTAATTCAGCGACAGGTGACCGCCTGTCGCGGAGCTCCCGCCCTTTAAATCTGTCGCAGTGCGCTGCACAGCGACAGCGACTGTGGCAACGATAGGGCTCGGCACATTTGCGGTCTGTCGGCCCTCCACGCCAGCTACGGACACGCAACAACTGTTCCTACGGCTGCCAGTACTGTTGCTCCTATGCTGGTCCCGCCACTACTGTCGCTCATGACAGCGACAGAGTATACCATTGACCTCATGCGGGTAGGATATAATTGGGTCGGTGAAAATTAATCGAGCAGCTGAGTGGTACCGGCGCTGGAGCATTGATGGAGCAGTGCGATAGGGCCCTCCGCTGAATAAGGAATATGTTGGTTCAATCTCGCTTGAAGCCAAGCGTTTTGCGATCATCTCAGCACCTGGTGCAAACATACCTTGAAGGCAGTGTTCAAGATAAAAACCGTAATATAGTTTTCGGTGTTATTGGGTAGGTAACTCCACTAAGAAGAGGTTAGTAGGAAAAAGACATTTTAGAACAATCAAATAGCGGAGAAAACAGTTTAAAGAAATCTCTGAAAAAAATAATTATGCCTGTCTATGTGTTTCCCCCACGTCAGGTTCGATGCGTTGTAGGCAGGGAGACTGCGTACAGTAAATCGAACCTGACGTCGGGGAAATGGTTCCGCGCATCAAAATTCTTAGGTAAGTGGCTTTGCTTTCTGTTTCCTGTATCAGAAATTCTTTAAACAATAATAGGGGTCAATATACATGCTGGAATGTTAGAACGTTTCGCGATGAAGATTATTCGAAAATTCGAATCTTGTTCTTACGGTAAAACGAATTGCAGGACAACTGTTATTGGGCGTGGGCGGGGTGGCCTAATGGGTCGGCTGGCCCACGCGATTTTCACCCACTCCCCTACTTCTGTTCTTAATATTCTTAGAAGGACCCAAAGCTCACGTCTTAGCCAAGCAATGGGCAACGATGATTCCTCTTGAATGTCGATGCATTAATCAGACCACTGCGTTCACGAAAGTCGACAAGGCGGTAGCCATTGTCCGATGTTTCCTCCACTGGGTAGAACCATTTACCGAGTACTTCGGATTTCTGATCAAGTCCCATCTTCGCATTTGCGTCAATCCCCAGCATGTTGACAAGGTATCCTGGCCAGCAACGTATTTAGTTCCTCATAAAACGCATCCTTCGAATTGTCTTCGGCGGTTTCAGTGGGTGCATGAGCGCTCACTATCCACAAATTGAATCCTCCGTGATCCCGCAGTCGTACGAATGCATTCCGGCACGACGTTGAGCCGAACTCCTTGACCATACCATTGAAATCCTTCCTTACAGCTATTGCACAGCCTCCCACTCTCCTATCGTCAGCGTTACCGCAGTAGATGGTGTACTCTCCGACGCTGATGACGGGTCTATCCTTGAGGCGGGTTTCCTGCAAAGCAGCAAACGCTGCATGGAAGTAGCTCAGAAGATTGTTGGATATCACTCGACAATGACCGGCAATTCAGGGTGGCGAAATTGTGGCTTGTGGCCAAAGACTCCATGAACTCCCTAGGTACGGATCCTAAGGTGTTTTGAACCAGAGGCCTTAGTGTGCCGGACGGCAACAGATTTATGCAATGTGTGGGATACTTTCGCGATATAGTTGTACACGCTATATCGCTCGAACATTCCCTGTGTACACTCAGGGGCACCAACGAGGTACCAACAGACTCGTATACACACCCCCAATATACTGCCCTGAATACGAATCTAAATTCTGTTTTTCAATATTCTGAGACATATTTTATATAGCGGTAGATAAGATGCCATCTAGCAGGCATAACCTGCGTTTGTTTTTTGAAAAATGCTTAATGGACTTCAATTTGAGTTTAGCACCTTATCATCGGCCCCCCTTCAAGGGAAATGTTTTCAGATCAGGACTGAGACTTTTATCGACCTGCCGTGTACCCACCGTAACTTTTCGTAATCCATCGTTAATCGAGAAATAGACCTCAGTTCGCATTGAGCACCACAAATAACATCTACCCTTTGGGCCGATCTGCACCGTTTAGGAAATCATCCAAAGTCGCCTTTTGCACCGAAAGGCCGCTCTGGTGTTTGGCTCCGAGCTATAAGTGTCGAGGTTTTTTTTATCTTTGGAAATCAACAGATGGACCTCAATTTTGTCTTAAAGGCAGTGTTCGCGAAAAAAACCATGTCTGATTTTTTGGTGGAGATCGGCAGCTGCGGTGCCTAGCGCAATCTTAACGTTGAAAAAACTAAGAAAAATGAGCTCGGAACGGTCCCCGACGGCCCCAAAGTTGGATACCCATCAGCTCGTCACACCCAGATGCACTTTCCACGTCCACCGACGTGAATAAATGAATGCTCGAGATTGTGAGATGAGCGATGATTACTGATCAATAGCCCCGTTCTCCCCTTCATTCTCAACTACTCTCTTTACTCAGGTTAGCTCGCATACATTGGCTGCAAAAGACGGAAGTTACAAGCCTCGGACAACTCGTCCACCATGTTTCCTTAGTTCAATCTTTGAGGGACCGTAACTCCATTTCCAGAAGGTCTTGTACGATTACAGAGACATCATTGGAATCAGCATGGAGCCGTTTTCAAGATAGGCGGAAAAACACAAAAACGATTTCAATCGTGAACACTGCCTTTGAAGGCAGTGTTCACGATAAATTTCACTTCCGATAACTCCACGGCTTACGGAAAGTCTGGTGCCCTATATAGCAAGGCATGCTTAAAGACACAGTACACCCTCAGATATGAATTTTGAGACTTTCATGTAATTGTGTAGAAGATCCCTCCTGTATAACACGTGCCAAGTGCGGAATCTCAATTCCTCCAAATAAGCGAGATATGAGCGACCACCACAGGCCCGACCCCCTTCGCTCACCACCGCAGGCTCGACCCCCTAACAGATTTTCGAACTCGATAGCGGCTCGATGGATGGATGAATTCCAACAAGTCGTTGTTCTTCAGTCCATTACCGGACTGTCTCCTTATCCTGGCTTTCTCTCATGCAACGATTGCAAATAAAGAGAAATACAGGCCTGAGACAACTCGTCCACCAATTTTCACCCTCAAAATCTAGGCATCTTGGAAGAGCCATAACTCTGTTCAAAGGGGGTCTTGGACGATTTCAGAGATACCACTGTGATCAGCGTGTGACTCTCTCCAAGATTAGTTCAAAATCTGGAAATTAATTTTTTGGGTGTCCTGTTCTTCTAAAAAGGACACGAAAGACGCGGAGCCAAAATGGGCCCTCTCTTGTTTACGTTGATTTTTGAGCGTGGAGGAATTGCATGATACCTATCAGTGCAATGAAGCGATCAGCTCACTTTTCAGCACTTCCCTGACTTGATCATCCCTGTAATCTTAGTCTTCATTTGTTCATTTCGAGGAGGCGGATCTAGGGCACCAGGCCTGGCCGGGGCACCAAAACGCTTGTTTGCAGCCGTTATTTTGCCGCTCCTGTCTCGTTTCCTACCGTTCCTTCGACGCTGGGAGCCTAGGATCCTCCTCGCCTATGATTTCACTGTGGAAAGTCAACGAGGATGATCATCGTAAACGCTGCCTTCAAGGTCCCCGTATATCAGTGAAAAAAGTTTTGGGCCGATCACGAAACATGTGTGGGGGTAATTCGAGGTTCTTAATGTCCTTAAAGCAATCTCAGTCCTAGCAAATATGCTAACCCTTCTGAGAATCTAGAACTTTTTTTCCTATGGCGCAAAAGTCGACTTATATACTTACTTCCTAGGAGAGAGTTGCATTCAGGCTCCCCCATATGTAGTGGAACTAGTTTCGAGGGCTAAAAATCTGCATGGCTTCGGAAGCGATTGTGATCGGTTTAAGTGCGCACCAGTTAGCCGTCCAACCGTGACCACCGATCCCGCCACATCCACTTGCACTTGGTCACACTTGTTCCGGCCGCTAACTGTTCAATGTTTTTTTTTTCGAACCCGACGTTCCTTTTCATTCCTTAGTTTGAGGCGAACCCTATGAGCCAGTTGCCAATAGTTACCCGTCCTACAGTCCGGTGAATATTTGAATAATTTTATTACACTACAATACCCACCCCAAGTTTTTGTCAAATAGGCGAAAAAAACGTGGAAAGTCACCTTTTTCGTTTTTTGAATATGGCTCGCCTTGCAAGGGACAAAGTGATCCCATGAAAAGAGATCTATGTTTATAGGACTATTTACTGCCGTAGAACTCGGATTTTATCCTCCTCAGCTGCGGATTGGTTCTCCAAACAGTGGCACCGGCGTTTTCCTCTATTCCCACTTTTCGGTTACGTGTTTGCCTCATATCAAAAGGTGGTTCTGAAAGCAGTCTAGAAAAACCTTATAGAACTAATTTGAAGCTCTCCCATGGCAGTCGTTTGGGGCTGATCACCATCCCCTGAGGGCAATTTGTCGATTTTTTTAGGTCCTCCGCACTTTTTGCCTGAACGCTTTCTATGGGGGGGGGGATTCTGACAAAAAACATCACTTCTGACTATTCTCTTTTCTCGAATTTCAGAATATGTAGAAAGGTGGGTTATGCCAGGAATATGACCTTATACGCACCGTACTTCACAGTAAAGACCGAAATATCGACGAACGGACCCCTGAATCGTGTTTCGCTTCTCAAAAACTACCAGACACAAGTTTTGGCCAAGTCCGAGTATAAACTTAAGAACACCCTAAAAATTGCCTAAAGGCAGTGTTCACGGGAAAAAAAACGTATTCTGGTTTCAGATGTTTTTTTAGCAGATAAATCCACTAAGTAGGCGTTAATAGGGGAAAGTCTAAAATATCGGAGGCAAACTTTGTAAAGAAATCTCTGAAGTATTAAGTACGCTTTTTGGAGTGTTTCGGGAGGCTGCAAACAAAGCGCTAAACCTGGGGCCGAATGGATCAAGGGCTTCAAAACTCTTGGGTAGAAGACTTTATTTTTTGTACCGAGAACTCTTACAAAAATAAAGTGGATCATTGCACATGCTGGCATATAAAAAGCTTTCGCGATAAGATATATTCCAAAATTTGGTGCCTGTTCCTCTTGTTCAACGAAAGCAGAATATTTGTCATATGACGTGGGTGGGGTGAGCCAATGGCTTGGCTAGTCCGCGAGTTTTTCACACACTTCCTGGCCGTTTTTTTTTTCGTACTTGCATTCTTAATCTTTTCAAAGAAACTCAGAGCTTACGTTTTGCAGAAAAGGAGAGTCCCTTTTATCATGAACACTGCCTTTAACTTTCCGCGGAACCGTGAAAACTCGTTCGAATTCGTTCAGGTGACTGTCCCGCAGCTTATAAAGGAGAATTCGACGTTTCTCCGGGAAATACTTCCAAAAACTTGTATTGCGTTCTAAATTGCCACTTAGCCCAGGTATCCGTTCCTTGTAATACTGGACGTTTTTTTCCACTTTGTGGACATCTTTGTATCCGGATTTCAAACAAAGCATATAGGATTGATACCATCAATCGAGTGGGTAAGAAGTGGGACAATATGAGAAGTTGAAATGTGCTGCTGTGTGTTCCTTAGTTAAATCACCTTTTTCAGTATTGTGCTTTAACAGTTCTTTATTTTGTTCGACTTTTATTTTGATTTCTTCGTCTATTTTAAATCGCCTCCGAATGTTTACTGTTCATAATTCACTTATTTGATTTCTTAATACTTTTTTGAATCGGGATCCTGCTTGATTTTTTTTACTTCGCATTTTTTTATTCATTCAAAGCGGTTTTTCAGACAATTTTTTATAATATTTTTGTCAACTCCGAGCCAGCTTCAAATGCTGCTATACTTCCTGAGATCGTAGAAAATGCTAGTGCGGTCTGTCCAAAACCAAGAAGAAAGTGTGTGAAGAGAGGCTCGAGAAAACATGCCGACTCCAATGCAATTTTTTATTGAAAACAATGAACTGTATAAAATCTCTGCAAAAACCAGGGCTGAGCCGGGGATCGATCCCGGGACCTCTCGCACCCTAAGCGAGAATCATACCACTAGACCACTCAGCCACGCCCACTTTCTTGGAACAAGTTTTGGCACTGTCGGCAGTGGATCTCATCGGAGGCAGTGTCCTTTACACCAAGGACTCTCTCGCACTTTCTCAATTAGGATTCACTGCCGACGATGTCAAAACGTGTTCCGTAGAAATGAACGTGGCTGAGTGGTCTAGTGGTATGATTCTCGCTTAGGGTGCGAGAGGTCCCGGGATCGATCCCCGGCTCAGCCCTGACTTTTGCAGAGATAATGGAAGAAAAGGGATAACACAACTGTGATTACATAACGTCGGCATGGATCGTGAAGAGACTTCGCGTTCCTTGTTGGAGGTTGGCGCCAACTCGGTGCCATATGCTATAGCACCTCGAATGGGGAACGCAAAGTCTCTTCAGTATTCATGCCGATGTTACACTGCGTATAATAATTATACGATGACATAGTCTTCACGTTCGACTCTCTATGAACCTCGGCATCAGAATATTGGTGAATAGTTTGACTGTAGCAGGCACGAGGTGGTATGGTTTTATTGTAGACTAACGTTTCGGCGGTTTCGCCCTCTTCGGAGTCTGAAAAAGGTCGAATCTATGTGTAAAATTACTCGGCCAAACGTAGTTTTTTACCCTACAGAAATTCAAGACAAAATTTTCCAAACAAATGGCTGGGATGCTTGAAGCTGAGTGACATACCTTTTCAAAGTCCGTGGAACATCAGGTATTCGGTTGATAGACGACGGGGTACCGAGATATCAGAAGGCAGTACCCCAAATCAGAAGGCTAATCTGATGTAGGGCTGTAGTTCCCGCGTTATATTTATACCTTCGTCCTTCCGGTTGATCTTAGGATCCCTCGCATTGATCCAGAATGCCTCAAGCGCTTTTCGCGCGCTTGTTTTGGCCTCCCGCGCTACTATCTCCACTCTCACCTCAAAATCTTCCCCGTCATGGCAATTAATTTAGTGGCAACCCAGCGCGGTACTAATTCGCGCCTTATCCTTCCCATCCAAGTGCTCTTTGATACGCACATGCAGAGGGCGGGCTGTTTCACCGATATATTCCTGGCCACAGCTCTGACATGTGATCTGATAAATAACCCCAGAAGCAATACAGTCACCACTTCTGCCCGATGGGCAAATGACGCACTGTGGCGTGACACATGCGCGATCATATTGACGATTCCGCACTAATTGCCGTTTTAAATTATTCGGCGGGATGGCCACAAGAGATACAGTATTTTCCAATCCCGCTCCTCGAAGGCATTTTCTGACAGCGCGGCTCACATCGTCGGATATGAATGGCATTATGAAAGGAACTTTGTCGCCTTGTGGTATATTATGACTTCGCTGACATTCGTAGGCGTTCCGCGACCTGCGCGCGTGTGGTCCATAGCCATTAAGAGTAGCTATTTGACAAGCTAGGCTTTTTGACGCTTCACGCTCTTCCTCTCCAGAACACACATTTACAGCGGTGCGAAACATGTTTCTGACAACCGCAAGTTTTGTCTGAGTGGGATGCGCGGACCGCCAGTGAACCAGAATATTCTTGTTCGAAGGTTTGCGGTACCATTTGTAATTTTCCTGCCTTCCGCTAGTTGAACCTGAACATTCAGAAAGGGCAACCAGCTTTCCGACAGTTTTTCGGTAAGTTTTATGAGGGACTGACTGTTCATGAGAGTGAAACATATGTCCATCTCTTTCTGCGTAGAGCAAATTCTGAGACAGTCGTCTATGTAGCGCCTGTAAAACAAGGGTGAAAATTCGAGCACAGGGGCTTCGATTATGGACATGAAGGCGTTGGCAAGCGTTGGTGCCAGCCTCTGCCCCATCGCCAGCCCCCTCAGCTGAGCAAAGTATTTACCTGCCCATTTGAAAAGATTACAACCGAGGCACTCCCTGACAAGAACCATTAGGCTGCGTACCGAGAAACCGTGCATATTTATGTTGCTTTGATGTTCATTTAGAAGCTCTAAAACTGCTTCCATAGCCGCGTCGTTACTTACGTTGGGGTAAAGCGCTGAAACAACAAAGCGATTCGATAACACAGTTGCTGGTGAGTTGCGCATGCCGGAAATGTTCTAGAAGGCTTGCGTGTTGGGTAAGTGCGCCGGAATGAATGGTGCACTTACCCGGCTTGCGTGTTGGGCAAGTGCACCATTCATTCCGGCGCACTTACCCAACACGCAAGCCTTCCTAGAACATTTCCGGCATGCGCAACTCACCAGCAACTGTGTTATCGAATCCTTTGATGTTTCAGCGCTTTACACCAACGTAAGTAACGACGCGGCTATGGAAGCAGTTTTAGAGCTTCTAAATGAACATCAAAGCAACATAAATATGCACGGTTTCTCGGTACGCAGCCTAATGGTTCTTGTCAGGGAGTGCCTCGGTTGTAATCTTTTCAAATGGGCAGGTAAATACTTTGCTCAGCTGAGGGGGCTGGCGATGGGGCAGAGGCTGGCACCAACGCTTGCCAACGCCTTCATGTCCATAATCGAAGCACCTGTGCTCGAATTTTCACCCTTGTTTTACAGGCGCTACATAGACGACTGTCTCAGAATTTGCTCTACGCAAGAAGAGATGGACATATGTTTCACTCTCATGAACAGTCAGTCCCCTCACATAAAACTTACCCGGGAAAAACCGTCGGAAAGCTGGTTGCCCTTTCTGAATGTTCAGGTTCAACTAGCGGAAGGCAGGAAAATTACAAAATGGTACCGCAAACCTTCGAACAAGAATATTCTGGTTCACTGGCGGTCCGCGCATCCCACTCAGACAAAACTTGCGGTTGTCAGAAACATGTTTCGCACCGCTGTAAATGTGTGTTCTGGAGAGGAAGAGCGTGAAGCGTCAAAAAGCCTAGCTTGTCAAATAGCTACTCTTAATGGCTATTAGAGTGTTGGAACGAATAATTTTTTTTTGAATATTCGAATAAACGAATAATTCGAATATTTCACTTCTTCGAATATTCGATTATTCGAATAAACGAATATTTCACTTCTTTGAATATTCGATTATTCGAATAACCCGAATAATCCACTTCTTCGAATATTCGAATATTCGAATTATTCGAATATTCGAATATTATTCGAATAAACGAATATTTGGGGAACACTATTGCGTACTATCCCATCCAATCCACTCGGGCAAACTGATGCATCGACAACAGGTTGAGAAGTTGTCATCTCATAAACTGCACCCTCTTGACAAGTCAAATCGCTAGCATTGTAAGCCTGACAACTGCCCGTTGCCCAGCGACGTCCGCCTGTTGTCGGTCTGTTGACATTTTGACCTGTCACGTTTAGCGGCCTATTTAGCAGCGGTTCACATCCAGCAAGACTTTTATGTGGGGAACTGTTAGGAACTACTTTGCACCGACACGCGTCGCGGTCGACACACCGACACGCAGCGTAGTCGGTAGACCCACGCGTCGCGGCTGGGTCGCCCGACCTCCACTGAGGCCGCCACCGGATGGGCAGGGCTTCCAGATGCTGGGCGGGGCCAATGTACTGCATACTTGGGTAATTGAACCGGCTGCACTCTTATCACCTAAAGGCAGTGTTCACGATAAAAAATGTGTTTCAGTTTCCACTAGGAATGGGTAGTGGAGGGACACACGGTAACGTTTACGTCGGAAAAACGTATGAAAACGAGCCAGGAAAAGCTCCACAAGAGCCCGAAGTTGCCACTTCGAGCGCATTGCAAACCTCAAAAGCGCAACGCACGCCCTGCGACGTGAACAAATGAATGCTCGACATCGAGAGATGAGCGATGGTTTCCGATCAAAAGCCCCGTTTTTCCCTTCATTCTCAACTTCTCTCTTTATTCAGGTTAGCTCGCATACATCGGCTGCAAAAGACGGAAGTTACAAGCCTCGGACAACTCGTCCACCATGTTTCCTTAGCTCAATCTTTGAGGGACCATAACTCCGTTCCCAGAAGGTCTTGTACGATTTCAGATTTATCATTGGAATCGGCATGGAGCCGTTTTCAAGATAGGCGGGAAAACAGAAAAACGAATTTTATCGTGAACACTGCCTTCAAGTTCAGCATACACGCTCGTAAACGTGGTTGAGATACTAACTACGGAAGTTGAATGGCATGGCTCAGAATACAACGCCTACGCATTCTGAAGCGTCGAAAACGACCACAAGTGACGCTACGCGACTGAGGAGTCGGCCCCGCACCTGTATTTGCGTCCTTCCCCAAACAGGAGTGCTGGGCCATTCCCACCATTGTCGATGTGTATGGCTCACTTATTGTACTCATTGTACCACCCACAAGCGTCGCCGATGGTGGAAATGGCCCAGAACCCCTTTTTTGGAGGACGCAAATGCAAGGGCGGGCAGATACGGTGAGGGGCCAACTTCTCACACGTGTAGCGTCATTGTGGGTCGTTTTTGACGCTTCAAAATGCGTAGGCGTTGTGTTCTGAGCCATACCATTATATTTCCGTGGTTATCTCAACCACGTTTACCAGCGCGTGCTCTGAGTTTTGGCCGAGAAATAGCCGCGAAACAGACGCAAAATGCCTTTTTCCCGAGTAATAGTCGCGAAATAGCCGCCAAATAATGCTGGCTGCGAAATAGTCGCCAAATAATGCTCGCCGTGAAATAGCCGCAAAATACCCGCTAAATTGCTGCCAAATTTGTGGTCTGCTTCGGTCTAGTTTGGTTTAGCTTAGTTGGGTTCAGTTGAGTTATGCGCTGTTCATGCAATGGCGAACTTCCTAGTGCTGCTTAGCCGTGCCCTACTCCGGAATCTCAGCGATAATAAGAAAAAACTCAGCGACATTTCGTAGTTAGTCGTTGAGATCGACACCATGTCACTGGGAACTCGCCGCGTAATATCTCGCATCCCAGTTCCATCAGACGTCTGGGCGACAACAAACGGATCCGGCACGAACTTGAGACTACATCCAGCTGGTCGTCCTAGGTGGCTGGAAACCATCGATTTTTACGTCCAGCATTATGGAAGGAGAGAACTTGGGCTTTTGCGTCAGAATTCAGGTGAATTTCACCGGGAAAGTAGACAAATAGCATCACTTCGAACCAGTTTCATGAAAATACACATGAAAATGGCTCATTCTGGCCATCATCGTAAGAAATTTCCATGTTGCTCAAGTGTTGCTATACTTATGAGCCGCTCGAGATTCAAACTTTTCTCTATAACTAAAGGTGAAATGGGCATTTCTAGCGTTTTGACAAAATCCTACGAGCGATTTAATATATTGGAAATACCTGCTATACTGTGCTTATCTAGGTCAAACTCCGGTCCGCAATTGCGTCTCGACACGCTTTGCGGCCGCGCGCTTTCGAGTCGGAAGAGTTTCCAGCGCCGCAGCTGCGGATCTGTTGACTCTAGGTGGGTTTTAGAAACTGGAAACTAAACAAAATTGAAGAAAACTGCATAAAAAGCCATATCGTGTCGGCTTTGGAGCTGGAAACTCGATTGACTCGAGCGCGTGCGGCCGCAAAGCGTGTCGAGACGCAATTTCGGAATGGAATTTAACCCAGATAAGCACAGTAACTTTATATTTATGAGGTACCGAAGAATTGTGAGAAATTAGTAGTCACTACGCTAAGATGTTTGAAATGTAAAATCAGGGCAAAATGAAGTGCGATCTTGTCGAATGTTCAAATTATACGTGCTGAATATTCGAATAAACCGAATATTTCACTTCTTTGAATATTCGAATATTCGAATAAACGAATATTCCACTTCTTTGAATATTCGATTATTCGAATAACCCGAATAATCCACTTCTTTGAATATTCGAATATTCGAATTATTCGAATATTCGAATATTCGAACATTATTCGAATAAACGAATATTCGGGCAACACTCTAATGGCTATGGACCACACGCGCGCAGGTCGCGGAACGCCTACGAATGTCAGCGAAGTCATAATATACCACAAGGCGACAAAGTTCCTTTCATAATGCCATTCATATCCGACGATGTGAGCCGCGCTGTCAGAAAATGCCTTCGAGGAGCGGGATTGGAAAATACTGTATCTCTTGTGGCCATCCCGCCGAATAATTTAAAACGGCAATTAGTGCGGAATCGTCAATATGATCGCGCATGTGTCACGCCACAGTGCGTCATTTGCCCATCGGGCAGAAGTGGTGACTGTATTGCTTCTGGGGTTATTTATCAGATCACATGTCAGAGCTGTGGCCAGGAATATATCGGTGAAACAGCCCGCCCTCTGCATGTGCGTATCAAAGAGCACTTGGATGGGAAGGATAAGGCGCGAATTAGTACCGCGCTGGGTTGCCACTAAATTAATTGCCATGACGGGGAAGATTTTGAGGTGAGAGTGGAGATAGTAGCGCGGGAGGCCAAAACAAAAGCGCGAAAAGCGCTTGAGGCATTCTGGATCAATGCGAGGGATCCTAAGATCAACCGGAAGGACGAAGGTATAAATATAACGCGGGAACTACAGCCCTACATCAGATTAGCCTTCTGATTTGGGGTACTGCCTTCTGATATCTCGGTACCCCGTCGTCTATCAACCGAATACCTGATGTTCCACGGACTTTGAAAAGGTATGTCACTCAGCTTCAAGCATCCCAGCCATTTGTTTGGAAAATTTTGTCTTGAATTTCTGTAGGGTAAAAAACTACGTTTGGCCGAGTAATTTTACACATAGATTCGACCTTTTTCAGACTCCGAAGAGGGCGAAACCGCCGAAACGTTAGTCTACAATAAAACCATACCACCTCGTGCCTGCTACAGTCAAACTATTCACCGATGACATAGTATTTCATGAAACTAAGTCTTGCGTATGATAGATAGATAGATTTCGTATGATTCTGTATGATAGACTAGATAGATAAAAACTCATGTTGTGTCTCTCTATGCGCCCATGGAGCCAAGTTCTGACGTCGACAAAGATGCATTCTACACACATACTCCAAGACGTTCTGAGTACGATCCCGGAAACCGATGTTACTATTGTAGCGGTCTATTTCAACGCAAGAGTCGGGAGTGTTAAAACAGGATGGGAAGCTGTGCTGGGAAGGTTCAGCGTCGGTGAAATGAACGATAACGGTTTACCACTGCTTTGGTTTGCGGCTTTTAACGGGCTTACGATTGGAAACACTCTATTTCAACATCCCCGGAAACATCAGTTAACATGGAGGAGTTCGACCGGACATGATATAGCCACTTTGGATTACATGCTGGTAAACTCTCGTTTCAGGTCTTCGCTCAAAAATGTGTGAGCCATGAGAGGACCTGACTGTGGAGCGGACCATTATCTTTTGCGCGCTGGAAAGAAGCTTCGTTTACGGCAACCTAGGCGTGTGGCGCCTCCTAAAAAGAAATTGGACTGGTCCCAATTGCTGATACCTGGAACAAGACAAATGCTTCAAATCGCGCTGTCAGATCGCTTCGCAGTGCTGGAAGATGCATTGTTCGTAAACGAGCATAAGGAACAAACAGTTTATGTCGTTCTGTAATGTGTAAAGCCTCTCTGCCTCGTTACTCGCCGGCGAACACAGCCATGGATATTGGACAAGTCTCTCCGTCTCGTGGATGAGCGGAAGCGAGTGAAGCTAACCGATTCCGGACGTTAACGCACCTTTGTCAAGAGCTTTGTCAAAATTTGAAAGAGGAGTGAGAGTCGTACTGGAATAAGACAGCCGAAGAACTAATGGAGACGGCTGGAAGAAAAAACTATCGCACATTGTAGGGTACACTGAACCGTCTCAAAAAGAAGACCACTCCTGCTAGCGATTGCATCAGGAATACGGACGGGTCCTTTGTGCGTTCTGTGGATGCCTGCTACGATGTAATCAGTTCTTCAGCGAGCTCTACAGTCACGATGCACCACTAGGCCGGCTTGATTCCGGCTTGATGAACCGCTACCAGTTGAAGTGCCACAGGAGGCGATGTTTGACTCTGAACCCACTCTGGAAGAAGTGAGAGCAGCAACTAAGTGTCTCAAACACGGGAAGGCGCCTGACGTAGACAACGTTACTGCTGAAGCGAATAAAGCAGGTGGTGATGTGTAAGAACAATGGTTACATCAGCTGATCACCTTTGTTTGTCAGTCAGAAGACGTCCCATCTACCTGGAAGGAGGCTATCGTTGTGTCCACTCACAAAAAAAGGTGATGCCAGGGATTGTAAAAACTATCGCGGAATCAGTCTGTTATCAATCGTTGTAAAAATCACCACGAGGATAATCCAGTCCAGACTTCAACGCCATGGGGAGCATACCAGTCGCGAGGAGCAGGTGGAATTTTGTCCAGGTCGAGGCTGCAGCGATAAAATTTTCTCACTTTGTCAACTCATGAAAGAAAGAATTCGCTGTGGAAAACGGATTGTTATCATCTTCATCGATTTCAAGTCGACCTTTGATTGCGTACACTGGTCTGCCTTATGGATAACATTGGAATGCGAAGACGTACAGGAAAATTGTAAGCTTCTGCAGGGGACACACAGCAGTTCAACTAGCCGCGTCCGCGTCTGGGTGAGGCTGTTTAAAGAATTTGCGGTCAATGCAGGAGTCCAGCAAGGAGATATGATTTCGCCACTGCTCTTCAACACTGCGGTCAACGCCATTATGAGAAAAGCTTCAAAAGATAGAAGAGGGGTCCAATATGGCGACAACGAGTTCCTCACAGACTTGAAGTTTGCGGACGACAGCGCCGTATTCACCGATACTGGTATGGAAGCTACGAATTTGATGAAGGATATAGCAGAAATCGCGGATCCGTACGGTCTACGGATAAACAATGACAAGACTGAAGTCATCACGTCAGACGGTTCACGTGCTTCTGTGTTTTTCGAAGGAGCCGAACTCCAACAAATCGAAGTGTTCGAGTATCAATGCTCGGTGGTGCGACAGCGCAAGGTAGTGGTCAAACCAGAGATACAGTGCAGGATCGGGCAGGCGTGTGCCGCTTTTGTTCACTAGGTTGGTGTCTGTGGAAAAAGGGCAATGTTTCAATCAAGGCCAAGATGTGGATCTTCCGATCGCTTATAATGCCGATTCTGTTGTACGGCTCGGAGTCGTGGACTTTGCTTAATTCGGGTGTCAGCAAGCTAGAGGTCTTCCAAATGTGGTGTTTGCGGCAAATTCTTGGAACAACGTTAGAGATCACATGCGCAACGACGTTATCCAAGACACTTCCGACCGTGGGCCCGCCATTGGAGAATATATTCAAACGAGGAGGTTGCGTAGGTCTAGACATGTATGCAGAATGGAAGCCAACCGACTACCGCACAGTTTAATATGGAGAAAGCGCCCGAGACTGTGGAAGGTCGAGAGAACAGCCCCGATGAAGCTGTCGTTGAAGCATGTCAAAGCCGAATGGAAATCTAAATGGTGCAGTGTCGCTAATGCTAAAATTATTGCGTCTAATCGTTCTGAGTGGAAGCGTATCGCTGAGGCCACTCGAGCCCTTACAGCAAAGTACTGGTTGAGAGGTCATCCCGCTCTGGCAGCCGCCAGCTAATGAGATGAGTGAGATTTTTGTCGTCCGATACCGAAAATTTCCCCGTTATCCCTCTTCTTGCTGAAGTTTAATATTATCCAATAGGGCATCCGCAGTTTTTGAAAAGTTTCTCGTGTTCTCTGCAATGCATGATGTTTCAGGACTGCGCAGTTTCTAGTCTAGCGATCACTCGCAGTTACCTTTCTTGGTAAATTAACTTTTCCACCAAAAAAAACGACCCCCCACCCGCAATCTTTATGCAGAATGAGAACACACTTCTCAGTCAGCTGTTTTATGACATTGCGGCCGAGAATTTCGATTTTATCTTGTGAAATAATCTTTTTTTACTGCATCCTATACCTGCAAACATTTTCTAACGCTTGTGTTCCAACTGTCAACCCTGCCTTCCTCCCAACGGCGTTGACAAAAAATCGCAGTCACATGTTATGGAATATTCATGTATGATACATCGGCGTTAGATGTGTCAGTTTTGTGGCACCTTTCCAACTGGACAAATCCCCTCATGGGGCGCGAATTTCACCCATAGTGGCCGGCGGTTCCTTTGTGCACTGCAAGAGCAAATAATGAAACGTTCGGCCATTGCTCGTTGCTCGTCTGATACGCCGCTAAAAAAGCCCTGTCAACCAGATACATATTTACGATGCGGAAAAAGGACTGGTCCACAAAAAGCACCACAACAATCTGAGCATTGATCAGCCGCTGGCAAATGCGCCCAGCTGACGCTTCGAAATTTGAGATCAACGTGAGCGCAGGAAAAGGTTTACGCCGGAGTGGCGAGAGGATCACTCAAAATGTTGATGTCTGAGGAGAACATTGAACTAAAAAAAGAGAACATTGGAGTACAAGCTGAACAGTTCTTGTAATAAGTCATGCGATATTGTGTTATGTGCATATGCGTGGTGTTGTTATGTGTTTTTATGCTGTTATGTTATGTTATGTTATGTTATGTTATGTTATGTTATGTTATGTTATGTTATGTTATGTTATGTTATGTTATGTTATATTATGTTATGTTATGTTATGTTATGTTATGTTATGTTATGTTATGTTATGTTATGTTATGTTATGTTATGTTATGTTATGTTATGTTATGTTATGTCTCAGACATAGGAGTGGACTTATCGCGACGCACAATAGGGACAATCGCGTGATCAACGGCGATCAAACCGGTATTTGAGGGCGATCAAACCGGCGATTGGAGCGATCAACCCGTCTTTAGAGCGCGGTCAACACTAAAAGAGCAGGCGATCAGTACACTCTTATCATAATAGGACATACCGCGAACAAACCTTCAGGACCGTAGCCGTAGACCTGCGTGCTGTCAACCCTACAGGGCCGAGCAGATTTTTTCCACGGGTGGCCCTCGAAAGTAAACAGTATGGGGTTCTCTGAAGCGCCCATAGCGACCAACACAAAAGATCACCGTCGCTAGGGGAGGTGCGGCTAAAAATGAAATATTGATTGTATCTTGACCAACCGCGGCTACTCAGGCAAACTGTGGCGTCGACAACAGGTTGATAAGTTGTCATCTCATTAACCGCTCCCTGGTGACACATCAAATTGCGCGTATTGTCAGCCTGAGACCTGCCCGTTGCCCAGTGACGTCCGCCTGTTGTCGGGCTGTTGACAACTCAATGTGTCGCGTTTAGCGGCCTATTTAGCACCAGTTCACATCCTGCAGAATTGTTTCATGCAGCTCAAGAACTACATTACACCGGCATGCGTAGCGGTCGGCACACCGGCACGCGTCGCGGTCGGAACACCGGCACGCGTTGCGGTCGGCACAGCGACACGCGTCGCGGTCAGCACAACAGCACGCGTCGCGACTGGGTCGCCCAGCCTCCTAGGGGGTCACCACCGGACGGGCAGGACCTCCAGGTGCTGGGCGGGGCCAATGTACCCCAAACTCGGGTAATTGAACCGGATGCACTCTTATCATTCGAAGCATGCCCAAAAAGTGCGTCGTATACTCCCCTTTCATCTAAAGCGCTAGCGACATCGACCAGATCATGACTCGCGGCCACGGCCACGCCGAATATCGGCGCGTTGGTCAGCGGTGAATCATGGTGGGAGGATCAACCTGTTGTCGACGCCCCAGTTTGGCTTAGTATCTACAGCTCAATAGAGCGAGGCATGTATAGATTACCGCAATCGTTCAGGATACAATCAAAATATCATTTTCAAAGGGTACCTCCCGTAAGGCCTCTTTCAGAGTTCGATCGCCGTGCGACGCGATGGGATGATAACCATGAGCATCGATCGAGATCACGTCGCACGTCGATCCGTATTCAAAACATGCCATCGCGTCGTGCTGCGATCGAACTCTGAAAGCGGCCTAACGCCAGCGATCGCTTGTGTTTCTTAACTATGAGTGCACACTTAGAGGTCACCCAAGAATTAATTGGATGGCCTACAATGTCAGAAATCGGTCTACAAATCAAAACAAGACTTCACTGGTTATGGGCCGGATTCATACTTACCGCGACGGATGATGAGAAGCTGCGCTTACAATCCTTATCGATCAAAAATCTATATGCATCCATGGACGATTGAAATAAACCCTGCATCGCGTCGGCGGTGAATATGGTTCCAGGCCATTTTCCCTGATTCTCAGTCTTTACATCAGAAAAGATATAATTTTATTTTTGTTCGCATTTTGAACAAATCGGAAACGCATTCACTAGACACATAAATGTAAATGTTATGGTGTTCCCACCACGATTCGTGACGGAGAAGCTTGAAAGGGCTTAATACGCAACAAATGAGGTGGTCCCACCACGATCCGAAAATAAGAAAGCTTAAAGGCAGTGTTCACGATGAAAAAAGTTTTTGAAATTCCACTAGGATTGGGTAGTGGAGGGACACTCTGTAACGTTATCGTCGAAAGAACTCATGAAAACGAGCCAGGAAGAGCCCCAAAAGAGCCCGAAGTTGCAACTTCGAGCGCATTGAAAACCCCAAAAGCGCATCACACGCCCACCGACGTGAACAAATGAATGCTCGAGATCGTGAGATGAGCGATGATTTCCAATCATTAGTCCCGTTCTTCCCTTCATTCTCATCTTCTCTCTTTACTCAGATCAGCTCGCATAGATCGGCTGCAAAAGACGGAAGTTACAAGCCTCGGACAACTCGTCCACCATGTTTCCTTAGCTCAATATTTGAGGGACCATAACTCCGTTCCCAGAAGGTCTTGTACAATTCCAAAAACATCATTGGAATCAGCATGGGACCGTCTTCAAGATAGGCGGAAAAACAGAAAAACGATTTTCATCGTGAACACTGCCTTTAAAGGCAGCATACACGCTCGCAAGCATAGTCGAGATAACAGCATAGATAGGTCCGCACGGCCCGTACTATGTCGTCAACGACGTTTGAAGCGCTGAAAACTGTCCAGGGGTGGTATTCGCCAACAACCCGCCGAGGGTAGTCGAAGGGAAGCGGAAGGGATGATACCGCGCGCGGCAGAGGAACAGATCGACCCATCTTACACGCTATAAGATGGAAATGAACGTATTGATCGATTACCCTTCGAATTCCCGTGGACTTCCTTTCGAGAATATTGTGTAATTCTCTATTTTTCGCTCGATTCTTTTGCATTTTTAGACTTGTTTCTAGCATAAGAACATTGAAAACTAATTTCCTTTGTTGCAGTACAATAGTATAACATGTTTTACTGGGTTTTATTCGTAGTTCTAGCAAATCGGCGCATTTAAAGCTCGTGTTCTGATTTTAAAACTCTATAATTCAAGTATTATGGACAGTGGCTCATCAAATGAGACTTATTTTACCACAAATGGATCGGTCTTTCAAATTCAATATTCACATTTAAAAAAATAATACCTGGCAGAATAAAGATCGTTATTTCGCACACTGTCTATAATACTTGGACATAAAGATGAGAGCCCGCAGCTCTCTGGATGATTAAGATGTGGCATAAATCGCTTTTCAATTTTTTTTCGGTAAAAATTCAATGAAACGTGCGAAAAAATAGCAAAAAATGAATAGTCACGGTCAAAAATGTATAATTGTAACAAAAAAAAAGGATCTGAGTCACCAATGAAAAGGAAACAAAAGACAGAAACACACGGAAATTGAGAAAATGAGGGTTTAAGAAATCAAAATGAATGAATCTAACGAATGTAGGTATGGAGCTTCGGGAAGGATGGATCATCTTCGTCGGTCGCGCGCGGCCGCAACGCGGCGTTAGCATCGTAGCGCGCCTGCTAGCCCTCTCGAACTCCACCGTTCTTCATTTCACATATTTCTCACCAAATACTTGGCTTACACGCCTTCACCTTCAGCTATACAATGCACAGGAGCATACTAAGATTATTTAGTGTCAATAGAATAAGAATAAACTTGACAACTCGTAGGATAAACGGAAACAGAGAGAAAAGTACGATATACGCAGGACACGAGCACGGAGCAGCACTACGCCACAACAACAATTAATTTACGATTATAAGACGCAGTAAGATCAGGTCTAGAACGGGGCTGTTGAGGCCCCTGATAACTACTGTTCGTGCAGATGGCTTTTTCAAGTCGCTCTCAATACACAAATAACCGTTGTGAAATGGCGCCTTCTAACAAGACTAGGAATTTTGGCCTTCTTCACCTCCTTGGAGATTGAAAACATCTTAAAAGGCACAGTCCAAGCTCAGAATAGATTTTTCGTTCTTCTGTATATCATGGAGAAAATTTCACGCTGATCACAATGGTGTCTGCAGAATCGCTCAGAACTCACTGCGAACTGAGTTACGGTTCCTCAAAATTTTTAAATTCAAACTGGTAGAAGTTCGCGGACGAGTTGTCTCGAGCCTGTATTTTCTCGATATTTGCAGCCATCTTTATGAAGCAGGCCACAATATCAAGCCATGCTGAAAACAAATCGAAGAACATAGGTTTTGAATAAAATCGTTCGCGCGTTTCTTGCCTATTGCGTTCGGAAACCTGGCAGTGGGCGTTACCCATTTTTTCTTTCAAGGGGCGTGGACGACTTTTTCTTAGCTTTTTCTCGCTTATTTGAGCGAATCGAGATTTCGCGCTTGGCAGGGTTTCTATAGGTGGCGACCGGACCATAATATCAAAAATTACTTCTGAGGTTGGACTGTGCCTTTAAGGGGGTAAATAAAGCCAAAATGCCGGAGGAAGACTTGATCCAGTGCGAATCTGCGACCACTTCTGTTTCTCGAAGCGAAGGATGACAAACGCCCTTATATGTAGGGCATGGGCACATATGACATGTTGCGCTAAAGTTGGCATTAATTGTACTACATGTAAGGAAGGACTTTGGAAACCTATAGAGATCGATAGCGATTGAGCCAGCAGTAAAATATGGCATTTCCTTCGTTGATCTCCTCATTTCCCAAATTGTTACCCTAATACTGAATTTCTGTGAGCTTAGATTCCTAGAACAGATGACTCCTTACATGCAATTTCAATTACCCTTATATTTCGTTCCATACTTCGTTGTATTAGTCAGCAGCTTTCCATCACATATATTCTTCTTTCCAATTAACATAGTTCTACATCTATCGGTAAAAGAAGCACGTCTTCGAGAAGTCACTCGGCATGTGCAAGTATAACGGTGGGACGTTTCTAATCATATTAGTTGATGAAGACACTAGCATCACTCCATACAACTAGATTTAATAAAAATTATGTTGGCACTTGTTTTTTGTTTCATTTATTTCTGGTCGAAAGTGTAAATTGTCAGGTAACCTATTATCACTGCATTCTTTAACATTCAAGACCTATGATAAATGACAAGAAAAAGCTCGAATGTTGAGCGAAAAGTACAGTCGCCTACTCGGTTTAGCCCCAGAGAAAGATCTATATTTGAAGAAGTAGCAATATCGAAACTGCAGTGCCAAGCTTACGACGAATCCGCATAATGGGGCTGCCAAACTTTTATTGAGGGAAAAATAGGCGAAAATACGTTTTCAGAGAATAATTACGTTTGTCGGGGGTCTCAACAACCCCGATGAAGAGTGCGAGGGGGGACAGCAGGCGCGCTACGATGCTAACGCCGCGTCGCAGCCGCGCGCGACCAGCGAAGATGAGCCATCCTTCTCGAAGCTCCATACCTACATTCGAATCTAACGTCTCTTCCGTGCAATTTGCAATAAATTTCGCCGCGGCGAGAGGTGGCCGTGGAGCGCGCGTTTTGTACTGAAATTTCACCTCATTTACCCTTCGACTACCCGGCGGTTACCCGGCGGGTTATTGGCGAATACGACCCCAGGATGACAATATTTGACAATGTTTGAGCAATAAAAAGGGAGTGCAGTAGAGAAAAAACTCGATTTACCTCAATATAACATGTTTGTGCACTGATAAAACCCTCCATTTCAAGAGGTCAGTCAAAGAAGAGCGGCATTCTCGAAAGTGGATGAGAGTCAATAGGTATGCAGACATGTTATACTCAAGTAAACCAAGCTATTTCTCTCGTGCACTCCCATTTGATAGTGCTATCACTCTCAATTATCACACGTTTTCACAAGTATCGAATCTCATTCTGTTACTCGAAGGGGTGTGAAAATACGGGCGTGGAAGGCAAGATTGCCCAAACATTGTCAAATATTGTCATCCTGGACAGTTTTCAGCGCTTCAAACGTCGTTGACGACATAGTACGGGCCGTGCGGACCTATCTATGCTGTTATCTCGACTATGCTTGCGAGCGTGTATGCTGCCTTTAAAGGATTCAATAAGCAACACCCAGGTGATCTCACCACGATTTGTCACTGAGAAAGTTCAAAGGACAGAATATGCAATGGCTATGGTGGTCCCACCACGACTCGTAACGGGAACACTTCGAAGGAAGCAATATAAAACAGCTCTGATGGTCCCACGATTCGTCAGCGAGAAACTTATGGAAAATCAGAAAGAACAATAATGGTGTTGTTGTTCATTCCCAGAACAAACAACAAAAACAACTTCCATGAATGAATACGAGATGAACATGAACCAAGGAAGAACCGTGATGAAATACAGACAGATACGAAACTATGAACCCCACCATGAAGACGTGCGCATTTTTTTATTTAAGTTTTGCGCGTGATTTGAGACGCAAGTCAGTCTAGAACACACCACACACACCATCTCACGGTTGAACGCGATCAGTCCGATTTCTGTGCGACATCAGTCCTATTACTGAGTTTGCGCACGATCCGACAGGATGGCGAAGCGGTTGTATCGCGAGCACCAGAGTGCAATCGCTCTGACCGCGTCCTACGCGCGAGTTTCTTCGCGGTAAGTCCTAATTGGCCTTTCAATCGCGGTCCAAACGGTTCCTGAGCGCGGTAAGTACTATTCAGCATTTTCTGTGCGCGATAAGTCCGCCCTTATGTCTGAGGTTATGTTATGTTATATTATATTATGTTATGTTATATTATGTTATGTTATGTTATGTTATGTTATGTTATGTTATGTTATGTTATGTTATGTTATGTTATGTTATGTTATGTTATGTTATGTTATGTTATGTTTATGTTATGTTATATTATGTTATGTTATGTTATGTTATGTTATGTTATGTTATATTATGTTTTGTTTTGTTTTGTTATGTTATGTTATGCTATGTTATGTTATATTATGTTATGTTATGTTATGTTATATGTTATGTTATGTTATGTTATATTTATGTTATGTTATGTTATGTTATGTTATGTTTATGTTATGTTATATTTATGTTATGTTATGTTATACTATATTATGTTATATTTATGTTTATGCTATATGTTATGTTATATTTATGTTATGTTTTATTTATTTTATATTTATATGTTATATGTTAAGTTATCTTATGATATGCTATGTTATGTTATGCTATGTTACGTTATGTTATGTTTATGTTATGTTTATGTTATGTTATGTTATGTTATATTATATGTTATGTTATGTTATGTTATATTTATGTTATGTTATGTTATATGTTATGTTATATTTATGTTATATTTATATGTTATGTTATGTTATATTTATGTTATGGTATGGTATGATATATTTGATATGTTATGTTGTTATGTTATGTTTTGTTATATATTATGTTATGTTATGTTATATGTTATGTTATGTTATGTTATGTTATGTTATATTATGTTTATGTTATATTATGTTATGTTATGTTATGTTATATTATATTATATTATGTTATGTTATGGTATAGTATGTTTTGATATGTTATGTTATGTTATGTTATGTTATGTTATATTATGTTTTGTTATATTATGTTATGCTATATTATGTTACGTTATATTTATGTTATGTTATATTGTGTTATGTTATATTAGGTTATGTTATAGTTATGTTATGTTATGTTATGTTATGTTATGTTATGTTATGTTATGTTATGTTATATTTATGTTATGTTATGTTATATTATGTTATATTATGTTATGTTATGTTATGTTATATTATGTTATATTATATTATATTTATATTATGTTATATTATATTATATGTTATGTTTATATTATGTTATGTTATAGTATGGTATGTTTTGATATGTTATAAGTTATGTTATGTTATGTTATATTTATGTTATGTTATGTTATGTTATGTTATGTTATGTTATGTTATGTTATGTTATTTATGTTATGTTATGTTATGTTATGATATGTTATGTAATGTTGTGTTATGTAATGTAATGTTATGCTATGTTATGTTATGTTACATTACGTTATGTTATGTTATGTTATGTTATGTTATGTTATGTTATGTTATGTTATGTTATGTTATGTTATGTTATATTATGTCATGTTATGTTATGTTATGTCATGTTATGCTCGTACACACCACGCAAAAGTTCTGGATTTCAGACAGTAATTCTTCTCTAATCATGTTTCGACTTCATTTTTCGATATATAGGGGCACAATTTAAGCCAGTTAAACGATACAGAATGATTTGTTTCACGCTGTCCTGGCCAAATGATCCCCCCTCCTTCGAATTTCCTCGGCGGTTCTTCTCTGATCTCTGACGTCTCTGATTCAGCAACGAGTCCATGGGGGGGGGTTGCACTGACTCACGCCCACGAGATTGCGCAGGCTTGCGTAATTCTAGCAGACTTACGACTGTGTGCCTAGTTCGGTGAAGGGAATGTGGTATTTGAAGCGCATTCCGGCCTTACAATCGTTAATCTGTCGAATTGGCTCAACTCCTCGGTCCATCACTGACGTCATTTTGATTGATCTCACTCCTCTCTGGAGCTAGGAAATTTTCAGAAATGTTTTCGCTCCATTCCATAGTATTGTCTACTGAATATCTCCCCTATTTCGCTGCGAAATTTACTTTCTTCCTTCGCGTGCGGGTTGCGGAGCAAGAGTAAAGAGAGCAACAAAGTGTTGGGAATAAGGAGACGCAGCAGGGGGGCACACGCACCAGATCGGCGTAAAAAAAACTTCATGATAAAATAGAGCATACATATTGTGAAGCCTACGACTCTAGTTTGTTTCCGCGTTTAGTAAGCTCTTATCCGATTTTGCACTGTCCGTAATCGCACAGTCTTCGATCATTAGGCACCTATCGTGGAGATTATTGGGTACTAACAAGGGAACTATTTTTAGTCAGTCTGGAAATTTTGGATGAAATGTACTTTTCTAGAACCATTTTAGACATATAATTCGAGTATGCTTTTAGAAGCTGCTTGCAATTGCTCCGAAAAAGATACAGACGCTTTTCAAAGCTTCGCGCCGAGATAAAGTCTGTCAAAATTTGACTGTCCGCCCACGCAGTCGGCATGTGTGTTCAGCGAAGGCATTTTTCGGACAAACTTTCCCACGGATGCAGACAGATGACTGAGATATCATTCAATATTCATCCCATATTCCTTCTTATCGAATCACAGGTCCAATATGCGTTTGCGATATGCGCTTGACGCGCCCGTCGACCGCGTGGGCAGCCGGCCTCATTCGGACAGACTTCACCCATCGGGGCACTTTGAGGTGTTTTGATTTTTTTGAGGGGTTTCCGCTCCAAACTCGTATGTAGGGGTAATTTAGGGTGCTAAACATGAACATGGGGAGTTTGTCAAAATCTGAGGTTCACTATAGGTTACAGTAGGTGGTATGCCATTTATCGGGCAAAACCTACCTTAGTAATTCAGAAACCAACAAATCAACATCAAGTTCGTTTTGAGCACCTCGGATAACCTCCGCATAGGAATTCTGAGTCAAATCTGAAACTTTGACCAAACTACCGTATACCCACCGTAACTTACCGCAATCTATCGAAAATCGATAAATGGACCCCAGCTTGGTGTTGAGCATTCCTACTGACCTCTGGACAGAGATTTTGAGCCACATCTACCGTAGCATTCCGGAAATTGTCGGAAGTCGCGTTTTTTCCCCAAAGATTTCCCCCGATCTGAAGCTTTGAATGAAATGAGTCTAAAACTTTGAGAAACCGTTAAATAAACCTCAAATGCGTGATTAGCAACCCAAAGAACTTCCATGGGGAAGTAATGAGCCAGAACTGGAACATTTTTCCTGAACGCCTTCAGAACCCCCCCCCCCTAATTGGTATAAGTAAGCGCTCTACCAACAATCAGTACAAGTCCAAGAAGCTATTACTCTATTCTAGGTTCGAAAAAAGACCGTTCACCTAAACTTCATCCACAGGGGTTATTCTGCGACCTGAATACGATTATGAGGTTAGTTCCCAGATTTTCGAGACGTTACTGCGCGTTTTGAAAGGTGCATTGGATACGAAAATCAGGTGGAAAACTTCTTCAACTTTTTGTGGTTTTAGACGGCGTAGAAGAGCATATTCGGACTCTACGTTCAAAAATTGTTGTAGAAAAGTACATGTGGAAGGGCCAGGCCGACTAGAAGTAGTTCCCTTGCTAGCTCCGTCTACATTAGATCCCTCCATTTCTCCAATCAGTTTCTAAAAGCAAAACCCTCCCGCTCCCTCACCTCTTATCGTCTTGATCGTTTTTAAAGATGTCACGGGAGCGCATTCTCCAATAGAGATCGGCTTCTTACTGACCGAGAAGAAAAAAATCGCCGAAAAAAAAACCGTTCATTCTCTTCTTTTTTTTCTCCTCTTCGCGTGCGACCAGTCAGCTCGACCATTCTGCTTAGAATGCCAGTTTGAATCGTTGACTGAATCGTTTTTCACTTGCCGAGAAGTACGAAAAAAAGAGGCGACGGCTACGCTTCGGTGAGTAAGATTGCTCGAGACCCACTCAATCTTAGAGCTTTGTGATACACAAATGAATTAAAATTGAATAAAAATTTTAATTAAATTAATAAAATTGAGGTGAGAAGGATCTAAGGTCGGGTTGATGCAAAAGTTCCCGGACTTTCCACGTCTTTGAATGAAAAACATTCATTTCGAAAACAAGCAAGACTCATCCAACAAAATAATTTCCATCACATTCAAGAATCCTTCGCCACCGATTGGGCAGATCATGAATTCCCCCGACGCGTAGAGCTCTGGCTGTTTCGAGTCGAGGTATTCTTCTAAGGCCATTTTGCCTTCGTCATCGTTTGTGAACTGTTTTCCATCCCATAAGTGCTGCACAGAGCGGATCACATGGTAGTCGGAAGGGACAAGATCTGGGCTATATGAAGGATGAGGAAGATCTTTTCAGCTCAGGTCTAGCAGTTTCTGTCGGGTTATACGAGATACGTGTGGCATTGTCGTGAAGAAGGCGAACAGAAACTGCTGGACCTGGGCTGGGAAGTTCATCCTCACTCTCCATATAGCCCAGATCTATCTTATGAAGGACCTAATACAACAAATTTTCATTCTTTCGTACTTGATGGAGAATATGACACCAAACCCTTCCGTTCGACAAATTGGTTAATCCAAAACTATACGGATCACATGCACGTTTCTGATGGAGTCCTACCCCAGCCCTGAATCAGCACTGATCCCCACACGACGACGTTTCCATGAATATCGCAGGGGTACAATTCGCTTGTGCTGCTCGCGAAACGACGTTGGTCAGGGGGGTATTTTTGACTGTGCAAATAGTACAGCACCCTGCATTGAGACGGTGAATGCGCCTCCTCTCTCTCCTCCGCCTCAGCCTCTCTAAACCCTGCCCAAGAAATTTATGCACATTTCTATATGTTACCTTACTCCACCTTGGTTGAATGTGTCTTGGCATTGTCGCCTAGTTGAGAACAGTTTGAAAAGCTGTCCTAATCAGAGAGCACGTTGGAAATAATTGAAGAATTCTCACAAGGTAGCTGGTTATGGTTAAAGTGGTAATTCAAATGAAATATGCTTTTCTAGAACCATTTTTGTACATAGAGTCAGAATATGCCCTTCGAAGCTGCCCAGACCTGTACTAACCCTTAAAGGCAGCGTACGCGCTCAAAAATGATATCAATTTATGGAATGAATCGAAGGTCTGAAGCTGTTAATGCTCAGAGATAACGAAAAAACCGGAAAAAAAATCAACTGAAATGAATATATAATGGTTTATTCTATATTGGCCCAGAAGCGGACGAGTTGTACAGCATTGGCTGAAATAGCGGAGCTAGCGACAAATTTGTAGGGATTACTACGCTAATGTACTCGCACGACCTTTCCTGGAACGCTTACGACGTTAGAAGCGTAAAAAAATTAGCCAAAATGACCGTAATCGAGCATCAAACATTTGTATTGAGGGGCTGAGCCCGTATCGGTGGGCGGAGAAAGGATGATTTTGTGACTAAATACGACTCAAATGCGATCATTTTAACTCGTTTTCAACTCCTCCAACTTCGTGAGAGCTCTTCTAGGGCCCGTACGACCCCACTAATGTAGTTATAGCCCTAGTTATACATCGGCGATTCAGTGCCGCTGGTTTTCGCGGGACGTCTGCGATTGGTCAGATCTCGAAATTGACCAATAGCAGACATGCCGCGGAAGCCAGCGGCAGCGAAACGCTGGTGTTTAACTAGGGCCTATCTCAACAACTTTTGCGAGCGTGTATGATGCTGCTTTTAAAGATGTTATGAGCGTTTTCAAAGCTCCGCGTAAAGGTAAGGAGCCATCAGTCAAGTTTTGCGGTATTTTGAAGATTTCCTCGGATTCTGCTCAGAACCTGTATGTAGGAGTAATATAAGGTTCTAGACACGAGTCTATGGTCCGCTTGTCAAAATTCGAAGCTTTACTGTAGATTACGGTAGGTACCATGCAATTAAGTGGGCAAAACCCACCTTAGTAATTCGAAAATCGAAAAGTGGTTATCGATTCCATATTCAGCACGCCGAATAACCCCAAAATGTGAATTTGGGTCAAATTTAAAACTTCGATCAAACTACCGTTTACCTACCGTAATCTACCGTAAGCTGCCGGAAATCGAAAAATTGAGCTCAGATTAGTGTTGAGCACTCCGGGTAATCTCCAGAGAAGCGATTTGAGCCACATCTAGCATACCGAGAACCGTCAAAAGCCGCCTTTTCCCCTCAAATTTTCCTAACATTGGAAAGCTTCTAACGAATTTAATTGCAAACTTTGAAAAATCGAAAAAAAAAACTTCAGGTTCGCGATCAGTACCCCCAAATTCCTCCCTGGGAAAACTTTGAGACAAATCTGGAAGGTTTTTTATGAAACGCTTTCTGAACCTCCTAACTGATATAGGTAATCGATCAACCAAAAATCTGTACAAATGGAAAACGCTATAGCTCTGTGCAAAGTTAGGAAAATCTGCTTTCACCAAGACTTTGCCCGAGGGAGGGGTGGGTTGTTGCGGGTGCTGAATACGGTTATGAGGTCCGTTACCAGATTCTCGAAAGACTACCGCGAGTTTTGGAGGGTACAGTAAGTATTGCCTAGCTCCTTCATTCTGAGCCAATCGAAATGAGGCTTATGTGACTTATCATGTCGAAACCTCCTTATCACACTTTTGTTTTGCCAAGACTGACCGCTCCGCTGCTCGCTACGCCCGGACTCATCCCAAGAAGATTAGCTTTGCGGAAATCGGAAGAAAATGTCTATAACTTTTACAGAGCGGTTCTAGACAGCTGTGAAAGGCATGTTCGAACTCAATGTACGTTCAAAATGGTTCCATTAAGATACATTTTGTTTGGAATGACCATTTTGGGTAACAGTAGTTTCCTTGTGGCGAAAATCTAAATGAATGAACCAATTTTGACTAAAGGATTCCAGATCAGTAAGGTTGGGGCTTGTATTGTGGCCCTCACCTCCAGCTGAAAATTTCTCATAGCTTTCAAAGTGATTCGTGTGTACGAGCTAAGAGCATTTCCAAGATTAGGCCAAAAAATCTGATGGGATAGGGGAGAAATAAGTAATCAAATTGTTTGTATCGCTGATTACCAAGTAAACGTGTGTGGCGGCCCACGGCCCCCACCCTATCCACCTGCTCAGAGCTGCGGCCCCCCTCTGCGATCATCACAGCGTGCGCCTAACCCTGGATGAATTTGATTCTGGTTGCTTTCGATGTGAGGGAATAGCTCTAAAAAAGCATGGCTCTGTGATCATTCAAAGCATCTCGATTAGGTTCCCGCAATTTCGCAGTTAAAAATCTGGGTGATGCAAGAGCAAGACTCTCGGAAAACGATTTTTTTCGTTTTTTGTTTGAAAAGTTTCGATTTCGAAAGCGAAAAATTTGTTTCTGGTTTTCTCGATGTCAACGTTTTCATATATGCCTGCCTGGAAAGTCAACAATATAGTTGTGAATGTGCTTTCCAAAACTCATGAGGTTCATTGCTCTCCATTATGAAAAAATATCCAGTTCAGAATATCCGTAAACTTGGGGAAGGCAAACTCAAACTCAGAGCAATAGTGCCTGAGAACTCCTCGGACAAACTCATTTTGTTTGTCTAAGATCATAATCGCCTTACCCAGACATAGGTACGATAGCCATCAAATAGCGATTTATTTAGCGGATTTTTATGACCGCCCAGAGGAAACTGGTTTCCTGCAAAGCCGCTGCTGACCAATCGGCACTTGTTAGCCAGTTCCTTGTCAATATAGCAATGCGGTAGTGGACGGGATTGTGATGTTCACCGTGAGAGAGTGGTTTATAGGTTTATAATTTTTTAGATGTGAATTTAGTGTGCAAGACTCTTCAAGCCAAGTCTTATCTAGAAAATTCGGAACATTAGCGCATAATGAGGGGTCCGAAAATTTTGCAACGAGGTAGAATGGGTGCTAAATTCTTCTGCGAGCCCCCCCCCCCCATTATGTGTAATCGAGCAGGAAATTCCATTGTGATCTGTGTGCTTTGGACACACAAACCGTTGAACCTTTTCTTTATTTGGCAGGTAAGTGCGTAAATACGATTTACGATTTTACGATTTACGGAGTTAATTTTTAGGGGTGGTAATTACGATTTACGGTTTGCGCCATTTTGCACCGTAAGTCGGTAACCTTCGTAATAATTAGCTTGCGACATGAGTTTTCAGTGTTTTAGATATGTGATATTTTATCTTACAACGATGCGTTTGTTGAATGAATTCTGAGACAGCTCGTCCACCAAGTGTTGACCCTTATTCCTAGAGCATACTTCCAGCGACGAGCGACGCGGCATAGTGGTTGTGATGGAATTCGATGGAAAATATCGACGGCTTATATTCATTGTCGCTGTCGCGCGTCGCAGCAAGTATGCAATAGTCAAATACCTTAGAGGCTGTCATCAAGATAAATTCTAGTTTTCCATGTTTTTGAGTAGCTATGTGCATGAAGTAGAGGTTAATAGGGAAATATCCCCACAGAACACTCAAAGTCCGGAGAAAAAATGCTCAAAGAAACCTCTGAAATACTTTATTACGCCTGTTTGGTGTGTTTCGGAAGATTGCAGACAAAGCGTCAAAACTAACGCCGGGAATGGTTTCACGCTTCAAAATTATCAGGTAAATTACTTCGTTCTCTGTCTTTTGAAAGATAAACTCTCTAAAAATAAGATAGGCCAATGCACATGCTTGGATGTCAGAATCTTTCCCGATAAGGAATATATGAAAATTCGGCAACTGTTCTTCTGATACAACTAACGCAGGACAACTGTTATGTGACGTGGGCGGTGCGATCCTCTGGGTCGGCTGGTCCACGAGATTTTCACTCACATCCTGGCCGTTTTTCGTCGTACTCTTCTCACAGAGACCCATAGCTCACGTTTTTTTTCTGCGAAAAAGGGCAACTTTTTCATGCTTTGCTGCTTTTAACTGGGCATATTGGCAGAGTTCAGTTCAGTTGAGAAAACACCATTTCAAAAATATGAGAGGCCTAATGTGAAAAATTTCACTTAATTTCACCAGTCATCTATCACAATTTGTCTGGCACAACCCCATTCAGCGCAGTTGTTCAAAAATCGATATGGCGCAAATTCAAACGCTATGGTCAACTACTATTGGCTCTGGATTTCTTCACAAGTCGGAGCTTTGAACTGCTCTTATGTCATTTTTAGTTACTTAAAGGCATCGTTCACGCTGAAAACCAAATTTCATTTTTCAGGCTCAATTTCATGAATGAGGCCGGTAAACCACACTGGGAAACTGGCGCGTCAAAAACGTATGGTTATGAGGTTGGAAGGGGTAAAAGGGGAGGATCCGCCACCAGTTCTCACCAGTCATCTAGCACTTTTTCATAGAATGTTGATGCGACCGTCAAACAACATGAAAAACAGTTACTGCACAAACTCCACATGCCGAAATACTTCGAAAATGACAGTGACGAGGCCTCTAAAGGCAGAAAAACGTCAAAAACCATTTTGGCGCGGATTTCAAATTCATATTTGCAATGTGTTCCTATGGACTCTTCTTTACGAATGAAGGTTTTTCATGGGCCCCTTCGACGTTTTCGTTCACCAGAGAGGCTAAGCTACACAACATGGAAAAATAATATACGGTTTTCTGCGCGTACGCTGCCTTTAAGTGATATATCCGCTTATGAACGTAAGTAAACAAGTAGAGTGCGCTTTTTGTGTGTTCGAGAAGCCTCTGAAATGGCCAGTTCCTAGATAAATCCTTCACTCGAAAAACGAATATTCCACATTTCTGAATGAACTGAATGTCCAATTGTCATCCCGACAAAACGTCGGGATCTGCACTATATTAGGTTGTGGGTAAAGTTTCCCGCAACTGGAATTTGACGATTTTGAAATCTTTCAGCAATCTTTTGTCCAAGTGCCGTATACCAACCGAAAGTACGAGAAAAATTGATTTTTCGCGGATTTCATGATTTTGCAACTTCGGTCTTTTCTGCCTCATCCGACAAGTTTCGGCCTCGGAGCCTCAAATTTTCCTACCGCCTAATATTACTCCAGCTACCCTTGTCGGTCAGGCCCTAGTTATACACCATCGGAATGAAATCGTCTCGCGATGACATTGCCGCCGCTTGCTGTGTGAATCAGGATCTAGTCTGCAATACTGCGTCTTTGACGTGCTTGACGCAATATTGCAGACTGAAAATTTCCGGAAGTTTCAATTGTTTTTTATCGATATTTTACGCTCCTATCGCTTGTTTATTGCTGAAAGTCACTAATAATTCTAATAATTCCTCTTGTCATAGCAGTGCTCCTCATGTCATTTCGGTAATCTTTTCACAAGTCTGAGTCTGAATAATAATCAGCCGATGGAATTTGGCAAACGTCTAACAGAGCAGGTCCCGCAACGATACAGTATATAGTGCCGCGGCTTGTATAACTGCTCGGTGCGGGCTTACGGCGGGTTTTTCTGTAGCAACTGTTACTTTTGGCATGCCTCGACACAGTTAAGGCGCACACAAGTGATAGTTGTCTTGCTATTTCCGAAGCGTCCCGCCGGTGTATAACTAGGGCCTCAGAATATTGCATTCGCAGGCAACTTAATTGGAAAGAGTTATTTGCAAAAAAAGCCACATTATTCTGTGGATTAATGGCACGCCATAAATAAATTCGATTAGGATTTCCCCTACTTGTCGCTCTAAATTAGGGTATGAGCGCTAAATATAGCATGGCGAATAGCGGGCGGGCGATCCAAAAACGTTGCATTTCGATGATCTGTTTGAGCACGACGACTAGCGCGCCGGCGGGCTGTGTGGGGAAGGGTGAACCGTGTTGAATGGATGAAGGGAGGGTGTGAGGCGACGAAAGTGACACGATTCGGAACATGACCATCACCTATTGGACTACGACCAGGATGATGACATTCCGCCGCGTGAACTTTCAGTTTTTGTTGGTTTTCTGTGGATTAACAATCGAGTTCAAACATTTGTCGTGAAATTTTTGCCCATTTGAGTGAAGTTGCGTGCATGCATACAGTTGTTTCTTTTGATAACATATGATTTCCAAGTTTTCGAAGTGTTTTAGCTCCATGTAAAGTCACTTACCAGGTTGTCCAATAAGTTTTGTCGTTCGATAAGGGAGGGCGTTGCTAGAAGCCCAATTTTTTTTGTTTTGTTGGTACACTCTTCATATGAGCGTATGTGAAGTTTCATTTCAATCTGTCAAGTCATTCTTTGTTTACAAGCCATTTAGTGTCGCCGTGTCACAGCAATGGAAAAAATTGAAATATCGGGCAGTGATAAAATTCTTATTCTTGGAAGGTGTAGCACCAAAAGAATTTCACGAACGAATATTAAAGGTGTATAATGATTGTTTAGCTAGAACTAGAACAGTAGAAAGATGGGTTGCTGAATTTAAACGTGGTCGTACAAGCCTTGAAGACAATCCACGTGAAGGACGTCCAAAAAGCGCATCAACACCAGAAATCAGAGACAGAATACAGGATATGGTTTTGGAAGATTGTCGATTGACTGAGAGAGATTTAGTAGAGGCTCTACACATCTCATTAGGCAGTGTGAGCCATATTTTAGGTGAAATTTCGGGTTTTAGAAAGCTGTGTGCACAAGTGGTGCCGCATTCGCTAACAATGGAACAAAAACACATTCGAATGCGACTTTTTCAGCAAGATTTGGAGCGTTTAAAAAAGGATAAAGTGAATTTTGTGCGTCGATTTATCTCACTGGATGAGACTTGGATTTTTTTTGGAATTTTTTTATTTATTTTTTGTTTGTTTTTTCAAGTGTATTAATGTTCAGGGAGACTATACTGAATAATAAAGTGTATTTTGAACCATAAAATCGTGTTTTCTTATCATACGGCAAAACTTATTGAACAACCTGGTAGGCCCTAGTACATCGGCGTTTCTCTGCAGCTGATTTTGCGGGACATCTGCAATTCGTGAAATTTCAAAATTGACCAGTAGCAGGCATGCCGAGGAAGCCAGCGGCAGCGAAACGCCTATAAATAACCAGGGCCTTAGGGAAGCTGTATTGCATACGTACCATTGACTTGATCAGATTTTATTTATTGGCTCCATCAGATTTTTTTTCGAACTTTCCTCAGTTTCTTTGACTTCTGAATAACAGTCTTTTGAACGTCGAGTTATTCGCTTTTTCGGTATTCGATTCATTCGGGAGATGTTATTTTCGATCGATATTACATATTCAGATAGTTATGCCATTCGAGTGCTGAATAATATTAGGTTGATGCAAAAGTTTCTCAACATTTCACGACTTTTAATAAAAATAATTCATTTCAAAAACAAACAAGGCTCACTCAACAAAATAATTTCCATGGCATTCAAGGATCCTTCGCCACCGATTGTGCAGATCATAAATTTCCGACGCGTAGAACTCTGACTGTTTCGAGTCGAAGTATTCTTCTAAAGCCATTTTGACTTCGTCATCGTTAGTGAACAGTTTTTCATCCAGAAAGTGCTGCATCAAGCGTAACAGATGGTAGTCGGAAGGGGCAAGATCTGGGCTACATGGAGGGTGAGGAACATCTTCCTAGCCCAGGTCCAGTCGCCCTGGGATGAAAACTGTTCGCCTTCTTCACGACAATGCTCGGCCACACTTATCTCGGATAACCCGACAGAAACTGCTGGACCTGGGCTGGGAAGATCTTCCTCACCCTCCATATAGCCCAGATCTTGCCCCTTCCGACTACTATCTGTTCCGCTCGATGCAGCAGATTTCTGGATGGAAAACAGTTCACTAACCATGACTTACTTACTTGACTTAATCGGTTGGCTTTCGCCTGACGCGGTCATTCCGCATCTTCACCGAGGTGTGCCGTCCTAGTAGTCAGCCGTGTCCATTTTTCACGGTCTTCAGCCACAATTTGAACACATTCCATCCAGCTGTCACTATTCCATTTCCTGCGAAACGAAACATCGCGCCTGAACTGTCTTTCGATGCCGAGTGACTTCAAATCCTCTTTAACCACATCCGTCCAGAACTTTCGCCTACGCCCAGGTGGCCGTTTCCAGACAGGATTTGAAAGCATTCTTAAAGCGTGTTGTAGGAGACGATCCGGCGTTCTTCTTAGTATATGCCCGAGCAGTCGAAGTCGACTTTCCATTGCTGCTTGGGATGGCGTTGGGAGATGCTGGCACCTCCCTCGTGTCAAGCGTTGATGAACTGCGTCGATTTCCTTGCAAAGATCTTCGTTATGGCATACATGCGGCCGGAAATGTCCAAGCAAACGCCTAAAAATCTTCCTCTCCGTGCAATGCATCCTTTCCATCTGCGTCTTCGGTGCTGCCCACGTCTTCGATGCGTACATCATGATAGGGCGAATAGCGGAGAGTTTTGGCCGCGAAATAGCCATGAAACAGCCCACCAGGCTCCGCAGCGGCTCCTGGTGGGCTATTTCGCGGCCATTTCTCGGCTTCTCATGGAACGGACAAGAAGTAGCCGAGAAATAGCTGAGATATAACCAAGAAATATTCAGAGGTCAACAAAATTAACCAAGCCGCAACCGTCGCCGGCTCGCCGAGCCGCTATCTGGGGCCGCCAGCGCTTGGCCGGGGCCTCCAGAGGCTGAACGAGGTCCATGTACCTCAAACTTGGGTAATTGAACCGGCGGAGGTGCTGACATCTGAATCATGCCTCTGGAATGCTCCGTATATCTACCTGGAGAGCATTATTTCTCGACTATTTCGCGGCGAGCATCATTTGGCGGTTATTTCGCGGCTACTACGCGGCAAGCAGGCATTTCGCGGCTATTTCACGGCTATTTCTCGGCCGAAACTCTCAGAGTAGCTGCGACGCGGCCTAACCCTCATCCAGAGATTCACGCCAGTAGCTCCAATATTGCGTTCCTACCGAAAATGCCGTACTTTTACCAATAGCGGAAAAGGTATATGAGGTTTGTAATCAGCACCCATACATAAGACTATGCCCCCCCCCCTGAATACATCATAAACGTTTTTCGAATCTAATTTTAGTTATCGATTCAATTTTTAATACTTGATTGTTTGATTCTAATTTTTCTATTTCAAACTGTTTTCGGTTTCTCGGAATTGGTGAATTTCCTGGATCCCTTGGAAACTTTCCTTGACCGCCCAGCCTCGTTTTACTTCCTTCCTTTTTCATTTTTTATTTTCAATGAGTCCATTTTTTCTTGATTATGTCACTTCTTGTGGATTTTATCAATTTTACTTTTCAAAATAGTGGGCACCTCGAAATGTTTTTTTTCATTTTTTGTCTTCTCTCCAACCATTTTTCTTTTCAGTGTGTTTTCGATTTTCAATCTCAGCTCTCCTTCCTCAGACGATTTTTAGCCCCGGGCCCCCTTACAGTTCGGCTCTTGTTTCCCCGATCTCCGGGCCACTGCTGTTGCTGTCCGCGCCAAATGGAGGGAACCGAACAGCAATCGCAGTGGACCGAAAATCGAAAAAAAGGAACACTAGCCGAACTGTCCAGCGGCTCAGAGCTGAGAAACGCCTGGTTGTGAATCTAATTTTCTCAATCACTATTTTTTCTTATTATCAGTTTAATAGTATTCTACCTCCGATTCTGTAGATAAGGTCTGAGACTGTCCGCCCACGCGATCGGCGTGCGTGTCAAGCGACCATCACGTAGGTTTTTTTCGGACACGTCCTCCTACGGCAGCAAACAGCTGAGTCGGATGCTATTCACAATTCGTCTGATTTTCATGCTTATCGATTTACTAAGTCCAAGAGGTGTCTTCAAGACGGCAACACGACACGTACGCCGACCTGTGGACGGTCAGTCTCATTCGGACGAACTTTACATTGATTGACCTACATGTTATTTGATGCTGTAGTTTCCCTTTTAATTCAACTCATTTATCCGATTCCATTTTTGTTTTTGCATTTGTGGCCTTAATTCACCTGCTAAGACATGAAAGGGATGTTCATCTGACCAGATGCTTTCCATACGATTATGTTTCTTTCTTCTCCCTCATCGGGAAATCTCCTTGCACTTTTGAAACGCTTTTTTTGGGGCAAAGTACAGATGGTTTTTCTGCATCCCCTTCTCGTCCGGATTTGTTCTCTCGCAATGCTCGCTTTCCCTAAAATCAATTGAGAATGTGTGTCTTTTTTCTTTGTACATTATTCACTGAAGTATTTTTCAATTTTTTACGAGTTTTTATGGAATATACCGAAAAATCACGAAGTATACACATAAGGATGGGGCCGGTTTTGTGCATTGATCGATAAGCGTCATCACTCGTTGAAATCGATGACCACTTGGCGTTCTTCGCTTTCCATGCACCACCCCTCTGGATCAGAGGCTCAGACAGTACCAGGCCCGGAGCGCAACCGGCTCCGCCTCTCCCCGCCCACTGCAACCGAAACGCAGAGCAGTTGATATTCAAATTTGCGGTGCGTTTCGGCTGTGATTGCAACGTGCAGTGCGTTCAGGTTGCTCCCCGGGCCGCATGCTTTGACTGACGCGCGCATTTCGAAATTAGATGATTCGATTGAAACAGGGAAGAGCGTGTGGGCTTACCACGATTTTTAAGTGGGATTCTCACTGTTTCTCTTGTGGGGATTGTAACTGATTTCATCTCTCTGCCAATGCGTGGCTAGATGCCTCGGAGGGCGCGGCCAGAAACGCCGCCCCATTCCATGTAGCGAGAATTTAAGGGTTTTAGCTACGATAGCTAAAACCCGCATATTCTTGTGTCGTTCGAACAATTGTTCTCTCTGACGCTAAACCCGTATATTCTCGCTATAATTTTGTAGCGAGAATCTACGGATTTAGCGGCAGGCTGTGTTGAAATGCAATCTTAACCCGCGTTGGCTACGCGGAACGCAGTGATGCCGTTCTATCAGTCCTGGCCCAGTCAACCCACGAATAACTTGACACTCTGTGGGTGGTCGTGGAGGGTGACCCGGTGTCGCTCTCTGAAAGACCTTGCTAGAGAAAATTTTGGCCGCTGGGATGCTGCAGGCCGTGGGAAGAAACGGCGATGCGCTCGATCGCAGCAGGGATCGTCTTTCTAGTACAGATCAAGACTGGGTGGGTCGATCGACCGTGTGCTGCAACGAGAATAAGCGAAGAATATGCGGGTGCTGTAGCGAGAATTTACGTAGAATATGCGGGCGCTGTAGCTAAAATTTCACCAACTGAGGCTAAACTTTCCGTAATTTACGTAAATTCTCGTGTCAAAATTAGACTAGATGCCTCCGAAACCCTGGGCATCTCTGGTTTCCGTGTGAGGCATCTAGCTACGCGTTGGCGGAGCTGCTCCATTGCTCTCTCAATGTTCGACCATCCTAAAATCCATTATATTCTTCATCCTTGTGCAATATTTATTCTGTCTTAAAAAAATAAAACGTTAACATGACCTTCCGAACGCATTCTGCAAATATTAATAAAGGGAATTTTTTAAATTTATCTAATCATTTCAAAAAAAAAAACGAGAAAAACGAATCGCTTGCATTCTTGCATTTAGTCATCCACTCCGAAAAATCAAAAAGTCCTAAATCGGAGAAAAATTGATTTGGGAGGGTTATTTGGATTTAATACGCATTTTGAGTGTTCTAAAATACGATATTCAGCTTATCCTCTGTTTCTGAGTGAAATTCATTTCCATTCGTCGCGTGTGTCTGCGGGCGTACGCTGCGTCTCATTCTCCCCTCACTTTCTCGCTGTCTCTACCCTCGCTCCGCACAAGCGCGCGAGGGAACAGAATAAATTTGGCTCGGAACCAGAGGATACTCATCCGGTCGCCCTAATTTAGGCATCGATTTCCAATGCTTAGCGGGTTGATTACAGGATGAAATCGCATACAATGGAAATCAGAAGATTAATGGGTGAAGCTGTGAGGGAAATTGTGACGGAATCAAAATTTTAAGCAGGGTATCGGGGTTTCAGCGCGATCATATGAGCACGATCACATGAGCGGGATGAGATTAGCGCGATTACATTCCTGTGGATGTTTCAAGAATGCGCGAGGCAAGAAGCGCGACTATCACCGAGTCTGATCAAATGAAAAATATAATAACATCTCTTAATATAAAGAAGGTTACAGCGCAATGGGAATATTTCCTTCATCTAGCGCTCGTCTACCCTCGTGCATTCTCAATTATGCGCGCTCTCCCTATCATGCTCTGGCGCCGAGTTTCATAGGTAGTCCATTAGGTTCTTCCTCCTTTTCTTCGTAGATATTCCGAATGTGTATAATTTGTAATGTCGTATTGTCTTGCGCTTTGTTATTCATTATGTATGGTTTAGTTACCCGAGTTTGAGGTGTTGCGCATAACCAATTGTGCTGTTCGTGCTGACTACAAGATAACCCGCGTGGCACTATTACTCATTGAACTATCGGTGTGCTAGTCATTTTACAGGGGAAAGTGTCTTAAGCTTAGGTATTTCATAATCAGCATTAGCTTAGAAAAGGGACAATTAGGAGTCACATTAATCCAAGCAAATTCAGTGGGGTGGGGTAATTCGGTGAATGTGTGGAAATCGCTGGATTCTTCCTTGAGAAATCGATTAGCTAAAATGGGTGATAGTCGATCAGCGAAGCGTGTGAACTACGTCGAGGTATCGATTTTCGCAGCTGCGTTGCTAAAATCGGTTTATAGAAAGCGCCCGGGGCGCAACCGTTTACGCTAGATGATGTACTATGACGTCATCAGCCGACAGTTCCGCTCTGGGCGCTGCGTGAATCATTTTCGTCGGTAGGACCCGGAGCGCAACGTATGTGGCCTGCAACGCAATATATGTGGCCCGGAAATGGCCAAATTTGTCACCCTGAGCGCAACATGGACGCGGCCCCGGGTGCATTCGGGATGCGCTCAGGGCCTGCTATCGTCTGAAGAGGTGGTGGTCTTTCATTACGTTGTCATTAGGTGGTCATAATCAGTGGTATATAGCAGTATTGAGCGGGTTACCCGTTATCTAGATGTTTGACTATCGGTGACCCTGCGACTTCAGGTCGGACTCTGGGGTAGACTGCCACGTCTGTACCGGCTAGGTGCCTACGGACGCCAATGCGGCACTATCGCAGAGCCGCCGCGGCGCCCACGCGGCGTATTTTCTTGAAAATCGAGCGCCTTCGACAAGTTTAGTCCCATCTCCTCGATAGTGCCACTAGAGGTTTGTCAAGTCGATTCATTCGGCGGCCTGTATTTGAGGCGGAGAACACGGATATAAGTTCCGTCTATAATTTTTTGGAAGACTACTGTAGGTATTTTTGAACAAACGACTCAAATATAAGGTAACCGACCGCAATTCTTCTAGTCAAAGCTAAAATTTCGGCCTGCGGCATATGAACCGTAATCAAAAGCAAATGTACCGCAAAATACCATAATCATCCGGAAAAATCCGTAGCGAAGCTCATATGCGTGTTTAGCAACTCAAATACCCCCCCCCCTTAAAGGCTCAGTCCAACCTCAGAATCGTTTTCTTTTGTTTTTCTCACTATCTTGGACACGGTCAGACGCTGATTCCAAAGATGTCTCTGGAATCGTACAAGACCCTCTGGGAACGGAGTTATGGCTCTTCAAAAATCGAGCTACGGAAGCATGGTGGACGAGTTGTCCTACGGTTGTAACTTCCGCCATTTGCCACCGATGTATGCGAGCCGACTTGAATAAAGAGAGAGGCTGAGAATGAAGGGAAGAACGGGGATAGTGATCCGAATTCATCGCTCATCTCGCCACTTTTGAGTTCGAAAGATCGTAAAAGGGGCAAGCCAAAGTGGCTTCCGTGTGTGGGCGCCCCAGGGTGGCTTCCTCCTATATCTCGCTTATTCGGAGGAATCGAGAGCTCGCACTTGGCAGGTGTTATACAGGGTGGGTCTAATCCACAATTATGTGTTTTTCTCAGATTTCGCCCCCGAGCTTGAACTGTGCCTTTAAAGGCAGTGTGATAAGAATAGTTTTTTCTGCTTTTCCGCCTATCTTGAAGACGGTCCCATGCTGATTACAATGGTGTTTTTGGAATCGTACAAGACCTTCTAGGAACGGAGTTATGGTCCCTCAAAAATTGAGCTAGGGAAGCATGGTGGACGAGTTGTCCGAGGATTGTAACTTCCGTCTTTTGCAGCCGATGTATGCGAGCTGACCTGAGTAAAGAGAGAAGTTGGGAATGAAGGGAAGAACGGGGCTATTGATCGTAAACAGGGGTGTGCGGCAAAGGAATTTGAGAATTCGGCAAACGGCAACGGCAAACCTCAAAAATGGCCGGCAAACGGCAAAACGGCAAACGGCAAAAGCTGTTCTGTGCTATAATACACCCACATTTGATTAGTCGTGTGGTGAACCATGCAATATTTGCCAGTTACTATGTATCTGTGATTTAACTAGCTTTAATAAGAAGGGAAAATCCCATATATCAAAAGCCACTTGAGAGTCTCAGGTGATCAGAGTGCTGTTTTGTGTGTGATAGTATAGGAACTTCTATCAAGTTCAACTAGACCGTTTGATTGTGCGACCCAGCCTAGTCGATCCGGGCACATGCAGCAAAGAGTAAGCAAGCTTAGTGCGATGGGAGAGTGCGCCGACCCAAAGACTGTGGCCGATACCGGTACCACAATCAGATGGGAATAAATGGATGAATACGCGTTGATTGGTCGACATTTTCGGAGGAAGACAGTCCATACCGAAATCAGCAGCGCGCGGTTTAGTTTATGACCGGAGTCACTCACAATTTTTGCTGTTAGTAACAAATAGTAGGCTCAGGGTTCCTTATTTCGCTCATCGAAAAATTCGCTCAAATCGTTTCCCTTTTGAAGCTACAGGAGTGGAGTGAGACTAGTCTAAATAAATGCAGTGCACACGATTAAAGCAGTCTCCGAATTTTCACCGGATATCTAGAGCTCTGAGTGGCATTTTGATCGAATACACAGAATGAGAGGCACCTAGTGCCAATTCGACTGGCACATGCGACGCGGGCGACAGAAAGTCGGTGTCGCCGCTGGAGCGCCGCGCACGGTGCGTTTAGCCAGCCGACTGCTCTTGGGTGTTTCTTATTCTGTGTAATCAGCAAACAAGCCGACACGAGAATCAATACAACAACAATGTCGGCTAAAAAACAAACAATAAATCACTCTATACGGTACCAAAACTTGAATATGCTGTGCCCGCCCCACCCACTTCCCCTGTGGTTACCGAGGAAGTGAGTGGGGCGAGCACACCACATTCAAATCTCTTGGCAGTATATTGCTATTGATTGCTCGTTTTAAGCCGGTTTTCGACACTATTGTTGCAATGTGCCTCGGACATTTTGATTTCAAGTGACAATTTTGAAGGCGGTTTCAATCGCTGCCTCCGAAAATTTTTCGTTTTTTCAACTCTACACCATTTCATAACAAACTCAGCTCTGCCAAGGAGTCAACCCGAGGCCGGATTCATCATTGCGTTAGGCCTGGACTTCTCAATTTGGGTTGGGTTTAGCTCGTGCACACGTGCGCTAATGCTGGCGCGGAACCCAACCCAAATCCACAAACCCACGGTTGATGCAATGATGAATCTGGCCTCCGGTGCTATGGCAGCGGGTAGGGGGCACTTAGCCATCCCACATGACCATGCCATTTTTTCGTGCCGCCGCGCATTTTGAGGACCAACCCAAGGTTTTCCTCCCATTCCAAAATTAGTAGAGTAGAAGCTGAGCAGAAAAATGGGCATGGTCAAGTGCCTCCCCCCTCACTGCGATAGCACCGTCAACCCTTCGTTTCAGCTAATGATCTCGACATCGAAAATATTATTAAACACTGCCTATAATGACCGCTGTGAACATTGTTCAATTTTTAAAAAGCCGGACAAAGTATTTGCAGAATTGATCATTTTCCTGTCCCATTTATTACCATCAGTCAATCAACCGACGATAAGCGGGCCTATTTCTCAAGTGGTTCATATGTCTAAAAAAAGATGCTTTCACGCCAAAACTTGTGTACCATTTGTTTTTGCAATTCCGGAACTTGCAGCAATCGGTATGCTTCTGGAAAAGCGTTTTTGCGATTTAGGCATTTCTAAGGGGTTAAAAATTTCATGATTAAAAAGAGACATTTGGAGGCTCCCAACTTAGAACCTAAACAAACTCCTCTGAAAATCTAGTCTAAATATCTTCATTAGTCACAGGATAACTGGGTACAATTACGCATTGCATGAGCTGGAACTAGTAGCTGGAACTAGCCAAAATAGGTATTTGTTGCAGGTTCGAATCGCTGACCAATACAGAAACTGAGGTGAGGGCGCACACCAGGCCCTGTTGTTTTGACGCATTTTGCCGAAAATTTGCCGTTTTAAGCGAAAATTTCGGCAAACGGCGATGGCAACGGCAAACCCCAAAAATGGCCGGCAAACGCCAATCGGCAAACGGCAATTGCCGCACACCCCTGATCGTAAACCATAGCTCAGCTCACAATCTCTAGCATTCATTCGTTCACGTCGGTGGGCGTGGGAAGTGCATCTGGGGGGTGACGAGCTGACGGAAGTCCAACTTTGGGGTCGTAGGGGACCATTCCGTGCTCATTTTTCTTAGTTTTTTCAACGTTAGGGTTGCGCTAGGTCCCGCAGCAGCCGATCTCCACCAAAAAATCAGACATGGGTTTTATCGTGGACACTGTCTTTAAAGGCAGCATACACGCTCGTAAACGTGTTTGAGGTAACTATGGAAATAGAATCGTTTTACACTGAACACTACGCCTACGCATTTTGAAGCGTCGAAAACGTCCCACAATGACGCTACACGAGTAAGAAGTTGGCTCCGCCTCTGTATCTGCCCGCACCAGTAATTGCGTCTTCCTCCAAAACAGAGGTGGCGGGCTATTCCCACCGTCGGCGACGTTTGTGGGTTTTAGAATTGGTAAACTAGGTAAACCACATACATCGACCACGGTCTGAATGGCCTAGCACCTATGTTTTGTAGGAGAACGCGAATACAGGGGCGGGCAGATACAGAGGCGGAGCCAACTTTTTGCTCGTGTAGAGACATTGTGGGTTTTGACACTCAAAAATGCGTAGGCGTTCCGTTCTGAGTCATACGATTCTAATTCCGTAGTTATCTCAATCACGTTTACGAGCGTGTATGCTGGCTTCATTGGGCAGATTATTCAGCCGCTGAAATTCGAAAAATGGGTATTTGAGGAGAACTTCCCATAGTTGATTCGTTATCTGGGTTTCCTAGCATCAGTATCCACTTATTCCTGATGTATAACTCTTTTTTCTTACAACTTTTCTTCTAAAGTTTTCGAAGAAAATGGGAGAGGCTGACGAGGTGCTTATCTTGTTAACGCTTTAGCACACAAAGGCAGGGTTCACGATGATTTTTGTCCCCGAGTTTTTCGCATGAAACAGTGCACTTGCCTCCAAGTAATACCAAAATCACAAAGAGACGTCGAGAAGTGCATTAAAACGTCGTATTTCAGTGAGATTATTCTATAACATGGACTAGTTGTCCGGTTGGATGAACATGTTCATGGTGGTTGTCACCGGAGGGAAATTGGGTCCGTCGAAAATAGAAGAATATTGCACGCAAAGCAGGATTAGTTAGGGCCCTAAGGAAAGAACAGGGCAATAGTGAGTAGAGAACTGGAAAGGGCGGCTCCACAAAAGATTTCGTCGTCACAACAAACATTTCCAGTGAGAATTAAGAGGCGGGGTGAGATTGAAGGATTTCGTTTACTTCTGGTGCGTTTTTCTCAAATAATTCTTCATTAAACTTCTATTCGGGGGCCACATAATCAATATAGCGAATAATATCAAAATTGAAGATTATCGCGAACACTGCCTTTAAGCACTTGATTCAGTTTGAACAAAATTCACCCGAATCGAACAATGCGCCCAAATCGAACATCTCAGCCAATCGTCGCATTCAATGCGTGTCGAATATGCATTCAACTCGAAGACTAGACTGTTTTGAGCGCAGGCACAGTGAGGGAGCACGTGCTCCTACTATGCTTCAAATTACAGCACGTGCACCAACTAACAGCGTGCCGCTATACAGGCGGCGTCGCGTGTCTGTTTGCTGCTATGATAGCGCTGGATTACCTCGCGGCGCGTGCTCTTACGATAAAATTTTTCAGCACGTGCTCCTGCAAAGAAATTTCGCAGCACGTGCCACAACTCAACAACCTCTCGTCCAGAAAACAAATTAGCCCTCGAAACACCACGGACATCATTCGCTTACTTCAATTTCCTTCCTTTCACCTACGACTTGGCCCTCACCCCCCTCCCCGGGGGTATGCGTATTTTTGAGTGCACAGGCTCTGTACTGGCCGGCTGGCTCATGCGTACCGAACTACTCCAGTTCATCGTTCTAAAGTGTTTTCGCCGTGCTGCGTCACTGAGTAAACGTTGTCGAACAAGCTCTGAACAGCGCCCAGCGCCATCATCCATTTCTCGATTCCATGCATCTCGCGCTTTACTCACTCTTTGTGTATGCGGTACTTACCGGCTATGCGCACATCAAAACACTATGTAGACTATGGTGCTGCTAAAAATATGTGCTATTCACATTGGAGAGCTGGCACGGCTCCAGCTGAACTTCTGGAGAAGGGTGGTGTGTTACAATCTGGCGTTCCATGTGTTTGAGTATGGGCCTACATAGTTTAGCTAACGGCTAAGGAGAACACTGTTGGTAGCGACCGCCGGATAACGGCACTACTAGCGCAAAATAGTGGTTGTCTGGTGTTCTACTGCTGTTCTCGCGGTGACCTTCATTGGATGTGGATGATCTCGCGAAAATATGCTGATCTTTAGAGAATTAGTAATCTTTAGAAAAAAGGAACTCATTGATAGTCGACTGGCAGTCAGCGGCTGCATCCACCATGTGCCTGCTGATGTTTTCACAAGGAAACTACTATTGATCAAACGGGCCATTCCGATCGAAATGTACTTTTCCAAAATAATTTTTCGACGTAGACTTCGAATGTTTCCTTCGCAGCTGCATAGAATCTTTCTGAAAAAAATCATAGGCCCTAGTTATACACCGGCGGGACGCTGCGGAAATAGCAAGACAACTATCACTTATATGCGCCCTAACTGTGCTCAGGCATGTCAAAGGGAACAGTAGTCGCAGAAAAACGCGCCGGAAGGCCGCACAGAGCAGTTATACACGCCGCGGCACCGTATACTGTATCCTTGCGGGACCTGCCCCGTTGGAAATTTGCCAATTTCCACCAGCTGATTATTTTTCGGATTTAAAATTGGTAAAGCATCACCAAAACGACATAACGAGCACTTTAATGACGAGAGGAAATGATTATTAGTGACATTCTGCAAGTAAAAAGTATCAGAAGCGAAAAAAACGATAAAATACCATTAAAAACGCCTGGAAAATTTTCGTCTGCAGTATTGCGTCAAAGACGCCAAAGACGCAACATTGCAGACGAGTCCCTAATTCACGCAGCATGCGGCGGCAATTTCATCGCGAGACGTTTTCATTCCGCTGGTGTATAACTAGGGCCATAGGCGTTTTTTCTCTGAATCTCGTACCTATTGTACCCTCCAAGAAGCGTATTAATTTCACGAAAATCCGGAAACGGGTTACATAATCGTATTCAGTGCCCAAAACAGCCCCCCTAGGCGAAGTTTGGGTGAAAGCACATTCTCCGAGAATTTCGATTCAGCGTTCAATTTTATCAGTGACGAGGTACAGAAAGCATTGAGGAATAATATTCCAGATTTGACCTGAAATTCGCCTTGGGGGGTCATTCGGGGTGCTGATCTTGAATCTGAGGTTTATTTGTCGTTTTTCAAAATTTCCGACTGAATTTGTTCAAAGCTTCCCACCGGCAGAAAAATATTGACGGCAAAATAGAATTTTGACGATTTCCGGAATGTGGCAGCAGATGTAGCTCAAATCGTTTTTCTATGGGTTATTTGAAGTGCTAAACACGAGTCTGATGTCAATTTATCGATTTTTGACAGCTTATGGTAGATTACGTGTTAGTATACGATAGTTTGGTCAAAGTCTCAGATTTGTCTCAAAGTTCCTATGTGGCGGAAATTTGGGGTGTTGAATACGAATTCGATGTATTTTGTCGATTTTCACGCTCGAAAAAGCTGTTGAGATAATAACGTTTCTGGAACCGCATGACTTCTAGTAGACTGCTAACGCCATTGGAAGAGTCAAAAATGAGTCTAAACTACTAAATTTCAGCAATGCAAATCGAAAAATTTCTGCAACCCCGCCCCAAAATACAAACTCTTCCAGATTGATAGTACTAATACGATCATTTTGGCTGGTTTTTAATGCTTCCAACGAGGTGAACGTTCTAGTACACGCTGTAGGAGTATATCGGCTTCTTCATCTCTACCGTTTTCTTGCTAATATTCGCTGTTTCAACCGCGCGTGGTAAAACTCGTCCACATTCACCCGATAAGAAAATAACCGTTATTCCTCTATTTGCACACAGTTTTCGTTCGTTTTTTCGTCAGTTCCCAATACAACCAGCTCCAAACCTTTCATTTATGTCATAAAAGCGATACAATTTTTGAGCGTGTCTGCTGCCTTTAAAGGCAGTGTTCACGATAGAAATCGGTTTTCTGTTCTTCCGCTTATCTTGAAAACGCCCCATGCTGATTCCAATTATATCTCTGAAATCGCACAAGACCTTCTGGGAACGAAGTTATGGTCCCTCAAAGATTGAGCTAGGGAAGCATGGTGGACGAGTTGTCCGAGGCTTGTAACTTCCGTCTTTTGCAGCCGATGAATGCGAGCTGGCCTGAGTAGAGAGAGAAGTTGAGAATGAAGGGAAGAACGGGGCTTTTGATAGGAAACCATCGCTCATCACACAATCTCGAGCATTCATTTGTTCACGTCGGTGGGCGTGGGTGTCCAACTTTTGGGTCGTAGGTGGCCGTTCCGAGCTCATTTTGCTCGGTTTTTTCAACGTTAGGGTTCCGCTAGTCCCCGCAGCTGCCGATCTCCACCAAAAAATCAGACGTGGTTTTTATCGTGGACACTGCCTTTAAGGTAGGTCTTGCCTCCTAAATGGCGTGTTACCTACCGTAAGCTAGCAAAGGCTATACCATTGGGTAGCCCTAAACGCCAGGATCAGGAGTATCAGCCTAGTTTTGCTTCAAATTGAGTTTGATGCAATTTGATAACGAGTCCTCGCGCGCTTTCTGACCAGATCCTATCAGCGGTATCGTATCTTGGAAAGGGAAATAGATGGAAGTCATAAAAAATGACATAAGTGACTATGAAATAATTAATGGACCTTTTTAAGACAAGAAATTTGAAATGAAGAAAGTGGAGAAGTTACCCTTGTAAATGAGTATTCTTAAAACTCCTTAAGATAATGACTCACACAAGAACCCTACGGCTTGTACTCAATGTCTTGTTGACGTAAGATGCATTTTTCCTAGATGTCGTAATCCCAACGGACTAGATTCACTTTTTGTTCACCTTCGGCAACCGCACGCAGCCATGTGCCTTGGCGCTTACGTAATCGCACTCTCGCTCTCATTCTCCCGTCAAGTCATCATCCGCGCAGCTGATCGCTCTCATTTTTTCGCGATCCGTTCCACGCCTGGCCGTAGTTGAAACCGTTCCTGAATTTCGAATGCCCTTCTAGTTTGCCCTCTATGGCTCTAACTATAAGCGGAGTGTTCAGGACAATGGAGGCCAGCCGATTTGATTTTCTAATACCTAATCGAAATCGAAACTTCAGACTGGTACTTTTCGGAAACTACTCGATATTCACAATTGCAGAAAATTCCATAATAATGGATATAATCACGGTAAAGGCCGTCCGAATGGCACTGTCCGCACTCACGGGCGGCGTGCGTGTGGAGCGGCCGTCGCAAATGCATTATTTCGGATGAGCCTCCCCATGGGTGCAAAAACCTGATTGGGATGTTATTCACCACTCCTCATGTATTCCTGCTAATAGGTTTACAAATTTAAAATGGCTTCTCGATAGCTGGTCGACACGCACGCCGACCGCGTTTGCGAATAGCTTCTTTCGAATGAACTTTACATACAGTCGGCGTGCCACACTCCGATACCTTCAGCCTTTTGTTATGCGATGGCGCAAACTAGGTTTGGCCCTTGTTATGCGATGGCGCAAAGTAAGTGCACGTACTGTCGTTATCGGAGCGAAATCCTGGCTTCACGTTTTTGCGTCACGCAACGCGATGGCTATCGTACTGGCAGCACGTGTTCCCGGCTCGCACCACGATCCTCATCTTGTTGTGTGATGCAACAGCTGGTGTCCGCAAATACGGACCATAACTTCGCTCCGATAACGACAATCTGTTATAACATAACCTCCAAGTCGGAGCGAAGTTCACTGCCATCGATCGCGTGCGTGTGAGAGCGTACGCTGCGTCTCCTTTTCCCCACACTTTTTCGCTGTCTCTAACCTCGCTCCGCACTAACACGCGGGGGGAATAAACTGAAATTGCCACCCAAACAAGGGATATGTATGGGAGCTTAGTTTGCGATAACGCACAGCGAGGAACCAAAAGTATCAGTGCGATCCGTGCCGAATGTAGATGTCCAACGATGTCGCTAGTAACGGGTTACGGCATACAGATCGATGTTTTCGGCCCCGCATCGCATCAGTCAGTTTCGAAATCATTTTGCGCCCGATTCGGCCGACTTCGGAATTATTGGGAGAGAGGCTCTCTACACACGTAGGAAGGAGTTGTCTCGACTTTCGCGGCTCAAATTCCACTAGGGACCACTTTGCTCGCGTTGAGCGGCGTGATGTTTCGAACGGCGAAAACGGGAAATTTCCTCCCTCGGTGTGTAGACAGCCACTGTCCCGGAATTATTTCGTTTTTTTCGGATAGGGACTCTTGCGATGGGTACGATTCGGCCACCGTAACCTACCTTATTCCTTCGAAAAATTGAAAACTGGACTACGGATTCATGGTTTGCACCACGGGTCTGCGTTAAAGGCAGCAGACATGCTCGAAAAAGTTGATGAGATAACTACGCTACTTGGGTCGTATCGCCCCTGGTAGAACGCTCACGCCGTTGGAAGCGTCAAAAACGAGTGCAAACTACTAAATTTGAGTCGAAAATTTTCGTCAGCCACGCCCATGAGCCTTCAACCCCGCCCCCTCATTATTCGAATACGGTCACTTAGGCTGGTTTTTGAAGCTTCCAACGAGGTGAGCGTTCTAGTACAGGCTGTAAGAGTCTATCGGCTTCGGTATCCCAACCGTTTTATTGTTAATATTAGCTATTTCAACCGCTCGGAGAAAACTCGTCCAATTTTACCTCATACTAAAAACAGCCGCTATTTCTGGATTTGCATGCAGTTTTTGTCGGTTTTTTTTTCGTTAGTTTCCCATACTACTAGCTTTAAACCTTCGATTTATCACATAAATTCGATACCATTTTTGAGCGTGTCTGCTGCCTTTAAAGGCAGTGTTCACGAAGAAAAAGTTGCACGTTTTTTTTTTGGCTGAAACGTAAGCTTTGGGTCTCTCTAAAGAGATTAAGAACGGAAGGGCGACGAAAAACGGCGGGTGAGTGGGTGAAAATCTCGTGCTCAGAACTTTCCAGCCTAGGTTGTTGCGTCTAATTAGCCCAATTCCTTGTTACATGCGTCTTTACAGGGTCGAAAACGTCATTTCTTGTCACTTGCACGTATGAATACACGCAAGTAACATACGAGGGGGCGTGTATGGTAAGTGCGTCTTTCGGAAGAGACCACAAAGACGCAAGTAACAAACCGTTTAGACGCAAGAAAGCTACTCAAATTGTTTATGACGAGTGCGTCTTTCACAACTGATTGATTTCTCGTCGATAACCACTACATTTCACCTTTCCCCGATAAGTTCATGTGTTTTGCTGATAATAAAACTTTCTCAGATTTTCATTTTGTTCGTAATCTTACGAACTATATTTCAAAACAAGGCGGTAGCGTACGACTGCTGTGTTGTGCTTACTGAAGTCGGGACATTGTTCCTAGACATGACTTTCACACATCCTGGGCTTCTCAAGTATTCGCGGTGTTCGTGAAAAATAAGGAAACCGCGGAGCTGTAGACGACGAGTATTCTCGTCCGCGCGTACATTAACGCTTTGTCGGCGTCAAATCTAAAACTCAAAATCCACATATTACATAGAAATTCGTGCGATCCGCAATTTCACGCCCTGAAATTCGGTTAGAACTCACATAGGCAACCTGATTCTTTCTGGTATACAGCGCAGTGCAAAAGTATAGGTCCACTATAAATTTCTCATTTTCGCTAAATTACGATTCGCGCTTCACGAAAATACAAAATTCAGTTACGCACAGTTACGTGTCCACGGTGAATATCGTCTCCCTAATTTCGTCGAAAATTAAAACAATCGGTAGCTCACTGCCGCATTAGAGTTAAAAACCTACAGAAACGGGTCTAGAAGAGCACTATGAGGCCATAACTTTTGCGTTTTGCGCGAAAAAATGCAAACAAGCGTTTTTGGCGCCTTTTTGCCTTAACTCTGTTCATGATGGTCAATTTGAGAATCCGAAGAAATATTTGGAATCAGGATCGAGAGTACTCTCTTTTAGCATTTGCACTATTTGGTATACTTTGTACAAAGCATTTAGGCGTAACAGCATGGACACATTCGCTCATAAATTCCTTGATTGCGGAATCGCGATTCGGGTTGATTGTTTCTTGTCTAATTTTGCATACATATCTTCTTGAAGAGGGAGCCATGTGTGATTCCAGAAAAAAAAGGGCACACGAGACTGATTCCCAATATCCTGTTAGATTCCCAAATGGACCCTTTTGAACAGAGTTATGGAAAAAGAGCGAAAAATGCTTTTAGCGTTTTTTTGGGCCAAAAACGCCAAAATAATGGCCGGTATTGCAGTAACAACGTTTCTCTGCAGTAAGGTATCTGCGAGCTCGAGGTATGAAACAATCTTCCTGCAGGAAGGGTAAATCTCATAGTTATTTAATAATAATCAGTAATAATCTTAATGTCATATTGTTTTGTTCTTTTATTTGTTAGCTACAAGAACGTAGGAACCTTAAGCTATCCATTAATGCACTTGTCGTAGTCAAATATGAAGATAATTAGTGTTTTTGCCCACGAAGATTGGGCCGTTGCCGTAGTTACCATCATGCACATGTTGAACATCGATTGCACACTCACGCAATGTACGGCGCGCCTCATAAGGGCAAGTCGTTGTTATTCGGAATAAATAGTTCAATGGTCCCTCTCGGGTCCTCAGCCGCCGCCGTGACGAGGGCTAGGAGATTTTCAGTGTAATGGGCACGCAAGCATAGAGTAAGGCGCCTGCGTGTTCAGCGTTTGTTACATGCGTCTTTGAGGAAGATTAGATGCGCCTTTGTTGTAAGGCGCCTGCGCGTTAAGCGTTTGTTACGTACGTCTTTGAGGAATGATTCATGCGCCCTTAATGTAAGGCGCCTGCGTGTTCAGCGCTTGTTACATGCGTCTTTGAGGAATGATACATGCGTCTTTAGTTCTAGGTATTTGCGTCTTTATGGTATGTAGCATGATGCTATCAGACTACATACTTATAAGGCGGAAATAGCTAGGCTGGAAAGTTCTGAGTGGGCCAGCCAACCCATTAGGCCACTCCGCCCACGTCCTATAACTGTTGCACTGAATTCGTGGTTAGATGAGCGATGGTCCTATCAAAAGCCCCGTTCTTCCCCTCATTCTCAACTTCTCTCTTTACTCAGGTCAGCTCGCACACATCGGCTGCAAAAAACGGAAGTTACAAGCCTCGCACAACTCGTCCACAATGCTTCCCTAGCTGAACTTTGAAGGGCCATAACTCCGTTTCCAGGCGGTCTTGTACGATTCCAAGGACATCATTGAAATCAGCATGGGACCTTTTTCAAGATAGGCGGAAAAACAGAAAAACGATTTTAATCGTGAACACTGCCCTTAATGAAAAATATTTTCCGTTGAGCGTTAATCGTTAATTTTCGAAAAAAAGCTGCGTTAACCCGTTAATGCGTTAGCACGTTTGTTTCGCATTTCGTTAAAAAATTCAGAAATATGTACATTACCTGACCTTACGAAAAGTCACTAGAGATCCAAAAAAATCGTAAATTTCGTTCAATACGAAACCTCTAAACATACGTTACATACACTCCAAACTCGGAAATAATTTTTCATGAATGTTGAGCTTTAAGAGCCAACAATCGGGGCCATGGTCGTGGTGTATTCCAACAGCAAGAGAGGCGGGGAAATAGGGTGTGAGCGACGCTCGTGATTGGACAGAAAGCGAAGTTTCATCTGCCTCTCTTGCGGTTGGAATGCACTACGACCACCACCCCAAGAATTGAACCGGAAACTGAGCGCAACGCAAGCTGACGCGGCGCGCACGGCGCCAGTTTTAAAATTTCCCATTGGAGCAGACCAATCAGTGCCATAATTCCGCTACAGTTAACGAACTAAGTTAGCGTGATTTTAGGACTTTTTCGTTAGGCGTTAATCGTTTATTTTCCTAAAAAAAACGCATTAACCCATAATGCGTGCGTTAACACGTTAACGTTATGATGTCTAGCCGTGGTCAGCACCCCATGGACCACCTCTTCTCAAAATTTTGTTCGTATTTGAGAATTCTGCTTAACTATGGTATACCAATCGTAATCCTTTTCAAAAAACTGAAAGCGGACCCTATATTCAGGTTCAGCAACTCCGAAAATTGCTTTCGATCTCCAAAGTCTGGAAACTGTGCCAGTGTTTTTTTTGTTTGTGATAGCTTTCGTTCTCGATGTAAACGTTCCTGTCCTTCCGGCGAAACTCATAATGTACACTGGTTGGGAACGCCCCCCCCCCCCGCCGGCCGATCGTTTCAGATCTGACATGCGAAGAACACCACTCAGAAAAATTAAAACAAGTTACTTGTAACATAAAAGGCCGAAAACAAGTTACTTGTAACATATCTGAGCCGATGTAAGTTACTTGCGACTTATCTCAGGTCATTTGAGTTACATGTAACATATCGGCGAGATACTGCGTGCGGTGCGTCTCCGATATGTTACATGTATCTTAAATGACCTGAGATAAGTCGCAAGTAACTTACATCGGCTCAGATATGTTACAAGTAACTTGTTTTCGATTTCTGAGAAGACACATTGTGCACTGCGCCTCCGATATGTTACAAGTAACTTAAATGGCACAGTTTAAGTCGCAAGTAACTTAAATCGGCCGAGAAGATATTTCCTAGGGGGATGTACGACGCACTTGCGGGGTTGGGCATACGACTGGCGTTGCTGTTGGTTCAATTACCCAAGTTTGAGGTACTTGACCCCACCCAAGCAGGGAAAGCCCCGCACAACATTAATTTTGCGTAGTGTGTGGTCTGGGACGCGCTCTCTGTGTCGCGTGTCGTCTGCGTCACGTGATGGCCACCCATAGTGAAAATATAACTGTAAGTTACAATAAGTGTAACTTACATGCAATATAAATTTAAGTTACATGTAATATAAATGTGTGGTACATGTAATATAAATGTAAGTTACTTGAGACATTCAAGCAAGTTACATTTATATTACAAGTAACTTGTTTTGATTTTTCTGAGTAGGAGTAAGTAGCCTTTCCGAACGAAATGCAAGTTGCGCAACCCTTAAAGGCAGTGGTCGCGATCAAATATGCTTGTCGTCTTTTTCTCTCGAAACTCTTTTCTGGGTCTCGAGTAGTAGGACCTATAAGAAAAAATCGCGAAAAAAACCACTGTTTTGGGCCGAATTTGAAACCTGAGCTTTCTTGTCTTTTGATGGTGGACGAGCCCACTCCACATCATCGGCATCGATGACCTCTTATATCAAGAACATCAGCTAGCTTGAAATTGAATGTCAATCAATGAACCTTCGAATATATGTAAACATCTAGTCAAAAACATTGACTGAAGTGATGCTTTCATTGTTCAACTGTTTTTATTCGTTAAATTTGCATTTATTTCGTCCTCTGAATGTCGATGATTTTTGACTGCTCGGCATGAGACTGCGATCTGTTTCGTCATCGCTGTGCACGTGTGCACGAACTAGCTTCTTTGGGCCCTAGAAACTCTAATTCTAGACCGTTTCTCACCGCTCTTCCTTCATAGTTTTTCAGCTGTTTTTGATCTAAGCTGATTTTTGTAGTTTTTTCGATAATGTTTTTCATCGTGACCACTGCCTTTAAAGGCAGTGTTCAAGAAAAAAAAGTTGCACGTTTTTTTTGGGGGGTATAACGTAGGCTTCGGGTCCCTCTAAGAAGATTAGGAACGGAAGTGCGACGAAAAACGGCCGGTAAGTGAGTGTGAAAATCTCGTGGGCCAGCCAACCTATTGGGCCATTCCGCCCACGTCCTATAACAGTTGCCCTGAATTCATGGTTAGATGAGTTTCCTGGTATGGTTTCCTATCAAAAGCCCGTTCTCTCCTTCATTCTCAAATTCTCTCTTTACTCAGGTCAGCTCGCACATATCGGCTGCAAAAAACGGAAGTTACAAGCCTCGGACAACTCGTCCAAAATGCTTCCCTTGCTGAATTTCGAGGGGCCATAACTCCGCCTCCAGGGGGTCTTGTACGATTCCAAGGACATCATTGAAATCAGCATGGGACCCTTTTCAAGATAGGCGGGAAAACGGAAAAACGATTCTTATCGTGAACACTGCCTTTAAGGATTTTTTGGGGCGTCGGAAATCAAACATTTTCTGTCGTCCGAAGTTTGTTCAGGGTGGTAATTTGGTGCGCTTGAAACGATTATGGGGTCCATTTTTGGCTTCAAGGGAGACTAAGGTAGGCTACGGTGGGCATAAGGAAGATTAACTAGGGTAGCTCACCCAATAAACGACTGAATTTCCGTTCAAAGAAACGGAGCGCAACTATAGAGGGCTAATTCGGAATTATCGTCAAAAGTAGATCCTAGAAAAATGGATTTCTTCCGGAATGGCCTCTCTCTTCAAGTGACCTTCCTTGTGAGTGGCTGAAAATATGCGGAATTCTCAGCTGGTCCATTTCGTTCCGATACTTCACATTTTGGAGCACCTTCAAACCTTGCGTTGTTGAAAACGCTGATCATTGTCTTCATCAGTTTTTAACGTTTTCGAATTTGTTTTTTCAGTCTGAAAGTTAAGTTCTCGTTTACCTGACAAATAAGACTATTCATGGTGTTCACACTCGAAATCGTTAGCAACAATGTGTGCGACAATTTCTTCTTACTGAAATATCCCTTTGCACACATAGCCACTCTCGCTGATCAATGCGATTGTGATCCTTTCGCCTTCACTTGAACACCGGACGCTGTGAAGTTGGCCATTTCCATTTTCAATCGAAACAGCACATTGCACAGGCAGTTCCTATCCCATTCAATAACTCTGTCCGAAGAACACTTTCCATTTTGAATTATCGTGCAAGCACATTTCCAGGAAATGTATATCTCATAAGTTCCTCCTAACGCTAACTTTTGTTGATAATTATTGTGCAATTTGACACAAGTACACATAGGGCACTATATGTCGGTCTGTCCTTAATTTAATGCAATGTTTACTCACTTTTCCACTAGCCTTTCTGTCAAAAGCAAGCTTTTGCCTAGGCATGTGACCATAACTAGATTCAAGTCCCCGTCTTTGCAACACAAATCAAATCGTGATTCGATATGTCACGCCGTCATCACGAGATGATCTTGCTTTTTGTCCACTCCTCCAACACTGAATTGGGTCGAGCTTAATAATCACGAATTTATCAAGTCGTGCTCACTCTATGCAATGTCAAATCGCTTGCACTCTTCACTTTCATCTCGTTGTTGCTCTAGGATCACTCCGCTATTTCCTCTGTTGGCGCAGTTCAATTATTAGAGCGACCTGAAATTGATGTCGTTTCTGCGCATGTCAGCTATTGATGGTCATTTATCAGCTCATTGTTTGGTTTAGAGGCGTGCTAAAGACATTTCGAGGTTTTTATGGACTATTTTACTTATAGACAAGTGAATTTTTAAAAAAAATTGTGATTGTGGGTGGAATGGCCGGCCAAATTTCAGAAGAGGTACAGATCCGGCGCTGCATGCTTCTTGAGCTTCGCAAGGGAAGGAACGCGGCAGTTGCTACCGCTGTTTATCCAGATGCTTTGCACATTCTTAAAGGCATAGTATATCCTCAGATATGAATTTCGAAATTTTCGTGTGATTGCGTAGAAGACCCTTCCTGTATAAAACGTGCCAAATGCGAGATCTCAATTCCTCTAAATAAGCGAGGTATAAGTGACCACCACAGGCCCGACCCCCTAACAGATTTTCGGACTCGATAGCGGCTCAATAGATGGATGAATTCCAACAAGTCGCCGTTCTTCAGTCCACTGCCGGTCCGTTTCCTTATTCTGGATCGCTCTCGAGCTGCGATTGCGAATGAAGAGAAATACAGACCTGAGACAACTCGTCCACCAATTTTTGACCCTCAAAATCTAGGGCGACTGCCAGAATTACATCATCAAGTTTAGCATATTTTTCTTGGCTAGGAACGAGGTGAGAGGGCGGAACAAATGATATATCGAGGGAGCCAGATCAGGAGAATAGTTTGGGTGAGGAACCGTATCCCAGCCGAGCTCCGTTAATTTGTCCCGCGTGGCATGAGAGATGTGCGGTTGAGCGTTATCATGCAGCAGGTGTAACTCCTGGGTTCTGGTAAAAGGGAATCAGCGACTTGGCTGTTAGATGGAGTAAGGTTGTAGGTAGTTATGGTGATTATATTGTGGATTGAATGTGTGAATCAATAAAGATAAAAAATTAAAGACTTATGATACAACCTCATAAATAAATATCGAGAAACGGACCTCAGGTTTGCGTTCAGAATCCTGATTAACCCTCCGCACAATGTTTCTCGTCAAATTCGAAACAGTTCTTGGTACTCTTTCGGAATAGAAGACCCACCTGAAAGAGTTGGATTTCCGTGGTGTTTCATACGCGTTCTATGCATAAATTTTACATACTGCTCTATGCTTCTACCTGTTTAGAAGCAAAAACATGACGAAGGGATCCTGTAGCTGCATGCGAAAACCCTTTTTACCAGAGTGGGTCGTCTATTCCGCAAGAGTATCCAGTTCTTCTGAACCCTTTCCGCTCATCTGAGAAAACCTCTCGTAACTCAGTTAAGAGATTTGTCTTGCAGCTACAAACTTCGAATCAAAAAAATGTCATTGCAAGAATAGCGGCGGCATGGATCCGGAAGAGACTTCGCGTTCAATGTTGAAGGTTGGCGCAAACTCGGTGTCATATGCTCTAACATAGGTGCACCGAGTTTGCGCCAACCTCCAATGAGGAACGCAAAGTTTCTACAGTATCCATGCCGATGTTATGTATCACTTGATTATATTTCTTTCGACCCATTGCGTTTCTTTTGTGAAAATATCAAGGTCAAAAAGAGATCATATCCTTCACTGTATCGTTCAGATATCTGACTTGCTCTCATCAAATCAGAACCATCTCCTAGCTTATCAGGCAGCCGTGGTGTTTCTCATGGCTTGCGATCGGTTCCTGTTGTTTTTTTCCTCTTCAACATCATGCGACGACGTCTCCCTCTCTGCCTCGTGCGCGCTCTCGTAATCTTGTCGTTCGCGCTGTGTGTTCGATCGTTCGTTCGAATTCCATCGAGGCATCGTCGGAAGCTTCTTCTACCCCCCCCCCACCGACATCATCCTCCATCCTTCCTAGCGGCGACGGTGGCGTTTCGTTCTTGTAGCCTGCGGGGACCGTCGCAGTGGCCGCGCACACTGCACCACCGAACCCGTTTTCCATATCGATCAATCGATCGATCCTTCCAAGCTTCCCGAATCGTCGTCATCATCTTCGTCGTCTTAATCGACGTTTAGCTCACTGTCACAGCGGCCAGATAGTTATCGTTACGCGCTCAGGTTTGCATAAGCTCGAGATTTGTATGAAACTAGGCTCAGGCTTAGGCTTACGAATAATTCTTTTTATCCTTTCAAATCATAAATCTTTGTGTTTCCTCCTATCATCTCTCACAACATGGTTGGTAGTGATAACATCGATAGCGAACTGGCTGGCTCATCTTTTTTCCATTCTGTGCCATACCTTTTCTTTGTGCGCAACGTTCTGTTTTCTAATTGTTATGGCCTTCCGCAATTTTTGTTCGAAAGAGCCAAAATCAGGAAAATCAAAGGCAGTGTTCACGAAGAAAAAGTTGCACGTTTTTCGGCTAAAACGTAAGCTTTGGGTCCCTCTGAGAAGATTAAAGGCAGTGGTCGCGCTCAAATAAGCTCGTCTTATTTTCCTCTCTGAACCCTTTTCTGGGTATAGAGTAGTAGAACCTAAGGAAAAATCGCGAGAAAAACGCTGTTCTAGGCCAAATCTGAAGCCTGAACTTCCTTGTCTTTTGATGGTGGACGAGTCCACCCCACATCATCGGCATCGATGACCTCTTATATCAAGAACATCAGCTGGCTTGAAATTGAATTTAAATAAATGAACCTTCGGATTTATGTACACATCTAGTCAAAAACATTGACTGAAGTGCTTGATTTCAGTGTTCAACTGTTTTATTAGGTAAATTTGCATTTATTTCTTCCTCTGAGTGTCGATGATTTTCGACTGCTTGGCATGAGACTGTGATCTTTCTGTGCACGTGTGCACGAACTGGAAGTTTAGGGTCTTAATAACTCTAATTCTAGCCCGTTTTTCAATTTGCTACCTTCTTAGTTTTTGAGCTGTTTTTGACCTGAGCTGATTTTTGTAGTTTTTTCGACAACGTTTTTCATCGTGACCACTGCCTTTAAAGGCACAGTCCAACCTCAGATTCGTTTTTCTGCTTTGCTGCCTATCATGAAAACGGTCCGACGCTGATTCCAACGACGTCTGCGGTATTGCACAAGACCCCCCGGAAACAGAGTTATGGCCTCTCAAAAATTGAGCTGCGGAAGCATGGTGGACGAGTTATGCGAGGCTTGAAACTTCCCTCATTTGCAACCGATGTATGCGAGCGAACGTGAATGGATAGAGAAGCTAAAAATAAAGGGAAGAACGGTGATAATAATCAAAAACCTTAGCTCATATCGCCACTATTGAGCTCGAAACATTGTAAAAGGGGCGTGCCAAAGTGGCTTCCGGATGTGGGCGCCCCAAGGTGGCTTCCCCCTATATCTCGCTTATTCTGGATAATCGAGAGCTTGCACTTTGCAGATGTTACAAAGGGTGGGTCTACTTAACAATAATGTGGTTTTCTCCGATTTCGCACTTGAGCTTGGACTGTGCCTTTAAGAACGGAAGTGCGACGAAAAACGGCCGGTATGTGGGTGAACATCTCGTGGGTAAGCCAACCCATTGGGTCACTTGGCCCACGTCCTACAACAGTTGCCCTGAAATCGTGCTTAGATGAGCGATGGTTTCCGATCGAAAGCCCTGTTTTTCTCTTCATTCTCATTTTATCTCTTTACTCAGGTCAGCTCGCACAAATCGGCTGCAGAATACGGGAGTTACAAGTCTCGTACATCTCGTCCGTCCTCCTTTCTTCCCTTGCTGAAATTCGAGGCGCCATAACTCCGTTTCCAGGGGGTCTTCTACGATTCCAGGGACATCAGTAAAATCAGCATGGGGCCGTTTCCAAGATAGGCGAAAAAACAGAAAAACGATTTTTATCTTGAACACTGCCTTTAATTAATACAGACATTGCGTCAAAAGGCAGCGCAGTAAACGCGTACCAGTTCCAGCTTCTGCGCACGGTGTAAATGTACTAGCAGTTTGGCTGACATCGATGAGCAGTCATATTTTCAGCAAATTTTGAGTCTTATTTTATTATTCTTTCTTGTGTATCTCACATCAATCAACACTCGTCCGTGTCATTCAATGAGAAAGTCCTACTCAGCTATTGAGAAAAATCATTTGATTGATATCCTTCCGCCCTTCGTTTGTCCGTGTAGCACTTTTCCCGCCAAGCAGCGTCACGGCTTCCTTATTGAAATGCACGTACCAGGGTTGTGCTTTGGTTAGAATATTTTTTCGTTGAGCGTTAATCGGTAATTTTCGAAAACAAAAACCACCTTAAATTTACAGTCCCGTCTCAGGGGTAATTTTTGATATTATGGCCCAACCGCCGTGTATAGCAAGCCTATCAAGTGCGAAATTCCTTCAGAAAAGAAAAAAATGGGTAACGTCTACCAGAAAGTTCTCAACCTCAATACGAATCAAAGCTGTGATGGATTTTTATAAAAATTTATGTTCTTTCATTTCTTATTGGTTCAGTTTTATATTTCAACCTACTCCAGTGCGATGGCTGCGAATGACGTGAAAATACAGGACCGAGACAACTCATCCACGGAATTCTTGTTCTTTGAATAGACAATCTTCGTGGGTCCATAACTCCGTCCGTAGTGGGTTCTGAGCTATTCTAGAGGCAGCACCGTAATCATCGTAAAATTCTTCCCATGTTGAGCAGAAAAAATCGAAAAACGGTTCTAAGGTTGGACTGTGCCTTCAACCCGTTGACGCGTTGAAACGTTAATTTCGCATTTCGTTGAAAATTCTTTAAAAAAATTTGACCTGATTATAAGAAAAATTCATGAAACATTTGAGGTCCCATATCAATCAGGGCCATAACTCCACATTAATCACGATAAATTAAATGTGCTTTGATGTGACTTTTCCTTCAGGCGTGAATCGTGAATTTTCGAAAACGAAATCGTGAATAAAACCGTCAATGCGTTAGCACGTCAACGTTTGATGTATGATTCTGTGATCAGTGTTAAAACTGTTTTCGAATGTGCATAAGGGTACTGGCTCTGCCTCGCTTTCGGCCACTGAAAATGATAGGGGGCATCGTGGCATAGCATACCCAGTGGAGGAGCTCAGTCAATACCTTCATTATAGGTTCAAAAGTGAACGAGAGCCAATCCGCTTTCTAGGACCCGTCGGCATGCCTAATCGGCCGCTGTTCCGTTCCAATCGACAGTTTTAATCGCCCTCTAACGGCAGTGTCCATGATAAAAATCGTTTTCGAGTTTCCATCGGAAAACAAAGGTTTAGAGTCTGACTGTTTCATCAGTGAAGAATGAATCATGAAAAGCGCTGCGAAACATCCAAAATCAGCCCTTTCTCTTGAAAGCCACATTTCAACGGTGGGTGAGTTGCGCGAGCATGGGCTTGAAGTAGAAAGCGTTCGCAAATGCGCCCCAATGCTAAAACTCAGCCGCGCTCGCGCTCCAATGTTAATGTAGAAGCGGACCAAACTGTTCCTCGGAAAACTCGACCGCGAGCGGAAGGCCTAGGGCTAGCGGACTTCGGAGCCGTATGGAGCTTTTTCGGGCTTGTTTTCGTTAGTTATTTCGACCCCAGTGCTCCGATGAGATCCTGAAGTTTCGATTTCCGGCCAAAACCCGAGGGCGAAATCTATCGTGGACACTGCCTTTAAAGTCAATGTTAACGACTGAAAAAGTTGTCGAGGAAACTGCAGGACTCTATTTCGTTCGAAAAAAAGCTGAAGAAAAGAGAATGTTGCGCAGCGAAAAACGCGTTAAAATAAAGTTATTAAGGAAAAAAGATGACGATTCCTGCACAGGGGCACAATGCCAGCCATAGAAGTCCGAGTTTCATGCTGTACCTGGTCAAAATTCTGTGACGTGCACAGCAACTAATAAGGTTGTTTAGAGCATACAGAAACAATGTCTTACTGAAAACAAACACGAAAGTGTTAGTGTCAGATAAATGTAAACAATGGAGCGCGAAAAAAGCCAAGTAGACATTCAGAAGTCATCTATTGAATCTCAGTTTTGAGCCAGCTGGTGGACTTCTGATACAACAAATCATTGAAGTAGGGCACCAGTGTAGTCGCCCAGCAAAAAACGAACGATTTTAGATCGCTGAATTCACCCCGAAAGACCTTTCTTGCAGTTTTCCGGTATAGTTCGTACTAGACTGAACGAAAAGAAGAATTTTACCTAGAAAAACTCGCAACCATATATCGTCGTTGTCATTGCCTTTCACGCACACCCTTCATACACAAAGTCTCCAATTCCTATAAATAGCTTCGAGGTCTTTCAAGTCCTCCAACTTGATTATTTTCTTCATCGAAATCTCCTCAATCACGTCATGCACGAAGTCGTCTCTAGGATCAATACGTTTGAGTGGCCTGGCGAAGTGCCAGATCTTATTTGAATATCCTTTTACGAAAAGCTTTATGTCCTTTTAGTGCATCATATGAGAGACGCAGGCGGCCTATGGTGCTTGTCCATCGCAGTGTTTGTGGGTGAAAATCCATAGACGCCCTCCTTGTTTCCTTTCTAATTGAACAAAAAGTCTTCCTCTTCTCTTCTGTAGAACTTTATTGTTCAATGTCATCTTGGTACACCTGCTCCACCCCTGTCGAAGGGCGAAAACGCACACTGCCCTACTGCTCTCGAATTAGCGAGGCCCAGGTTCGACGAATAGTTTCTAAAACAAGCCCAGTCAAAAATTTATAGTGAGCCGAATGTGCTCGAGGTCCCATCCATGATCACAGAATCTCTCATTTTCTCGTAATGATGACGTCATAAGACGCTCGATTACGATCGCTGTTGTGAAAGAGATCCAACCAGCTCACTGTGGACGATTCTCACCACTCTCAGATCGTCAAACGACATTAGTACATTACATCGATTACATTAGCTTCATCCAATGATTGTAGGACATTAAACGCGTCGTCCGAGCAGGAAATCGCTCCCTACATATTGGACAACTTTTGTGGGCAGTTTTTAAGTTTGGGACCTTAAATTTTTGCACATTCTTGAGGCTAGGGCATATGCAAGCGGTCTTGAAAACGATGAAGGGCAAATTCTGGGGATGGTTTGGAAAAGCCGAATCGGTGGTCATTTCTAACAGGCTCGACCCTATCGACGTCAGTCCCGTGGGAGCTAGCCAGCAGGTCATGAATCTGTTAGGTCTACTAATAGGTAAGTTTTGGGTTTTTTTCGATAGCTATGAAGCTCTAAACAGGGAACAAGGTATAGTCTGAGCAATTTAGAAAGGAAGCCGCGACGCTGCTCGGTGGGAAAATTAGCGCGTGGAAAGCTAAGGAAAGATGGCTATCGATCAGATGATTTTGCGCCGGATCGCTGAGCGCAGCATCCTAATCAAGAGACACGAACGATGTATCCTCTTTCCGAGTGTGATCTATTTCCGCTCTCCGCGTGCGTCGGCGCGCACGCTGCGTCTCCTTCTTCCCACTTTTTCTTTCTGTCTCTACCCTCGCTCTGCTTAGGCGCGCGAGGGAACAGAGTAAATCTGACTCCGAACCAGAGGATACTCTATTCGAACTGTTGTCCATCGTTAGCGGCGACTTATAATTACTTTTTTTAAGGGCATGGTTCACGATAAAATACCGTAATCTGATTTACGATGCTTTTGAGTGGGCGAATTCACGAAGTCGGGTATATTAGGGAAACGTCCACCCAAAACTTTCAAATATCGAAAGGAAAACTCTTCAGGAAGCCTCTAAAGTGTTTAATTACGCCTGTGTGACGAGTTTCGTGCATTTCGGACTTCCCACAATCCGAATGTCGGAAATGTTTTTGCGCATCGAAATTCTTAGATGATTGACTTAGTTCTCTGTTTCTTGTACCGAAAAATATTAGAATCTTTTGGGATTGAGAACATTCACTAATTTGGCAACTATTCCTTATAATACGTGGGCGGGTTGATCCAATCCGTCGGCTGATTTGTCGTTGTCGTGCTGGGGAATCACCATTCCGTGCCTTTTCGCACACTGGGGCGTTTAGGCCTTGATATTAGGCCCAATTACATCAATTGTTATTGGTTACGTTCTCTAGTGACGGTTTCCATAGGCTAGAGAAGGCAGTTTTTCGGGAGTCTTTGATTTTTTTACTGTGCTTCTCTGGGTCAAATTCCGGTTAGCAATTGCGTCTCGGCACGCTTTGCGGCCGAACGCTTTCGAGTCGGAAGAGTTTTCAGCGCCGAAGCCGGGGATCTGCTTACTCTAGGTGGGTTTTTGAAACTGGAAACTGAAAGAAATTGGAGAAAACTGTATAAAAAAGCCTTATCGAGTCTGCTTTGGCGCTGGAAACTAGACTGACTCCAGCGCGTGCGGCCGCAAAGCGTCTCGAGACGCAAATGCGGACCGGAATTTGGCCCAGAGAAGCACAGTACAATTTTTTCTCTAATTTTTGGAAAAAAAATTCTGATTGAACATACATACTTACATAGTTCACAAAGTGTACCTGTTCCTTATCACAAATTGTATAGTCCCGTGAAAACCGCTCCGTGGTCTGAATAGGCGGAGTTTCTCTGGCACTGGGGAGCTCCTAGCCCACAAGAAAACCGCTCCGAGCGCTCGGACAACTGGGCTCCGAGCCCCAAATCGTGATAGTCGCGGTACTGGCGTGTCATTGTCGCGGAATATACGCGCCCTTTCCGCGGTATCGACGGGTTGTTCCCATGGTATCGACGCGGTTTCTTCGCGGTGTGGGCGCTGTTTTGTCCTGCTGATTTCGCGGTTTCGGCGCGGTTTTGTCTTGCTATTACCACTTTCTTGACGTGCTACTATCGCGCTACTGCAGTTGTATTGACGTGCTATACTCGCGTCATTGGCTGGCGCACTATTGTCGTGCTATAGACGTGTTGCTGTAGCGACATTTAGGTATAGTCTTAGCGGTATACGCCAACTATTGACCTGGGATTGCACAGCTGAGCACCCAGGGCTCTACGGCTATTCGCCAGGTTCGACCGCTGTTCACCATAAAATTTACCTGTGGCCGTATTCATGAAACTATGGGAGCCTTCCGGGAAGGTCCAAAGTTCGTACGCCGCATACATCGGCTGGTTCTCAAAACCATCCCGGGAGGTTCCCATAGTTTACAAGAACGATTATAGTTTACAAGAACGTTTTTAGTGTGCTAGCGGAGGTTAGGTACCGTAATCATTGCCGTGAAAATAAATGCATTGGGAGTGTTGGCTGCGGGCAAAACTACTGAATGGAAGGCGACTTATAATTTTATAAACCCTTATCATCCCTTATGGGCTTTTTGAAGAGGTCCACAAACAGGCCGGGTGTTGTCGCAGCAGAGGGGGGGGGCAGTTGGGTATTGCACTTGGCCACGCCCATTTTTCCGTGCGGAAACGAATTTATAACACCAACCCGTGTTTTCCTCCCCTTTCAAAATCAGTACAGCCGTTGCGGCACGAAAAAATGGGCGTGGCCGAATGCAACAGCCATGTGCCCCTCCCCCCCCCCTCCTATAGCGATAGCACCCATCCGTAATCATCAAAAAACACATGGAGCAACATCATCAAAAAGGTGAAAAGTTATCAGTTGCCGCCAAATTAATTGTTTGGTGTGCAAACAACAGCGGCTGAGTATTTAATTTATTGGCAAAGATTACGGTACCTACTCTCCGCTAGCACACTAAAATCGTTATTGCCTGTAGTTTCATGGATACGGCCATTGGACTCAAGCAGTTGCCCACCAAGTATTATCCTGCCGTTTGTCTGAGCTTAGACCGCTGCTCTCATTGGAGATCATTGGGGATCGCCTTACAATGGTTAAACCACTGGACACGCGCAAAAATGCGCGCTTTTTGCCTTCACAAAAAAACGGTACAATGAACTCGTGAAGTTATTATTCGAAGATGTTCAGTATGACAGATGAAAAAACTCAATTCAGAAACCCTAATCACTAATATCACCATCCAAAATCGAGGATCGACAAGTTCTGATAACCGAACTTTGAAAAGAAAAACGTCATACTTACGACAATTGTTATTCTGATTGAGGACCAGCACTTTGCCTGCTCCCACTGCCGGACTGAGATTGGAAGGAGAGTCTATCATCCACCTGTATTTTTAGATGTTTTGTATTTGATATTCAAACCCAGGAAGGGATTTCCGTGTCGAAACCCGATTTCCGATGTTTCGAATTTCAATTCCGCTCATCCCCAGTACCCATCCAACAGGACAATCACAAGTTCTATCACGTTTCTGTAGCTTGGCAACACTTGATTCGTTTAAGTGACGCTTGTTATCCTCATGCAAAGGTTTTTCGCGTCTCCAGAATGTGTGATGACCAGGGCTGTGCGGAACTGTTCCGTTTCCGATTCCGTTTCCGTATTTCCGGTACTTGTCAGGCTGTTCCGTTCCGTTTCCGTTTCCGGGTTTTTGGTCCCGGAAGCGGAAGAAAATAGTACTACAAGGTGAATGGTCACGCCTCCCCAGCGCACAAAGTCGCGGTGCCTCTGCGATCATCACAGCGTGAGTCTAATCCTGATCGCTTGGATCGGTGTCCCGCTCCTTTCAACCGTCACACGGTATACGCCCCCCCCCCTCCATTAACGCACAGGACAATCCCAACATGGGCTTGAGACCTTGGCGGCTACAGAAGGCATACTTCAGGTACTGTTGCGTGGGTGAGTACGTGGTGTTATCTGGCAGTCGAACCGTGGTTATCAGTCTCATCTCAGTTGAAAACCATCACAGTTTGCCTTTACAACCCTTTATCACAATTTTTTCGAAGCGCTGAACTATAGGCTGGCCATTACCGTTTCAAGCATCAATACCATACTTTGTTACAATCAGGTCCTCCGATTGAGAAACCAGAGAGGTAGAAACTTTCCCTCTTCGTCTCTCTAGCTATTCAAGCACTTGCAGGGTTCAACCTCAGCGCCATAGAAATTGCACGCCATGGCCCCCAACTCGTTTTCAGCAGCACGTGCTGCCAGCATGCTGGGTTTCGGCCACTTCTCATCGGCAGCTTGTGCTACACCTAGCAGCACCTATTGCTGCCTACGAGAGGTTCAACTCGATGTCGGCCCGGAGTGCGACCCCTCATTACATGTGTTGCTAGCAGCAGCACGTTATTCAAATGAAGAGAGTCTTTGAGCCACCACCTGTTCCTACCGGAGCTAGAGTTGCGATCCTTGTAATGGCTGGCACCAAGGACGCCAACCTCGCCAAGATACGCAACAAAGGCATGATCCGCCTCGGTCCACTATAAGAAATCTTTCCTTGTGATGTGCAGTAGGGACCACACTTTCAGCGTCAAAATTGATATCCGGAAAATTGAGTGCCGAGAACACCTTCTGGGATCGGCCTCAAACGGACAACTGCTCTCTCAACAATGGTGGGTGCCATATGTATGCACCCGCTGCCGTCGTCAAAACACCGATCGCACTGGAAAAAGCAGTCGAAGGTTGAAACTCGACATCAGAGAAATCAGCAGCACTCTAGAAGAGGAGTTGCTCGAGCAGACTTATTTTCAGCTAACTAGGAGAACCTGCAGCAGCAGCACGTCTTCCTTTCATGCTTCAAATCTATTTCTACTCAGCTCGCTTGCAGTTTGAGACTGTAGCGCCACTTGTGCTTGAGGGAATAGACTGAGATCACAAGCTACAGAGGTACATCTGCATGCCATGAGCAGCGACGAAACCTACCATTTAATCATACTATAATTTTTCATTCACTTCCGTTTCCGGATTTCCGTTTCCGGCGATTTTCAGCCATTTTTCTTCCGTTTCCGTTTCCGGAAATCTTGAAATTGAGTTCCGCACAGCCCTGGTGATGACCTCGGAGACACCCATATTCGAACTTTCTACCAGCTTGATTGGAGACATTTCACCTCTGGATTGAGAAAATGAACTTGTGCCGGAAACTCTGCTTCCCATTTTTGTGAAATTACTGATTTATTCGGCCGAATATTCAGATATTGGACCTTTCGAATAACCGAATCATTTGAAAAAACTGACTTTCTCGAATATTCGAATAAACAAATTATTCGAAAAATTGACTTTTCCGAATAGTCGAATAAACGAATTATTCGGAAATTTGATTTTTCCTAACAATCGAGTAATTCGAATATTCAATTATTCGCTTATTCGGCCGAATATTCGTTTTCCGAATATTCGTTGACATACTCTAATAGGGATGTCAACGAATAATCGGAAAACGAATATTCAGGCGAATAAACGAATAATCAGATGATTTTATCCCAAAGTTGCACACCCCTCTAATACACACACACACACACACACACACACACACACACACACACACACACACACACAAACACACATACACACAAACATACGCATAGACACCCACATACGCACATACACACATAAACACAAACATACGCACACATACACATATACACACACATACACACATACAAACATACACACATACACACACACATACACACACATACACATACACACACACATACACACCTATACACACACATATACACACATACACACACTACAGCGAAGAGGATAAGAAGATATTAAAGGCTGTGGTCACGATGAAAAACGTTATCGAAAAAACTACAAAAATCAGCTTAGATCAAAAACAGCTGAAAAACTATGAAGGTAGAGCGGTGAAAAACGGGCTAGAATTAGAGTTTCTAGGGCCCAAAGAAGCTGTTTCGTGCACACGTGCACAGCGATGACGAAAAAGATCGCCGTCTCATGCCGAGCAGTCAAAAATCATCGACATTCAGAGGACGAAATAAATGCAAATTTAACGAATAAAAACAGTTGAACAATGAAAGCATCACTTCAGTCAATGTTTTTGACAAGATGTGTACATAAATCCAAAGCTTCATTGATTGAAATTCAATTTCAAGCCAGATGATTTTCTCGATATAAGAGGTCATCGATGCCGATGATGTGGAGTGGGCTCGTCCACCATCAAAAGACAAGAAAGTTCAGGCTTCAAATACGGCCCAAAACAGTGGTTTTTTCGCGATTTTTTCTTATAGGTCCTACTACTCGAGACCCACAAGAGGGTTTAGAGAAAAAAAGACCACAAGCATATTTGATCGCGACCACTGCCTTTAAGTAGGCCATGCCAAGCCGAAAGACAAGAAAGAGGTTGGAGATGAGGTGTGGATGAAACAAATGACAATGTTGAAAATGACGCCAAAGCATGAGGTGGCGATTTGTTTTAACACTTTTCTATTTGTATTAACACAATCAACGTCGGCGTACGTGCAACTCTTGAAAACAGCCATGTCGTGGGCTCGGAGCGACACCAAATCATCGACTAATGACAGCCGTATACTCGTGGGCTACTATAAAGTTGGAAAAAAGCCTTTCGCTAGTGGCCCACGAGCTTAGCCGGAGAAAACCACGGCAAAGTCGCGTGCGCCTGTTCGCGGTATTCTCGCCCCAGTCTCCATAGTCGTAGGCTAGGAGCCCCCCAATGCCAGAGTTATAGACCGGTCATCTAGCACGAGGGAGAGAAGAGATCGAGACAGGCGAAAGCGATCCAAGCTCCTGACATCTTAGCGCCAACGATTCTCTCCTATTATGGGGCACAGCATGGATGCTAGAGGCGATGGGGCGCGGACCCCGGCGGCTTCCTAAGTTTGCTGCTTAATCGCCCCAACGAATCCTTCTTTGCTCCCAGAAACGCCCTGCTCTTTTTTTCAAATGATATTGCGATTTCCGGCTGATATTGGTAATAGGGCTTTTGTGGGCAACGACGATTTTCTTAGGGCGATTCTAAGGCGAAAATAGGACTCTGAGTGAGGCGGCGCTCCAATAGCCCCATAATAGAGCATACTCACCTCACAACATGACCACCATTGGAACCCACTTGTTGGAGAGCTCCGCTTAATTTTTTCTTGAGCAGTTTAGACAATTTTAAGCGCAGAAACATTCTTTCCGTAATCACTTCTCTTGCACCAATCACACAAAATAGCTGGCCGCGAAGTTTTATGCATTTTTACGCAAATTTCCGGTCCGAAAAAAATCTAGAAATTCGTGCTGTTTTTCGGGTTTTCCGCTGTATTCTCCTATTTCTTTGTGTGTCGGATCACCCTTCATCTGTCAACTTTTGGGTAGAAGTGATGAAAGTCTCATGATCTCATTACGTATACAAGTGATTTGTCAATAATGATGATCAGGATCTTCACAGTCATCACCATTCTCTCTTTTTCTTTGCGTCTGTAAAATAACATTCGATTATGTCGCCTTCTGTCGTTCACGATCTTTATGAGACTGATCTGCGCATCATAAACTCTCCTCCGTCCCGGATACCGGCTGAGAGTGGACGCCGCTCTCAGCTGCCCCCGGCCCCGCGGATCGCCCGTCGTCTATTCATCAGACAAACGGCTCTAGGCTTGATCCTCTCGTGATAGCCGCTTACAGCAGATTTCACAGATCCATAGCGATCGATTTCGCGATGGAACTGTCCCTAATCTTCTGCCTACATTTTCTTAAGTGATTTTTGGAGAGAACTTTAAGCTTTGGGATAAGGTTTCCCGCTAGTGGATACTTTGCCTTAGTTAAGTTTTCTGTCACCTTACTCTACTTTTTTTCACTTCGATTCGAGATTTTCTTGATTCGCCAATTTTTTTCTGTGCTTATTTGTACTGCTTCTCAATCGTTCAATGACCCTTTTCGATCTTTTTGCTTTGAAATCTGTTTTTGTTGATTTTGTTTCTGCCTCGTTCTGTCCCCCTTCTATCCTCTGGTTGTGACTACATTTCTTTACTATAAGGCAGTGGAAACGATTTAAAAAATGTTGCCAGTTTTTTGCATAAAATAGGGTTTGGGTCCTTCTAAGAAGACTAGGGAAGGAAGTGCGGCGATAAACGGTCAAGAAGGAGCTGAAAATCTCGTGTGTTCACCAATATCATATAAAGTCGGTCTAAATGAGACTGTCCACCCACGAGGTCGGCGTGCGTGTCACGCGGCTTTCTCGCAGACACTTTCTGAGCCTGTGAATCGATTAGCCTCAATCTTGGTCGAACAGTGATTTATATATTTCAGTCAGCTGTCTGCAGCCGTAGAAAAATTCATCCAAAAAATGCATCCGCGACGATCGCTCGGCACGCACGCTGACCGCGAGGGCGGACAATCTCATTCGGACGGACCTTATGTAACAGTTGACCTCCGTCCGTTTCACCAAAGGGACAGTCGCCAAATTTTAAATACTCTTTATGTGCATTGAACCTTCCTATTTTCAAAGAATTTTCGGTACAAGAAACCGAAAACAAAGTCACTCACTTAAGTGTTTCGAAGCGCAATACTATTTCGGACGTTGGGGTTGTCGAAAGTCCGCAACGCCCTAAACACACCAAACAGGCGTAATTAAATATATAACATTTTAGTGTTTTGTGGGGACTCTTCCCTTCTAACCTCTACTTAGTGAACTTCCCTAATCAAAAAAAATTAGAAAAGGATTTTTATTGCGGACACTGCCTTTAATGATCCTTTACATCCAATCTTAAAGGCATCGTACGCGCTGAAAACCGTATATTATTTTTTCATGTTTTTGTGTAGCTTGGCCTTTCTAAGGAACGGAAAGGTCGAAGGGTCCTATGAAAAACCTTCATCTATAAAGAAAAGTCAGTTGAAGCACATTGTAAATACGAATTTGAATTTCGCGCCAAATTAGTTTTTCAATTTTTTCTTTATTTGGAGTCTGGGCCGTTACTGTTTTCCATGTTTTTTGATGGTAGCATGAACATTCTATGAAAAAGTGCTACATGACGGGTGAGAACTGGTTGCGGATTCTCATTTTTAACCCCTTCCATCCTCAGAACCCTACGTTTTTGACGCGCCGATGCTCATTGGTGTGGGGTACCGGGCTCATTCATGAAATTGAGCCTGAAAATGGAAATTGGTGTTCTGCGCGAACGATTCCTTCAAGGCATTAAGCACATGGAATGGAATAAGGATCTAATCGAATAGTTATGTATTCGAGTGTTGAATCAATCCGAGAACTCGTATTTTTGGTTATTGTGGCTTGATTTATTCAAAACTTTGAATTATTCGTTTTTTTTTTGAGTATCCGATTTTGTAGGAATGTCGAATCATCCCATTTACGTGTTTTTGAATATTTTATGCGTTTTTATGGCATGGTCTATGAGCACAAGATATCACAATGTAGCTGAGTTGAACACAAAACTTAGGGGTCAGGCAGGAATCGAACCTGCATCGCATCGCTTCCCGGGCGAGAGTATTACCATTACACTAACGACACCCTGCTTTCTTTTCGACACCATTCCTCAGTTGTTCACTCATGAACTGTGTAGGCACAACAGCAACAGGGTTGAGTAGGGTTGCGACTAAGCGTAACGGTGGTCATAAAAATTTTCTAAAATTATTTGCACTAGGTAGGTTGGTTACATAAATCTTTATTTATTTATTTGCTGTTTCTTTATTGTTGTTTAAGGTTTCTAATTTATTTTTTGGGAAATTTTAAATTTGTTAAAAAAATCGAAAATTGCCCTTCTCAAAGTTTTGGTCAACTGGGGGAGGGGTCGTAGCTCCGCGCGAAATTGGAACGGCCTGCTCAACTCTGAACGGCAATTACCCGACAATGGGTATGATATGGCAAGCACAACAGATCGGCATTAAATCCAGGAGCCTTTCGAATAATACTCAAAAAATTGAGTATTTCTCTCGAATATACCGAATATCCGGCCGAAAAAAAAACAGGTAGTGCAATTTTGCAAACACACTGAGTATTCGAAAAATCGAATAAATTCGATCAAAGGATTTTTCTACTATTTTGATAAAACCTGGTAATTCATTTTTCCGAGTACACCAAGCAGCTACTCCAAGCATTCGAATAGGTAGTCGATCCGGTCTCAAACGATATAAGGTTTGTGCGAGCGAGATTGTTCGCCCACGCGGTCTGCGTGCGTGTCGAGCGACTGCCGCGAAGGCTTTTCTCGGACGAACTTTTCCACTTTTGCGGACAGCTGACTGAGATATCATTCTGTCTCAGACTCTGCGGGGGGGCAAGCGCCGGACAATAGAGCCCGTTTTCGACTTGGGGGAGCGACAGCGCAGGCCTCCCCCGAGGGGGGCTTCAGGGGAGGCCCCTGCTCTCCTCCGGCGCTTGCCCCCCCGAGAGGAAGAGAGGGAAAAGATGGGAAGAAGTCGTAGAAGGTAGTTTACGACAATAGAGGCCAGAGAAGGCATCTATCACGTGCTCGAGCGGTATAAAAGGCGCCTCACCTCAAGGAGAGCCGCATTCGGCCCAACAGGGCCGGCCCTGGACGGCGACTTCGAGTCACTGTTAGAAAGGGATATTTTGGGAGGAAGGCGGAGACGCTTGGCGGGGGGAGGGTGACGTCACTGCTCCGGTGTCGTGACGTCACTGCCCCGGAGCCGTGACGGCATGACTCCGGGGCGGTGATGGGGGCTTCAAAGCGGTGACAGGGGGCTTCAGGGCAGTCACAGGGGGCTTCAGGGCAGTCACAGGGGGGCTTCAGGGCAGTCACAGGGGAGCTTCAGGGCAGTCACAGGGGGGCTTCAGGGCAGTCACAGGGGGGCTTCAGGGCAGTCACAGGGGGGCTTCAGGGCAGTGACGGGGGGGCTCCGATCAAGCCAAATTGTCACTCCGGCGGTAGCCCCCCCGATTGGGGGGGGCAAGCGCCGGTGCCCGGAGGGTTGCCCCCCTGAAGAGCTGCGCTAGCCCCCTCCAGTGTATGAGGTATTCGTCTAACATTGCTTCTAACCTGTTCACAAGTTCAGACATGCCGACCGCGTAGACGGACAGTCTCTTTCGGACCGACTTTACAACACTGCTTGCAGGATTTTATCGGCTAGAGCCATAGGACAAGTTTTTGCGGCTGTTCCGTTCTTTTTGAATTGCTCACTTCAAACTCAACTTTGAGCAAAACTATGAGCTTATGAGTAACCATGGCGTCGAGGGCTACCCATCGGTATGACATTTATGGGGTTTTCTCGAGAACTGAAGAAGTTGGGCAGTCAGTCAGGTTTCAAATCACGGTACTTTGGGGAAAGGACAGAGGTTAGGGACGGGCCCCATAGTTAGAAGCGTGGCTGATTGCCGAACTCCTTCAGCTCAACGAAACCCTCACAAAGGCTATACCGTTGCGTACACCTCATAGCTAGGATCCTGAGTATCACCCTAATTTCGCTCTAAATTGAGTTTGAAGCGAGTTTATCAAAAAGAACGGAAAAGACGCAAAAACGCATCCTCGCGCGTTTTCCGATCAAATTCTTGCAGCGGTATTGGAGTATACACAGAGTAGCTTATGCATGAACTATGTAGTCAAATACTTAGCAGAAAACACCTGCAGTGGCACTGTGTGTGTTCGTGTGGTGATGAAGGGGCTGCTTCCCATCCTAACACTACTCCCCCTGTCTTCACCCAAGAAACGACATCAGTCCCGTTCCACATCATGCATCATCCCACATCGTCGTCGTCTCGCCTTTTCGTCGGTCGCAAACGATTTCATCGACTTTCTCAAAATAAATCCCCCACCAAATAACGCACTCTCTGCAAGAGTTTTTCCCACAATCGCCCAGACTCTCAAACTGATTGCTCTGGATTCCGTCTACTCAAAGTCAAGGCCACAGGTCAGGAGTTTGCAGCGCTAATCTCTTCATGTCCGGATCCTATTTTTTTATTTATTTTGCGCAGTCTGCAAAGCCAGCCCTTTCCAATCGCTGCGAAACTTTTCAACTCCTTACGTTGCTTCTTTTGATTCTGATACTTCATTGTGCTTGAGAATCATTGTGATAGCCCTTTTCTACCGCTTACACACGTTCATATTCTTAACACTTTCCTTGGACTCGATTGATTCTGTCACTTCTATATGCTTTACTAGGGAATAAGCCGTGTGTCATACTATTTCGTGGACTCGATTGATTCTGTCAATCATACATACTTTTCAGAGAATAGGCCATTTGACATCTTAAAGCAAGAGCTCTCCGACATTGATTTTTTTCGTGGACGATCGGTTCTGTCAATCATGTATGCTTTGTTAGGGAGTAAGCCATCTGCTACCTTTAAGGAAAAGTTCTCCGACATCGAAGACTCGATTGATTTTGCCAATCATATATGATTTGTTTGAGAGTAAGTATGAGGGATTCCCGAGAAGAGATCTTCCAACCTCGACTTTCTCTTTTCGTGACCTAGATTGAGTTCGCCATTCATATAAGCTTTATTAGGTGATAAGCCATACGCATTGATTTTGCTACTCTTTCGTGGACTCGATTGATTCTATCAATCATATATGCTTTGTTTGAGACGAACCCATGGGTCATTTTCAAGGAAAAGTTCTCAGACATTGAAGACTCGATTGATTTTGCCAATCATATATGATTTGTTAGAGTTTACGCCATGTGCCATCTATAAAAAGGGTATTCCTATGTTGGTTATCTTTTTTCGTGGGCTCGATTGATTCTTTCAATCATATACGCTTTATTAAGTGATAAGCCATACGCTTTGATTTTGTGATTTTTTGCGGACACGATTGATTCTGTCAATCATATATGCTTCGTTAAAGAGTGAGTCCGAGCCTGTCCTGGTAAGAGATCTTCCGACCTCGACATTTTCTTTTCGTTAACTGGATTGAATTCAACATTTCTATAGGCTTTATTAGGTGATGAGCCATACGCATTGATTTTGTTATTTTTTCGTGGACTCGATTGATTATGTCAATCATATATGCTTTGTTTGAGAGTAAGCCATGGGTCATTTTCAAGGAAAAGTTCTCAGACATTGAAGACTCGATTGATTTTGCCAATCATATATGATTTGTTAGAGTTTACGCCATGTGCCATCTATAGAAAGGGTATTCCTATGCTGTTTATCTTCTCGTGGGCTCGATTGATTTTTTCAATCATTTACGCTTCAATAGCGGATAAGCCATACGTATTGATTTTGTTATTTTTTTTGCGGACTCGATTGATTCTGTCAATCATATATGCCTTGTTAAAGAGTGAGTCCGAGCCATTCCTGATAAGAGATCTTCCGACCTCGACCTTTTCTTTTCATGAACTAGATTGAATTCGCCATTCATATAAGCTTTATTAGGTGATAAGCCATACGCTATCTCAAAGAAGAGACCCTCCGATATTCGTTTTTGGTCGGGTTCGTGTACTCTATTGATTCTGTCGTATAATTGCTTTTTTAGGGAGTAAGCAATGGGCCGTCATAAAGGTCAGATTTTCCTTTTTTGGATTTCATTTTTCTTTCTCTCGATCAATTCTGACATATATACATATATGCTTTGTTAGAGAGTAAGCTATGAGCCATCTCAAGGTTATTGATTTTCCTTTTCGTGGACTCCTTTGATTATGTCAATTCTATATGCTTTGTCTGGGAGTGAGCCATGTGTCATCTCAATGGAGAAGTCCTTTGATACTGCTTTTTAGTGAACCTTCGCGTTGGAAAGATTTGCATTTTGAAACGGCTTATAGGCGTAAAATCATTGCTCCACATTTTTTCGTAATATATCTTATCTTCATGTTTTGTATTTTATAATCCTGAGTGTATTTCATTCAAAAGGTATGTTTATCCATAGGAAAAGTTTTTTAATGCTCATCCCGATTACGTGTAGTTTTTTTATACTCATAAACTTCCATTATGATGCGAATTGTGAAGAATTACGAAAAAGTTAGGGTTTCCTCGTTTTTGTTCTCCATTTTCACCACAGTTTGGGTACCTACTCGTATTCAACTGATTGTACCAAAGTATGTGCTTTGTTTGGAAGCGCCAGATGAAGAATTATATCATATTGGTTTCGATAATGCCTCCGTATCTCAAGAACTTTCATTCTGAAACTATTCTTAAACAGAAAATGGAAGAAAGAGCGACCGCATGGTATATTGTATCTGGTCTACAGTTCTTCCCCTACTACTTCATCAGCCTAGTCAGGCTCAAGCTTGGTAACTCCTTTTTTCTCACACTCGTTACCAGGTCAAGTTAGGTAACTCCTTTTTTCTCACACTCGTTACCAGGTTGATCAATAGGTTTTGTCATTCGACAAGAGAGGGCATTGCTACTAGCCTTAAATTTTTTTGTTTTGTTGGTACACTCTCCATATAAAGGTATGTGAGGTTTCATTTCAATCTGTCATTTCATCCTTTGTTTACAAGTCATTTAATGTCGCCGTGTCACAGCAATTGAAAAAATTGAATATTTTGCAGTGATAAAATTCTTATTTTTGGAATGTGTAGCACCAAAAAGAATTCACGAACGAATGTTAAAAGTGTATAATGATTGTTCACCTACAATCAGAACACAAGAAAGATGGGTTGCTGAATTTAAACGTGGTCGTACAAGCCTTGAAGACGATTCACGTGAAGGACGTCCTAAAAGCGCATCAACACCAGAAATCATAGCCATAATACAGATAAGGTTTCGGAAGATTATCGACTGACTTAGAGAGATTTAGTAGAGGCTCTACACATCTCATTAGGCGGTGTGAGCCATATTTTGAGTGAATATTTGGGTTTTAGAAAGCTGTGTGCACAATGGGTGCCGCATTCGCTAATAATGGAACAAAAACACATTCGAATGCGACTTTCTCAACAACACTTGGAGCGCTTTAAAAAGGATAAGGTGGATTTTGTGCGTCGATTCATAACGATGGATGAGACTTGTGTCTATCACCATGATCGTGAATCAAAACAAGATGCTAAAGAGTGGTGTGAACCTGGTTGTTCGGCTTCAAAACGAGTTCGTGTTCGAAAATCGGCCAAGAAGGTTATGGCATCAGTTTTTTTTTGGGATGCGGAAGGAATTTGTTTGTGGATTACTTGCAGACTGGTGAAACAACAAATTCTGAATATTATTGCAACCTTTTGGGCCAGTTGAAGGGAAAAATGACACGGTTTGCAGAAGAAAACGATCCTTTTTCATCAGGACATTGCACCGTGTCACAAGTGCATATTACCAATGGCTAAAATCCATGAATTAAAGTTCGAATTGTTGGAGCATCCACCGTATTCACCAGATTTGGCCCTCATCGACTTCAATTTGTTTCCAGAACTCAGAAAGTTTATGCGTGGCAAGCGTTTTTCATCAAATGAAGAGATCATAACGGCTGTTGAAGCGTATTTTGCGGACCTTCCGGATTCTCACTTCAGGGATGGGATCCACAGATTGGAGGATTGTTGGAGCAAGTGTATTAATGTTCAGGGAGATTATACTGAATACTAATGTGTATTTTGAACCATAAAATTGTGTTTTTTCTTATCGAACGACAAAACTTATTGAACAACCTGGTATATTGCGTCAAGGCTATATGCTTCGTATGAGAGTGAGCCGCGTGCAGTCTTCTCAGGAAATTTATCAGTTTTTGCTGATTTTGGTCATATCTTAACGTGTAAACACTTTCAATTTTAAACGATGTATTCAGGAAAACAGGAAAAAGCCGAGTTTTCGGTCCAGGTATTTTATCCAGTCCTGTTTTTAATTCTCTATCTTCATTTATGTATAGCTCCACCTCTCACATACTGGATTGGTTCTGTCAAGGCTAAATGCTTTGTTTGGAAGTAAGCCATATGTCATCTGTTCCTGGATGTTGACTTCGAATATATATCCCTTTTCACAAAGCTTCTTCTCTAAAGTATTTCATGAACAGAAGTGTGAAAGGAAATAGATTTTTATTTTTGTCGCTTGCACTAGAATTAGTGTTGATATTGGGTCTAACTGAGTCAATGTCATCAATGTTATTTCCACACACGATTGATTCTGTCAATGCTATGTGTTTAGTTGCAGAGTAAGCCCTGTATTATGTGTGCCAGAAGGAAGGGTTTCTCAGTGCTGATTTTGAATATGTTCTCTTGCCAAAAAAATTTCATCCTTAAGCGGTTCATGCGCAGATGGGTTAAATATCGATTCTTCGCATTTTCTTGTCATCTTTCTAAGGATTGATAGAATATCATATCCGTTTTTTGGTTTTTTGTCTTTTTAAGTATCATTTCAAAAAAATCTCAAGTTGACCTGTAAATTTTTACTTTTGCACACTCGATTTAGTGTGTCGATCCTATATGCTTTGTTTGCGAGTACGCCATAGGCCACCTCATTGGAAAGACTCTTAGCTGCTGATTCCGTTCATATTTCATTGGGACTGGGTAGCTTCCATCCGGAAAGGTATTCGGCACCTCTTCTTCTTCGTAAACAGGGCAGGAAATGAAACTGAGAAACTAAGCTAGAAGTTGACCACCCCTACAAAATTTAGTTCTTTTGAATACTTCCTGGACAAGTACCTCAACATATGAGGTGATTTCCCGTCTTTTTTTGCCGCATTTTCCTTCCTCGGTGTTGTCAATCTGTAGGTGTCGGGCGTTTCACGTGTGCTTATCTCAGATTTTTGCTCTCTTTAGTTTTGTAAATTCACATGGTAATAAATATATAATACTGTCAATGACCTAAAAGCAACAATCACTAGAAAAAAATGATTTTCCTCGTTCTCTTTGTACTTTGACAAGAATTTAGGCGGTCCCAGTATGATTTCCCTGGGAGTAAGCCGTACACATACATACGTTGACTGAGAAGAACACGTTGCTCCTGATTTTTATATGTATACTGGCCTTATCGGAACGAAATGCCCGTCCGCAATTGCGGAAAATTGCTTTTGCAGCACTAGCTTGAAGATACCTCATGATCATTAGATACGATTTTGCGTGCAGCGCGGGTCGCAACAGCGGTTGTCTGCAGTTGCTGGCCGAATTCATTTTTTGCGTCTTGGGAAGTTCCATTTTGAAGCATTAAAAGTTGTGTCAAAAATCGATTTTCCTGGATTCTTGGTGTTCTGATGAGATTCTTCTAGTGCTACGGTGAATACTGTATCTAGCCTTTTTCTGTTTTTTTTCAATTGTCCTCACGGCTCTATCATCAAAATCGAGCACCACCTCTCGATTTCTCGATTGATCTTGTCGACGCTGTATGCTTTTTCCGGGTGTGAGCCATGCCTCAGATTAAGAGAACGATTCTTGCATGCTAATTTCAAATATGTATTTTCTGTCTGAAAACTTCATTCTTACCGATTTGTGAATAGAAGATTCAACATCGATATTTGCACACTTTTTTTCCTTTTTGACAATGGTTGGACTAGATGTTCTAAAGCTCTTTTTGCTCTTCTAATCATCACTGTAATGTAATCAAACTCGAGTTGATCGATTTTTTTTCACTTTCTTACGCTCGATTTGTTTGTTAGTTTTATATGCTTTGTTTTGAAATAAACCATCTTTAAATTCATAGTGAATATTCTTTGATGTTGATGTCGAATGTGCTCTCATGTGTTTGGCAAATGCTTACTACGAAACTGATGTGGTGAGCCATGTGCCCTTTGGCTTTGAGTCGTGTTCGTTTGCGTTTTCGATTGTTCCTATTTCTGTTTCTTCCGGATATTCGCTGCATTCAAATCTGGTTTTTTGAAATATTTAGCCCCTTTCGGGTCGCGACATTCGAATATTCGACTACTCAAAAAAAAATACAAAAAAATTTCTTTTTTTGTGGAAATCACCTAAAAATTCGAGTTTTTACTCGAACATTGGGATGAAATTTTTTTCAATATTCATTCGAACCGACATGAGGACTCGTGTTCAAGTTTTTCAGTACGTCAAAAATATAAAAATTCAAATGATGCGACACCTTTTCGAGAAATCAATATTTACAGTTTCTGAAATGATGGCTTTTTGATTGAAGAAGTTGATACAAAAATAAATTTTTGAAAATTTAACAAATAATTCAAGCTAAATATATAAAACCTTCATCTGTAAAAAGTGCGTGACTTCGATCTGCATACTTTCTTCTATCAAAGTTTTTCGGAAGATGTTCTGTTCAAGATAACTGGAATTAAAAGAAAAACAATCAGCATATATATTTTGAGCAGACAGAGATTCTGGAAAAAACTAGTTCGAAAACTCCCCGTTTCAGTGGGGGTATTAAAGACTTGAAGAAGGACTTTCTCCATTAGCGTCTTCGATGCCTTGATCGGGTTACAAATCTCAACTTCTAGATTGACTTTTTATGGAAAAGAAGCAGCTGTATCCTGATGTAAACGAAAAGGGGATGGAAGTTGTTGTTAAATAGTCATCGCTATTACAATAAATACTACGGACTGATCTAAAACAAAGATTTAAGCGGAGTTAAGTAGATAGTCGGGGGGGGGGGGGGTTAGTAGGTCGGCACAACAGTAGAGTATATCAAACGAATAAAAATTTTTGAATATTCGAATAAACGAGTTGTTCGAAAAATTGACTTCTCCGGATATTTGAATAAACGAATAATTCGAAAAAACTGACTTATCCGAATATCCGAATAAAAGAATTATTCGACAAATTGACTTTTCCGAATAATCGAATAATTCGATCATTCGTTTATTTGGCCGAATATTCGTTGACATACTATACTCAATGGGGGTTGTATTCCAGGGCAAACATCGGATACAACCCCTATTTGTGAGCAAGAGCTGCTGCTAACAGCAGTATATGCAGCCAACGTATGCAGGGGTTCATCCCCTCGTTATCGACAGATTAATCTGCAAACGGAAGAAAAATTTGGAGTACCACCCTTTTCAGCGGTGTTGGGTATGATCCTTGTCACGGTCCGCAACAAGGACGCTTCCCTCGCGATGGGCCTTGGAGACAATCCCCTCACAAGGGAACTACTATAAGTCATACTAAACATTCCAAATGAAATGTACCTTTCTAGAACCATTTTTGGACGTAAAATCCGAATATGCTCATCGCAGCTGCCTAGACTTACTTTAAAAGAAGTTATAGGCATTTTTTCTCTGATTGTCGTACCTATTGTACCCTCCAAAAAGCGCAGTAATTTTTCGAGAATCTGGAAATGGACCTCATAATCGTGTTCAGGGCCCAAGACAATCCCCCCAGGCAAAGTTTGAGTGAAAGCACATTTTCCGAACTTTCTGCAGACTGACAGCGTTTCGGACTTGTACGGATTTTCGGTTCAGCGTGAATTATTCAGTTACGGGGTGCAGAATGCGTTGGAGAAGAATATTCCAGATTTGACCTCAAATCCGTCTTGGAGGGTTATTCGGGGTGCTGACCTTAAATCTGATGTCTATTTGTCGTTTTTCCAAAGTTTTCGACTAAATTTGTTCAAAGCTTCCCACCGGCAGAAAATTTGTACGGCAAAATCGACTTAAGGATTTCCGGAGTGTGACGACAGATGTGGCTCAAATCGTTCTTCTGGGGGGTTATCTGGAATGCTCAACACGAATCTGATGTCAGTTTATCGATTTTTGACAGCTTGCGGTAGATTAAGGTGGTTCGGTCAGAGTCTCAGATTGGTCCCAAAGTTTCTATGTGGGGGTTACTTGGGGTGCTGAATACGAATTCGATGTCCGTTTGTCGATTTTCGAATTATTAAGGTAGGTTTTGCCCCCCGAATAGCATGTTTCCTCCTTGATGGGTAAGTACCTATACCGTCTCGCGGAGCTAGAGAAACGCTAATAGCTTCTTTCAGAGTGAGTCTAGAGAGCTGCGATGGGCATATTCGGACTCTACGTCTAAAAATAGTTCGAAAAAGTACTTTACATTTGGAATGGTTAGAATGACTTGCAGTAGTTCTCTTGTTGCATCAACATTATCGGCACTTCATTATTGAGTCCAGTGCTGGTATTTTTTCGCAAAGTTTGGTCCGGATAATATTCTCGAGTATTCGATCGAAATAACCGTACTTTCACTCCAAACAGCAACTTGTTTACAGGTTTTCAAATTTTTCCAAAATTCTTTTTGAAAAGGTATCGATTTGAGGAATATTAGAAAGGCCTTGCTAGAAAGCCTAATTTATTCGAGGGAGTTTTGAAACTTGTTCGAATTATTTATTTATTCGAAAACTGATAGCTCAGTTTAGTGCTACTCTTCTCTGTAATCGATAAAATGATTATTCTAAATTCGGATAGAATATTCTTATATCCGTTTGAATTTTGAATTTTTTTTTGAGTAGGACAGGAACAAATTTGAGCAACTTTACATGACTGAATATTTGAGTCTCGTGACCTAAAACTCCCTAAATTGGAAACAATCGAAAATCTCAATCTTTCGAAAAGATCAATATTTTTTGAACCTAATATTCTAATCCTTCCAAGATTTGAATATTTGGAAAGCCGAGCCACTTATCCTTCGTAAAACGTCGCAATTCTCACGAGTCATGGCGCGAGCGGCGCGCGCGATTGTGCTCCCTCCGTCTGTCATGCGCTCTCTCACTGTCTCTAACCTCCGCTCCGCACCAGCACGCGTAGAAATCATGAGAATCTCGCGGTTTTACAGTCTTTAATTTTTGGCAAAAAATTGATCTCTGGAACAGCCAACAATCCAATTTACTTCAAGAATCAAATATTTAAAAAAACCGATATATGAATCATCGGGTGAATCAATCAAACTTTGAAAAAAAAATCAAGGTTCTCGAATAATTGAATATTACTTCAGGGTCTAGCAGCCCGTTGGCAAAGGTCTGGGAAAATGTCTCTCCCCACCTGCTAGGGACTCTTATCCGAAAAATCTACGATAACCTTCAATGTGTAAATTCTCTAGTGTTTTTCTTAAAATTCGTCCTTTCTTCCGTTATTTGAAAAAATCTAACTTTTCATAATTTTTCTCACTCCTGCTTAACTTCCGACCCCCTTTCAATTTGGATCTTTCCCCAAATGTTTTAATGACCATTCTGCCCTACGCCTTGGTCTAACTCACATTGCCAAAACTTCACTCGAACACTGTGCTTCTCTGGGCCAAACTGCGGTCCGCAATTGCGTCTCGACACGCTTTGCGGCCGCACGCGCTCGAGTCAATCGACTTCCCAGCGCTAAAGCCGATTCGATATGGCTTTTTTATATAATTTTCTTTAATTTTGTTTACTTTCCAGTTTTCAAAACCCACTTAGAGTCAACAGATCGGCTGCTGCGGCGCTGGAAACCCTTCCGACTCGAAAGCGAAGTGTGTCGAGATGCAATTGGCCCAGAGAAGCACAATAGATTCAGCCCGAGCACGAAGCGAAGGAGGCTGAAATTGTTTTTACACGGGAACAAAATTCTTGTACGCAGTCACGGGCTTGCCCCGCAGCTAGAAGATAATAGTGCCAGGACCTCGTGGTCCCAGCACGATTTAGCGTGGGGTGCGTGCTGCAACTGCGGACCGGAATTTCACTCCGATAAAGGCAGTAGCGTCATTTTTTAGATAGATATATTTAAAAATTCTAAGATTTTTTCGAAGTACTTTTTTGTCGTAATTGTTGTTGGAGCTTGAACCTATTTTAAAATCGTTCTCTCGTCACAAAGTCCGTTTTTTTCTTGCGCAATGTTTTCTCACACTGTTTTTCTCGCGCACATCCCAAGCTGTTGTATTCCAGATCGTCGCCGCGCGCGCGACGAGCGGCGTCGCGCAATGACCGATGACATTTCGTACGAGGAACATGTTCAGCAGAATAATCAACGACTCGTCTCGATCCGAACGGTGAGCTATCGCGTGGTTTCAATCTGCTCTCTGACTCCATCCGGGTAGCACTTTATGGCCGATTGTGATGTGATTTGGTCTCGCTTTGGTCGCTCGACGATCAACGTCATAGCTCGAAGTCAGGGTTCGCGTTACAGTCGGTTGTTGATTTTTCACGAAAAGGTGGATCTGGTGATCAAAAAAGTGGAAATGAACGAAAAGTCTGAGAAAAAACGCGCAGGAACAAGTCAGAATGATTAGTTGGCGGGTGTCGGCCCGGCCCCATTTAATGAAATTTTTATAATTTGCTATTGAAGTAGTCAGTGGTTTCTTGGAGCAGTCAGCAACCACTTGAGGAGCAAAATAAAGCTCGGAAAACACGCATTCGCAAAAGCTTCGTGCGTAATTGGGGTTGGGCGGACAGCTCCAAAATTTGCCTTTCTAACTTTTTTTTGCTCATTTTTCCTGCGAATTTTCATTTCTCTCCACTTTTGTTATGACTAGATCTAACTTCTAATGATGAGAAGTAAACAACCATTTTTATCCTAACTAATATTGTTCTTCATAGAATATTATTCGGATTGAAACCGTTTGGGGGGGGTCACTACAGGATTATTATTTGCCACCGGCACAAAATTCTCACGGAAGTGTAGTAATTTTTCTTACCAGACTTTTCCATGAGTAGGCCCCAATATCATGTTATCTCTATCACCGGTGAGGCTGTTTCCCTAATCCCTAGTGTGTTCAGCTTCAGTCTCCCACCTCCTGAGAATGATTGTGTGTGTGAATGAAAACACACCGCTCTCAATTTCTTTTATACCCTACCCTTTATCAATTGGGTGTCATCAATTTTGTTTACCGTGAGAATTTTGTGCCGGCGGCAATTTATAATCGTCTGGGGTCACTCAAGAAAATGAAATGATTCATTTATGAAAATGAAAATTTGAGCTGACATCATATGCCTGATAGCGTTATCAGTCAATGTTTTCGTGGAGACTCCATGGAAATACTTCGACTTCTGGGGTCGTATTCGCCAATAACCCGCCGGGTACCCGCCGGGTAGTCGAAGGGTAAGTGAAGTGAAATTTCAGTACAAAACGCGCGCTCCACGGCTACCTCTCGCCTCCCTTGGCTTCCCTCGCGACCGCCGGAAGTTTTTGCATCGCTTCTCGGGAAAATTGACCGCATCGCGACGAAATTTATTGCAAATTGCACGGAAGAGACGTTAGATTCATTCATTTTGATTTCTTAAACCCTCATTTTCTCAATTTCCGTGCGATTCTGTCTTTTGTTTCCTTTTCATTGGTTACTCAGATCCTTTTTTTCGTTACAATTATACATTTTTGACTGTGAATATTCATTTTTTGCTGTTTTTTTTTCGCACGTTTCATTCAAATTTTACCGAGAAAAAATTGAAGAGCGATTTATGCCACATCTTAATCATCCAGAGAGCTGTGGGCTCTCATCTTTATGTCCAAGTATTATAAACAGTGTGCGAAATAACGATCTTTATTCTGCCAGGTTTCATTTTTTTTAAATGTGAATATTGAATTTGAAAGACCGATCCATTTGTGGTAAAAGAAGTCTCATTTGATGAGCCACTGTCCATAATACTTGAATTATAAAGTTATAAAATCAGAACACGAGCTTTAAGAGCGCCGATTTACTAGAAATACAAATAAAACCCAGTAAAACATGCTATACTATTGTTCTGCAGCAAAGGAAATTAGTTTTCAATATTCTGTTTCTAGAAACAAGTCTAAAAATGTGAAATAATCGAACAAAAAATAGAAAATTACACAATATTCTCGAAGGGAAGTCCACGGGAATTCGAAGGGTAATCGATCAATACGTTCATTTCCATCTTACAGCGTGTAAGATGGGTCGGTCTGTTCCTCTGCCGCGCGCGGTATCATCCCTTCCGCTTCCCTTCGACTACCCTCGGCGGGTTGTTGGCGAATACGACCCCTGGGTTCGTATTCGCCAATAACCCGTCGGGTACCCGCCGGGGAGTCGAAGGGTAAATGAGGTGAAATTTCAGTACAAAACGCGCGCTCCACGGCCACCTCTCGCCTCCCTTGGCTTCCCTCGCGACCGCCGGAATTTTTCGAATAGCATAGCTGAAGAATGGCCGCTTCGCGATGAAATCTTTATCTTTTTGTAGTGATATCGATACGTAACACAGTTTGCATTTCCATCTTACATGGTGTAAGATGGGTTGATCTGCTCCTCTGCCGCACGCGGTATCATCCCTTCCGCTTCCCTTCGACTACCCTCGGCGGGTTGTTGGCGAATACGACCCCTGAAGGCTGTATCATTCATTCTCCAACTGAATCCTGAGTGTCCCCCCCCCATTAGCGGTGTCATACCTATTATTCCACTATCGATTTACCCCATTTTTCACCGGTCACAACCACTGAGTAGGGACTGATCCGAGCGAGAACAAACTGAAGTTACCAAAAATGATCTTTTGAATGTCGTGGGTGAGATGAAAAGGAGCAATCGGAAGTTCGTAAAGGCATTGTTCACGATAAAAATATTTTTCTGTTTTTCCACCTATCTTGAAAACGGTCCCGTGCTGATTCCAATGATGTCTCTGGAATCTTGCAAGACCTTCTGGGAACGGAGTTATGGTCCCTCAAAAATTGAGCTAGGGAAGCATGGTGGACGAGTTGTCCGAGGCTTGTAACTTCCGTCTTTTGCAGCCAATGTATGCGAGCTGACCTGAGTAAAGAGAGAAACCGAGAATGAAGGGAAGGACGGGGCTCATGATTGGAGATTATCGCTCATCTCACGATGTCGAGCATTCATTTGTTCACGTCGGTGGGCGTGTGTTGCGCTTTTGGGGTTTGCCTTGCGCTCGAAGTGGCAAATTCGGGCTCTTTTTGGGCTCTTCCTGGCTTGTTTTCATAAGTTCTTTCGACGTCAACGTTACACTCTGCCCCTCCTTTACCCATTCCTGCTGAAAACTGAAACACATTTTTAATCGTGAACACTGCCTTTGAATTCCCTAAAGACTCGTGGGTATATCAAAATGGCAGAAGATATATATATATTTTTTTTTAAATTTTAGACATTTGAAGACTTTCAGCTCAAGCCTTGCCTAGGGGGGGAGTAACTTGGCGCGTTGAACACAAATGTAAGGTCCATTTTCAGTTTTTCATAAAATTACGCTAGGTTAATGTAGACAAATGATACTTTTCCTATCGTAACTTAAAGGTAGTGTTCACGATGATTTTCGTTACCAAGTTTTCCACTTGGACCAATGCGTTAGCCACCAAGTGTTACTAAAATTACGCAGAAATGGCGAGAAACGCTCTAAAACGGCTTATTTCAGTGACATTATTCTCTGGCTTGGACTAGTTGTCCGATTGGATAAACATGTTCACGTTGGTTGTCACAGGTGAAAAATGGGGCTCATCGAAAATGGAAGGCTATTTCAGGCAATACAGTATTACTTAGGGTTCGAAGAAAAGAACTGAGCAACAGAGAATAGAGAATTGCAAAAGACGGGTCCACAAAAGATCCCATTGTCACAACGAACAGTTCCTGTGAGAGGAAGGAGTGGGGTGAGAGTAAAGGATTTCGTGCTTTTCTGGTGCGTTTTTCCCGATTTCTTCGTCATTTCAGTTCTACCCAGGGGCCACACAATCGATTTAGCGAATAATCTCAAAATCGAAGATTATCGTGAACACTGCCTTTAATCTTCTGAGTAACTGAAAATGGGCCCTATGTTCGTGTTCTACGCCCAAAATAACCGCCTTGGTCAAAGTTTAGCTGGAAATGCTCAAATTTCTAAAATCCGAAACGGTGCTATTTTGCAGTTTTTGATCTACCTTTGTGCATTAAGGAAGTTTACCAAACCTCAATTTGTTTTTTTTTAATCCTCGCAACACTCGACAGACCGTTTTTTAAAACTCCAGTTTGTGATGGAATCAGCTTCTAGTGAGAACATTTTCATACAACCGGACAACTAGTCTAGGCCAGAGAATAGTGTTACTAAAATAAGCGTTTTAATGCGTTCTTCGCCGTTTCTTGCTAATTGTGGTAACACTTGGTGGTCAACGAATCTTGGGTGAGAAACTCAGGAACGAAATTCATTGTGAACACCGCCTTTGAAGAATTCTCCTATTTAGGGCTTCTCTGTGTATACAAGTCTGTTGGTACCTGCTCGTTGGTGCCCCTGCTTCTACTGAACCCAGCAGACGTTTGAGTGTACACAGGGAACGTTCGAGCGATATAGCGTGCACAACTATATCGCGAAAGTATCCCGCACATTGCATAAAGGTGTCGCCGTCCGGCACACTAAGGCCTCTGGTCCATAACACCTTAGGATCCGTACCTAGGGAGTCATGGAGTCTTTGGCCACAAGCCACAATTTCGCCACCCTGAACTGTCGATCGCTGTCGAGTGATATCCAAAAAACTGCGCTATCCAGACTTCTGAGCTATTTCCATGCACCGTTTGCTGCTTTGCAGGAAACCCGCCTCAAGGATAGACCCGTCATCAGCGTCGGAGAGTACACCATCTACTGCGGTAACGCTGACGATAGGAGAGTGGGAGGCTGTGCAATAGCTGTAAGGAAGGATTTTAATGGTATGGTCAAGGAGTTCGGCTCAACGTCGTGTCGGAATGCATTCGTACGACTGCGGGATCACAGAGGATTCAATCTGTGGATAGTGAGTGCTCATGCGCCCACTGAAACCGCCGAAGACAATTCGAAGGATGCGTTTTATGAGGAACTCAATACGTTGCTGGCCAGGATACCTTGTCAACATGCTGTTGTCGTGGGGATTGACGCAAATGCGAAGATGGGACTTGATCAGGAATCCGAAGTACTCGGTAAATGGTTCTACCCAGTGGAGCAAACATCGGACAATGGCTACCGCCTTGTCGACTTTTGTGAACGCAGTGGTCTGATTATTGCATCGACATTCAAGAGGAATCATCGCCGCCATCAGCTTACGTGGCAGGGACCAACCCGGCTATCTCCAGAAGAGCAGCGGAAGCGGAAGATGACAACTTTGAAACTACAGCTTGACTATGTCCTGACGAGGAATATTCCAGTATCGGACATTCGAAGATCTAGAGCTGTGTGGGATGTCGCATTCGATTCGGATCACCGTCCTGTTCTGTTGAACTTCACTGCGAGGATTCATAAGAGGAAGCGAGGGGCTCAGCCTCTCCAGAGGATTGACATGACAAGTCTCAGAGATGAAGAGTGCAGAAGGAATTTCCGACAACGCGTTTCTATTCACATCGAGTACGGACTAAGAAGAAACTTTGCGACGCGGATTCTTTTGTCAAATGCATCCAGGACGCTTCGAAAGAGGCACTCCCGGTTGTACAGCCTAAGAAGAAGTTCGCCTACGTCTCAGAAGAAACAACATCTACCTACAACAGAGTATGTGCTCTCCGAACTGCAGGAAACTTCGTGGAGGAGAAGCGTCTGAGGAGGAAGTTGCGTCGGCAGCTTCAAAGTGACCGCGAACGAGAATGGACGTGTAGAGCTAAGGAGTTCGAGAAGGCTTGGGAGGAGAAGAATCCGAGGAAAGCCTACACGTTGCTGCGACAGTATAGCGGGAAGATGAAGAGATGTTCTCCTGTCTTGAACGCTACCAATGGAGTTGCAGTTGGTGATGCGACGCTGCCAATATGGAAGGATTACTTCAGTTCACTACTGAATCGTCCAGCGCCATCAGTACCTGAGCTCCCGCATGTTCAGAGAGCACATTACGATGTCAGTGAGGAACCGCCGACTGAGTCTGAAGTTTTGGATTGTGTCCGGAAAATGAAGAATGGAAAGGCAGGTGGAGATGACAACATCACTGCTGAAATGCTGAAAGCTCTTCCTCCGTCTGGGATTCGTGAAATGACCAACACCATCCGTGCCATATGGATGAGCGAAAGGATACCCGATTCGTGGAGACATGCGATCATCGTACCTCTTCACAAGAAGCTATCCGTCACGGATCCTAAGAACTACAGAGGAATCTCTCTACTTCGTGTCATGTACAAGGTTTTAGAACGTATCATTCTCGAGCGACTTATCAAACATCGTGAAGGAACGACCAGAGATGAGCAAGCCGGTTTTCGACCTGGAAGATCGACCATCGACCAAGTGTTCGTCGTGAGAAGAGTAATTGAATCGTGGCAGCGGTTTTCGAAGCCATTACAGCTTGCTTTTTGGACTTTGAAGCCGCGTTCGACTCTCCTCATCGTGATCGATTGCTCAATGCTCTGCGAGCAGATGGAGTCCCGGAAAAGTATGTTCGGTTAATCGAGGACATGAACAAAGGAACAACAGCAGCAGTTCGTACACCTGTCGGGTTTACGTCAGCTTTCGAGGTGAAAACAGGAGTAAGGCAAGGAGCCGTTGCAGGACCTTTTCTTTTCAACTTCGCCGTTGATGACATCATGCGTAGAGTTGCAGAACAGTTTCCTGCGGATGTGATCCTAACACCATCAGGACGCTCCCTTGTCGACCTGGAGTACGCCGACGACATTGTGTTATTCGCTGAAAACAACGCAAAACTGCAAAGGATTGTGAACCTCGTTTCGAAGTATGCCGCAGCCTATGGACTTCGTCTTCGTCCCGACAAATGCAAGCAGATGTGGGTCTCTCAGAGGCCTTCAACTGGAGTTTGTGTGGACGGACAACGTATCGAACTGGTGGACGATTTCTGTTATTTGGGCTGTTTGCTGAAGAACGATGGTAGTTATGCAGCGGATATTCGACAACGATGTGCGAAAGCTACGTCTGCATTCAATTCTCTAACCAAGTGTTTGTGGTCTACCACCATCGCGAAGGAAGTCAAGTTGCGCGTCTACCTATCCGCTATTCGCCCTATCATGATGTACGGATCGGAGACGTGGGCAGCACCGAAAACGCAGATGGAAAGGTTGGATTGCACGGAGAGGAAGCTTTTAGGCGTTTGCTTGGATATTTCTGGCCGCGTGTATGCCATAACGAAGACCTTTACAAGGAAATCGACGCAGTACATCAACGCTTGACACGAGGGAGGTGCCAGCATCTCCTAACGCCATCTCAAGCAGCAATGGAAAGTCGACTTCGACTGCTCGGGCATATACTAAGAAGAACGCCGGATCGTCTCGTACAACACGCTTTAAAAATGCTTCCAAATCCTGTCTGGAAACGGCCACCTGGGCGTAGGCGAAAGTTCTGGACGGATGTGGTTAAAGAGGATTTAAAGTCACTCGGCATCGAAAGACAGTTCAGGCGCGATGTTTCGTTTCGCAGGAAATGGAATAGTGACAGCTGGATGGAATGTGTTCAAATTGTGGCTGAAGACCGTGAAAAATGGACACGGCTGACTACTAGGACGGCACACCTCGGTGAAGATGCGGAATGACCGCGTCAGGCGAAAGCCAACCGATTAAATAATAATAAAAATAAAGGGCTTCTCTAACATTGATTCCGATCAGAAATCAGCGGAATTCCTCGTTTCGCTTTCCGAAAACCGCACAGAGTGTTGCAGAACGAGCAAATATGGGGTCTATTGAATAAGAGGCAGCCATTCAATAATTCCGAAACTCGTCCATGTTTCGCGTTCCAAAACTTTTCTTGCATTTTTAGGCGTTCCGCACCCGATGTCTGAAAACCGAGAAAAAAATTTCGTGCTGAAACTTGTTTTCAAAGCTTTCGAATTTTTGTTCCACTCATCCCTGATCCCGATGTTAAAGAAAATCATGTTCACGATGTTGTGGGTATACTCATGTATAGAAACAATTCGTGTTCAAAATTTCTTAAATGCCTAAGAAACTTTCAGAAGATTGTTATAACAGGGCATTTTCATAGCGTCTCGAAGAGAAAAGAGTACCCTAGAACCAGTTTTTATTGTGTTCTGAGGAATTGCTTCGGACTTGGCTCGAAATTTTTTTCCGGGGGTTGTTTTGGTTGCTAGTTACAAAATTTGTGGTCTATTGGTCGATTTCAAAGAGCTTTTGGCCGATTTGCTTTAAAGTTTTACACTGCGAGAAATTTTACTGGTCAAACGCGACTCTTGGTGATTTCCAGAATGCTACGATGAAATTGCCCCAGAACTTCTACGTAGAGGTTATTTTGGCTGCTGAACATAAATTTGCCGTCCGTTTATCGGTTTTTCTTGGATTACGGTCTGTCGCAGTCTCAGCTCTGAGAAAACTCGCCGCGAACGAGCCGTGAACCTACCGCGAACCTCGTGCTCAGAACCTACCGCGAACCTCTAACCTGCCGCGAACACCTTGGCACCGCGATGTTCTTTTAGTATTAACTCTGGAGCTGGTGCGTGCCTGCCTCGTATCTGCCGCCAACCTACCGCGATGTTACTCTCTGCCGCGGACTTGCCGCGTATCTGCCGCGACCCCATCTGAACTGTGTTATTATTCAAGATCTTAATGAAGCAAAATCGTCGATAGTCTATCCTGGTGCGGCCGCGTCGCTTCCATTGGGTCACCTACACCACAAAACTGTTCCGCAGGTTGACCGGGAACGCGCACGTTGAAAGACTGATCAAACCCGCGCGGTCTACGATACGCCTGCGCTGGGTGGTAGACGATTGGGCCGACCAAGTTCGCACGGGCGCCCCTGTCATTGATTGAGATGCCTTGGAGCCGGATCGCCTCCTTCATGTGAGGTGAGGGAGAAACGATAGAGGGGCTTTATCCCCTTCACTGATTTTTGCAGCTGACAAGCTTGCCTGCGGGGAAGCATGGAATCCAGGCTTCAAGTATAAGCAATAATCAGTCGGCGCCTTGAACCAGCCGAGACGGCGCCTTGAACTTGCCGAGTCGGCGCCTCGAAACTGCCGAGTCGTAGCCTTGAACCATCTGATGGGCTACGACTCGGCAGGTTTGCGGGAGATTCGCGCGAATCATGAAGTGAAAGGATTTAGCATAGATCAGAACGTATTTGAGCTGGGGATGAGAAAGTTATCCCTAATAGGGTTATCCGTTTATTCACTATCCGAGAGTCTGCGGTCATCCGGTTTGCGGACACCTCAGACATTGGGTTGTATCAACCGCGGACAAGTTGCGTACCGACCGCGAGATGAGCGACGTTCGGAACGAAATTCGCCCGTAGTCGGCATGCAAATTGGCGAGGTCGTTACACATTGTTGCGCGGTCGGTACGCACTGCCACACTATTCCGTAGTGAACGCGAGCACGTGCCCACTGACTGCGCCCACCCCAAGGAAGAGCCATATTTTAACTGAACGCCCGCTTGGTGCGTGGTCAGTACGCGTCGATGAAAGTTTGAAAAGCGGTTGTTACGCAACTCAGGCGTATCGATGGTGCAAAATTCAGTTTTTTTCCTGGTTCGGCGCGATATTGGCTCGCCGTCGGTACCTTACGGGATTTTTCGCTCGAGGTCATCACGCCCCATTATCTGATTCCGTTCAGTCTGATTCCATAACTTACAATGGCCATATCATGACTCCTCGGTGAAGGATACTGAATTACTTTCAAAAGCGCTATGATTTTTCTGTACAGAATAACTATTGTATGTATTATACTGTCAGATTACCCTAAAACCTCCGAGGTAGGTTAACATTTTCAGAGTCTCATGGAGGAGAGAACGTTCCCGTCGGCGTGTGCCGAGCTGACTCAATGGTGCAGTGACCAGCGAGCGTTTTCCACATACTTTGAGGACAATCTCTTAGCCGCTCTGCAGGTATGTACACTCTGTTTCGGAGCAAAATTTGATTGGTGTCCATCGCGTGCGTGAGCACGCCTGAGCTCGATTCACTCGCTATCTCTACACCTTTCTCCGCTCTCGCTAGCGAAAGAACTAATCAAATTCTGCTCCGAAATAGAGGGCAACATAAATTTTTTTACGTTCGTTTTTTTCAATTTTCTCATGAATGTTCCTTAGGTTTTTCAGGTGTTCATGGTTTTTTATTCGTTTTTTTTTCGTTTTACTTATGCGTAGCTTCTCTTGTACAACTTGACTGCGTAGATATTTATTTTTTTCGATTTTTTTGTTTTTTTCTTTTCATTAATGTACCATTCGTAAACTTACCTTCAGACTATTGCGATGGAGTCGCGATTGTCTCAGAAGCCATGCCAAAACCGCTGGACCGCTACAGTCAAAGTGCGGCACGGTGTTTGCGAGCACCGCATGGTTCTAACAGCGGTCAGAAAGTTAGAACGCGCACCATTTCTAGGCGTTTAGGACTCCGAGAGCTGCCTAAGTTTACGCTGAGCGAAGTTGTTTTCGTTTTGAAAGCTCTGCGCGATGGGGGATAGTAATCATTCAAATGCGTATAGGGGGGTTTTAGAGTTCCACCGCGGCGCGGCTCGACGCCCTAATTCAAATTTCAAGCGGCCATCGGCACGCTATCGATCGATGCCCACAGAAAACATCTCATCGCGCCACGCTGCTATGAAAGTCTAAAATAGGTCAAAGGAGGGGGATGGGGAAGAGAAGTCCCAACTCCGTCCCTTTCTGTCCCCATAGTTATTTGAATCGTCAAGGCGAATTATTGTTTTTCATTCCAGGTGGCCGTCGAGAATGGCACCAAAGACGGTTTTGACTTCACCTTGGCTCATCAGCTGATATCTGCCTGCTTTACGCATCGCAAGCTGCTCAGCAAGAATAGTGCAAGTGAGTTTCTTTATCCATAACCCCGTCTATTTTAGGCCGTGATCATACCTCGAGCTACGAGCGAAAACGGTGCTTATGACCAATATCGACTCTAAAATCGATATGCCTTATGTGCACCGTCGCCGTCACTTATCGCGAAAAGTATGATCCGGCCTTAGTGCTCATTGTATTTTTTTTTCATTTCATTTTTTGCATTTTCTCTCTGGCACTAAAACTTTTTGTTTCTTGTTTTATTTTTTTTTCAATTTTTTATTAGCTTTTGTTTCATTTTTATGTTACATATAGAAATATCTGGTAGCACTCTTAAAATCCCTTTTGATCCCGCACGCACCGTATCGCGACGCGGCGCGATTGCGAAAATTGAGCATCAGTATGATTGCTATATTCTGTCCGACCAGGCGGTCGGCGTGCGAGTTGAGCGACCGTGGCATAGGCGTTTTTTATAACTATGAACCAGTTGGCAGGACTATTAGACAAATATTGAGTAATATCCCAGTCAGCTGCCTGCAGCCGAGCGGAGGCTCGTCCGAAAAAAATGCAGTCGCGACTGTCGCGCGATACGCACGCCGTGGACGGACGTTCCCATTCGTACAGACTTAACTTCATCATGCGAGCTCCCGTCATGCTACTTTACACTTACCACGCCACTCCTTGCAACGCAGCGGTAGGTATACTCTGTTTATAACGGAGTTCACACATTCATGGTCCGCCACTGGCCCACTACCACGGTAATCGGCATGTTCTCGGTCGACCTTATGCGGGATCCGAACGTCACTGTCACCACTCAACCACCTCCATACTCTGAGAGAATCTCTCGCGCTAGTACTGTGATGCTCCCGCGATACGCGCTGGTACCGTGTTCGTCTCCCCCTCGTCCCGCGATCCGCGTCCGTCCCGCGATAGTTACCCGATCGACCCATCCGTTGACATTCTCGTGCTCGTACCGTGATGCTACCGCGATCGTTACCAGGTTTACCGCGCTAGTACCGTGGTGCACTGGCGATCCGCGATGGTACCGTGATCGTTTCCTCCCGGCCCCTCGCTCTTATGGTGGGAAGATTTGTAAAGCAGCGCGAAGTACGGCACGGGCAAATACCTTATAGCTTCGTGTTGATCGGATAGACAACACTCGCACGGCTGAAACACCGTGAGGGCATGGTTGATAGGACGCTGTACGATAAGGGGTGGAGGGTGGCAGAATCTCGCGATCGCTCCGGGCTTGCCTCATCGTGGTTCCGTGATGTGAAGCCCCAAACACACCAACGAACTGACGCGATACGCTATCAGGTTGAAACTGGTAAAATCTCGCGATCCTTCCGCGGTAGCCCCGATCTCGATTCCACGTGGTTCCGCGATGGAGCATCGATGAGCGAACGCGGCACGCTCTCGGTTTGGGACTGGCTGAATTTCGCGATCGTCCCGCGATAGCCCCGTGCTCGTATCCTCCCCGCCCCTACTAGAAACCGAGAGATTCCCATATGTGAACGATCGCGAGGAATCTCCCAGAGTACTCTTCACCGTTTTGCTGGTGAGTTTTTGGGCTGCGGCAGTAACGTATCAATCCCTTACGGGTCAGCTGAGCACGCGCCGATCACCGTAGTAGGGGGGGGGCAGTAGGGGTTCAGTGGCGGACCATGAGTCTGCGCACCCGGTTAAAAACAGACTACGTTCGAGACCTGTGCTGATTTACCATAGTCGTTTCGAGAAGGAGTGAGCTGAATTTGAAATTTCCGGCTTCCTATGCTTTCACGTTTTCCGATTTTTATTCTCGAGGAAAAAATATGAAGGAAAATCGGTTATACCTGAGAGGTTACAATTCCTCCGATTCCCAGAGTTCATATGGTTGCCTTTTAATGAAGGATTTCGAAAATTCAACCAACTCAAACCTTGAGATCCTCTCACCTGCCCCTACTTTATGGAAAAAGCATACAGATTGCACTTCCATAGCTTAAACAAATTCTGCTCAAATTTTGCCGCACCTCGCCGTGCGCGACGTTTTCGAAAAACGATTGCAAAAACTATTTCCTTCAAAAACAACGATTTCAGGGAACTTCGGCAGACAAGTCACACAATTAGGTAGCAATTTCATCTGTGAATGTGATAGCGTTTTCAGTATTCAAAAAAGTCTTTACTCAATATAGCTACACGCATTGGACGCTTTTTTTGCCAAGTTTGCCAGAAGCTGCCCGTTTTTAAAAAACTTAGCGCGGGTATTGTACATATCATTGCGATCCTCGCCGACTGTACTCTCATTCTCGGAAACAAATTCCAGTACGCGTTTGCGGACAACGGCTTTTGTGTTCTCCCAAAACGATTATCGTCGTGTTGGGTGATGCAACAGCCGTAGTCCGCAATCGATTTTCCGAAATTTCGCTCCGAGAACGACAATACATACAGGGGTGTGCGCAATTACGGTTTACGATTTACGATTTTACGATTCACGGTGTTTTTTGGCCTCGTAATTACGGTTTACGATTTACGATATTTTGGGCCGTAAATCGTAAATTTTCGTAAATAAAAATACATGCAATCGAAGGAAATCACTAGACATCTCCGATTCGCCTGCTCTACTCCTAAATTGCGTATACTAATGTTTTAGGCAGGAGATGGGACCAAGTCCTGAGTGTGACTACAGCAAGAATCGCTTATCAACCTTTGACGTTATTTTGTCGTATTAACGCCGGACGCACGCTCGGAGTTGGAGGCGCTGGATACAAGATCCGCGTTGGGCGCGTCTTACTAACTGCCGTCTAAGGCCATTGGTATACCCCACAGACTTATCGCGGTCGCAGAGCACTGCTACGCCGCTGTAGCCGGCCGTCGCCGTCGCTCAGGGCCGAGAAACACCCTGCAGGAGTGCAGGATACTGGATTTGGCTGGGTCGCTGTCGCTGACACCCGTGTCAGTGCACCGCACTGCGACGTACTGCCGCAACAGCGACCGATTACCGCACGGTTTTCACGTTGCAGGCACAACATCCCTCCTCGAGCCAGCGACCGCGACAAGTGCTGCAAAGTGTTCCTGCGACAGCACTTTTGTACTGTGTGAGCCTAGTCCCCACACGATTTGTAACTATTGACCGCACCTGTCGCGGTCGCAAAGTTTTGGTATAACTATGGACTACGATGCGGCGCCGTCACTCTCTACGTTAGACCTCGTTTTTTTATGACCAACTGTCCTGATTCCAATACGTAGATTAGACTAAAAAATCGGCCGAAGCGGTCTAGATATGCCCAAAATGGCTTCAGAGAGTGCTCCTGGCCCGCCATTCGATATAAAAAGGATGTAAAGGAAAATAACTTGTGCTTGGCGGCCGAAGCTATGCTGTAGATCACACACATAACATCGGTTTCGGTGTTTCGCTAACAAGTGGGCGGAATTCTCAAAGTTGGCCGTAAAGAATCGCTCACATACGGCCATTTTGTCTCATTTTAAGGCTTACAACGGCACTAACGTTCTGGGAGAGGCATTACAAATATAATTGTGTCCCTGTTGCCCAGAATATACGCTCGCGTACAGCTGAATCGGACCTCCAGATTTCACAATATCTACGAAGCAGTTGTGAAATGAGAGATAAGGGGAAACATAGAAATACGGGTAAGACGCTCCCATTGAATGCGGTTACCTGTCAAATACTGAACAAAACAAACATGTTGTTAATATGAACATAGTGGGCGAAACGGTGGACAGTAGGTAGTTTTAAGGGTAGCAGGTAGCACCACAGGCAGGTCTACCCTTACATTTACTAGCATGTGTTATGACGCCTTTACTGAGCATGGCACTGCATGAAGCATATACCGAGTCTGCGTTGGACACGCAAATCTGCAGAACTGTTTTTCTCTATAATACTCCTAGCTATCCTCTGTTTCGGAAAAAAAGAAATTTTCCGTTTATCGCGTGCGTCTGCGCGCGTAGGCTGCGTTTCATAGGCCTCAATTTTTCTCGCGGTCTCTTTCCTCTTCCCGCACAAGCGCGCGGAGGAGCAGAGTTAATTTGGCTCCGAAACGGAAGATACATCTGCAGCTTAGCTACAAACTCCTGAAACAATTCTTTCTCATATAGAGCGTATTCAATTTCTTGTTTCACCAAAGTAATAATTTCTTAATGGTTATTGTTATTAATTGCTGGTTACGATTTACGGTTTACGATTTACGATTTGCGATGCTTTTATCGTAATTACGTTTTACGATTCACGAAAAATGTAAATTCAATTACGCACACCCCTGAATACATACGTCCCATTGGTGACCAGAATTTTCGAAAAGTGTCCAAAAAAATTTTTAGTATTTTCTGGATGAAAATTTTCCGACATAATTAAGAGTTAAAATTTTCTAGAAAAATTTGAAGTTTTGTAACATTTTGCATTTTTTGTGTTTTTAGTCTTTAATTAACATTTACTGTTCAAAATTTCTGGGTCTCACCACCGAATTTACAGTTCTGAGGTTTTGTATGACCACACCGTTTTCCAGCGGGACAGCTACCGTCTGGCCCTGACTGTCGGGAAAATCGCCTGGAATGTTGTGAAAAATCGGAAATATGTTTGTTCCTGCAACATTACAGCTTTTCCGAGGTCCGAATCCCCATTCCCTGATTGTTTCGGCCTTTCTATTTTTGATTTCAAGAAACGCCTCAAAATGAGCAGGAAAATTGAAAATAGCGACGGGATTACAGGTTTTCCGAATTCCCAGTCTCCCATAATCGGTGTTCCGGATTCCGATTTCCGAAAATTTCGAAGAACCCGTTCATCCTTAATGTCAAGTTCATAGCGGGGTAAATTTAACAGATAGTCGTTCAGATTAAGGTTTGGCAGTATTTCGGAAAACCTACCACATTATTGCGCAGCTGGCGCGGCATCGTTTCTGCGCGTTGAGCGTCGTCCATACATACTTCCGTCGCCGAGCTGCGCGACGAAGCGCATTTATACATGTAGTATCGATCGTGCCGCGCCACGTGATCCATATTATAGGATTGCTTTTCTCCACGCCGACGGAAATATAAATGATTGCTGAGGAGCTCTTGCGAAGACGAGGTGGCGTCTTACTTTCAAAGTGGTAGGCGGTAGGTTCTCTAAACCTGTGCCGAGAATATGTGCACCATCTTGTTCAGTTTGTGAAGGGAATAATCATATACATAGTTTTTTGATCCGTAGCTTGTTATATTGCAATAGAAGTCCGTATAATTGATGTTCAGTTTTGATTAAAGATTACCAAATAAAAGTAGAAAAAATTGAGATTCCAAATCAAAATTCTAGTCGATACCCCTCTTTTTTTTTTAAACTTCCGCATTTAACCCGGTGATTTTTGATGTGGCTTGCGTTAAGTAGTCTCTCGAAATGCCTCTGGAAGGCGATGGCACCTGATTGGGCTAATTACCAGTGTGTCGGTAGTCTGGGGTTTAATCCTCCCGAGACGGCCGAAAACGCCAAGCATTCCAGTTAACGCCGTTGATCCCAGAATTTCAACAGACCAACTTTTCTGCTAGTATACTGCACATATAGAGGTGAAGCAAGATTTTTAGCTATACTTTGGGTGTTGACCTCGGAAATTTGACCGGTATTTCCCATGCCTGAGAAGTTGATTTATGCTGCAATGTTTTATGATTTTTTTGTTTTCTTTCTAAGTTTCCTTCATAGATTCACGAAGAGTTCTCGAAAAATAGGAAAACTGGACTACTACAGTATTCCTACCTCAATTTTGAAGGAAACGTGGCTAGATTTCAATAATTTTTAGGATTTTCAATCTTCTTTCAGGGGAACTACTCTTAGTCAGCCTGGCCACTCTGTATGAAATGTACGAGGTTATTCAATAAGTTTTGTCGTTCGGTAAGAAAAACACAATTTTATGGTTCAAAATACACTTCACTATTCAGTATAATCTCTTTGGACATTAATACACTTGAAAAAAGAAACAGAAATTTGAGAGAAATCCAAAAAAAAAAGTCCGTCTTATCCATAGTGATAAATCTACGCACAAAATCCACTTTATATTTTTTAAAACGCTCCAAATGTTGCTGAGAAAGCCGCATTCGAATGTGTTTTTGTTCCATTGTTAGAGAATGCGGCACACATTGTGCACACAGCTTTCAAAACCCGAAATTTCACTTAAAATATGGCTCGCACTGCCTGATGAGATGTGCAGAGCCTCTACTAAATCTCTCTCAGTCCATCGACGATCTTCCAAAACCATATCCTGTATTTTGACTATGATTTCTGGTGTTGATGCGCTTTTTGGACGTCCTTCACGTGGATCGTCTTCAGGGCTTGTACGACCACGTTTAAATTCAGCAACCCATAATTATAATTGTAGGTGAACAATCATTATACACTTTTAACATTCGTTCTTGAGTTTCTTTTGGTGCTACACCTTCCAAAAATAAGAATTTTATCACTGCACGATATTCAATTTTTTCCATTGCTGTGAGACAGCGACATTAATTGACTTGTAAACAAAGGATGAATTGACAGATTGAAACGAAACTTCACATACGTTCATATGGATAGTGTACCAACAAACCAAAAAAATCGGGCTTGTAGCAACGCCCTCTTTTATCGAACGACACAACTTATTGAACAACCTGGTATTTTTCTAGAACAATTTTGAACGTAGAAGTCGAGGATGCTCTCAGAAACTGCCTGAAGCCGCTCCCAAACAAGTTATAGGCGTTTCTCAAGGCGTCGCGGCAAGGTTGTCATCAGGGAATTTTAGAGATGAAAAAAAAACTTTTGGATTTTGCTAAAATCTTGTATGTAGGGGTAATCCAGAATGCTGAACACAAGTTTGGTGCCCTCTTGTCGAAGTTCTGAGGTTTAGTGTAGGTTACGGTAGGTGTCATGCCATTTAGGGGCAGAACCTGCCCTTATGATTCGAAAATCGACAAATGAACATCAAATCCGAATTCGGCTCCCCGAAAGGCCCCCGCATAGAAAGTTTGAGTCAAGTTTGGGACTTTGATCAAAATACCGTACACCCATCGTAATCTATCGTGAGCTGTCAAAATTCAATAGACGGACCTCATACTTGTGTTGAGCACTCCAAATAATCGCCAGAGAAGGATTTTGGGCCGCACCTGCCGCAGCATTTCGGAAATCGTTTGAAAGTCGCGTTTGGCCTGAAAATTTACCTCGATGATATGCTTTGAACAAAATGAGTCTACAGCTTTGAAAAACCGCCAAAGAAACTTCAGATTCGTGATCAGCAAGTTAAAGAGCCCGCACGGGGAAGTTTTATGTCAAAACTGGGACGTTTCTCCTGAACGCTTTCAGAACCCTCTGATTGGTATAAGTCCGAAACACACTATTATACTCTGTTTATCTTGAATTGCACAAAACACGGTCCGTCAATAGTCCTCTAATTGGCCCGCTAGTACCGTAGTGTACGTCCACGACGCGTTCTCGGCAGACCCGGGTGGCAGGGTGGGTGGCCGAGTGACAGCATTGACGAATCGATTGCTCCGCACACCGGGTGCACACTCGGGTCTGCCGAGAACGTGTCGTGGACGTACACTACGGTACTAGCGGGCCAATTAGAGGACTATTGGCGGACCGTGTTTTGTGCAATTCAAGATAAACAGAGTATACTTACTCTATGCCAAGTTCGAAGAATGTCCGTTCACCTAACATCGTCCAGGGGGTGATTTTGGGAGCTGAGCACGATTACGAGATCCGTTTCCAGAGTTTCGAAATATTACTGCGCGTTCTGGAAGGTGCATTGGGTACAAAAAAATCAGGGGTAAACGTATATAACTTTATTCAGGGTAGGTTTAGGCAGCTGAGAACTCCATTTTTGGACTCTACTTTTATAAAGATTTCAGGAAAGCACATTTGGAGTGGTCAGGCTGACTAATAGTAGTTAAGAATGTAAAGGCCAACCAAACATTGCTAGACACAACGCGGTTGCGTCACGGCTTTAAAATTGTCTAAGTTTTCACTCCGATTTTGTAATATCTTGAACACATGTAGTGCTATTTTCCTACTTTCTAGTCCAGGGAGATCCTCAACTGCTGACCCCTGGAGAAGGACAGTATGTGAATGAAGACACACCGCTCGCCACATCTTTAATACCCTACCCTTCATCAAATGGTGATCGTCAATTTTGTTTACGAGAGCCGTGAAGCGACCGCGTCATGTCGAGCGATGTTCGGTTAGCCTCTACAGTTCAACTCCGCATTGCCGTTCAGTTCGCAAAAAGCTAGCTGATTGCGAAAGCGTGCTGCGGCGCGGTTGCGAGTATCCTCAGACAGGGATGTGGGACCACCGGGGCCGTTTTCGCCTTTGGTGCTCGGGTGATCCCACAGCCCGAGTGATCCCACATCCGGTCTGAGGATACTCGCAACCGCGCCGCAGCACGCTTTCGCAATCAGCTAGCATTCCGCGGACTGAACGGCAATGCGGAGTTGAACTGGACTCTCTTATGTAGTTTCCTAGTTAGATGCTTCTTTTCCGCAAAGACCTCTTTGAACTCATTTTCCGATGTAAGGCCTATTTTTGAGTTCCATCGCAGCGCGGCGCGATGCTTTCTGTGCGCTTCGATCGATAACGCGCCGCGCCGCGGTGGGACTCTAAACCCCCCCCCCTAACCCCTGTAAGTTTTACCCACATCGCCTCCCATGTTCATTCCCTGCCAGTTTACTGTAAGAGACCACTGCCATCGAATGCTCTACCTACTTTGTAGAGGACTATAATAATCAGGCAACTATCGAATTCTTTATGTTTCTAACCAATATTTGTTTTTATAAATTCAAAAAAATTGTAATAAATGTTACGAGTTGAAAAATAATAATTTAAAATTACTTGATAATAAGATAATTTTCCACTTAAATCAGTGGAATTCCTCATTCATTATTTCTGCATTCGACTACTGTTTCCCCTTCTTTCCAGATCGAATCAATCGCTGGTACGAGCAATTTCGTCGGTTGAAGAAGAGTGGAGGAAAGAGAAAACGGAAAACAGAAGGTTCCCAGCCAACCGCCGGACCACTCCCTGTTGATCCCACGACGGAGACCGTCACCGTAACCGACAGGTACCGCTTTTTTCAGTTTCCTTCCAGGACCTGATGTTGGAGGCGTCAAGATCGTAAGGAATCAGTTTCAGCTCTATTTTTTCAATCATTTTATTTCGCATACTCATCAAATGCCCTCCTTTGTCTTTCCTGTTCTGTGGTCGACATTTGTCCACTACTCTGCCATTGGCTTTTGTTTCCTGAATGGCCTACAAATCACCTAGATGCAATCGGTTGACGCGCTCTTCTGCGTCATTTGTCCCCGCAATATGTCGGGTCACTCCAATATTAGCTCGATTTTGTTAGTTACCCGTATGTAGTTTAACCGTAATGCATTCAAACTGGATAAGAACAGCCGCCCTTTACAGCGATTTTCTGCATTATTCGACAATCCTCACGAATTCCTCGGAGCATGGAATTACGCAGAAGCGCCACAATGGCCGGCGTTTTTCCCAAAGACCTCGAATGCCGATTTATTGCCTCGGGGTGCTTTCATGGTTTTTCGATCTACGCTATATGAGCAATCGTCTTTCTCATAGACAGTCATTCATCATCACACCACTGACATCACTATAGCATTCTTGAACCGGTGCCAATAGGTTAACTGGAGGCAGGTTTCTTTAGACGGCATACAATTTCAGGTGAAGGTCATATGTAGTTGTTTGGCTACATTTTTCTGGACAGCTTTGATTCATATAGTCCTCTCTTCTTTCCTCCTTTCCTCCCTTCCTCCCCTCCTGCCTTCCTTCTCTCCTTCTTGCCTTCCTGCCCTACTGTCCTGCCTTCCTTCCTTTTTTGCTTCCTCCCTTTATTCTTCGCTCGTTCCCTCCGCCTTTCTCCGTCCTCCCAGCCCATCTCCTAGCCGCACTCTCTCCCTTCCCTTTTTCTTTTTTCCTTCTTTGCCTTCGGGCTCTCCTGCCTACCTCCTTCTTCCTGCCTTCCTTCCTCGCTTGCTTCCTACCTTCCTTCCCTCCCATCGTCTGCTTTCATCTCTTCCTCCTTTCTCCCTACCTTCTCGTTTCCTCTCTTTCTTGCTTTCTTTCTTTTCTTTCTTTCTTTCTTTCTTTCTTTCTTTCTTCTTTCTTTCTTTCTTTCTTTCTTTCTTTCTTTCTTTCTTTCTTTCTTTCTTTCTTTCTTTCTTTCTTCTTTCTTTCTTTCTTTCTTTCTTTCTTTCTTTCTTTCTTTCTTTCTTTCTTCTTTCTTCTTCTTTCTTTCTTTCTTTTTCTTTTCTTTCTTCCTTTCTTTTCTTCTTTCTTTCTTTCTTTCTTTCTTTCTTTTCTTTCTTCCTTTCTTTCTTTCTCTTTCTCTTTCTTTCTCTTCTTCTTTCTTTCTTTTCTTTTTCTTTCTTTCTTCTTTCTTTCTTTCTTTCTTTCTTTCTTTCTTTCTTTCTTTCTTTCTTCTTTTCTTTTCTTCTTCTTTCTTTCTTCTTCTTTCTTTCTTTCTTTCTTTCTTTCTTTCTTTCTTTTCTTTCTTTCTTCTTTCTTTCTTTCTCTTTCTTTCTTTCTTTCTTCTTTCTTTCTTTCTTTCTTTCTTCTTTCTTTCTTTCTTTCTTCTTTCTTCTTTCTTTCTTTCTTTCTTCTTCTTTCTTTCTTTCTTTCTTCTTTCTCTTTCTTTCTTCTTTCTTCTTTCTTTCTTCTTTCTTTCTTTCTTTTCTCTTTCTTCTTTCTTTCTTTCTTACTTACTTACTTTCATTCTTTCTCTCTTTATTTATCTATGTATTTATTTTTCTTTCCCTTTTTTCAATTTTAGCTTTCATTTTCTTTCCTTTCCTTTCTTTAGAATGGGCCGCTTCTAAGCGATTCATCGTCTTATAGTCTTATCTTCTTTCTTCTCTTTTTCTATTTTCCTATGTACATTTCCTTATTCTTATTATTCTTATTAATTTCCTTTTTTATAGTTTTCTTATTTAACCATTTTTTATCACCGTACCTCTTCCTTTCTTTCTTTGTTTCTTTCGGTTTCCCTTTAGTTCACTTTTCACCATCTCTAACGTCTGTTTTAAAGAAGGTTAATTTTTAAAACCTCCTGCATCATTCCTAGTTTAATGCATATTTGAATGACTTCTAAGGAACCGTTCGCTGGACGGAGTACAATAGTGTTAAGAATAATCAGAAAAACTTGTGGACGCTGTCTGTGCATGAATTCCACAATACATTTAATTACTATTGTCAAAATATGAGCTGTTCCCGTTATATGTGTCACGCTATTTTCAATTTACCTACATTCAACAGTACAATATGGTTGCTCATGTAATTTACACTCCGATTCAACTGCTCTTCCTTGTCCACTAATCACACCCCGTCGGCATAGAAGTGCAAAGTACACTTTTACGAAGAAGATTTATGTGACTGGAAAGTATCACTAGCTATATCGTTTATCAAATCTCTATTTTCTAGCCTATGATTAATGATAATTTGCTCGACATTCCTGAGCACATTTTTCCCCCAAATCGATTCTGGACTGTCTGAATTGTGCATATTCTAATTTTGTGGGCTGTGCTCGTTCCCTTGCATTAGAGCCTTGTTAAGGACCATAGTAGGTAAGGAGTAACTTCCAAGGTTTCCCATTGCCGTTGAGGAGCAGCGCCGAGTGTTGTTCATCTTTTGAATGCTAGCCATCCAAGTCTCAAGCTGATTGGAGACTGAAAGCCATAGCAGCTCCCATAGCGCAATCGGTAGCGCGGCAATCTCAGAAAGTGTGAATCTCGTGAGTTCGAGCCTCTTCGGGATCAGTGTTTTTGCTTACACTAGGTGGCTACCATATGGCATGATATCTTCAATAAACCGTTCAAGGTACACAAAATATAGTTTTCTGACAATTTTCGTCAAATCTGTCAAATTAAGAAATAAAGTTTCGTTTCTTCTTCACATTATTTTTCTGAGTGATGTTTCTTAGGGACATTTTCATTTCAACCTGACATAGTTAAACTCCGCCCTGCATAAAGTGCATTAAAAGTTATTATTTGGTCTTGAGTCTCTGAGGTATATGTATGTGAAAGATATTCTCCCACTGCCCTTTTTAGATCAATCTCACAACGTAAGGTCACTTGGACATAGTGTCCATTTCGAACGAAAAGAAGCTGTTAAAGATAAATTTTAGACGAAAAATTCAAATTTGACCTTTACAGCTGCGCTTTATCTTTTCGAACAGAGCTTTAAGCCACAGGTTGCGGTGGATAAATGACCTTACCGTACCGTAACCCAACAACATAGACTAAGAACTGAAACGACCTCATATTCACGTTCAGCGCCTTAAAGGCAGTGTTCACGATGATTTTCATCCCCAAATTTTTCACATAAAAAATGCGTTGGCCTCCAAAAGTTACCAAATTTACGAAGAAATGGCGAGAGACGCATTGAATCGTCTTAATTCAGTTATATTATTCTATAACATGGACTAGTTTTCCGGTCGGATGAATATGTTCATGGTGGTTGTCACCGGTGGAAAATTGGGTCAATCGAAATTAGAAGAATATTTTAGGTAAAGCAGGATTAGTTAGGGCCTTAAGGAAAGCGCGTAGCAATAGAGAGTAGAGAATTGCTAAGGGCCGGTCCAGAAAAGATTTCATTGTCACAACAAACACTTCCTGTTATACTTGAGAGGCGGGGTGATACTTGAGGATTTCGTGTACTTCTGGTGCGTTTTTTCTTAATTTCTACGTCATTTTAGTTCTACCTGGGGGCCACTTAAAGGCAGGGTTTGCGATAAAAAAAACGGTTGTTGTGCTATTGTCATAAGAAGGTAGATCTTGTCATCGAAAATGTGAAAATATGTAAGTGAAAAGTCGTACAAAAAACGCTCAGGACTAGGTTATTGCTTGGTGTCCGCCCGCCCTCAATTATCGAGATTTCTATAAATACCTGTCTTGTCAACTTTTGTTTTGCTTCTAAAGTTAATTCTGAGCATATCTGGAGAACACTGACTACATTAACAGCAAAATAAAAGGCGGATAAGCAAGCATTAATGAAAATCTCGTTAATTAGGGGCTGGCCGACACCGATAATTAGCCGTTATACCTTGTTTTTTAGCGTTTTTCACCTCAGATTTGTCGGTGTTTTTGACTTATTTTCACTTTTGTGATGACCTACATTCTCATGAAGAGAGCTCGAACGTTGTTTTTATCGCGAATTGTGCCTCCAATCAATGTAGCGAATAATCTCAAAACTGAAGATTTCCGTGAACACTGCCTCTAAATATCCCTTTTGTGGATTTTTGGGAGATCAAAATTTTTTTATTAGTTCATTGAATGAACACGATTATCGGGTCCATTTTTGGTTATAAGAAAGATCAAGATAGGTTAGTATTTCTGTTCAGAGAAACAGAACGCAGATATAAGGTCCGAATTCGAATTTGCCCTGAAAAATTGTTCCTTATAAACTGCATTTCGTTTGGAATGGCCACTTTCTTCTAGTGACCTTCCTTTGTCATAGAAAATGGCAGGAATTCGAATAGGTCCAAATATTCTTCTGAGTTCTCGAAATGTTCCTTTACCTGTTTTATGAAACCCTCAATTTGACTTCAGTTCCAAAACACAAACCTCGGGTGTGTCTGTTGCCAAGGTCGCAAATTTATCTTCCAAAGCTGATCGCGCTCGTCCGTTTCGACATTGGCACACGGGACGATTAAAGACCGCGCGAATGATTCCACGAACGTAATTGAAAATCTCACAGAAATCTTCCAGTCATTGTATAGAGTCCGAATATGCCCTTCTCAGCTGTCTAAAACCGCTCTGAAAAAGGTTATAGACGTTTCCTTCTAATTTTCGTACCCAGTGCACCTTCCAGTGATCTTTCCAAAATCTGGAAGCGGACCTCATAATCGTGCTCAGCTCTCAAACCAAGCCCTGGAGGAAGTTTGGATGAGCGGTCATTCTTCGAACTTAGCATAGAGTACCAGGGTTTTGGACTTGTACGGATTCTTGGTTGAGGCTTTACTTGTATCATTTAGCGTTTAGGAAAAATGAAGGCGTTCAGGAAAAATGTTTCACTTTTGACTCAAAACCTCCCCATAGGATTTCTTTGGGTTACGGATCGCGAAGAGGTTTTTTTTTCGCTTTTTCGAAGTTTCAGACTGTTTCAGACCCCATTTTCTATGCCAAAACGCGACTTTCGACGATTTGCGGAATTCTACGGTAGATGTGGCTCAAAATCCTTCTCTAGGGTTATTTGGAGTGCTCAGCACGAATTCGGGGTCCGTTTGTCGATTTTTTTCAAATTGCGGTAGAATACGGTGGGTATACGATAGTCTGGTCAAAGTCTCAGCTTTGACACTTAATTTCTATGCGAAGGTTATTCCAGGGGCTCAATACGAATTTGATGTCCATTCATCGATTTTCGAATTGGTAAGATTGGGTTTGCCCTCTAAATGGAATGGCAACTACCGTAACCAACGGTAAACCTCTAATTTTCGACAAGCGGGCCCCAGATTCGTGTTCAGCATCCTAGATTACCCCTACATACAAGTTTCGAGCAAAATCTGGAAAAAAAATCAGAACACCCTAAAAATTCCCTGAGTTTTCCCTTACCCTGCTGCAAGGCTTTGAAAAACGCCTACAGGTTTTTTCAGAGTGGTTTTAGGCACCCGAGAAGAACATACTCCATTTCTACGTCCAAAATGGTTTTAGAAAAGAACATATCCGGAATGACCAAACGACTAAAAGTTGTTCCGTTCTCAGAATTAATCAAAGAACAGGCCCCATTCACCCTTTATAACCGCTATTATTATTATGATTTGAAATCGACCGTGTGGCGCATCTCCAAAGGGATTGACCAACCCCGATAACTTGAAGGCAGTGGTCACGATGAAAAACATCGAAAAAAAACTATAAAAATCAGCTCAGTTCAAAAACAGCTCAGAAACTATGAAGGTAGCAAATTGAAAAACGGTCTAGAATTAGAGTTATTAAGACCCTAAACTTCCAGTTCGTGCACACGTGCACAGAAAGATCACAGTCTCATGCCAAGCAGTCGAAAATCATCGACACTCACAAGGGAACCACTATTAGTCATAGTGACCATTCCAAATGAAATGTACCTTTTTAGAACCATTTTCGGACAAGAAGTCCGAATATGCTCATCGCAGCTGCCTAGACCCACTCTGAAAAAAGTTATAGGCATTTTTTCTCCGATTTTCGTACTTATTGTACCCTCCAAAAAGCGCATTATTTTTACGAAAATCCAGAAACTGACCTCATAATCGTGTTCAGCGTTCAAAACTACCCCACTAAGCAAAGTTAAGTTGAAAGAACATTTTCCAAACTTTGCGCAGACTAACAGCGTTTTGGACTTGAACGGATTCTCGGTTGGGCGTTTATTTTTACCAATTAGAGGGCTCTCGAAGCGTTTTAGAAAAATATTCCAGATTTGACTGAAAATTCACTGGGGGGTTATTTGGGGCGCTGATCACGAATATGAGGTTCATTTATCGATTTTCCGACGGTTTCGACTGTATTCGTTCACATATTCCCATCGGGGGAGAATTTGATGGCAAATCGCGACTTTTGACGATTTCCGGAATGTGAAGACAGATGTGGCTCAAATCGTCCTCCGAAGGTTATTTGAAGTGCTCAACACGAATCTGATGTCGGTTTATCGATTTTTGGCAGCTTACGGTAGTTTACGATGGGTATACGGTAGTTTGGTCAAAGTCTAAGGTTTGTCTCAAAGTTTCTACATATGTGGGGGTTATTTGGGGTGCTGAATACGAATTTGATGTCCATTTGTCGATTATCGGAATATTGAGATAGGTTTTGTCTCCTAAATGGCATTTTACCTACCGTAACCTACACTAAACCTTGAAATTTGGTCAAGCAAACCCCAGATTCGTGTTCAGCATCCCAGATTACCCCTACATACATGTTTTTAGCGAAATCAGGAGAACGATTTGAAAACACCCTAAAAATTCCATGGAGGGGTACCCTTACCTTGCCCCGAAGCTTGAAAAAACGCTCATAACTTTTTTTAGAGTGGGTCTAGACAGCTGCCATGGACATATTCGGACTTTTCGTCCGAAAATGGTTCTAGAAAAGTACATTTCATTTGGAATGGTCGCTATGACTTATTGTGGTTCCCTTGTCAGAGGAAGAAATAAATGCAAAATTACCTAATAAAACAGTTCAACAATGAAAGCAAGCACTTCAGTCAATGTTTTTGACTAGATGTGTACATAAATCCAAAGGTTCATTGATTGAATTACGATTTCAAGCCAGCTGATGTTCTTCATACTAGAAGAGATCATAGATGCCGATGATGTGGGATGGGCTCATCCACCATCAAAAGACAAGTAAGTTCAGGCTTCGAATTCGGCCTATAACAGCGTTTCTCTCGCGATTTTTTCTTCTAGGTTCTACTACTCTATGCCTAGAAAAGGGTTCAGAGAAGAAAAAAAGACGGACATATTTGAGCGCGACCACTGCCTTTAATCCTCCATCAGCCACTCGTGGATTCCAAGCAGAGGGAAGAAGTATTGTTGTTGTCCAATTACCCCATTCCTCCAAAACGGCAGGAGTGGTAGTCGCGTGAAGTTGTTCACTTCGATGAGCGGCTTGCTAGCTTATCGACTTGATGACATCATTTGTTTGCCGTTGAATGACGCTTGGAGGCGGCGGCGGCAGTTCTCAGTACTGGATTTCATTGCTGCCATTAATAGAAATCTGTGTCCAGTCACGTAATCCGTAAAACCGATACCCAGTGCCCTTGACAAACACTGAAGTACTCCGGAGCAGAGTTTTTCCGGTAGTTTGTGAAGATTTACCGAAAAATTCGACACTGAGAGAGCGCAGAAATTCAAAGTGTGGACTGAGCCGTAACACTCAATAAACACCTTGAGGTCAGCCTATTCTTATGAGGTGACGAATTGGTAGACATCCTCTATTACAATTTTTTCACTAGGGGACTCCTTTTGGTCCGAGTGGCCATTCCGTATGAAATGTACTTTTCTAGAACCATTTTTAGACGTAGTCCGAATATATCCTTCGAAGCTGCCTAGAATAACCGTGAAGGAAGGTATGAGCGTTCCCAAGCTTCGAGAAGAGGTGAGACATTTTGGATACCCATCAGGCAATTTTTGGGTGTTTTGAATTTTTTCTGCTGATTTCACTCAAAAACTTGTCTAGGGGTAGTCTTGGGTGCTGAACACGAATCTGTGGCTTACTTGTGGCAGGTACAATGCCATTTTGGGGCAAGATCTACCTCAATAATCGAAAAGCGACAAACGGACATCAATTTCGTATTAAGCTCGCCCGAATAGCCCCCGCATAGAAATTTTGAGTAAAATCTCAGACTTTGACCAAACCGTATTTACGGTAAGGGGAAATCGTCGAATAAAGTCCAGATCAGCATCCCAGATAAACGCCCTGAGAGAATTTTAAGGCAAATACGAAACATTTTCTCTTAAAAGCAGTGTTCACAATGAAAATCTGGCCTTTTTTGCGGAAATGTGAGCCTTGGGTCCCTTAAAGGTAGTGGTCACGATGAAAAACGTTATCGAAAAAACTCTAAAAATTAGCTAAGATCAAAAACAGCTGAAAAACTAAAAAGGTAGCGCGGCGAAAAACGGGCTAGAATTAGACTTTCTAGGGCCCAATGAAGCCTGATTGAAATTCATTTTCAAGCCAGCTGATGTTCTTGACATTAGAGATCATTGATGCCGATGATGTGGAGCGGGCTCGTCCACCATCATAAGACAAGAAAGTTCAGGCTTGAAAATCGCCCCGAAACAGTGGTTTTTTCACGATTTTTCCTCATAGGTCCTACTACTCTAAACCCAGAAAAGGGTTAAGAGAGGAGAAGAAGACAAGCATATTTTATCGCGACCACTGCCTTTAGTGTGCAGTACGGACGGAAGTACGACGAAAAAACGGCCACGAATTGGGTGAAAGTCTCGTGTATCAGCCAACCCATTGGATCACCCCGCCATATAACAGTTGTCCACGGTCGCTACACCAAAGGAACAGTTGCCGAATTTCTGCATACTCTTTATTATAACCATATTATTTTTCAAAAGTATTTGGTATACGAAACAGAAAACAACGTCATTTACCGAGGAATTTCGAAGCTCATGACCATTTGTGAAGTTTGGTTTTGCGTTTTGTCCGCAGTGTGCAAAACACGCCAACAGGCGTAAATAAATTTTTTTTAAACAGTGTTTTTTCTACGATGTTCGAAAAAATTTTAGGGACTTTTTTCCAATACCCTCTACTTCGTGCACTTGCCTACTAAAAAAATGTAGAAAAGCAGAATACGGTTTTTTCATTGTGTCTTTAAAGTTTTCAGAACCCCACTCAGTTGTTATAGGGTCTAATCTGAAAAGACTGTCCGCCCCTGCGGTCCGCGAGAGTGTAGATCACCGGTCGCGAAGAATTTTTTTTGGCCTGCGATCCGATTAGCAAGACTGTCAGACGATTAGTGATTAATATCCCAGTCAGCTGATTCCTATTTGTTGAGCGGCTCGTCCGAAGAATAGCTTCGTGACGGCCGCTCGATACGCATGCCTACCGCGTGAGCGGACAGTCTCTGTCGGACAGACTCTACGCAAACCCTCAAGTTACAATCGGTACATGTGCAAAACGTGCTTTCACCCAAACTTTGCCCAGAGGTTTGCTTTGGGCGCCGAATACGATTATCGGGTCCGTTTCCAGATTTTCGAAAGATCGAATTTATAATAGGTACGGAAATTAGGGGAAAACGCCTATAACATTGTCCAAAGCTATCGTAGACCGCTCCGAGGTGCACATACGGATTCTAAATCCGAAAATGGTTCTAGAAATGTATTTTTCATTTGGAATGGCCACTTTGACTAACAGTTGTTTCCTTGTCAGATGCATCCATCCCCTTGTGGCTGATCCTTGTCACGGATTTCTGTCCAGTCGATCTGTGACTAACAACCGTGAGTGTCTGGGTGAGTGTGTGTTTTTGTTTATAAATTTGTTGACGTACGGCGAACGCGTATGTAACTGGTTGTGTTGACAATAATAACTGGCGACTGGATGGATGCCATCAACATCCGCGAATAGAACACTCTCTCGCTGTGTTGTCCACCACCACCACCGCTGACCGCATACACGCACTCATACGCGAACCGAACTCGTCCGGAAGATTTATGACAGTGTTCTATCGAGTTTCGTTGACTAATATGGTAGGGTTTCATGCACGCAGCATGGGTTTCATGACTTGGTCGGCAAGGGGTACAATGAAACACTGCTGCAAGGAAAGTTCGGCTGTCACTTCACTTGTATGTGTAGGAGGATAGTGGCGCGACAGTTTTCGGAAATCATGCTATTCTCAGGCGATTCTTAACGCCGAGCCGTCTGACAGTTTCACTAGTTATTCGGGTCGGGTTGTGTTGCTGTCCGGGCTCCTCCTGTTCCCGAGCAGCAACAGCAGTGATCCGGAGATTTGGAAAAGGAGCGAGAGAAGTGTGAGGCTGCTCCGATTCCTTATCTGAGAGCGAGAGCTGGAAAGGTGTTGAAGGCAGTGTCCACGATAAAATCCATGTCTGATGTTTTGGTGGAGATCGGCAGCTGCGGGGCCTAGCGCAACCCTAACGTTGAAAAAACTAAGAAAAATGAGCTCGGAACGGTCCCCTACGGCCCCAAAGTTGGACATTCGTCAGCTCGCCACACCCCAGATGCACTTTCCACGCCCACCGACGTGAGCAAGTGAATGCTCGAGATTGTGAGATGAGCGATGGTTTCCGATCAATAGCCCCATTCTTCCCTTCATTCTCAACTTCTCTCTTTACTCAGGTCAGCTCGCATACATCGGCTGCAAAAGACGGAAGTTACAAGCCTCGGACAACTCGTCCACCATGCCTCCCTAGCTCAATCTTTGAGGGACTATAACTCCGTTCCTAGAAGGTCTTGTACGATTCCAACAACATCATTGGAATCAGCATGAGACCGTCTTCAAGATAGGCAAAAAAGCAGAAAAACGATTCTTATCGTGAACACTGCCTTTGTATACAATGCATATAATTGCTTTGACGTAGCATGAAGGAAAGCTTGGGAAAAGCATAAAGGCACAGTTCAACCTCAGAGTCGAAGTTCCGTTTTCCTGCGTATCTTGAAGAAAACTTTACGCTGATCGCAATGGTGTTTCTAAAATCGCTCAGAGCTCACTACGAACGGAGTTATGACCCCTCAAAATTCTTGAGTTGGATAGGCGGAAAGTTGGCGGAGGAGTTGTCTCGAGCCTGTATTTCCTAGCTACTCCTAGCGATGATTCAGGAGCGGGTCACAATATAAAGCCGGACCGAAGCCAAGTGGAAGAACATAAATTTTGGATAAAATCAATCGCGCTTTTCTTCCCTATTGGGAAAGGAAGTTTTTCGGTGGGCGTAACCCATTTTTTTCTTTCATGGGGGCGTGGTTGACTTTTTCCTCGCTTCTTTGAGCGAATTGAGATTTTGCGCTTGGCAGGGTTGCTTTACACGGCGGCCGGAGTATAATATCAAAAAATACCCCTAAGCTTGGACTGTGCCTTTAAGATAACCCGCGAGCAATCCGAATATGCCCTTCTAAGCTGTCTAAAATCGCCCTGAAAAAAAAAGTTATAGACGTTTATCCTTTGATTTTCGTACCCAATGCTCCTTCCAAAATGCGCAGTAATTTTTCGAAATTCAGGAAACGGACCTCGTTATCGAGTTCGGCTCTCAAAATAACCACCCCACTGAATGGACGAAGTTTAGATGAACAATTATTAGAGTAATAGCGTTTTGGACTTGTACGAATTGTTGGTTTTAGGCTTTACTTATATCAATTAGGGGGTTAGAAAAATTGTTCAGATTTGACTTGAACACTATCACGTGAGGGTTCGCCAGATTGCTGATCACTAATCTGAGGTTTTTTTGTCGGTTTTTTGAAGTTTCAGTATCATTTCGTTCAAAGCTTCCCATCGAGGGAATTTTCAGGCTAAAACGCGACTTTTGATGATTTTCGGAATGCAGCTGTATGGTTTCCGTTTTCGATTTACTCTGAACCATGGACCAGGCGGCTGGCCGTACGGGGTTGGCGGCTTCCCTGGAGAATGGGGTTTCGATTCGCGCGGGATGATCTACCGTAGCAGCCCCGTCCATTCATCAGACTAAAATTATCACGCGAACTCTAGATGTGGTTCAAAATCCTCATCGGGGGTTATATGGAGTGCTGAGGTCCGTTTCTCGATTTTCGACAAATTACGGTAGGTTACGGTGGGAATACGGTAGATTGGTCGTTTGCCTCAAACTTTCTCTGCGGATGTCATTCGGGTGGCTGAATACGAATTTGACGTTTATTTGTCGATTTTTTAATTATCAAGGTAGGTATCACCCCCTAAACGGTATGTAACCTACCCTAACCTGCAGTAAACCTCAGTATTTTGTCAAGCGGGCTCCCAGATTCGTGTTCAGCATCCTAGATTACCCCGACATGCAAGTTTGAGCAGAATCCAAAAAAAAAATCAAAATACCCTGAAAACTCTCTTGGAGGTGGGGTACCCTTACCTTGCCGCGAGGCTTCGAAAAACGTATAACTTGCTTCAGTGCGGTTTAAAGCAGCTGCAAAGAGCACACTCGTATTCTACGTCTCAAGTGATTCTAGAAAAGTACATTTGGCCAGGATGGCTCAGAGTATCCCTGTGAACCACACCCAAGCTTCAAGCTTAATAACTGGTAACCGTCCACACAAAAATTTTGAGCAGAAACCGATTTTTCGAGCTCCTTCCCCTCTTGAACTCTGACAAGAATAGAGGGTCTATTACCATACTACCTACCCTCTGACATGCAGCTTGCCCTCGTCATGAAATGGAAGAGCTTCTGGCAAGAGCTTCTGGCAACCTCCTAACTGCGGGAGCAGGTGCCAAGCATCAGTAGCTTACTTCATGACAAGCTTTCCTCAGAGACACTTAAAATTCCTCACTTCCCTCCTAGCCAACATAATCACGCGATTCCGTGTCTCAGAATGGCGTCTCGCCTTGTTTTCATTACGACTGGAGCACCTTCATAGCCGCAGGCCAGCCGGTGACTACTCGTTCATGTGCTCGTTCACTCTCCATTCCTTCTTCAACACCCAAACACTTCGCAGATCTCCCATCCTCATCAAGCATACATACCGTTGATCACACTATGTAGTGGCCTCTATCTGGGCATACTCTATTTTGTTTATTTTGATCTTTGCTCCCTAATGGCCAATGTGTTAGGCATGGGTGCAGTCAACACTGCTGCCACTGGCTTGAACATAAGAGGTTGGAAGCTCTTGGGAGGAACAAGTCGGCCTTAGGATCTCCCTATGACAGTCCCCTTCATGATCATATGCTTTGTGAGATCCTCTAGGCAGGGTATTCAATAAGGATACTATTTGATTCCACCTGCATTGCTTCCTGCCTCGCTCGGGAACAACAACTAATTATAGGCAGATCGGCGCAGATTGTCTTTCAGTTCGCACTGCAAAGTCAAAGATCTGCACCAGTACTTTACTGATGTTTGTACTACAGCGATGCAAATCTGCAGAAGTTCCTTCTCGGTTGGAACTTGAACTTCTCTCATAAGGGATTAACCCTCATTTTTTGACTCTCCAGAACCTTAATGTGCTCTTCACGCCTTCATCGTTGTCATTATTCTGGTAGAGCCTTATCGCTGGTTCAAATCTGACACATTCGCATGCGGAAAACGATTGTGCGATTGGAATGGATTCGCCAACAAATGGATGCTGATGATTATGTCCCTCTGGTTTCCTTTGTCAAAGAAGTGGACTATCGACCGGAGCATATGGCCAGTTTTGCGGGCGAGGCACCAGGAGCGTGAGTTGAGCTGTGACATTAAGACGAGCTGGGTCGGGAAATCCTGACTTTTTGCAACTTTTCCGCCGGAAAGAAAGCCAGTCCAATGTTTTCTACCGAATCCAGTACTGTGAGTCTACTTCCAAGAAAGTATCTTTCTCCTCAGCGATCTTTTCGTGACTGATGCCCTTGTCTGAGGTATTGCCTTACTAGGCCGAAACCAAATGTGTGGCACACCTTGGTGAATAAGCCATCGCTGGATACGTTTGTGAGAAGATTCGAAGAAGCGATCCCTTCATCATCTCCTGGTTCGTCAGCACATTTGGGAAGACATCTGAAGAAGAATGCATTTCGCTAAAGAGTGAGGTGGCACTCTGAATCACTCGTATTGCTAACCTGGGTCAGTTTTGTCAACTTTCCCATGCTTGAAGGATCCAAGGGTCTGCGCAGCATTTTGTGGTGGGCTGTCTGCAACTATTATGTGCTGACTGTGATCTCAAAGTACCATTAAGAAAGCGAACTTCTCTCTTCTTTCCGATCCCCTAATCAAAAAAGGAGCCTATGTCGAGCATCTTGCCCTCTCTAACAAACATCAAAGACATGAGGCAGAGGCTGGCGACGAAGCCGTCAGCGAAGTCGAGTCGTCTCAGGAAGCCCCACAGCCCTGTCTGGTTCGTCATCGAATACAAAAAAAGTTATTTGAAAAGGATGCCTAGTCATCACTGAACAGTGCGGAGGATATTCTGAAACACGCATTTCAAACTTGGGTCAATTCAGCCAGCTCTCTTCTACATGGAGATTTTTAATGCCGAAGATTGCTGTTGGCTGCCTGCAAGTCACAGGCTTCGACGGTAGTATCGAAAGAGCGAACCAACTACTAACAGGTTCCTTTGTCGAGTACCTTGCCTCTGACAAAAATCAGAGGCATGCGACAAACTCCAGCTACAAAAACATCACCGACGCCTAGTGATATGACTCGCAGCTGTGGTTTCGTCTGACTTCTAATAAGCTCAGGGCGTTTCTGAAAAATGAATGTCTGCGCTTCTTTCGCTTCTTCGAAAAGTGGGTTTGCGGTTGCTGGGATCACTAACCCACTTTAACTGGCTCTGATTTCGAAATAAGTTAAACGTAGTGCTCCCAGCAAAGCCTCCGTTCCCAAGTACTCATTTATTACAGATGCATATGCCGAGCATCTTGCCTTTTTTGACAAAATCAGATACATGTAAGAAACATCAGCGAGCGAGCCATCGCTGAGGCTCGGTGGGAGAGCTTGCAGGTGCACTCCCTCCAGTCTCACAGTCCTTAGTTCTTCATCAGATTTGTGATTCTTCCAAAAAAGTTATCCAGACGATGGCATCGAACGTCGGTAGATCTGTAAGCGAATGCTCACATGCCACGTGGTTTTAGTACAGAAGTCCGATTTAAAGTGTTAATCGGATCATCGATGATTTTATCATTTGATTGATCTTCTAGTGATTTTTCAAATGCGACTGTATGCAAAACACGCGATTCTGTCGCGCCGCAAAAGCGGACAGCTGAAGTTCGGACGACTCATGTCAAACCAGCATTGTTACCCGAGTCATTTTGCATATAATGGCAAATGAAGCCAGTATTTTGTGCAGCAACACCTGCGAAAAAGATAATTCTGAAACAATTCGCAAACGCTGACAGCCCGCTGGCGACTGACCCTCTGTGTTGGGGCCCTAATTATGCTGTCAGAATTATAAAACGGGAAGTGAGAGGCAGCTGCTATGACGAAATGAGCATGTCTAGACAGACGACTTTTCTTCAGCTCTCCTAAGAATAGGCAAATCGAAATTTAAAAGAGCCTTCTTGTGATTTAGCATATTTCGACCGCAAAGAGTACACATCACTGAGTACGGTGTGTATATATCTGCAGAAAGGCTACAAATCTTCTCATATTAGTTCGGTCTCGAGATTCGGAATTGTTTTGACTGCCTATCGTAGCGACAGAGAGACGCCTCTCCCCATTCGTTTTCTTCTCCTGGATGTATGGAAAACAGGAAGCGGTACAAAGCGGGATGAGGAGGGAGAAGAGGAGGAGAGCAGGGCGTTTAAGTGGACGCCGCCTTACTGCTTGTTGTTGTTGGGCTACGAGAAGTGAGACGACCTGTCCCTTCTTGACCACTGTCCACGCTAGTATAGCGTTGGATTCTGGAACATAGCTCCTGGAAGTTTTATGTGGAAGTTGATCTAGTTCTGAGAAAATCATCTTCTCAGAAAAGAGACATACAAGAATTGAAAAGGAAGAAGCCTGAAGACGAAGAAAGCGTAAGACGAGGAGGAGGAGGCAACGAAGAAGAGGGACGAGGATGAAAATTCGACTTTACGAATTTTCTCGAAAAAAAAAACATCCCTGAGGTCTCAAACAGCAATCGAGCATCCTAGCCCTCTATCCTCTAAAAACTATGTTAAAGTTTCCCGATGACTTCCCGCCGGAAGTTAATTCTCCCTCATTTTTCTTTTGGTACATAGCGTAGCTTCATGAGCACCAAAAATTCAACCCCTCTACCACCGACCAGGAATTTTTCGATAATTTCGGTTACTACGGTGGGAGACGTAGTTCTTTGAGGTACGGGACAATGACCTGATTGACCCCGCCTGCACGCGAAATCGGTTGGGGCCAAGGCTGGAGCGATTCTTGACTCTCCAACTTGGGAAGGAACACGGTAGGAGGTTCTTACACCTCGCATAGCCTCGCCTGACAAAGCTCGAAGTTTAGCCGCTTCTGCGAATTCTTCTTAGCTTTCGTTGATGGCAAAATTCACATAACGTAGCACACTTCAATAAAGTTTAAAGCTGGTGAGATTCCTGAACAAAAAGTCACACCTTGAAGCACTGGCGATAAATGCTTCACTAGGTTGAGGCACATTCCTGGTCAGACTCGTCCATATTCTCGTCACTGGTAACCAATTTGTTGAAAAGAGCGAAGCAAGCGTCTTCTGTAAAGTCAGCAAGTTCAAGCATACATCTCTGCGTATCTGACGCTAGTGGCATTTCAGATCATAAGGTATCCAAACGCCGAGTTTCAAGTCCTTGACAAGGCGATGCAGATGAGCAACTATACTGGTGTGATGACACCAGAGTCCTTCTGTCAACTCACGGGTATTGCGTATCGGGTTCTTTTCCACCAACTGCAAAAGTCGGTCGTCAGCAACTTTAGCCGGTCGGTCAGATCTTGGTTTTCGCTCAAGTCGGAGTCAGTTTGCGGAACTAAGCTTCTGCAGTGTCATAGGAGACAGTGAAGGGACCCACCGCATCACATATGTTCCTAGCCGCTACTCTCGCTTTCCTTCCTTATCTGAATTCATAAAGTCGAAGCAGGCGAAGTTGCTTTGGATCGAAACCAATCTTCACTGTAATAACCGCAGTGAAGTTTCAGGGCAAGTAACATATAGGTACGCCATGAGGTGACCTGTATGTACTTTGGTTAAAATGTTCTGCAATAATCCCAAAATTTCTGACAAAGCAAAGAAGAAAGTGGCAGAAAACTTTTCCTCCTACCTCATACATGCTGTTGGCGTTTCCATCATTGCCTACGAAAGTCAACACTCAGCGTAAACATTCATACGTACATAAAAAGCCATGCGAAAACAAAAAGACAACAACAACAATAACAGAACATCTATATTAGAAAATACAAGCATGCAATCCTTGCCGAATCGTCACAATCAGACATTTGAACAGAAAACCTTGCATTTGCTTTTCCAGTTCCATTTGCATTTCCCCTTGTAATTCTTGCAGTCTACTGCCGCTTTGTAGCATGAATTCACTCGTCAGCATGCTATCAGTGACAGTTTGGCACGTTAGTGATGAACCATCTGTCGACCACTTTCTTGATAGGCCATCAATCAATTCGCTGAGAACTCCGTGTTGCCGTATGAGGAATTATGTGCCCCCCCCCTGGAGTTCATGGAGTTCTCACCTGTTTTCGATGCCTCTATGAAGTCCAGGAATGGCTAACAATACTACCTCAACACAGTGTCGAACTAATACTTTACCATGTTGTCATCAGCCATGGCTGTTTCGCATTTGGGGTTTTGCACTGGAAAAACTGTTCGTGAACAATGGTGTTACGCGATCCCCGAAATCTGGCCGCCACGGTGTAGCTGAAAATCCCCCAACGAAGGCGCGCCTTGCACCTCCCCTCGCCAGTCAGCTAGTATCTGTTTACCCTCGTCTAATTCGGAGGTACCAATTGGCCCTCCTCTAGCGCAGCCATCGCCCGGCCGATTCCGCATATGAATCTCGATACACTCATCACCCTGAGGCGCTTCGCGTCTTTAGCACTCTCTAGTCAATCGAGAGTCTGTGCATGGCCAATTCGCGGCCTCTCCACGCGACTCCAGCCGCTGCCCCCTCGTCGCTGGCCATGCTGTCTCGCTGGAAGAGTTTTCACAGACACTGTCTGGGCCCACAAACCTGCCGCCAGTCGACTCGTCGTCATCGTCATCGTCGTCGTCATTGTTCATGAATTGAGTGCATTGCAGCGACTAACTGGACTTTGACGCGTGTTATCACCTGGCGGATGAACACACTCGGCTGCTACGGATGAGTGAGTGAAGGCACATCTTAGGACAGAAATTGTTCTCGAACGGTTTGCAGAGCGATTGTTTCAAGTGCAGGGTTTTTGGTGTTTGAACAACTGCATTGACTGCATTAAACGCAGCGCAGACTACAGAGAACTGTGTGGAAGGCATCCAATCTTTGAGATGTTGTTGCTTTTTCAGAGGAACCTAGTGCTGAAAAACTTGATGAACAGAGCAGTGGAAGGTCGACATCAATCCCAAAAGACAATCAATCATGATCAACTCTTTTCTTGGGGACAGGGTGCATCAAGTGAAGTTTTGACAGTGATTTTGAATTGCTTCATACGAAGGGAAGCGTTGCCTCGAAGGGAGAGCTATGCTCGATCAAAGAAACATGGTTAGGGCACCAAGATGGTCTTAGGTGTAGAAGGCCTGCTTCATACTCCACTTTTCGAACGACGTAGGTCCGGAAATCATTCGCCCAAAAGTCACCCGAGGGGGGAACTTTTGGGACGCTGAACACGAATTGGAAGTGCGTACCCGCATCTGCGAAAAACTACAGCGCGTTATGGAAGGTTTTATTAAGCTTACCTAGACATGTTTAGCTACGATAACCTGAGAACTCATGGGATATGGTGCTCTCTGCACACCGAGGGAGGAGTTGTCCTGTTTTTGCAATTCGAAACGTCACGCTACTCAATGCAAGCGAAGAGGTCGCGAGTGGAGTAAGAGCCGCGAAAATGAGACAACCCCTCCCGCGGTGTGTAGAGATCCCCTGTTCGGAACTCATCGACATCAATAACTTATTCACAAAACTACATACATTATCATCTTGAACCATAAGATATTCTCAAGGGACTTTGTCCTTGAGTGTGCGATAAACCGCTCAGACAACGCTCAGAACACATTTGGACATACTTGAACCTCACAGAGAAGCTTACGGCTTCAGCAGTTCTCCGATTTCAATGTCTACAACGTGACGATTTCCCGATGAATGTCGAGATGCTTGCGCGAGAAGTTGAACTCTCCTTTAGAAAATCCGAAGAGACATTCTGAATGCAGGCTAGGCACCCAAACATCAGCCGGAAGGGGCTTGCCTATACAAATAATTAGCTTCGGAATTGGACATAAATCCCAGTCTTAGTTCAAACTTGGGGCTGATCCCAGCGGAACTCAAGTTTCAAAAAGTGGTCTGTTGAGTGTTGTGCGGGAGTTGAGAAAAAACAGTCGAATTTTTTCAATGCAACTGGGAAGACCAAAAACGACAATACATTTTTTATAGATTCCAGAAATTCGAACATTCTAAGCTCAAACTTCGTCAAGTTGGGTTATTTGAGGTGCTGAACACAAATGTAGGGTCCATTTTGAGTTTTTCGGAAGATTGCGGTAGGTTGCGGTAGATAAATAACATTTTTCTCTACGTAGCTTTCAGTAATCTTCCGAGAAGCTGAAAACCAGCCTTGTATTCGTATTCAGCGCCACAAACTACCCCCTACACAAATTTTGGGCGGGAATTGTTTAAATTTCTAAAATCTGAAAAATGTAATTTTTTTTGCTGTTTTTGATCTACCCAGATGCATTAAAGGCACAGTCCAACCTCAGAGGTAATTTTTGATATTATGGTCCAGTCGCCGTCTATAGCAACCCTACCAGGCGCGAAATCTCAATTCGCTCAAATAATCGAGAAAAAGCTAGGAAAAAGCCGGCTACGCCCGCTTGAAAGGAAAAATTGGTAACGCCCACCGCCAGGTTTCCGACCTCTATAGGGTAGAGACGCGTGAATGATTTTATTCAAATTCTATGTTCTTCGATTTGTTTTCGGGCTGGCTTTATATTTTGGCCTGCTGCAGAACGATGGCTGCGAATAACGAGAAAATACAGGCTCGAGACAACTCGTCCGAGAACTTCTAGCCGTTCAAAATCGAAATTTTTGAGGAGCCGTAACTCCGTTCGTAGTTAGTTCTGACCGATTCTGGAGACACCATTGTGATCAGCGTAAAATTTTCTTCAAGATAGGCAAAGAAACGAAAAATCGATCCTGAGGTTGGACTGTGTCTTTAAGTGAAGTTATCGAACTTCAAACTGTTTCTTCTTGCCTCCCCCCAACAACGCTCATTCAAGTCATTTTGAAAAACTTCAGTTCACGCTGGGATAAGTGCCTAGTAAGGACACTTATAGGCAGTGTCCACGATAAATTTCGTCCTCGGTTTTTGGCAGGAATTCGAAAGTTCAGGGTCTCATTGGAGCACTGGAGTCGAAAGAACGAACGAAAACGAGCCCGAAAGAGCTCATATGACTCCGAAGTCCGCTCGCGCTACCCCTTCCGCTCGCGGTCGAGTTTTCCGAGGAACAGTTTGGTCCGTTTCTACATTAGCATTGGAGCGCGAGCGCGGCAGAGTTTTCGCATTGGGGCGCATTTGCACGCTGCCTACTTCAAGCCCATGCCCGCGCAACTGATCCACCGTTGAAATGTGGCTTTGAAGAAGAGGAGCTGATTTTGGATGTTTCGCAGCGTTTTTCATGAATCTTTCATCACTCATGAAACAGTCAGACTTTAAACCTTCGTTTTCCGGTGGAACTCCGAAAACGATTTTTATCGTGGATGATGCCTTTAGCACTTAATGGACCGCGTGTCCACACTGCGCACCCACGCCAAAAACTCGATTTTTTTCGTTTTACTTCAAGAAAAACGGATTCATTTCAATTATTGCTTTTATATCTATGCTTGGTACAACCTTCATATCTGGCATGCAGATATTAGGTGCCATATATGTACTTTTGATATAGGCAATTACAACAAAAAAATCAATTTCAAGACTCACGATTGGTCGTGGAGCGCGCGGTCTCCTAAGTGCTAAGAAAATTTTTGGGTTAACGAACTTGTTCATATTTCTATGCTCACGCAGCACATCTCGTCCGCATAACACCAATTTCGTCATGGGCAGCTGTCAGAGATTTGTTGGAAAGCAATTTGCATTGTGAACACAGTGCATCTAATAAAACCTTCTTTGAAAAAGTCCAGCTAACTAGGTTTTATTTACGACGAAGTCCCCCTCCCACTCGACTGGTATTCACTCCGGAAGTGTTAGAGGAGAGAATCGAATACACCCGTTGCGCTGAAATGACGTTTCGGCATATATGGAGAGGAGCGGGAGAATCTTTGCTGTTGCCGCTGCAAGAGAGTGAGATCATAAGGCAAAGATCGCACAACGCTCGAAGTGACCCCTATCAAGAGCCTACGCTCGTAGACGTGGGTGGCCACTAGAACACCAGTTTGTTCTCATCCTATGATGGCGGAATCTGTGAAAAGACCGAAGATTAAGAGGGGATTATCTTAGGAAGCTCTGAGAAAATCCGAACTTTCGAAAGCTCAATATGAGCTTAGAGATCGTTTTCCTAAACCTTGGTCATGTAGTCGTCTGAGATTTCAAATCATAGATATTGACCGGACTTTGGGTGCATGCTTTACCTAGGCCGAACTTCAAATGATTGAAAAAGTCAATTTCGATTGAATCGATTCATTCGATTCAATCGAAACATTCGATTCGGAAAGTTCAAATTCCGTATGCATCGAAAAGTGAATCACTTGAAAAAGTCTGGTATTCGACTTCGAAAAATCGATGATTTCAAAATAGTTATTTCTGACTTGTTCAAAATGTTTGCCCATCTTGAAGACAGTGTCCACAATGGAAGCGTTGCTCTTTTTCTGGCAAAAACTAAGTTTTTGGTCCCATTAAGAAGAGTAAGAACGAAATTACGACGAAAAACGGCTAAGAAATGGGTGAATATCTCATGGACCAACCAACCCACTGGGTCATCCGGCCCACGTCTTGTAACAGTTGTCCTGCATTCGTTTCACCAAAGTAACAGTTGCGGAATTTTCGACTATTCTTTATTGGGTAAGATTCTAACATCCACGCATATGCATAGGTCCATCATATTTTCAAAGAGTTTTCAGGTAAATAAACAGAAGACAAAGTCACTAGCCTAAGAATTTTGAAACGCAAAACCTATTTCGACGTCAGATTAGACGCTTTGTCTGCAGTCTACCGCAACACACCCAAATACTTGTTTTTCATAGATTTTTTTGAACAGTTTTCCTCGGGTATTCGAGTGTTCTGTGGGGGCTTTTCCGTATCATCCTCCTCTTAGTGGTGGACTTACCTACTCAAAAACATTGAAAACTATAATACGGTTTTCTTATCGTGAACACTGCCTTCAAGAGTTTCTAGTTCTAGAGAAAGATGTTAGAAATCGTATTTCCTTTATGTGCATACACTTTTCGCCTTTGCGCGTAGTCTGTGCGGAATTCGTGTGGTTACATACAACACACCGAATCTCGCGGTTGCGGTAAGTTCTAGTTCGGACGGATGCTTTTGCATATCGATCAATTGCACGCGCGATCCCAATTTGAATACATGACTACAATGCGAAAAAGTATGAATGCCGGCTCATTCGAAAGAGTCGATCTTCCGAAACGATGAAATTCTGTATAAATCAAAAAGTCGATGATTTGAAAAAATCAGATTTTCGACTCACTCGAAAAAAATATCATTCGAAAATTTTTCAAATTGCCCACGTATAGTGCATACATAGGTGTGCCATTCGAAGAGATTCTAATATAATTATTAGAATAATTTGCCATTCGAATACCTATTCTAAAATTGCACCATTCGTACGCCATTCGGATTTCGGCCCTCTAAAAATGGTGGCATTCGAATATTATTCGAAGTTCGGACCTCAAAAAGGGTCACTCGATTCTACTCGATATTCGGTGTTTCCGTCCGGGGCACAACTATAGTGCATACTATCCAGGCGGTTCTCGATCCCGAGCCGCACTGATCAAGAGTCGGAGCTCCCTGACAGTTCGGCTCGTTCTCCCGATCTCCGGGCCACTGCTGTTGCTGTTCGGGCGAACTGGAGCAGCCCGGAAAGCAACATAAGTGGTCCGGAAAGCAGCAGAAGCCGACACGCAGATTGGGAACACGAGCCGAACTGGCAGGCGGCTAGGGGTCTAGAGTAGACTTCAAGCGAAGACATTAAGGTCAAAGGCCCTTGTTGATACGGAATATCCTAGATATAGACTCCCTTGGTTAGATGCATAGATGAAAGCGCTAAACAGAAGCCAAAGACTGGAATTAATCGGATGAAACAAATAATGCACAAAGAAGTATAAACGAAAACGTAAAATAATCTAACCCTCGTCTCTTTTCTATCGAAATGGTTTCTTTGTGGAACTCATACGTAGCGGGTTTCTTACCCTCTGTTCTTGCCGAAATGGCAGAGTTGATCATTTGACGTTCGTCACCGCGAACCAATTCGTCTACGAAATCAAAACCTTGCCTATCAATTGTCGAGTAGCAGTTCGTCGATTTCATCGAGGGCTTGTGAAGGTCATTCACAACGGCCTCTCCTGCCGGAGAATGGAGAGTCTTGGATTTGGATTTGCTATACCAATATTCTATTGACTTATGTCATGACATGAATTGATTGTCGAAGGCAGTCCATGTATGTTTACTGTGTGGCTAGAGTTGAAAGCACTTGTCTCTGACTGACAATGTACGTCTAGTTTTTGACACAGAATAAACATCACCGCTGTTGCCCGGTTTTGGTTCCAGGTTTAAAAGATGTACGTAGTGTTGACTGGGGAATGGCATGAGGAGGATTCACAGCACGAGAAGTGGTCTTTGTACATACATGTCTTCAATTCTAAAGTTTCCAGTAGGATCAGAAACAAATACTCTTAGTGTGAGGAGTATAGGTGATAATGAAAGGCCGTAGACATAAAAATACGGCTTCTCTTACTTTCACTAACTTTATATGATGTTTTCCACATTCTACATTCCTGCATTTTTTGATTCTAAGATGACTCTTTGTTCACGTGAAGAGTTTAGATTCAGGTAGACTATATACTATCACTTGTATTTTATCATGTGGGTGTTAGTAGTTTTCTTGCGTCAACGAAGAAAAAAGAAAAAATGAAGGAAAAAGAAAGAAGGAAAGAAAAAAGAGAAGAAGGAAAATTAGGAAAAGAAAGACAGATAGACAGACACAGACAGAAAGAAGGAAGGAAGAAAGAAAGAAAGAAAGAAAGAGAATGAAGAAGAAAGAAGAAAAAGAAAGAAGAAAAGAAAGAAAGAATGAAAGAAAGAAAGAAAGAAAGAAAGAAAGAAAGAAAGAGAATAGAAAGAAAAAGAAAGAAAAGAAAGAGAAGAAAGAAAGAAAAGAAAGAAAGAAAAAGAAAAAGAAGAAAAGAGAAAGAAAGAAAGAAAAGAGAAGAAGAAAGAAAGAGAAAGAAAAAGAAAGAAAGAAAGAGAAAGAAAAGAAAAAGAAAGAGAAAAAGAAAGAAAGGAAGGAAAGGAAGGAAGGAAGGAAGGAAGGAAAGGAAGGAAGGAAGGAAAGAGGAAGGAAGGAAGGAAGGAAGGAAGGAAGGAAGGAAGGAAGGGAAGGAAGGAATGGAAGGAAGGAAGGAATGAAAGGAAGGAAGGAAAGGAAGGAAGGAAAGGAAGGAAGGAAGGAAGGAAGGAAGGAAAGGAAGGAAGGAAGGAAGGAAGAAAGAAGAAAGAAAGAAAGAAAGAACAAAAGAAAGAAAGAAAAAGAAAGAAAAAAAGAAAGAAAGAAAAGAGAAGAAAGAAAGAAAGAAAGAAAAGAAAGAAAGAAAGAAAGAAAGAAAGAAAGAAAGAAAAGAAAGAAAGAAAGAAAGAAAGAAAGAAAAGAAAGAAAGAAAGAAAGAAAGAAAGAGAAAAGAAAGAAAGAAAGAGAAAGAAAGAGAAAGAAAGAAAGAAAGAAAGAAAGAAAGAAAGAGAAGAAAGAAAGAAAGAAAAGAAAGAGAAAGAAAGAAAGAAAGAAAGAAAGAGAAAGAAAGAAAGAAAGAAAGAAAGAAAGAAAGAAAGAAAGAAAGAAAGAAAGAAAGAAAGAATGAAAGAATGAAAGAAGGAAGGAAGAAAGGAAGGGGAGGGAAGGGAAGAAAGTGAAGGAGAAGGAAAAGGGGAAAGGAAAGACAAAAGAGAAAGAGGAAAAGAAAGAAGGCAAGATAAGAAAGAGGGAGGAGAAGGAAAGAAGGGAGGAATGAACAGGAAAGAAAGAAAAGGAAAGATCGAAGAGGAAAGAAGGAAGAGAAAGTTAGGAAGGAAGCAAAGAAGGAAAGGAAAGAACGAAAGGAAAGAAAGAAGAAAAAGAAAGAAAGAAGAAAAGAAAAGACAGAAGAAAAGGAAAAGAAAAGACAGAAGAAAAGGAAAGAAAGGAAAGGATAGAAAAAGAAGAGAAAAGACAGAAGAAAAGGAAAGGAGAGAAATAAAAGAAAAAGAAAAGGAAAAACAAAGAAAGAAGGAGAGACTGGACAGAAGAAAGAAAGGAAAGCAAAAAGCAAGAGGGGGAGAAATAAGTGATGATTGGAAGGAAAGGAGGAAGGAAAGAACGAAAGGGGAAAGGCACGGTAGCCCTCAACTCCAGGGTCGTTAATATCATCCATTATAGCTTGCCTCAAGCTGAGTTTTAAGCGAGTTATTCAAGAAAGACAAAAATGACGCCAAAACACGTCCTAGCACGCTTTCTGATCAAGTTCCACCAGCGGTATGGTAGTTCTCCCTGATCTGCCCCTGATGGATACCAACCCTAGACCAATCAGCTCTGAGGGCCCTATGTCGATCCCTCCAGTCCTCACTTGAACCTTCCACACCACACCACACCAAATCGGTGTCTTTCTAGGTCTTCCGTTCGCTCCGTTTCTCTGCGCTGTCTTATCCTCTCATGCACACTACGCGCTCCACACGTACGACCTCAGTAAGCGAGCGCGGCCGAAATTCACTCTGGCCAATTTCTGCATATATGACCTTATTCGTCCTTGTTGTGTTGATATCGGCCACTGAGTCGAGCCTTTTGATTTGAAAACCAATCGGCGAAATCGATAATCGATCGAACATTCTGGCCCGGTTGCGTTGGGTATGCAAGCATGTACCACTCATACAGGGCCATGATCAACTTCTATTTAGTGCAGGTAGGAAGCGGAAATGGGCTCTCTCGATTTTTCGGATCGTTCGGATTCTAAGGCAGACCGAGCTTGCCTCACACACTTTTTACTCGATATTTGGCGCACCTTCGAGTGTTTTTTGTGCTGGTTACACAAACGGGTCATAGCATTTTCATCTGCTTAGCCGCATGCTTCTGCGGATATTTCGCTCTTCGTGTAGAAAGTCTACCTCTTCCAGAATACGAAAAAGCGGGATACAATTTCGGTAGAACCAGACCTCTCTCCAGTCATTCATATTCACGATTTTCTCCCTGAGCTCGAGGGGTCGGCAATCTGATACTGCAGTGGAATATTTGGATCCCAATGACTGTTTCGGAATACGGTTGGTCGAAATCTCCATAATCGGAAACGTATGACTGGAGTTCAAAGTGTAGTTCAGGGTAGGTTGTTCGTAACCCGACTCTTTGTAGTTCATGAACCCGGCCAAAAACCATGTTAAAGGCATCGTACGCGCAAAAAACCGTGTCCTAACTTTATGTTTTTGGGTAGGCAAGCTCTTGAGGTAAGAGATACTAGCAAAGAGACCCCACAAAACCTCAGCTTTCGCAAAATAAGCGCGTCTAAAAACCTTTTGAAAGAATGATTTTTCACCCCCTCCGTCGGATTCGGCGTGTCCAGTACAATACGTCCGAAGTTTTTACTGAACCTTCGAAGTGGTTTTAAACTATCTAGGTGAGAAGATTTCTTTTGCCTTTTTTTTCTACCGGAATCACTTAAAGGCAGCATACACGCTCGCAAGCATAGTCGAGATAACAGCATAAATAGGCACACACGGCTCCTAGCAAGTCGTCAACGAATTTTGAAGCTCCGTAAACCATCCAGAATGACAATAATTGGCAATGTTTGAGCAATCCTGTCTCGCACGCCCGTATTTTCACTCCCATTCGAGTGCGAGAATGAGAATCGAAACTTGAGAAAACATGTGATAACTTAGAATGATAGCACTATAAAAAGGGAGTGCAGTAGAGAAAAAACTCGATTTACCTCAATATAACATGTTTGTGCACTGATAAAATCCTCCATTTCAAGAGGTCAGCAAAAGTAGAGCGGCATTCTCGAAAGTGGACGAGAGTCGTTAGGTATGCAGACATGTTATACTCAAGTAAACCAAGCTATTTCTCTCGTGCACTCCCATTTGATAGTGCTATCACTCTCAATTATCACACGTTTTCACAAGTATCGATTCTCATTCTGTTACTCGAAGGGGTGTGAAAATACGGGCGTGGAAGGCAAGATTGCTCAAACATTGTCAAATATTGTCATCCTGGACAGTTTTCAGCGCTTCAAACGTCGTTGACGACATAGTACGGGCCGTGCGGACCTATCTATGCTGTTATCTCGACTATGCTTGCGAGCGTGTATGCTGCCTTTAAAAATAAAAAGCTTTCACTGTACAAGTTTGGATGATGAGATTTTTCGAAATAAGAGTTTGCAATACAGTGTTTCTTGCGCCTGACATGGCGGTTTTGTTCCTTGTACTAGATGGCTGGTGAGAACTGGTGGCGTATCCTCATCTTTAATCTTTTCCAACCTCATAACCATACGTTTTTGACGCGCCAAAGCTTACCGGTGTGGTCTATCGCGCTCATTCATAAAATTGAGCCTAAAAATGGAAAGTGGTTTTTAGCGCGGACGTTGCCTTCAACTTGTAGAAAGTACACAGAAGAAAAAATCGCTTTTCTGAGGGAAACTTCCCGTGATCAAAATGGCCATTCCAAATAAAATGTAATTATCTAGAACCACTGTTGGACTTAGAGTCCGAATATGCAGCTCGCAGCTGTTTAAAATCACCCTAAAAAAGTTATGAGCGCTTTTTCGAGCCCCGCGAGAAGGTAAGGGTCGCATAACCAGCACAAAAAAAACAGTAAAAGATGTGCCAAATGTTGAGTAAAATGTGATTTAGCCGATTTCTGTCTCTCCTAGAATAAGACCGATCAACATTTCTGCCCTGAACAAGAATCTAGGGTTAGCTTGTCGAAATTTTGAGGTTTAGTGTAGGTTATGGTGGGTAACATGCCATTTGGTGGGCAAAGCCTACCTTAGTCAATCGAAAATCGATAAATGGATGTCAAATCCGTATTCCGCATCCCCGAATAGCCCCTGCATAGATTCCACCAAACTACCGTATATTCACCGTAATTTACCGTGAGCTGTCCAAAATCCATGAACAGACCTCAGATTCGTGTTCTTGTGTATATGACCAGATCTTACTGGAGGTGCAGTTGAAATTCGCCAACGGTGACTGCAGATGTTCCCCGAACAAATCCTTTCCTCTCCTTCTGTGTAGAGCGAGGTCATTCATGGCCAGCTACAGGTGTCTCGATACTGCATAACGTCAACAGTCTGTGAATACCAGCGATATACGGAATCAATCGATGCATATGTATTTAGTGATCAGTTGACGAGTCGAGTAACACCTGCCTGCTTAGCCATGCCATCCTGACCTTTCAACACTGACAACAAACACGAAGCCGCCTCACCGCCGCTCGATTCTGATCACATTGAGGATCTAATTTGGTTGCTGCGAATGACACCATTTACCGCCGCTGACTCGAGTGGAAAGAATATAGCCTACATACACTACTACAAACATTTAACAATTTTAAAGGCAGTGTTCACGATGAAAAAGTTTCCCGTTTTTTGGCTGAAACGTAAGTTTTGGGCTCTCCGAAGAAGATTAAGAAGGGAAGTGCGACGGAAAACGGTCGGGAAGTGGATGAAAATCTCGTGGACCAGTCGACCAATTGGTCCGCCCCGCCCACGTCCTATAACAGTTGTCCTGCAATTCGTTTTACCGTAGGAACAGTCACTAAATTTTCGAATATTCTTCATCGCGAAATGTTCTAACATCCCAGCTTGTACATTGACCCTCTCATTTTTAAAGATTTTTTTGTACAGGAAACAGAAAACAAAGCCATTTCCTGAGAATTTTTAAGCGCGAAACCATTTCCCCGACGTCAGCTTCGATGCGTTGTACGCAGTCTACCTACGTACAACGCATCGAACCTGACGTCGGGGAATTACACAAACAGGCATAATTATTTTTTTCAGGGATTTCTTTAAACTGTGTTTCTCCCACATTTGATTGTTATGTGGTGGCTTTTTTCTATTAACCTCTCCTTAGTGGACTTGCCTACCCAAAAACATCGAAAACTGTAACACGGTTTTTTTATCGTGAACACTGCCTTTAAGATCATTTCATGTACAGATTGGGACTAGCTCAACTTTTTTTTCCTGCAGATGCACTGGAAACTGTCATAGTCATAACACGTCAGATAAACATCGGTGTTTTCGCTGAACTCGGCTGGGAGACTGTCAGATCAGAGAAACTCTACAGATTATGAGTTGCAGAAAAAAAGTGCACTCACTCACTAAGTTGATCGTTGTTGCCTTAAAGTTGGTTCTGCTAAAATGGGCGATTTTTTTCTGGACTCAACCTGCTCATCTGCAGGTTATGTCATGTGACTATCCTTGCACATATTTTCTTGGCTAAGCGCTCTCAACCAACTGAAGCAGCACTGAAAGGGCAAACGCTGCAGAGCTCGCTTCTCAGAAAAGTATTTCTGACTTGTTGACTCCGCTACCAGAACTACTGACTGCCACGCCAATGTTGTTGGGCCTGTTGAAGCGTTAAGAACATCGGATGCACCCTTCGGACGCAGGTGCTAGAGACGGCATCCAGCAGTTGGCAAATTGAGAACGGGGAAAGAACTTTTTTATAAAGCAGACGGACAAATATGGGGCCTTGAAGCTGTTTTTTGTTCTAAACCGAAAAAAATGGTCTAGCATGTCTAGTCCATTATCCACCTCGACGATACGCAGCACGAAATGATGAGCTGTCGACGAGCGGTGCTGTCCTTTATTAAAAGTGCAGCTTATTCACGTCAACGTAGGAACTACAGGTTGGTAGAAAAGTACTGAAAGCGGCACCTATTAAGCAGTAGAGGATTTGAAATTCATACGCCAATTTAACATTTCATCTTGATATGAACATACAAAGAATTTTTATTTCGACCTGTCGATTCGTTCATTGTTTACAAGCCATTTATATAAAGTTGAGTGTCGTGCAAAGATGAAATTCCTCGTTTCGGAAGGTTCATCAGCAACATAATTTCTTAAAAAAATGATGAACGTGTTAAAAGAATCTGCTCCTTCATTTCCTACTGCTCATCGATCGGTTTTAGAGTTTAAGCGTGGTCGTAGAAGGGTTAAAGGCAGTGGTCGCGCTGAAATATGCTCGTCTTCTTTTCCTCTCTAAACCCTTTTCTGGGTATAGAGTAGTAGAACCTATAAGAAAAAATCGCGAAAAAAACGCTGTTCTAGGCCAAATTTGAAGCCTGAACTTCCTTGTCTTTTGATGGTGGACGAGCCCACTCCACATCAGGGATGAGCGTAGCTTCGCGTTTCGCGTTTCGAAACCCGCAGTTTCGCGCATTCTAGGCATTCCGCGTTCCGCATTCCGAAAACCGCAAAAAACGCTGCGGAATGCGAAAATATCGGGTCATCTCGGAGGAAGAAAAACTCAGATACTTTCTGAATTTTTCCGCGTTTCGCGTTCCGAAACCCGCATTTCCGCGCATTTTCAGGCGTTTCGCGCCCGCTTTCCGAAACCCGATGAAAAAAAAATTAGTTCCGAAACCTGAAAACCGATTTCCGAAATTTCAAATTTTTGTTCCGCTCATCCCTGCTCCAGATCATCGGCATCGATGATCTCTAGTATCAAGAACATCAGCTGGCTTGAAATTGAATTTCAATAAATGAACCTTCGGATTTATGTACACATCTAGTCAAAAACATTTCTTGAGGTGCTTGCTTTCATTGTTCAACTGTTTTATTAGGTAAATTTGCATTTATTTCTTCCTCTGAGTGTCGATGATTTTCGACTGCTTGGCATGAGACCGTGATCTTTCTGTCCACGTGCGCACGAACTGGAAGTTTAGAGTCTTAATAACTCTAATTCTAGCCCGTTTTTCACCGCGCTACCTTCATAGTTTTTGAGCTGTTTCATATCTAAGCTGATTTTTGTAGTTTTTTCGATAACGTTTTTTATCGTGACCACTGCCTTTAAAGATGAACCACGTAGTGGACGACCAAAAACTGCAACAACACCAGAAATCATTGAGCAAGTACATAATATTGTTAGTGAAGATCCAAGTTTGACTAAGCGTGAAATTGCTAATACCATAGGCATCTCAGACGAACGAGTACTCCATACTTTACATAAAGAATTACGTATGAGCAAGCTGTTTGGAAAGTTAGTGCCACATTTGTAAACATGCACGCGTTCTCACAAACGCTCTGACGATGGCTAAATTGAACGAATTAAAGGACGAATTGCTTGAACATCCACCGTATTCACCATATTTGGCTCCTAGCGACTACCACCTCTTCAGAAACTTGAAACAATTCTTTCGTGGAAAGCGTTTTTCATTGAATGAAGAAGCTATTTCAGTCTTGGAACAGTATTTTGCAGAGCTTCCAGAAAATAATTGCAGAAAATGGTATAAAATTATTGCAGGATCATTGGTATAAGTGTATTGAAGTTGAGAGCGATTATATTGAATAAAAAATCTAATTTCATTTGAAAGTTCACATTCTTTCATTTTTGCTGTCAGTACTTTTCAACCAGCCTGCATTTGTGCAACGTTGTACGGGATATGGAGTTCCATCTCATTCAGTGTTTGCATGTCCCCACAGTGGCGACTCCTGAATTTGAGAATGGTGAGCATCGTAACTCGCTGGAGTACTTCGAAGTCGGCTGGAACCAACTGATTACTTCTCTGAGAAGTCATAAATCCATTCATTGGATGCCGAAAATCGAATCAATCTTATGCCTACTCTTACTGATCGGTATTGCCCGAATCGTCTGAAGAGAAGTCTTCTAAGAGTGGCTAATCGTCTATTTACAATTTCGATCGTGGTGGTGATGCCTTGCGCGCATCAAGGGCGCTACTTATATGGGCATGTGCGACCGCACGGCTGCTGTCCCGATATCGAGGACGCAATTATATCTGCGTGTTTCGGATAACGAGCGAAGAACGAACGTCTTTCAAAATTGCTCTCTCACAAGATCAAGTGGTACATACAGTGTAGTGAAGTTCAAGCTCACTGACACCAGTTCCAGATATTCAGCACAAACAAGCATGTAGCAGACTTACTAGACAGCTCGTGCTTGAGCGAGTCCTTTGTTGATTTGAGATCGAAATCACGCATAGATTCTCATGGATCTTTACACGAATGTGTCTCGCGCCCTGGTCAGCCCCACCACTTGTCGGGCCAGACTCGTTCCAGTCGGCGCGCGTGGCTGATGTTTTGGCTTTCGCTTTCTGTAACTCAAACACTGCCACCGACATTCATTTTTCCATCTACTCGAGACAATGTGTTGGGGAAAAGGTCGACGATGTAACAGTCCTCCATTTCCCCAACCTCATCTGAGAGAGGAATTCACGAGTTCATGGTGCCATTTGGAGCTGTGAGAGGAGAGTGTTGAGAGATGATGGAACTCTTCCTGTTAGCAGACCCTGTAGTCCTGGAACGCAACATTCTTCCTGTCTAATTGAATGGCTGCCGGTGACTGACTCTGTTGACTTGCAAAGTGTGCAGATTTTAACCGCCTGGCGGCATTTCGAAAAAGAAGGACTCTGGTCTAAATGGCTACACCATAGTGACCGAACAGAACAATTCTTTGTTCTCATCTCACCTTCGACGACCTTAGCGGTGTAGCCTCCGACAACGATGATTACTCTAAAGCGTGCACGTGCGGCTCCTTAGTCTCGAAGCTTGGAGGCTTCTGTCCTACTGGGATCAGAAACCTTGTGGATGGTGAAAAGATCACAAGAAGCTGTAGATGTAGGAGGCAACACACTACTTATTCAGCGGTCATTGCGAGTTCATGGAGTCATCTGGAGCTAGGAGAGGTTAGGGTTGAGAGAGAAAAAACTCTTCCGAATAGCAGAATATGCAGTCCTGGAACGCAAAATCCTTGCTGTCCGGTCATATGGGTGCTGATAGTTGACTCTGTCGACTTGCAAAGTGTGCAGACAAGCACGGCCTGGCGCCGGTTCGAAAAGGAAGGACTCTAGTCCAAATGGCTATAGTCTAAATGGCAACACTAAAATAACCGACCAGAACTATGTTGCACTGTATGACAACCAACTGCACCGCCATAACCTGGTACTCAGAAGAAGTAGGCCCGGTATCGCGAACCAGTTCATACTGCAGCACGAAGAGGCGCGCTCCCACACGGCAACCTGACTTGGAACACGAGCGAGGATCTTGGAGGGTGAACTTGCCTTCTCCCGCCTTTTTCGCTGAATCTTGCTCAATCTGACACCACCTCCTGCTTCAGCCGACACCTTCCCTATCTGTCTCTTTGTTCATCATCGACGGCCTTAGCGGTGTAGCCCCGACAACGACGATGACTCCATAGCGTGTACCGGCGATTCTTTGGCCTCGAAGCTTGGAGTCTTCTATTCCTATCCTATTTTGATCAAAAACCTTATGGGTGGTCAAGATCACAAAAAGCTGTAGAAGTCGGAAGCAAAACACTACCGATTGAACGGTCAACCTTTCCTGTATGGAAATGAATTTCCGAAACTTCACAAGGAGCGCAAAAACTCATGCATCAGCATTTTATCAGTCCCGAAAAAAGGACTACCTCTTTTTCTATGAAATAATGACCTTAAAAGAACCCAGATTCTGAAGACTTGCGGTGCAGGTGTGGCACGTGAAGGAATAACCCAATTTAAACTGCACACAACCAAATAGAGCTCAACTGTCATTGAATGCCCTATCTAAATGTATATCCGCCAGCAGAGAAAAATTTTCAAACAACCGTAATTAAGTTCAATCGTTTGTTTCACTGGATTTGTTGGACTTCTGGCCTACGTCTGGCCGAGTTCCGGCTATTCTGCTCAGGGCTGTGGTCACTCTTACAATTTTATAACCGGTTTACTTTCTGTTGTATTTTCAAGTACGCACATTGTGGTTCAGTCCGAATTTCTTGAACTGAAATTGGGTAAACTCCTACCTGATTTTGTAACTAGGTGTTAGTCATTCTCCGAAGTTTATATTTGATTTATACCTACTTTGTAATAGTTTGTCAGCTAGTCTCTCTAGTTTCTTGTGCGGATTGATGCTGTTTCTTGCTGCATTCGGATTTTTTCGATGAATTTTACGCTGGAGATTCTCACTTCATCTAAACCAGCTATTCGAAAAAAATGCAACCTTAGGCTCCATCAGATTCTCAAGGTACATGAAAGAAAGAATAAATTTCTCCCTGCGCATATCAATCGTTTTGGGGATGCGCACCACATTCGACTTTCATTCAAAATCGTAGAGGCTTTTAAATCTGTAATGGGCCGATACTGTGACCTGCGGGAGCCACCCAAGGTTCAAGTCAGTGTCCTTACCTTCCCAGACAAGTCTGGTACCAGTTTACCGGGGGATGGAAGACTCAGTTTGCTCCGTGCTAGGATCGATCACTCGACCGTGTGCGGGACAGTGGTGCCTCATGTCGCTGCTTCACCGGCGCCCCCACAGGATAGAAGAACCATTAAATTTCAATCACACTCCTTCTTCTCCATAAGATCTGTTAGGGAACACTCCCGAAATCTATTGTTTAAAGGCAGTGTTCACGATAAAAGTCGTTCTTCGGTTTTCCCGCCTATCTTTAGAACTGCCCCATGCTGATTTCAATGATGTTCCTGGAATCGTACAAGACGCCCTGGAAATGGAGTTATTGCGCGTCGAAATGAAGCTAGGGAAGCATTCTGGACGAGTAGTTCGAGGCTTGTAACTCCCGTTTTTTGCAGCCGATGTATGCGAGCTGACCTGAGCAAATAGATACGTTGAGAATGATGGAAAGAACGGGGCTTTTGATCGGAAACCGCCGCTCATCTAATCACGAATTCAAGGCAACTTTAAAGGCAGGGTTCTCGATAAAATCGGTTGTTGTGCTATCACCGTGGAATGGTAGATCTGGCCATCACAAAAGTGAAAATAAGTAAAAAATTGGAGAAAGAACGCTCAGGAGAAAGTTAGGGCTTGGTGTCCTCCCGCCCCCAATTATCGAAATTTGGGTAAAAGCCTGTTTTTTCAACTTTTATTTTGCTTCTTAAGTAATTTCTGAACATTTCTGGAGACTACTGATTACTTTAACAGCAAAATAAATGTCGGATAAGCAAGCATTATTGGAAATCGCATTAATTAGGGGGCCGGCCGACACCAGTAATTAGCCGCTATACTTTGTTTTTGGGCGTTTTTCCGGGGAATTTCCGGGTTTTTTCACTTACTTTCACTTTTGTGATGGCCAAATCTACATTCTTATGAACAGAGCTAAAAAGTCGTTTTTATCGCGAACCCTGCCTTTAATAGGATGTGGGCGGAGCGGCCCAATGGGATGGCTGGCCCACGAGATTTTCACCCACTTACTATCCGTTTTTCGTCGCCTTTACGTTCTTAATCTTCTTAGAGGAACCCAAAGATTACGTTTTAGCCAATAAAACTTGCAACTTTTTCTTCGTGAACACTGGCTTTAATGAGTCCTAATATCAGCACGGAAATTTTTACAAAGAGCCATCGTAGCCAGCCAACGGTGTACGTTACGGTAGCAACTGTTTTTTTTTTCGCGAACTGATTTTTGAGCAATCAATGAATAAATGGATGTTGCGTTGCGACACCGTGGGGACGATCCGCAGTCGGGAAAACAAGGAGATGCCCTTTGCCTCCCTCCATTTGGGGAAAGCACCCCAGTTGCATATAGAGAAGTTTCGTTATCGTTCTCGGGTAGTTCCCCAACAATGTGTGAGCATCTACAGTTCTGCAACCACATCTAAAATACGGGGCACAATTCCATGCTTGACCCGTTTGTGCATAGCCGCTCCCGCTCCATCTTCGGTTAGGCTCGTTGTTAAGTGTTTTTCGGCGTGTCTATTGTGGTCGCGCGAGCGCGCGTTCTCTCTCACTCACTCACTTTCTGTTCAATGATCCTCGCCAATAATTGGCGAAAACAAAAGGTTCCACACGAGTTTTATTGAAGTCATCGAACAGACTTCTGTTTTCGGTCACGTGGCGGCCCATGCGACTTGACAACTTTGTTCCTCAATTATCTGACTGTGCCTATTTTGTGAATGTATTAATAACCGCGGTAGTGCATCAGGTGGATAATCCGAGAAACTGCAGTTTGCATCCTGTCCTGTGGTTTTGCAGGAGGCACATCCATTTCGCATGGATCCTAGTGATACTTTGCGTGCCCTATTGAAGGTTGGCGCGAATTCGGTGCCATGTGCTATAACAGAGGTGCACCGAGTTTGCGCCAGCCTTCAATGGGGAACGCAAAGTATCACTAGGATCAATGCCGACGCTAAAGTTTGTCCGAATGAGAATGTCCGCTCATGCGGTTTGCATGCGTGTCGCGCGATCGTCACGAAGACACTTTTCAGACCTTTAAATTGTTTAGCATGATTCTAAGGCGCTTACCGGATGGTATCCCAGTCAGCTGTCTGCATTCGTGGAAATACGAAAATTGCCACCGGGACAACTATTCGACACGCCCGCAGACCGCATGCGCGGACAGTCTCGTTCGGATAGACTTTACCTTTGCGTGCTGCTGCAGGGTTAGGTGAAACGCCACTCGTGGGTACTGTGCAATTGCGTTGCTTACGTTTTAACTATAAAGTATTCATAAACAATCGCATCAACCTGTTGATCCTATTCAGTTCCTCCTTATACTGATTTTGCATAAAGCCTACCGCCCTAGAAGAAGTCCGCATCACCTGAATATGCATTGCTGACTGTCAGCCTTTCTTCCAAATTTTGAGGCTGGCGAAGCGATTCAATCGTGTCTGCATCTCGTTGTCTACAGTCATACTCCCGGCTCTAAAAGTGGGGAATACTGTAAAATAAGTCAGTCCGAATCAAATTGTCCGTCCACGCGGTCGGCGTGCGTATCGCGCGGTCGTCGCGAAGGCATTTCTTCGACGAGCCTCCACACGACTGCAGATAGCTGCTGGCTGAGCTATTACTAAGTATATGTCTTGGATAATATTCCTGCCAGCCGGTTTATAGGTCAGAAAAATGCCTATGCCTTGGTAGCTCAACACGCACGCCAACCGCGTGGGCGGAAAGTCTCATCTGAACAGACTTGAGATCTTGTAAGACGTGAAATAATAATTCCTTCGACTAAGCGAGACTTGAGGTCATTTGTCTAGGAATAGGTTGATTGAATGGTTTTTCTAGATAAGTTTGGAACAAGGGATGTGCAGAATTTTGCATTTTCAGTTTTCTTTCTGTGTCTTGCGGCCTTTTTCGCACATCTATTTTCAGTTCACCTTTTTTCGATATTTTGGGAGGAAAATCGGAAAAAAATTTACGAGTTGATGATAAATCGCAAGATTTTCAATTTTCTTACGTATTTTTTCTCGCTTTCGTTTTGCTTCTCCATATGAAAACAATTCTCCGCATAACGTCGGAATGGATCCGGAAGAGACTTCGCGTTCACTGTTAAAGGCACAGGACACCCAAAAAATTAATTTTCAGATTTTATGCTTTTCTTGGAGAGAGTCGCACGCTGATCACTGTGGTATCTCTAAATCGTCCAAGACCCCCTTTGAACAGAGTTATGGCTCTTCAAAGATGCCTAGATTTTGAGGGGGGGATTGGTGGACGAGTTGTCTCAGGCTTGTATTTCTCTTCATTCGCAGTCGTTGTGTGAGAGAAAGCCAGGATAAGGGGACAGTCCAGTAATGGACTGAAGAACGACGATTTGTTGGAATTCATTCATCCATCGAGCCGCTATCGAGTTCGAAAATCTGTTAGGAGGTTGGGCCTGTGGTGGTAAGCGAAGGGGGTCGGGCCTGTGGTGGTCGCTTATATCTCGCTTATTTGGAGGAAATGAGATCTGGCATTTGGCAAGTGTTATACAGGAGGGGTCTTCTACACAATTACATGAAAATCTCAAAATTCATATCTGAGGGTGTACTGTGCTTTTAAAGGTTGGCGCAAACTCGGTACAATATGCTATAACATAGGGGCACCGAGTTTGCGCCAACCTCCAATAGGGAACGCAAAGCCTCTTCAGGATTTATGCCGAAGTTATCTCTGTTTGGAACTGCCAGAACAGTCACTCCACTGCCAGAACTCCATAGATTGATAGATAAATAACCCAGCTTCCCATTGGTAAAAAATTCGGAAAAAAATTGTTTGCGAGTGACAAGTCTCTAAACCTGAGTCTGTTTTGAAAAATGTACTGCTTAGGTCTTTCACGGGAACGAAAAATTTTGATATAACAACGCTATCGAACACAATTAGCTGTGAGAAATCCATCAGCATCAATCGATCTGGACATGAATCTAATATTTTCGAGGTTCAACTTTTTTAGTTTTTGTTTTTCTAGAAAATTATTGTTCCTTATGAGAACCATGCTCAGAAAATGCGCTGCAGTCGTTTAAGTCCAGACAAAAATGAAAAAAAATCTCAAAAAATGAGGACCATTTGCTTGTTTTTTTTTTGCTAGGGCGATGCACGGTCAAAAACCAACAGGTGAGGGGCAGGTCATACATATGGTGGTACGCAGAACAGCTGCGGTTTTTTTAGACTTGAAAATTTTCAAAATTAAGACTGGAACCGGAAACAAAACCGAAAAATAACTTCGAGAAACCTTAAAATTTGAGAAATTATGAAGAACCTCTGTTATTTTGCATGCTACATGAAGAAAAATAACAGCACATTTTTAGACAATACAATAACAGCACAGCAATAACAGCCCTGCCAGTTTCAGTTGATGTTTCAAGACAATCCGAATGAGATTGTCCGCCCACGCGGTTGGAGTGCGTGTCAAGCGACCGTCGCGAAAGCATTCCTTAACCATGTAAATAGGATGGAGTAGTTGCTGTCCCGCGGGACAACGGAGGGACATGAAAAGCTCAGAAAAATCGAAGATTTGGTAGGGGAACGCTGAATTTTCCCGTCAAATTCTTTCATGTCAAGAGATGCTGTAAATACAGTTCAAAGTTTCGATTCTTGGAATTTCCGAGAATTCCTTTTTAGAAAGTTTGGCTATCAAGAGGGGGGCGTAGCACTGTCGGGGTCCGGGAGAACGGTCTGTTTGGCCCTTTCTGTAAATCGATAAGCAGGAATATTGGACGAATAGCTAATAAGATCTCAGTCGGATGCCTAGAGCCGAGGTAAGGCTCGTCCGAAAAAATGCCTTTGGGACGGCCGCTGGACACGCACGCCGACCGCGTGGGCGGACAAACATTACCCTCCACACCCGCCACAGGATCACCGATTCTGAACTTTTTTGAATTCCTATATATTAGCATTTCATAGGGTGACGAACTATTCAATAGTGAGTCGTACCCTCTTCTGTGCAAAACTCACTTCTATTGGACAAAAATTCACGTTGGGGCAGCCCTCTGCCAGACACTTGCATCATTCGGCTTCACTGCGCCTGTCTGACTGCTAGCCACATGTCTCATGTGTCGATCATATTCTATAGCGCCTACCTGACTGCGCAGAGACCTCTCTACCGGAACCGCCGCTTCGTTCCATGGGAGATTTTGGACAGTCGCGTGGACGAGTTTGCCCATTAACTTTTTGTACAGACAGAGTTGAAACGAGTCCTTTGCTGTCCAATGGGTGCGTCTGCTGCTAGCTTCGGGTAGAGGAGGACGGTGGCAGGAAATTTTCCTGTAAGGGCTGTATAGTACATATTACCAGGCGGTAACTCAGGTTTTTCAGAATTTCACATCCTCGGATCGAACCAGAATGCAAAGTCGGTTGTAGTCGATATCGTCTATGACGACAACGACGACGTCGACCGAGGCGGAAAAAACGCGCGGGCGCACACACACATATAGCGAGCGCTCATCGTAGTCATTGGACGCGAGTGACTTTCACTTTTACGTACCAACGTCGATTCCATAGCCTACCACCTTCCACCTATCCAATACCGACTGATCTGCTCACCTTGATCCTACCTCGTGCTTCCCCCTCCTGTTTGTGGATCCACCATCAAGGGAGGTCGTGCTTCACTCCAAGCACTTTTGAAAACGTCTAACCCTCTCCAGACCTTATCCTCTCTCTAACAATTTTACTCAGGTTGGCGATCTGGCGCTCATTGTAATCAAATCCGCAGGAATCCCCTCTACCACCCCAGATCCGGCTCTGCTGGGCCGTATTGATAGGAACCGATTCAAAATTCTTCCACGCTGAGGCGGATGGTGGTCTTAATGTGTGCAAAGCGCGAAAAGGGCGGGGAGGAGTGCAGGTCTGTGATTGGATGCAGCCGGTGTACCCTTTAATCGCGGCACTACGCTCCGCCTGAAGCCCTTCTCGCGGTTCGGACACGTTAAAGCCACCAACTTAATTTGGTTTTTTAAAATCTATTAGCCGTGGTTTGAAAGCATGAGGTGTAGTTGTGTCTTGAGGCGGCGTTCAGAGTTTTCGCGGCGCGGAGCGAAAAATTCGGGTGTGAACGCCGAGCGAACGCTGGGTGATTACGCGCAATTGCGTACGTACGCAATTCTGCGTGCAAGTGGTACGGAATATGCTCATTTTATTGTTTTCATTGTTAGTAAGTGTTGTGTTAATGAAAAAAAGTAAAACCAGTGAGGCCAGGATCATACTTCCTGCGACGACCGACGCGACGCAATGTTTACCATCATTATCGACCGAAAATCTATATGCCTGATATGCACTGTCGCTGTCGCTGGTCGCGGGAAGTATGATCCCGCCCTAACGAGCTTGCCTTCGCGCGACGAATATCGCGTCGCGTTGCAATGCAACGCGACGCGGAGCGATCATCATTTGCGCGTCAAATTCGATGTATCGCGCCTTCTCGCTGTGAACACCTAGCGACGACGCGACGCAACTTCGCTTGATCGATACGTAGGCTAATCATAACGTCGCATCGCGCCGCGAAAGAACTTTAGGCGTCCAATCATAACGTCGCGCCGCGCCGAGAATGAACTCTAGACACTTGAATTTTAACTTCCTTTCAACAATATTCTGACCCTTTTTAGTGGAGATGAAAGTTAGTTGTCAAGCTTCCTTATATATCAGTTTTTCCACATTTTAGATTAGGAATACGGTAATCATACTGTAGTGTGGTCTAACTTTCGGATTAATGTTCTTCTTGTGAGAATTTTTAGATCTGTTTCCAGTTTGATGGAGGAGGTTAGTGCGCGCGTACCTTGTTAGGTCGATGTTTTGGATTTGAATAAAAGTTTTCCTAAAAAAGTCCTCTGAGCTTCTGATCACGAATCCTTTTTTTTCATTCTCTAAAGAGTACGGTGGGCCTTCTGGTAGGTTAAGATAATTAAGCTACCGTGATCTTTTGAAATTCGACAGTTTTCGACATTCGACAGACGTGGATATATTGTGTTTGATTCGTGATCAGCATATCCGAAGAACATCTTTAGGCAAAGTGTCAATCAAATCTGAACCTGCAACAATCTCCCGAAAGAGAAACTGATAACGGACCCATTCGGGGTCAGGCGCTTATTGTCCTGCGGTACAACGGAGGTTTACGTAAAAATTTTGGGCTAAAAGTAGAGTACAGTCCTCGAGGCTTGTCAGTACGTAGAATGAGAAGTGCTATTCACTAAAAATGTACAAAAATGAAAATAAATCCGGAAAATTTCAAAATTTTCGTAATTTTTTTTTTCGTAAAGAAATTTCATGTTCCAAAATTGTAGAAAAAATTCAAATAGGGGAGACGTAAAAATTCGATTTTCCCAAAATTTCCGGCCACCAAGTGGGGAGGAACGTATGGTTTCCGTTTTCGGTTTAGTCTGACGCATGCATCAAACGGCTGGCCGTGCCGGGTTGACGGCCTCACTGGAGAATGGGGTTCCGATTCGCGCGGGTTGGTCTACCGTCGCAGCCCCGTCCATTCATCAGACTAAAATTATTACGCAAACTCTAGCTCCGTCGAGGTCCGGAACAACGGTTTGCCTGACCCTGTATCAAATTCGTGTTCAGCACACCTTAGAACCTTCCTGGACATAGTTTGAACGAAAACTTGTTTCGTTAACCGGAATTCGAAAAATGAATTGTGTGCATCATTTTTTCGCTTTGTAATTCTTTTTTTTTCGAAATCCTGGTGCCGGCAGTTTTTCTTTTCGTCTAAATTTCGTTTAGAAAGGACTCTGTGGGGTGCTGAATGCGAATATAAGGTCCTTTCTTAGTTTTTTCGGGATATTACGAAGTTACGGAACGCACACCAAATGTAGAGTAAGCCAATGTTTCAGATTTGGCTGCTAGTTTGCTCAAGAGGGCTTCATCAAGGTGCTGATCACAAATATCATTTTCGTTCCGATTTTCGAAGCATTAAGGTAGGGTGTGGTAGTTTCAATATCAATTAGCTGCCTTAACCTACCTTAATTTTTCGAAACTCGAACAAACACTTAGCACTCCCTTGAAAACCCGTTAGTCAAAGTTTCGGTGAACTTTCGCCTAGGTAGAGTGTGCCTATTGGTCTTCCGGAAAGGCAACAATGGTTCACACATTCGAGCTCAGCATCCGGTATAACCTTCGTTGGGAGCGTAGGTTGAGCTGATGTTTTTCGTCCTTCCTCTTACTAACCATCAAACCCATACCATCCAGTCTGCCTCAGGTTGCCCCAGTCCCTGTTTGGTCACGCGACCAAAGGTGTGCGCTCCACGGTATTGATAGAGTCCCATGTTTATTGGACCCAGTCGCTCTGCACTGTTGAAAAACAGGGAAGTCAACTCTATGTTGACGCTCTAACCATTTTGAACTTACAGGAGTTCATCCATGGTGGTAGAAAAACATGTAAACATGTGACTTCGTAGATATCCTCATTGCGAAGAATCTGCGGTACTTCTATACTATACGGGTCCTGCAGTTAATACCACAGAGGCCTTACTAGAAATTGAGTAATAGAAGGTAACTTGACAGATTCGATTTAGTCTGACGCATGGACCAAGCGGCTGGCCGAGCGGTGTTGGCGGCATCACTGGCCAACTTTGTTTCGATTCGAGCTCGGCGATCCACCATCGCAGGCCCGTTCATTCATCAGACTAAATTTATTGCGTGAACTCTGAATACTCGGCAAGCAACACGAGCGAAGTCCACGTCAATGGAATACTTGCTCAAAATTGGGTATGATCGGCATGAATCCTGAAGAGACTTTGCGTTCCCCATTGGAGGTTGGCGCAAACTCGGTGCACCTATGTTATAGCATATGACACCGAGTTTGCGCCAACCTTCAACAGTGAACGCAAAGTCTCTTCCGGATCCATGCCGACGTTAATTAAACCGATTCACCAATTATAGACACGACGACATCAAGCCCGACAGGGCTTTCGACCGTGCAACCACACCAGGGGCGGCATGCATGAACGCTGCGAAGAAGGTCAGGGAGCCGCTCAGCGTCCTATGCGCGCAGCGTCGAGCCACGGGACGGCCACCAAGTGCATGGCGTATATTCGTGTGTCGCGGACGTAAATGCGCTTTCCATTGCAAACTCTACTGCATGCGGCGTTTTTCGTCATCCCAGTCGCTTTCTGGCTCTATTTTGTCATCCCTTGCATCTCAATAATTAGAAGCAAACGCAGCGGGATGACAGAAAATGCGTGTCTAGAGTTTGCAGTGGAAAGTACATTTACGTCCGCGATACACTAATATACCCATGCACTTTGGAGCCGTCTCGTTGCTCGACGGTGCGCGTATAGGACGTGGAGCGGCTCCCTCACCGACTTCGCAGCGTTCATGCATGCCGCCCCACTCAGAAAAATCAAAACAAGTTACTTGTAATATAAATGTAACTTACTTGAATGTCTCAAGTAACTTACGTTTATATTAAATGAAACTTAAATTTATATTTCATGTAAGTTACACTTATGTTACATGTAACTTGCATTTGAACTTTCACTGTGGGTGGCCATCACGTGGCGCAGGCGATACGCGTCGCAGAGGGCGTGTCCAAGACCACACACTACGCGTAAAATGCTGTGCAGGGCCTTTCCTGCTGGTATGGGGTCAAGTACCTCAAACTTGGGTAATTGAACCAACAGCAACGCCAGCCGTATGGTTGGCCTCGCGAGTGCGTCGTACATCACCCTTGGAAATATCTTCTTGCCAATTTATGTTACTTGCGACTTATATTGTGCCATTTAAGTTACATGTAACATCGGAGGGGCAGTGCATGCAGGATCCTCTCAGAAATCGGAAACAAGTTACTTGTAACATATCTAAGCTGATGTAAGATACTTGCGACTTATCTCAAGTCATTTAAGTTACATGTAACATATCGGAGGCGCACCGCACGCAGTATCCCGCCGATATGTTACATGTAACTTAAATGATCTGAGATAAGTCGCAAGTAACTTACATCGGCTCAGATACGATACAAGTAACTTGTTTTCGGCCTTTTATGTTACGAGTAACTTGTTTTAATTTTTCTGAGCAGAGGAAAAGTGTGGGGTAGCCGAGCGTCTCAAAAACAGAGAGAATGGGCCCAAAAATGAGGCCTTTCCTCACTTTGCTAAATAAATTTTTGAAGCTTTGGTGTACTGTAGTGTTTGATTGGGGCGCCTTTGCAGCTGCGCCCTTTAGCTTTCCCTTGACCTCGCTTGTCCTTTGGTTGTTTTGTTCCATTCTTTGAGACAGGTCCCTTAGCCTCCATCAACAAGGGAGACTTTCCGAAAGAGGTTCTATCACATTTTTCTTTGCGAGAAATACTTTTAGTCCCTATTTACGTCTCAGGAAGACGCTGTGCAATGTTTCGTCGCTATATTGCCATTTTATGGCTCAGTGTACTCTAATCAAAGACGTGTCATTTAGACGCTTAAGGTTCATAACCAACATGTGTCATTGTTAAGCGCCTTCCAGCCATTCAATAATCGTTCAGTGGTGTTTTATCTGGCTACGGTCTGACGCTGTTTCTGTAGGTCCATCGAGCGGCCAGCGAGCCGGCTGAGGCGGTTTCGTTCATCCAGTGGCAGGCGGAATCCGGCCACTGGAGAGCGTTCTGCTGCAGCAGATCCACTTTTTCCACCGTCCGCCGCTGCTATGTTCATCGTTGCGGCAGGCAGTTATGAACGGACGAGTTTGTAGTCTGAATGTGGAGAACTCGTCCTATGTTCAACGCACTTTGTCGATAACGTTTGATGTCTCTCTCTCTTTATATGTCTGTAGCTGGACATTTGATTGAGGTGTGCAGCAGTACTGACTTTGATGATCCTATCGACTCACAGGAAAGGTCACTTGACAAAAGTGGTCGTTCCGAGCAGAATGCAACTGTCTGGATCAGTTTTCGACGACAAAGTGGAATTTCACATTTCCAGCTGCGCCCCGCTTCTTTGAACGAAATTATAAGCGATAGGTTGCGGTGGGTAAATGGCCTCACCTTGCCGTAACCCAACAACATAGCTCAAGAACTGCAAAATGACATCATATGTATGCTCAGCGCCCTAATTAACCCTTCTGTACGATGTTCGAGCGAGAATTTTCTTAAAGTTACCGGTGACTCTAACAAGCTACTGTGCTTCTCTGGGCCAAATTCCGATCCGCAATTGCGTCTCGACATGCTTTGCGACCGCGCGCTTCCGAGGCGGAAGAGTTTGCAGCGCCGCAGCCGCCGATTTGTTGACTCTGGGTGGGTTTTGGGAACTGGAAACTAAACAAAATTGGAGAAAACTTTTGTAAAAGAGTCACATTGAGTCGGCTTTGGCACTGGAAAATCGATTGACTTGGGCGCGTGCGGCCGCAAAGCGTGTCGAGACGCGATGGCGGACCGGAATTCGGCCCAGAGAAGCATAGTACTTGTTGGATTAACGCTACAGTTGACAGCAATGTTAATAGGACATGGTGCGGTTGCGGACTCGCACTAGAACTACGGTAGAATCTGGCACTTTGCCAGATTTCGTCATCGATCAGCGCCACAGCTGATATTCTCGCGAGCAGAGAGACGACGGTTGGCGCCGATCGATGACGAAATCTGGCAAAGTGCCAGATTCTACCGTAATTTAGTGCGAGTCCGCAACCGCACCATGTCCTATTAACATTGCGGTCAACTGTACTTACAATACATATGAAATTTCGAGTAAGTTACCTGTGACTTTGGTGCAAGTCGCTGAAAAGATTAGCGTGCATTTACTCTGGAACACTGGAAAAGTTGCCTGTGATTTCGACTAAAGTTTCTCGAATGTTTCAGGCATCCAATAAGTTTCCTGTAGCTTTAGGGCTAGTTGCTTGAAGGATTAAAGCAAGTTACATACTGTGTTTGACCAGCCTTTGACTTGTTTTTCCCATCAACGAGTTGGGCACAACATGTTTGGACAAGTTACCAACAACTTGAGCGCCAGTTAATCGAAGGTTTCTCGCAAGTTACATACCGTCTTGATCTCACGTACAACTTGTTTTTTTTTCTCAATAAAGAATGTTACATACAAGCTCTCAAGTCACATGTAACATGGGACAGTTAGCAAGACAACATGCAAGATACAGGAGCACATCCTCGATTTGTTATAGGATTTCTTTGTGTTCGATAATTTCGAAACAGGGTGCACACGGAGTAGAGTGTTCAGCAACTTTCCTGCAAGTTATCTCAACGCCATTAGGTTGCAGGGGCGTTTCGAAATTGGTGACATGTCGCGTGATGCGGGCTGAATTAAGTGTGGATTAAAATACTCACCTTTATTTTGAAAACTATCTGGGTTGTGGAATGTTGTATGTAAACAGAATGCTGGCGGTCACGTTGATAGCGACATTGTATGTAACATAAGTCACAGGCGTACAACTTGCATATAACATTACTAGCAATGCTGCGCTAGCCATCGGCAAAAAGATTCGCGTCAAGCCTCCGAGTAAGTAGCGTCCAAGTTGCAGATAACTTGTTTGACATGTTTATCAAGAGTTGGGGTGAGAGACAAGTTTGTCTCATACTATACATCATACCAGTTTGTCTCAACAATGATTTTCAGCAAATTTCACTCATCTCGCAAGACTAACAAGGGAACCACAATAAGTTATAGCGACCATCCCAAATGAAATGTACTTTTCTAGAACCATTTTCGAACAAAAGGTCCGATTATGCTCATTGCAGCTGTCTAGACCCACTCTGAAAAAAGTTATGAGCGTTTTTTAAAGCTTCGCTGCAAGGTAAGGGTACCCATGGAATTTTGAGGTGCTTTTAAATTTTTCTTTGGATTTTGCTAAAAACGTGTATGTAGGGGTAATCTGGGGTGCTGAACACGAATCTGGGGTTTCCTTGTCGAAATTTGAAGGTTTAGTGTAGGTTACGGTAGATAATATGCTACTAAGGAGGCAAAACCTACCTCAATATTCCGATAATCAACAAATGGACATCGAATTCGTATCTAGCACCCCGAATAACCCCCATATAGAAACTTTGAGACAAATCTGAGACTTTGACCAAAGTACCGTATACCCACCGTAATCCACCGTGAGCTGTCAAAAATCGATAAACTGACTTCAGATTCTTGTTCAGCACTCCAAATAACCTCCAGAGAAATAATTTGAGTATGATCTATAGTAGCACTCCGGAAATCGTCGAGAGTCGCGATTTGTCATAAAATTCTCCCCCGATTCCCATAGAATCTGTGAACGAATACAGTCGAAAACTTCGGAAAATCGACAAGTGGATCTCAGATTCGTGATCAGCATCCCAAATAACCCCCCAGAGCGAATTTTTAGTCAAATCTGGAATGTTTTTCTTTGCTTAGTGGGGTAGTTTTGGGCGCTGAACACGATTGTGCGGTTCGTTTCCGGATTTTCGTAGAAATAATGCGCTTTTTGGAGGGTACAATAGGTACGAAAATCAGAGGAAAAATGCCTATAACTTTGTTCAGAGTGGGTCTAGGCAGCTGCGATGGGCATATTCGGACTTTTCGTCCGAGATTGGTTCTAGAAAAGTACATTTCATTTGGAATGGTCACTATGACTTATTGTGGTTCCCTTAAGGGACCTTACTAGCAGTTTCCTTTTCTCATTATCATATGTAGCACGCAATTGCTCGGTCCGCACGTATTTTAAAATGATGGAGACCTAGCCATATAAACGCAGTAAGTTGCGCGAAGCCTGTGAGTAACTTGCGATAAGTTGCTGGTAGCTTGTAGAAAAGTTGGGCAGTTCTCCAGACTTGCTATACTGACCAGGCCACTCGGTTTTTTTTCTGCCGCTGGTTTTTCTGTCGTGTTTCGTCGCCTGGTCTGATCGTAGTCGGTGACGGCGCTCGCTACACAAATAGATGATGGCGCGGTTCTCTCATTGGCGTCATCTTTTCACATAGACATTCTTCTCGGCTTTTCTACCGATTAGGTCCTCGGAAGGTCAGAGTGACTCAAGTGATGCAAATAGAACACTGTCACCAAAGTGCAACTTCATGTCTGACTTCCTTTTTTTCGCGCTGACGGAGGCGGCTGTAGGGCACACGCTGCGCCGGGCTTTTTTTCGGCGGTTATGAATATGTCGTGCGAATATTACGTCGCATCGCGACAAACCTGTCGTCGTGCGCGGCCCTGGCAGAAGAATCATTCCAGTGGGACTTCAGGCGGCAGCGGAGGTCTTGTCTTCCCTGGCCGCCGCGGCCACATGTTCGGTTACATAATTGCCGTCGATAGTGCACCAGCTCCGCGGATTTCTCGCTAGCGCACGGCCAGCCAGCACAGCAATCTGCAAACAGCTTGACATATCACGCGGCTAAGGGGAGGCTAAGTACGCATGTGTGGTGTCCTTCCAGGGAAAGGTACTTTGAGACTCAACGTCGACCTTTTCTGGTTTGAAGGCAGCCTTCCCATTGATGACTGGTTCAAGGATTTTTTCCAGAGGTCTTATGCCTGCTCTATGCTGTATTTGCTTGAGAGGTTAGAGAGATAGCTTCGTTGCCTTTGGTAAAAAGCCACCGCCGATTGGCAGCCAGAACGCGTTGAACGCACCAACTGGCAGCCGGCCGGTTCCTACAACATTCCAAACACCTAAAAGCATGTATACGCCTTTTTTCAACTAGGCACCTTTAAAGCTGCTGAGGCTACAGCAGCCATGTTGAAAGACTCTTTACATCACCTACCGTTCCATATCATCATCTTGGTGGTGATCTCCGCCTGAGGAGTTTGTTTTCTAGCTTCTTGATGCCCTTCGAGAGTCACAAAGATCACTGGCAGCCGTCTGACTCAACTCGTAGAACACAACTCGTGGCGCAAAATAGTAGCAGTGGCCAGTTTGTGACCGAAGTCCATGTGCGCTGGATTGAGGCGCGCGCCGCGCTTGTTTGTCGACGCTAGCGATCGGTCGTAGGCGACCACGACGTCGTTTTCGTCGTGGCCGCGGTAAACACACATATGTGGGACGAATCTGGGTGTTGAGACATCCGTTTTAATCTCAGATGACGTGTGACTTCCGATTTAGCCTCAAACAGCATCAACCATCCTGCTGATGTCACAAGGGAGTGTTCCATATTTTCTGCTCAATGAAATGATGATAAGAGAACAGCTATGTTTGCCAGCAGTTAAGCTATACGACTAGTCATACACATTACTGCTTATGAATCGAGGTGGAGATCTGGAGGTACAATACGGCTCGAAGGATTTGGTCAGGAAGCACGAAATCTAGATCGTTGGGTAACCCTCAACGCCAGAATCACGAATATCACCCCGTTTTCGCTCAAGACTGAGTTTGAAGCGAGTTACTCGAAAAGGACGAAAAAGACCTTGGCGATAAGGACTTTGAAAAAATTCTGCAGATAATCGATTCTCTCTATTGAGGATTAAGTAAAAAGTTCTGTGGGCCAACCATCAGAGAGAACTCTTCATCCAGAGCGATTGTATACTAACGAGGAATTTATAAGGCGTTCGCTTGTCTACTGAGTTCCACAATGTACCATAACGATTAAGAGCGTCGCTGACAGGAACGGCCGTCCCTTCTATCCTCCCACCGTGATTCGCCTGAAACCTTCGAAGGCCTTGACGCATTCACAGCATAAAACAATTCCAGCTTCATATCTACCAGACACCCGCCTTCCTCCTTTGGTTTCTTTCCTTTTCACCCAATAGTTATTTAGCCAAAGGTATTCTGGTAGAAGTTCGGCAACGATTGGTATCTATCTTGAACATCGTCTTTGAAATCCTTCAATCCGCACAAAATCGTTTCCCACTTCTGGACCAGTTGGTCATATTAGTGGAGTTTCACGCTCGAGACATGCGTCTTTATGACGCATGAGCAGCTGAAGATAAGAGGATGTCACTCATTGAGTAGGTCCGTCCAGCAGCCACCTTGTCCCACATGAGTTTGAAATATATGTACGGTGCTTGGCCGACGCATCAGTTACGTGAAGCAAAGCCAGCAATCTAAGTCATGGTGAAAAATAGATCGGCTGTGAAGGAGGAAAACAGGCTAGATCACTGGAAATGGTAGAATTTGAAGTTTTGTCTTGGAAGTTATCCTGACAAGACTCAACAATAAAGGGAACGTACTTCCCCATTCGATTTTACTGCGATCTGGGGGTGTACCTCATATAAAATTGTGGTTGAGAACAGATTGCTTATAGACACACGCAGTAAGTTGCGTGAATGCTTCAAGTACACCTGTCCAAAAGTTCTCTGGTAGGAACTGAACAAGGCAGAGTTTCAAAATGGCCATACAGAGGACACGGAACGCACTGATACTTTGTTTTCCTTGTTGTGCATTTTCGCCAATTCGGTGCACATACGTTATAACATACAAGCACCGAGTTGGCGCCTTAGCGCAACAAGGAACGCAAAGCACTACTGCGATCCTTGCCGACTGTAGAGTTCGGGTAATAATTTTAGTCTGATGAATGGATGGAGCTGCGACGGTAGATCACCGCGCGCGAATCGGAACCCCATTCTCCAGTGAAGCCATCAACCCCGCACGGCCATCCGCCTGGTCCGTGCGTCGGACTAAATCGAAAATGGAAACCATATAGATAGCTTAGGTCGCTAAGATGAGTCCGGGCGGAGTAAGCTGCGGAGCGGTCGGTGATGGCAAAATATAACAATGATATGGAGATTTTGACATGATAAGCACGATAAGCCTTGCTTCGACCGGCTCAAAATGAGCGGCCTAGGCTTTATGCTACATTGAATAGTTAGTAAATACGCGGCAGACTGTTGGATCACTGGATCATTGGCTAAGTAGGCTCCTTGGCAAAATTGAAGACAAAATAAAGCAAAATAAGGATTGGAAAACAGCGAATAGACTCCGAAATTGATTTGTGGGAAGAATTTGCGCCAAGGTTAAAACTGTTTTGGCGCGAATCTCCAGTGCCACACTGTAGCATCTGACCGCCGCGATAAAACACATTTTTTCCAAGTGCGACTCTCGATGGATCTTGGCACGATAGATAAATAGTTGACCTTCGACTTCTTTCGGAAACGATCAGGCTTGCTATAAACTTTTTTTTTCGACTGACGTTTCGGCGGCTTCCGCCGTTTTCAGAGCTTGAAAACCCGAAGTCATGTCTGGAAAACTGTCCTAACAAACCCATTTTATTATCCTATAGGTTAACATTCACACGGAAATGGGGGACGACACGATGCCATAGTGAACACCAATCTTTTGGAAGAACCCATTAGGCCCAAGAGCTTCTGATGAAATTTGTGAGGGCGACTGATTGGTAAGAACCCTCGGGACCATCTACATAGATCGACCGATAGGTCAGAATGCGCATAGGTCGGCGTAGGGCGCAAGGTCCTGGGTAATTAAAACACAACCTTTTTTGCTATTAATTTTTGGTGTTTTGGCGGAGATCCAAAAAGCTTCTAGAGTTCTGCGCTCCGAGTTAATTCATTGTGACCAATTACAGCGTCGGAAGCAAGATGAACAACAGATAGAAAAGTGTGATCAGCCTTCAAGAAAAGCAATAGGATGAATAGTGATTGATGCCCATTTGATACGGGGAACATTGTGCTGCGTACAGAAGTCGTAATGTTAGATGTCGAGTCGAGGTGGTAATGTTAACGTATGTAGCTCCACATGTTGGACAAATGTGTTTCACAAATACCACAAGCCTATTGACCTGCCTTGGCGTTCTACTACCTACCAGGCGGTAGCTAGGCAAGGAGGCGAACAGAAGACAAGCGGCAGTGAGAGTGTCCGCCTGCATTGAAGCCCTAGATCAAAACTTTCAGAGTTACACTTCAGCTGTCAGATTCACGGGCTAAGATTATGACTGCGACCGAAACGTCAGCTGGATGAAGAAGTTTGTAACAGTCTTGGCCGTTCCCGAAAGGAAAGCACACTTTATTCTAGGTTAGAATGCGAGTCTGAGGTAGGGCTTAAGTTGCCTGTTCTGATGGTTTTCTTCGATTCGGCCTGAACCTTTACGCAGATTCATCCATAAATCTAGTGAGCGTCAGAGATATCGGCGAATCCAGTTTTGGCAGTAAGCCAGCCAGCGGCCGGCTGCAAAAACCTTCACCCGACGGGGGGCAGAGACCCGAGGCAGGGTCTACTCGTCTGCGCTCTGCCGTCGTCGTTCGCCGCGTGTGCGATGATGGCTGCAGCGTTTGCATGCCACCGTAACCTCCTTCCTCTTCGCTCCTAAATAGGCTGGCGATCCAACACAGGCGGCGTTGATGTGGTCAGCTGGTCGGTTAGAGAGCATGGCGACGGGCGAGGGCGCAAGACACTCCCTCTGGAGGCAGCAGGTGTGACGCGGAGAGCGGAGGAGTGCGACTCCTGCTTGCTGCTGGTGGTACTTTGTTGCGCCCAAATATCACGTTTGACACGGCGACACCACCCCAACCACCACCCAACACGCCTCTTCGCCGGCCGGCTGAGGCTACGTCCGACGCCCCACCCCCACTCACTCGCGAGCCACAATTATTCTTCTTGTCCACATCGATTGATCCGCTCGTTTGTTTTCGTCTGTTTACGTCAATAAACAATCGATTATCGATCAGTTGCTCTACAAACTGAAGTGTTCTATAGATGAATTATTATACCATGTGTTATAACATAGGTGCACCGAGTTTGCGCCAACGCACAATAAGGAACAATTGTAGATGCTTGGTTACGTAAAATCCTTAAAGGCAGTATTCACGATTTAATGAATGGGCGTGCTGGCTGTTCATTGTTTTTGATCATGAAAGATTATAATAAATTGTTGAGCTTTTCCACTGGCTAGAAGAAACTACAGAGTCCTCTATCATTATTAGTAGTTGAAGATAATGAACAGCCAGCCATCACGCCTATTCATTTCATCGCGACCACCGCCGTTAAGGATACTGCCGTTCTCTGAGCCAAACTCCGGTCCGCATTTACGGACTACGGCTATTGCATGCATCATGCGACACGTGAGAATCGTGCCGGGATGACTTGGTCCCGACACGAATAACCTTTCTCCCCGCACGATTATCACGCAATAGCCATAGTCCGCAATCGCGGACCGGAATTTCGCTCAGAGAACGATATTACATTCATTGCAGTTTATAATTATACGGCACTCCGGAAATTTTGTGGAGTATCAATTACGCAAAGCCACTGTATTTTTGATTCCTTTTTTAATTTGAATATTTCTTTTTGAACAGTAATAGAATGATGAAATTCGGATAAGTTATTGTAACTGGAATGGAATGATTTTGAAGATGAGTCGGTTGAGTCGTTCGAATTTTTTTCCTAGTCGCCATGACGAAAAGAATTATCTATAGTACACATTTTTAGAATTCATAACGGCTTCCCCTACATTTTTCAACAAAGATTTTTCAAAGCGTTCCGATTTTATTTTCGCTTATGAGGATTTTTTTTCGTTCAAGTCAGGTGGAACATACCCACATTCTAATCTTCTGGCGTTTATAACCTCTCTCCTCCATTCTTTTGTCATATTGACCTCCTTCTCTTATCGCTTTGCATTTTTCTCAGATTATGTTCTCCTGGATAAACTGGGACCTTATTGGAAGATTTAAGAATTGATTTTTCTCAAATTTATCTTGAAATTTTTCAAAATCAAATTATTCTAAATTAAAGAGTAAAATTTTCAAAACGAACTAAATTATAAAATATTATTTATAAAATATATGAAATATTGATATACTAAACTATAAAATATTCAGCTAAATCACAAAATAAAAGACATTAAAAATGAATTTTATCCAATATGAATTGTAACAATTACGTTACTTCTGTAACCTAGTTTTTTTTATTCTGAAAAATATTTCTTCCAGTCATGGTCAATCACTTTCCCGGCTGAATTCTTGTACCTTAATTTTTGCAGTTTCAGCATTCAATATGCTTCACTGGTGAAGTGTCCTTCGGATTCATCAGTTCTCGGAACATCTCGCATTAGTCCAACCATTTCATTGATTTTTTTTTGTTTTCTGCCCTACCTTGGTCATTTATTTTAAGATTATTTTTTATGCGATACAGGACTCATGGACAGCAAAAGTTTGAAATGATGCCCACATAGTCCGTCTGGACTAACTGTAGTCTATTGTACGTCCAAATTTTGAAATCAATGAATCCTTCATTTCGGAGAAAGTAACCTTGAAACCAGCGGTCGCGGAGTCATAGCACCGCCGTCAGGCCACCCACCCATTGTGGAATCATCACGGCCATTGCGGGATGGTCACTCCTCCCTTAGGTTGAACTTATACACAGAACCGTCTAGAAAAGTATACAGGGTTTGCGGAAAACCGTGCAGAATTAGTCTCATCCCGGCTGTTTTCCGCCTGTTTCGGAGGTGTTTTTTGGCTATTTTGGCCCATTGATTCACAGGAAAACGACAATTTTGAATTTTTTATTCGGATTTTCATAGAATAAACTATCAATCACTAAACTGCACCTTTGACCAAAAATTTTAAGACTCTAACATACACCTAATTCCGCACCTGATCATGTTGTTTCTCGCGCTAATTTGGGCCTACGGGATGACCCGTTAGTGACGCTATTGGGACGCGAGGTTGGCTGCGGGCCAAGTTGGTCTTTGAGGCGCTCCGTGTGTGTTCGCGACGATTCGGCGCTGGGGCTGGCTGGCTGCTGCTGCTACCCAGAGAACCAACACATCTCTCCTCCTGCACTTGTACCCACCAAAGAACAATTCCACATGCAAATGGCTGGTTTGTGTGGGGAGGGGGGGGGTGAATTCGTTCTATGAGCTTTTCTCTCCCTTCCGTCGCACCCTGCTATGCCTGCCGTCGTCTTCCATGGGTCACGAGAGGGGATGTTTCGGAAGTCCCAGACAAAAAAAAGTACCCGAAGTTGAGATCTCCAGCTTTTCCCCTTGAAACGAATACATGGGAAAATATGGGTCAGGTTTTAGTGTCCTTTAGTGTCGTAAGCCCGAGGTATAAGGTCGGACGAGAACGTGTTGCCCCGAAGGTTACGGTGTGTTGGCTGCAGGGATGAGCGGAATTCCGATGGTTCTTGGCCCTCCGATTTCCGACTTCCGGAAAAAGCCTGAGAATGCGGAAGAGGTCGGAAATATCCACGGCATCAGACTTTCTCACATTTTTCCTTGCCGAATTCCTGGGGGGGGGGGTTTCGGGTGTGGAATTTGAATTCGAGGTTCTTCTTCTCCAGGGTTAATTGCACTTAACTGAAAATTATTCAATAAAGAAGGATAAGCCTGATTTTTTTGTTCGATAAACACAGTCACTAGAGGAGGGTTAAGATTTTCGCTGAACGAATTTTCGATTTCCGATGGTTCTTGGCGTTCCGATTTCCGAATTCCTAAATTCAGAAATGAGTTCTGCTCATCCCTGGTTGAAAGGGTTCAGCATACGTCTCGATCATCCTAACCAATGGTTAGTAATGGGCTCTCGCCTCAGGATGGGTTAGGTAGATAACAGAGGTCGTGAGGGCATACGAAGGCTAGGGAAGTAACTCATGTGGGTTAGGAACTTTTTGAGGAGGTAAAGGGTTTCTTATTACATAGGGCTTTAGGGATCGCTTCGGATAGGAGAGGTCGTCCTTTCAGTCTCCGTAGTTTCTAGGGGTCATTCCTTTTGTGCTGGAATCACGATGGGGTTGGAAATCATGTATATGTGTAGGGGTCTTGCAAAGCCTAAGGAAGTAGCTCATGTGGGTTTAGTGATCCCATAGGTTACGTTATGCGGAAGGAAGGGATAGTTTGAAGTTTTTAGTTGCTAGGGGTAGCTTTAGTAGGTGAAAGTCCTGAGAAGTTCGGCACATTGGAGGTTTGATCCGGTGTGAGGGGGTTAGGATGGGATTGTCTAAAGCTCCAAGGCCAGGGGGTTGCCTGAGAAGGTTGGAGGTCTTTGAGGCTCAGCACATAGGGAGGACGTCCTTTTAAAGCGGTAAGGAGGGGGTTGTTTGGCGTTTATAAGCTACAGGGGTTGCTTGATCAGGTAAGATGCCTAGGATGTTGGGCTCATTGGACCTGAAACTTCGTTTTCCGTAGTCCTGGGGGCTGTTAGGGGTCGTTCCTTCTGTGCTTAACATACCTACTTTGCTTTAGCCGTAATAATCTCTTTGCAAGGGGCTTTAAGGGTCGCTTGATTGCATAAGAGATCGTTAAAGATCATCACATGGGAGAGTCGTCTCTTTCAAGGGGTCAGGAGGTTGGCAATCGAAGTTCCTAAGCTCCGGGGGCGGGGTTGTTTAGCCTGACTAGAGGTCAACTGAAGTTTAGCATATTGCAAGTAAGGGTCATCCTTTTTAGTGTCGAGATTTGTTAGGCTTCGCTCTCTTTCGTTCAGCGCGTCTACCCTCTATTTCGAAGCTAAATTTATTCGGGTCTATCGCGTGCGTTCGCGCGCGTATGCTGCTTCCCGCTCCCCCTCACTCTACCGTGGCTCGGCCCCCGCTCCGTAAACGTCCGCGAAGGAACACGGTTATTTTCGCCCTGGAACAGAGGATACCTTTTCATGAGTTTGGTAATAGCTTCGCCTTCGAGGGTAATACCGTGCACCCTAGGGTATATTGCGAACTGAGGAGTGTGTGACCCACAATGCTCGACAGTTCTCTAATCTTACCGTCAGTGAGAGGTCAGACCGACCCCTACAGCCCTATTCTGTACTAATACTCGAATCTCGACGTGTGTGCTCAAGCCTGACATCGATAGAAAAACTCCTCCTCCGAAGTCTCCCTCCTCACGTGTGTCACCCAGCATGAGGTTTTATCTACTTTAGTACAAACGTCTCCTATGATTTTCTGTGTTAGCGCACCATTTCATGCGTGAATGGCGACGTGACATGGGTTTGGAACGGGTTATCGGCTAGCATAAGAATTCTGCGAATGAGTTTTAGAAGTTACGTGAGTGGCAGCAAGGGAACGTGTTTTGTACCCTGTCTACTAAAAGTGCCCATGTTTTTCTGATAGCCTACCTCCCGGGTGGTCTTAAGAATACCCTTCTAGCTACCCATGTAAAGTGGAAAAAGATTATGACCCATTTTTCAGAATGAAGTCGACTTGGCGAAAATGGCGAGCTCTGTATCATCGCTTTCTTCAACTAACTCGCCGTGACGAGTTGGTCGAGTGGTGCAAGGCGCGGAATAACTGTGGGAGACTCCCGGGTTCGATCCCCTCGGCTGAAAAATTTTGCCGCGATGTTTTTTGAGTCCAAAAACTTTACGCGGTAATTCTATGACAATTTATCGACAACAACCCTCATAGGAAGGATGAACAAACATTCAGAAGAGCAAAACACAGAAACGAAATTTCTGATAAAAAAATCGCCCTGTGGGACATTTTGTCCTCCAAGCAGAAAAATTAGCCCGCATTAGCTGAAATAGCCGCAATATCAATGAAAATCGATATTTTTCCTGCTCGACATGATTCTCCACCTTGGAAATAGTATTTGAGCCGAAAACTCTGCGCATTCAAGTACGAAAAGAATTGCCCTTGGTATAGATTTCTCTTAACTTGTATTCTTCTTCGAAGTATTTGCTCTTCTTTCCTATGACAAAAATTGTCGAATGAGTCTTATATGTATAGTTCCATGGCTTGCTTCCTCAAGAAAAAAACATTTGAATCTCAACCGCGGCGGTCGCTTGCGCCGGCCCTCTAATCGATTCGGCTTGTTGATCGAATCCACAGCTCCAAATGCGTGGCTGCCCTCTCATTACTGCGGCGCGCCTTTCAGCGGGGATCCACGACTCCGTGAGCTGTAGATTCGATCAAAAAGCCATCGATTCTGGCCGAGAAAAGCCATACCAAACCGCCAGCTGCCGGTGAGATTTATACCGTCTGCGCCGGTTGCGGGTGAGATTTAAGTGTTTTTTTTTTCTTGAGAAGGCAAGCCACGGACCTAAATGTATGTATAGTGCTAACAACTCAAAACGTATGACGACAATTTTTGCAGCAAACGGGACTGTGCAAAGGCTGTGCGTTATAACGTTAACGTGTTAGAGCATTAGCGGTTTAACGCGATTTTTTTCAATTTACGAATTTTAAGGCTTAACGAAAAAGTTTCAAATTTAAGTTTATTCAGTTCGTTAATTGTAGTGGAATTATGGCTTTGATTGATATGGGACCTTCGATGATTCATTGATTCTTGCTGTGGCCAGTTAAGGTTTTTTTTCAAGTTTTCAACGAAATCGAAAAATCAACGTGTCAACGCATGAACCGGTTAACGCGTTTTTTTCGAAATATAACGATTAACGCTTAACGAAAAAAATATTTTACATTAACGTACACCCTTGGACTGGGTGGTGGCCGTTGTGTATTTCAACCCCTAAAGAGGCGGGAGACACGGCCAGAGACGCAGCCAGTGGGCTGTCCAATCGGAAACATCGCTCCTCCCACGCCCCTCCCCCGTTTCTCCCACCTTCTTAGGGGTTGGAGTACACAATGGCCACCACCCCCTTGAACTGTGCCACGGTATTCTCTGGATGTAAGTCTATGAGCTACGGTAGCTAAATGACACTATACTTACCGTGACCTACCGTAAACGTCCGAAAGACTTTAAACGAACCTTATATTCGTGTTCAGCGCCTCAAAGAAACCAGGCTGGGCGAAGTTTGGGCATAAAAAAATTGACCTGTGGAGCCCCATGAGGGATTAATCAATCACGTTTTTAGGGTTTTTCGTTTTTTTAGAGCAGAAGTCAAGAAAAAGCTTTCTGCGCAAACTTTGGCTAGGGGGTGTGGTTTGGGACGTAGAACACTAATATGAGGTCAGTTTGTTGTCTTTCTCAAGATTATGACTGGTTACGGTAGCTGAATGGTAATATGCCCTCAGGGCTCTTCCTTTTTTTGGTTCATAGCTTTTTTCTCACTACTATTCGGGCAGCTAGGGTGGTGTTTTTATGGTTACTCGGGAGGTAGTCGATCAGAAAAACAAGACTTCATGGTTAGTTCTGGCAATCCGTTCTGGTCATGATCCCTTTGTAAGGAAAGGGAATCATCTCGTCAGACAATAGATGTTGCTTACGTCCCGTAGCGTGAGACTGTGAGGTTTAAGTCGTCACATATGTGCTCTCCTTCCCCCTCCCGCTCCTCCTTCGCAGGCAGCGATGGCTAATTTGAACCTAAACACGGGCGAGAGGCGAGCAGGCATCGGTCAGCGGAGGGTCACACACACTATTATCGAATATGTCCAGCCTCCACCAACCCTCTTCCTCCTTCTCTTTCTCCTTCCCCTCCCACCACACTCATCCCATTGTGTCCACTTAACGATTATAATCATCTGAAGCAGCTTGATTCGCGCACGCAACCGCACACATCACATAGTCAAGTCGGCGCTTGGGGATAGGGGCTCTCTACACACAGATTGAAGAGTTGTCCCAATTTTTCGTAGTTTAAAACGTAACGCTATGCCAGTCAAGCGAAGTGGTCCCGAGTGGAATTAGAACCGCAGAAGGTTAGACAACTCCTCCATCGGTGTTTATAGAGTCCCTATCCCGTGGGCTTCTTGCACCAACTATCTGTTATGGACAACACTCTAGCACGGATGGATTCTAGTTAAATATCACCTGTTTTTCTTTCTTATCCATCATGTGCAGTGGATATTCTCTACCTCGTCATCATTCCTATATCCATCCAGATGCGATTAGTTCATGGAATCTCTCCCCATATCAGCATGTTTTTGCCCCATTTATTGGAAAGCACCTTATATTCTCCTGCCGCGTATTTCTATCCGTCACAATCTGCCACGAATTTTGCACTCGAGGAGGCAACGAAAACGCGCATCATCTTCCAAATGCATGAAGTCTGTCCGGATCAGGAATATGCGAAAAGTTTTTCAAAACGAGAAGTTAAAAAATGATGACTCTCATCCCGAGACCAATTCTTTGTGCAGATAGGCTTGGAGATCATGCTTGTTTCGAAAAATTTTGGTATCGATAATTCGAAAAAAATTAAGCAGTTCATTTTTGCTACGTAGCGCGGTGTAGCGATGCATTCTATGGATTTTTGACCGAACAAATCTTTCTTCAGTTCAGAAAATTCTTCGCACATCCCAATTCCGGACGATAAAGTCCGCTCACGCGGTCGGCGTGCGTGCGTGTCGTGCGGCCATCTAGCAGGCTTTTTCTATGACTTTTAAATCAATAAGCACGAATATGGAATGAATACCGAATAATATTCCAGTATTCCATGTTTTGCAGATAGAATTGACGATCATCCGTCTCTCGAAAGATATTCGATATTGATTTTTCGTAAAAAATCGAAAAAAAGTCGAAAAAAATCAAGAAGTGCATTTCTGCTACGTAGCATAGTGCAGCGAACCATTCTACGGATTTTTTTGCGAGTTCTTTCTTCGGTTCCGAAAATTTTTCGAACATCCCTAGTGGGCGGACAATAAAGTCCGCCCACGTGGTCGGCGTGCGTGTCGTGCGGCCGTCTAGCATTGTTTTCTTTTGACCTCTAAATCAGTAAGCACGAATATGAAATGATTAGCAAATGTTATCCCAGTCAGCTGATTGCAACCGTTAAAAGGCTGGCCGGAGCTCGACACGCACGCCGACCGCGTGTTCGGACAGTCTTTATGTATAAAGTCGAAACCTCCGTACTCATGTAGTTTTCTATAAAATGACTTGCAGATATGTAGGTAGTATTTTAATACCTATATCCATTTTCCTATACCCATCAATGATATCCATCCCCAGATTAATCAGATTTATAAAAAATTTCCACATGTTGTGTCCATATCCGTTTTTCATATCCATCCATAATATCCATATCCACTCTTATTATAGTATTTATTTCATATTTAGTATTGACATCCATTTTTTATCATCCATTGAGAATATCCATATCCACATTTGTATTCAGTGTCTATAAAACTTTTTTATTATCCATTCCTAGGACCAATGTCGATATTAATCATATTTGCTCAGTATCTAGTAGTTCGATATGTTCTGAATCCACAGATAATAGCTATCCATATTCATAGCAAGGTCTGTCCGAATGAGACTGTCCGCCCACGCGGTCGGCGTGCGTGTCGAGCTGCTGTTGCGAGATAATTTTTTGGGAGAACCTTCCCACGGCTGCAGACAGCTGACTGGGATATTATTCACTATCAGTTAGACATTCTTACTATTTGATTTACAAGTCCTAGTGCCTCTACAACAGCCGCTTGACGCGTACGCCGACCGCGTGGGCGGACAGTATCGTTCGGACGGACTTTAGTTTATCATTGTTTTCCGGCAGTAAACGTGAATTTATGGATCAATACATAATATCTATATTCAAATTTGTCATATTTTCTTAAAACTCCTTTAATTTGTACCTATATCCTTTTTTCGTATTCATCCCTATTAAATATCCATCTTAATGTTTAATATTCAAAATATTCCTATATGTCCCCAATCTTCTTCCATTGTTCCACATCCATTCATAACAGCCATATCCATATTTACCGCATTTATTTGTATTTCTCTTTGTTTACTATCTATATATGTGTTTTCCAAATCCCTGCATAATATCCAATTTGATAATATCAATGCATAACATTCGTATCCATAATTATTTATACTTTTCCTTTATTTAGTATCTACTATATCCATTTTTATATCTACATAAATCGAGGTAATGTCGGCATGGATCCTGAAGGGACTTTGCGTTCACTATTGAAGGCGGGCCCAAACTCCGTCTGATATGCTATAGCATAGGTGCACCGAGTTCGCCCCCCCCTCCAATGGGGAACGCAAAGTCTCTTCAGGATCCACGCCGATGTTACAAGGTATTCATAGTTATCATAACTGAATCTTTTCCGTTCTCCTATATTTCGGAGAAATACTAAAACTAACTAATACTAAAACTACTAAACTAAAAATGGACCCTGTTTTCATGTTTAGCGCCCCAAATTACCACCCTGGACAGAGTTTGTGCTGAAAGTGCTCGCGTTTACAAAATTCAAAAAAAATCATGTTTTTTGCCGTTTTTGATCTACCCGGGCACAATAAATGCAGTGTTCACGATGAAAACGTCGCCCGATTTTTTTAATCTTTGGGTACCTCTAATAAGAGTGAGAACGGAAAGACGATGAAAAACGGCCAGGAAGTGAGTGCAAATCCCGTGAACCAGCCGACCAATTGGATCACCCCGCCCATAGCCTATAACAGTTGTCCTGCATTCGTTTCACCAGAGTAACTGTTGCCGAATTTTCGAGTATTTTTTTCGGGAGAGATTATAACATCCAATATGTGCATGAACCCATCTTATTTTTGAAGATTTTGCGGTGCAGGGAGCAGAGAAGGAAATCACTTATCTTAGAGTTTCGAAGCGCAAAACCATTTCCGACGTCAGTTTTGACGCCTTGTCTGCAGTTTCCTGAAACACACCCAACAGGCGTAACTAAATATTCCAGAGGCTTCTTTGAACAGTTTTCTTTGAAGTTTGAGAGTTCTGTTTCAAACTTTTCTACATTAACCTCTACTTCGTGGACTTACCTGCTCGAAAGCATCGAAAACTGCAATACAGTTTGTTTCGTAAACACTGTCTTTAAGAATATCGCATGGTCACCTGTTACTCAGGCGTTTCTCAGCCCCGCGCCGCCTGACAGAGCGGCTAGATCTGCCAATCTGCGGGTCCGCTTCTGTTGCTGTTCGGGCCACTGATGTTGCTGTCCGGGCTACATCAGTCCGCTCGGACAGCAACAGCAGTGGCCCGCAAATTGGGAGAACGAGCCGAACTCTGAGGCAGCTCCAATTCCTATTGGGTGCGGCTCTTGGCCGAGAATCACCTGAGTACTTCCACCACAAATTCTGTGCAACATTCCCTATTCTAACATTTTGTGAACAAGAAGTTTTATATCACTTTAGTACAAAGGGATCAGTGACATTCCTTGTAATAGAATCTGTGAAAGTGTTTTCGATTTTTGTGTGAATCCTTTGTTGCACAGTACAGCTGCATCTGTATTGTGTGACGACAGCGTTATGACCGAACCGAATTCGGCGAGAAGTTGACTAAGCAGCACCGGAGCGGTGTTTTGTGTCATTGATTGACGGACGGTTTGAATCCAAAACTTCCGCTCACACACACTCAGATCGTGAACCAGAGTTTTTCGCTTCGTTTTGATAGAGAACGCAATCAAAACATGCTCTTTCCCTGCACTTTCTTCGCCCTTAGAGCAGCAAAGAGGTAGAGTCACGTCGTTTGTGAATGCTATGGGCAGTTAAGGGAGACCTTTAGGTTATCACTGGTATGGGGTAGTGTTCCTAGAGTATCGTACAGTTGTTGGTTGGTCAGAGTTTCTGCTGGTGACAGCTTTCACCCTCGAAAAAGACTGGAACCCTCGGCGGACCGGTTCTGACGGCGCACAAGTTTCGTCGAGCTGTTTGCTACTATTTTTAACCGAGCGATCATTCAGCATTCATCTGAGTCAGAGTTTCTCCTAGTCAGAGACCTCGCTGATTTTACGGGGGGGGGTCGTATTTGTTATCCTACTTCTTGTAGCTTACGTACCATCTCGTTCTTGTCCTTGCTGAACTGACCTTTCAATTATGTTCTTCTAGACATTCTAGACAACGCTGTTACGTAATCAGCTCAGTATTGAAAATGGGGTCGTGAAGATTCAATTTCCTCCTTGTGTGGTAGGATATACGTACCCTTGACAACATTCCCGATAGGTCATTTCTCACATGGAAGTCAATCCAGAAAGAAGACAAGGGGGTCGTACTTATATTTTGTTGGAGGTCGTAGGAGGTTTGCAGAAGGGGTCGTAGAGCTCTCCCTCCCCTTCTCTTTTCAAAATTTCCAAGAATTTCAAAGCGACATGTGATTAATTTAGGAATAAGGCATATCCGATTGCTCCAAATAAGCAAGATATAAGCGACCACCACGGGCTCGCTCCTCTCAGTCACCACCCCTCAGAAAAATCATAACAAGTTACTTGTAATATAAATGAAACTTACTTGAATGTCCTGAGTAACTTACATTTATATTACATGTAACATGCATTTATACGGCATGTGACTCAAATTTATATTACATGTAAGTTACACTTATGTTATATGTGACTTACATTTGAATTTTCACTATGGGTGTTCATCATGTGACGCAGACGACACGCGACGCAGAGAGCGCGTCCCAGACTACACACTAAGCAAAAAAATGTTGTGCGGGGACTTCCCTGCTGGTGTGGGGTCATGAACCTCAAACTTGGGTAATTGAACCAACAGCAACGCCAGTTGTAAGCCTGACCCCGCGAATGCGTCGTTCATTCCCCTTGGAAATATCTTCTTGGCCGATTTAAGTTACTTGCGACTTATATTGTGCCAAGTTACATGTAACATATCGGAGGCGCAATGCATGCGGTATCCTCTCAGAAATCAAAAACAAGTTACTTGTAACATGCCTAAGCTGATGTAAGTTCTTGCGACTTATCTCAAATGATTTAAGTTACATGCAACATATCTACAGGAAACCGCGTGCAACGCGCCTGCGATATGTTACATGTAACTTAAGTGGCACAATAAAAGTCGCAAGTCACTTACATCGGCTCAGATGTGTCACAAGTAACTTGTTTTCTGGCTTTTATGTTACGAGCAACTTTTTTTTATTTTTCTGGTCACGGGCCACTCCAATTGTCTTGATTCTCGAACTCAATAGCGGCTACATGGATGGATGGTTTTCAACCGCGTCTTCGATTTACTTTCTCCTGAAAATCTCTGATCATCGTGGTTCACTCTTATGCAGCGACTACACGAGAAGCGAATCGCAGGCCTGGGACAACTCGTCCACCATAGGCATATTCTAGGAGTCATATGTCTGTTTGCAGAGAACTTTGAACAATTCTATGGAAACAATTGTGATCAGCGAGTTATCCTCTCCCAGATAAGCATAACACGAGAAAGAGGTTTTGGATTTCCTGTGTCTTTTACGTCTACCTTGATGTGGTGTAGAGACCGCACACAGGATGTGGAGTGTCGTAGTAGTGGCCTTACCAGCTCGTCTCCCTTCTTAGTGCATTATGTTGGATCTGCTGTAATACTTCTTTCACCACAAGAATGTTTGGCGGTTTCGATTCCACGCAGGGGTTGCAGTAAGGGTCGTGCTTCTCGAAACCTTCCAGGTGTCAGATTGTGAGGAATTTTGGTCTCGTAAGATTGAAGTGATTGTGCTGGTGTGATAGTAGTCAACTTCTTCTGGTCTTGGTGACATTCTAATCTTCCTTGGGTATGTTCATTTGCAGTGACCGGTCCCACTGTTTCCAACCAATTGAGAATGACGTCTTGATAAGACCCGAAGCTTTCTTCCGTATCAATTCATTGATTCTCTCCTGTAGGGTAGATGGCTGTGATTATTCGGCCAGTGGGTAGTGGTGATGGTGACAGAGAGGAGGCGAGAATGTGTTGTGTTTGGTTTACCTAGTATCGCCGTCGTCGTGCCGGGCGATTCCGATTAAACAATGGAGGGCGGCGCGGGCAAGAGAGCCGCGAATCACTTCTTCACGATTATGCGCCGATCAACCACCGCTGAATGATCAATAGCTGGCCGGCAAAGTGGATCGCTTTCTTCTGACACTGGAGTTCGTTGAACTGTTCGAAATGGAATAACAGTTGAATGGGTATATAGTCGAATTCTGCTAAGACTGGTGGCCAGAAAGACGAGAAGGCCTGAGCTTCACCCAATGTATGAAGTCGAAAAAAGATATTTGGCTGGACTTGCACGAAGCCAAAATTCATAGGGAGCATTTGGCGCCGGTGAGTGGACTGACACTCTACGCTCATTTGTGGAGGCTCACCTCGAATACATAGAAGGTGTATTGATTCACTGCATCCGTGAGTCTCCGTAGCGGCATATGTATTCATCCCGAAAAAGAGGTGTACCCTTAGACGAAGTCTGATACCGTGTCGAGGGAAAGCTGTGTTGTTCGCGAGAAGCACGTGCTTGACTAATGGTGACATCATGTCTAGACTAATGAAGCAGGTTTTATGTACAATTGTCTCCTTTTGGGAGGCTTTGAACGAGATATGTGAAAGTGCCCGAGGCGCAGAATGATTAAGCAGCGTAAAACACGATGAAGGGTACACTTCGTTGGCCTCGCAGAAAATTCAAAGAACCTTCTATTAGGGGGTGCATTGCAGTTATGCAATCAGTCACGTTGGCGTGATAATCACTATGCTCTTTACACACTGTGGCATAGTTACGAAGTGATGGAACAGCAGGGTTTACTGTGCCTTCTGCAAGGAGGTTGTTGTTGGGAGACGGTAATTATCCTAGGACTAGTCGTCTCTTGTAGTCACCTGAAGAGTGTCAACGATGTGAACGGTCTTCGAGTTCCCATCGGCAATCTAATGTATCGGCACCTAGCGCAACAATAGTGGCGGAGGAACGGCTAAAACGAGCCATAGATAGCAACACGCCGCCCCAAAGTTGTATGAGCTACGCCCTACCCGCGATTTTTCTTGTTGACCGTTGCGTTGTACAATGAAGTGCGGCCATGCCAGGTTTTCCTGTTCCTTTCTCCCCCCCCCCCATAAAGACCTTTTTTCAAGAGCTACATTGCTCAGCAGAGGCTCTTGAAACGGCCAGCGCAGTACCGAGGCTTTTGGATGGAAATGCTACCGATTAGATCAACGTTCTGCTACTTGTGATACGGAAGACCCGTGTACAACCACTCGTTACGCTATACGCGGCTAATGCCCTATGTGGACAGCACAACGTTGACTTGTACTTCATCATCACGATCAAGGAACACATATCAGTAATTTCGGCTCGTCACATAATGCAAGAATTGTTCCATCTGTATTAACTAACGTGAGAGATACCATTTTCTTCTGGGGATCGTCCCTTTAAGTGCGCAGGCTGCATGGATATCTCACATTCCAAACGCGTTTGATACTGCATAGTGCAGAGTGCATTTTACCATTGAGAGCAAGGTACATGTGGAATGGGGCTGAAGCCGATTTCTCTTTCCGTGTTCTGCAGTGCTGTTTTGTATCCGTACTTCCTCACAACCATCGAAGCCTCGTCTTTTTGTAGGGATCGCCGGTTTACCTGACTCAATCCTCTCAATCACCTGACGCGGTCAGTCCGCAACTTCGCCCTTGTGTGCCGTCCGTCCTAGTGGTCAGCCGTGTCCATATTTCATGGTCTTCCGTCACAAAATGAACACAATGCATCTATTGGTCGCTATTCCGCTTTCCACAGAATCGCCTTGCAATGCCGAGTGATTTTTAATCTTTCTTCACCACTTCCGTCCAAAACTTTCGCCTACGCCCTGTCGGCCGTCTCCAGACAGGACTAGGAAGCATCCTTAGAGCGTGTTGAAGAAGATCATCTGGCGATCTTCTTAAAATATGCCCGAACAAACGAGGACGACCTTCTGTTGCCGCCTTAGAAGGCACTGGGAGATGCTGGCACCCCTTTGGGTCACTCATTGGCGTAATGCATTGATTTCTTCATCGATTAGAGATCATAGTTATGGCACTCTTCATAATGTGACTTTCATCGGAACAATATGTGTCACACGATTTCGTTGTGGTTAGGGATTGCTTCACGACTGTAATATCAAGGAATTAGCTTGGATCGCTTGCATTGCATCAGCCTTTCATTATGGTATTTGGAAGCATGGTTATGGTGGACATATGTTATTTAGCTACCCCAACCGTCTTTCCAAAATTGGAAGACTAATCCACATTTCGTGGCGATCCCTAACCACTTCACTAACCGACATTAGCAACAGTTTCATCCAAAGTGGATGTTGAACCAATCTGTGACCACGCACTTGCCACTGATTTGACGAAGATGTAAATACAGCCGATCGTACTGTGGCTCATGCCGAAACAGTTTCCGTCTGCCAAGCTAAGGTTTACCACAGCTTCAAGGTTTGGTTAAAGATAGCTGGGTCGTAGCCAGGTGTTGATAAATGTCCATTTTCTCCTTTGATCATGCCGTAACACTGGAATGCTGTTCATGAACTTTACCCTAGGTGAGTCGGGTTCAGCTTTTGTCGACGCTACTGTTGATAGCCTCATCTGTCGAACACTTCCGCGCGAACTGTGGATGATCACCGGCAGCAGATGTTATCCACCTATCCGGTTAACCCTCATCATGATGGTGGTCGCGCTAGCCTCGTTTGTTTATGGCGAATGAGCTATGAGCGGCTGGCTTGCTGACTGCTGCGACTGCCGGCTGCGATCAACCAGTGTGGTGCGGAGAGGCTGAGAGAATCAGAGCATGTGAGGATGTCGGAGGTGGTCCGGAATGCATGTTCTTCTTGCGTATGTGGCTGTGTGTGTGTGTGTGTATCACGGGTGACGGCGGTATCTCCGTGCTGGTGTCTCGCTCACACCGCCGCGGCCGCCTCTCTTGTCTCTAAGCGTGTCGTCGTCGTTGCCGGCCCGTGCACCGCCCCATACACACCCGCGTGAAAACAACCTTATTATCGCCGTTCGCGACGTCGCTAATCGCCGCGTCTGCGATGACTTTGCCCAAAAACAGCATCGGCGCCGGTGCAGCTCTCGGGCCTCCTCAACTAGTAGTTGAAGGAGTTGGAGACAACAGATGGAGGGCTGTAAATATTTTGATGAGGGCTGGAGGTATGACTGGCAGGGCTGGAACGCGGTTTTTGGTCAAGAAGCTTCTATAACGTCGTCATGGATCCTGAAGAGACTCGCGTTCACTATTGAACGTTGACGCAAACTAGGTGCCATTTGCTATAACATAGGTGCACGGAGTTTTAGCCAACCCTCAATGGGGAACGCAAAGTCTCCTCAGGATCCATGCCGATGTTACATACTATGGGAAGGCTTTACTTCACGTTTGATATTTTTTAAATGATGTGTCCTTTTTGAAATAGATGCTATATAAAAAGAATCGTCTCGCGAAATTGAAAAGTGGGAATGTGACATTTTCGCGGCAGCCTTTCCAAGATGTGCAGGCTTTCGGGGTACGGTATCTGTAAAAATGTATGAAATCATGAAAAAAAAATATTGTTCTTTCTCAGAAGGTATAATAATGTATATGTGGGTCAGAAGGAAAAAGAATCAATATATTAACAATCGAATCCCAAAAAAATGAACAGCTAAAAGCTAAACCGAAATGGATCAAACGGAAGTAACCAACGAACTAATTTTCATCGATGATCATATTTTAACAAATATATATGCTAGAGTTGAGCATTTGATGCCAATTTTTTTAAAATCTTTCAAGAACTTTTTAATAGGTCTTTTAAAATCAAGAGAATCAGTTCTTACGATTCAGTGATCTAATAAGTTCTATAAGTGTATAAATACGTACCTGAAATGTATGACAATTTTAAAAAGGAAAAAATCAGAATTGGAGTCAAATCAAAAAATTGACGACAGAGGCTGGAAGAAAAAGAGAATAAATATACTGAAAATCGAATTTTAAAAAAGAGATTAACAACTTAAAAAACCAAATTTGAATAAATTGAAACGAAAGCAATCAATTGAACTGATGTTTACCTATCATTATATCCCTCGACCTTTTAGTCGGATTTATTTAATAATTCAATTAACCTTTGATTATTTTCAATTTTTTTTCAAACCTTCCCGAATCAAAAATCTCGCATTGACAATTTTTTTGATTATGACCTTTTTAAAGGCAGTGTTCATGATGAATATCGCACTCGATTTTGACCTTTTGACCCAAAAGTGGGATTGTTTGGTCGTGAGGTAACTAAAAGTGAAGAAACAAGGAAGAAAAACGTCCAGAATAAGTCAAAATAACGGTTTCTAAATTCTGGGCGCGGACGAGAATCATGGGCCCTGCTGATTTCGACAAGCGCGCGCTAATTGCGAAATCCGCGCAAATCGAAAATGTTGCTAACTGCGGCAGAGTTGCTTGGCAATTTGCCATCGAAACGTGTGCGGCGCCACAAGCTCGTCCGATTGGGGGGGGGCGGACCGGGATAGTTAGGCGCACCGGGAGAGCTTTCAAAGCAGTTTGTATTTATTTCTGGCCAGTTTTCGTTGCTTTCTTCGACTCTATCCTCTACAGCACCTGCCAACTTAGTGTTTCACCCCGAGACCTCGAGAACGAGATTTATCGTGAACACTGCCTTCAAAGGCAGTGTCCACGATAAAAACCATGTCTGATTTTTTGGTGGAGATCGGCAGCTGCGGGGCCTAGCGCAACCCTAACGTTGAAAAAACTAAGAAAAATGAGCTCGGAACGGTCCCCTACGGCCCCAAAGTTGGACACCTGTCAGCTCGTCACACCCCAGATGCACTTTCCACGCCCGCCGACGTGAACAAATGAATGCTTGAGATTGTGAGATGGTCGATGGTTTCCGATCAATAACCCCGTTCTTCCCTTTATTCCCAACTTCTCTCTTCACTCAGATCAGCTCGCTTGCATCGGCTGCAAAAGACGGAAGTTACAAGCCTCGGACAACTCGTCCACCATGCTTCCCTAGCTCAATTTTTGAGGGACCATGACTCCGTTCCTAGAAGGTCTTGTACGATTCCAAAAACATCATTGGAATCAACATGGGACCGTTTTCAGGATATGAGGAGAAACAGAAAAACTATTTTTATCGTGAACAGTGCCTTTAAAAATTCCGGTTGAATGAATTTTTCTTATTCCCTTTGAATAGGTGAATGCATGAAAAAATCGATTGGGAGAACTGATTTTATATTTTTTTGGGAAAGTGGGTGGTTCGGGAAAATTCTTGTGTTCGGTGTATTCGAAAACTGGTGTTTGTGATATGCATGAAAGTTCCAACTTTCAGTGCTCAAGTAGGTTATGAATAAGTATGGGGTTTCAGCTGAATCTTGGACAATTAATTTGGCATTTAGGGTTTTCATCATTTTTGGTTTAGTTTCTGAGATGAAATTATTCACATTTTTTAAGGAACCATTCCTTGAGATGAACATTGTTGCGATTTGTAGCCTTCACAGTTTTAAATTTAGCACTCTTTCCATCTTTTCATAAGAATTGCGTCATTCAGCTTCATATGCATTATTAAAATGGAACTTTCTACGAAGTGCACACCTTTTTGTTTGGGAAATAGAAAAAAACGAACTATAATTACATTGTTTCCTACGCAGATTGTCCAACAGAAGGACATTTACATGTGACGAAACATTCAAAAATGTGCTTGAATTGTGCTCGCGTTGATATTTGAGAAGGGGAAGGTAGGTATAATTACACGTTTGGCATTGTACTACATATATACATGAGCAACATGAAGAAGTCAGATGCTTCCGCTTTGATCAGGTGTACATATGGTCTCCTTATCAAGTTTAATGTAATGAATAGTCACGGCGCGACCATTGCGGCGGGCCACCGGCCAACATTGGGGTTTCGATCGCGCGCGACGATCTACCTCCGCAACCCTGTCCACTCACTAGACTAAATTGTGCAAGGGGACTGACTCTATTTGAAGGTGCGATTGGTAGTGTTACCCAGTGTTGACAGTGACTCACCCTGCCCATTTCATCTTTTTGTTGCCGCTACGTGTACCCAGGGTTACCCTGAATCTGATTTTTTTCACATTTGTCAGTATTGAAGAGTGATTTCGCATAGCAACGAGTCTGGCTGGTTGTTCCTAGATCCGCGAATTCCCGAAGCGATAGGATCGGATTCAGTTTCTCTAGAAAGTTTTCGTCTAGTCTGGCTTTTATGCAGTGAAAGCGTGGCCAGAAATCACACAGGAATCAAGGATCTAAAACTCGACAATCTTCGTACTCTCGTCGGCTTATTTATGCAGAGATAGAAAAGGTCGTTTTTCATGGCGTCTTCCTTGTGCTATCAACAATGATCTGTTTTCTTGACCCTGATTTGCCCCTACCTGTCTGCGATCGGAGGCGTAAAGTTGCCCTGTCAAAACAGAGATCTCACCGTTAGTGAAGTAGGAGTATCAATAATAGAACAGATTTTTCCTTGTTTGCACCCGATTGAGGTCATTAGCCTCATATATGGACAGCTGGGGTATGCTGACAGCTTCAGCCGCTTTGAAGGTCACTCTAAACTTTAGCCAGAAAATGAGAATGACGCTGTCTGAGTGGGGATTGGGAAGTTGTGCAGAAACTGAGGTTTCAGAATCCTGAATGACACAAGGGTTGCACATGTTAGTGGCTGTGGGCGCGCATCATAACTTTGGCATGGATCGTGAAGAGACTTTGCGTTCTTTGTTGAAGGTTGGCGCGAACTCTGTGCCACATGCTATAACATAGATGGGTTAGTGGCCATCGTGTATTTCAACCCCTGAAGAGCCGAGAGAAACGGGAGAGACGCAGCGAGTGGGCTGTCGCTAACCCTGTATTGCGTCCAATCAGGAACCTCGCTCGTCCCCCGTTTCTTCCGCCTCCTTAGGGGCACGATGGCCACCACCCACATAAGTGCACCGAGTTTGCGCCAACCTTCAGCAGTAAACGCGAAGTCTCTTCACGATCCACGCCGATGTTACCCATATCGGTATGGGTATGTGGTGGTGGGAGAGGGTCATACGTCTGTACATGGGGGTCGTACCGATTACCCTTTGTTCGTTGTGGGCATCTGCATGTTTCGTATATGAGAGGGAATAATGTTGGGAGGGGGGTCGCTTTTTTCACGCTAGCTGTGTAAGGGTCTTTAGCAAGCCCCACATTTAAGTGTGGCGCACCACAATTTCACTTACTAGTTAGACCCCTCTTATTTGGACTTCGACTCCCTCCTTAATCAGAACTTGTGACTGTGCTCGTTGGTTTTGTCAGGCTCTCACCTCCCGAACCCCGTCATTTCCTGAAACTCTCATGGTGTCAGACAACACACCCTGCTCTTAACCCTGATCTTGCTCTGTCGAAAATCAAGGTTAGCATTTTTTACAAGGGCGGTGAGTTTTTGCATATGGGGAAGGGTCATAAATCCTGAATTGGTTTAGAGTCGTGCGTGTCCGAGTTATGGTTTTTGAGCGGTGGTGGTACTGAACTATTTGTGTTGGCCACAAGTACACAAGGTTGAGCAGGGCTGCGACTCGGCCCAACGGAGGGTCATGAGATAACTGGACAATTTTTGAAAAAAAAAAGAAAATCCGGTGGCTCGCAAGATTTGACTAAATTTTACCACAAATTAATTATTTTTTCCAACCAAAAGACCCAAGAAATTCTTCATCCTGGAAGGAGGATCGTAAAAATTTCAGAAATTTTTTGGAAATTCGGTAGGGGGGTTGTAGCTGCGCCGAAAATTGGCGCAACGGCCTGCTTAACCCTGGTCGTACTCGTAATGGTGTGGAGGCGGGGTCATATATGTGTTTATAGGGAATATATAATGTTCTCCCGCAATAAGAGAAGGTATACAGGTGCTTATAATTATTTTTCCTTCCCAAGTGGGGGGGTCGCATTGTAAGAAAAGGAACATCTGGGCAGGGTCAGCCTGCCCATTGTGTTCAATCTCCGCGCTTCTATGACACCCCTCTTGATGACCAAAACAGTACGGAAAACTTCACAAATCACCGTTTTTCTGCCCAAATACTTGCGACCCTTTTTACCATCACCCTTTTTGTCGCAGCTGAATTCCGGTTGGCCCTGCATTTGACAGTGTGACTCTGCTTTTTCGTCTTGTTAGAACTGTCGAGTTGTGTTTTTTGGGGGGGGGGTCGTTTATGCTTTTCACTGGTGAGGGTTTATGGTAGGGGTCGCATAGAAGAGGGTGGTATGGACTTTTGGACTTTAGCTCGGGATGTGAACAAAATTCTTTCATTTGTCTTCTAATGGGTAAGGGTCAAGCGCTAGGTGTCACACTATAACCAGCGCAGGATTTGTGGGGCAAAAAGGTTTAGGCAAAGTTAAGCGAGCCGTCGCGTTTGCCCTCGGCAAAATATGACCCATTCAGTGACCTGAACAACGAGGAGGATTTCATGGATTCCTATAAAGTTCTGTTTTTTTTTGTTCAAAAATTTTACGACATCCCCCTCCCTTGGCCGTGTCACTGTGACGGTTCAGTTGTAACCTCCGAGAGGGTCGTATTGGTTTTCAATGGTGAAGCTATCTTGGGGAGTCGCATGGAGGCCTATCGTGACATCGTATCTTTCCTTGCTCGTTTTCTGTCGAAGCACTACCTCGGACTTACACCTTTCACGTCTACAGGAGGAACAATGCGGGTCTGTAGGGGAACTCGTCCTCATCATAGAGCACTCAATACAAACACATACTTGCCATCTTCCGAAAACATCATGTGCAGACCCACATAGACACACACACACGCATACACTCACGCACATGTCGACAGAGACACAAAGCTGTAATATGTTATTGTTTTGCTTTCGTCAAATGGGCGGAGCGCTCGGAGGAGTGTCTTCTTTATCGGAGGAACCGCTGCCGCCGTCATCGATGTGCTGCCTGCTGTTTCCGTTCATCAGCTGATTAAACCATGAGTTAACTGTGAGGTTATGGTCGCAACCCTCTCCCCCCTCCTTTTTTATGGATTATTATCGCAGCAGATGAGGTGTTGCCTTCTCGAGAATGAGACTGGGTTAGTCATCATCCAGGAAACACACCTACCAACTTCAGAGACCCGTGTTTGTGTGCTACGTGTGTTTGTTTGTGTTTACCATGCTGTCCCTGCAGCTGCTCTAAGCGACTATGCGCCCCCTCCCTTCTTCTAGTTGGACCTATTTGATATCTCTGTCTCTTCCCTGTGTGTGTATGTGTTGACATCTAAGTTGTCAAGTCCTACTGCTGCTGCTCCTTCTACTAGTTATCCGGATTTCGCTCATGTAACCCTATTTGCATAGATAGTCAGAGTGATCTTAAGGAAAACGTAAACATCTGTCTGTCTGCAGGGCATTTGCAGGGATCGTCTGCTGAATAGTCACTCGGTCTGTGAGTGAAGCCATTCAATAGCTCCCACTCAGAAATTTTTGACTTTGCCGAGAATCGTCCCGGAAGGGCATTTCGACACACAGCCTAGTCTAGGACTCCCATAGACTCTCCCTGAGCCGTCTCACGACGTTGAACTTCAGCGGTTTGAACTTATCCGGAAGTTCAGACAGCACAGCCAGCTGTCCCAGCGGGTCGCTTGCGAGCAATCTGAGTATTCCACAACAACGAAAGCAACATATGATCTCATTTCGAGCTCATTAGATCTCCCCCCCCCAACCTAGACTAACGGCTTACCCTTTTTCTCTAGCAAGGACTGCTTCGTCTACGTTTGGGTTTAGCGACTGCGAATCCCTGATGAGGTCCTCATTTATGAAAGGGGTTGGGGTCGGGTTAAGGTTACCTCCATCTGTCTGTTGGCCGATTGGCCGAGACCTCTCTACGCTTGCGGACGGTACCCATTGGTCGATGAGGAGGTGAAAATGTAATTCCTAGCAATGACACTACGTTAGACGATTTGCGGATTTCATTCGTCTATCCATTTCTTAAAAACAAATTTCAATCGAAAATTAAAAATATTCTACTCTTCCCTGATCCTCAGCTTTTAGGTGCTCAAAAAATTCTAGGATTTTCTATAAAAATTATTTCATCGTCCTCGATTGTTATTTACTGTCTTTTGAAATGTCCTAAAATGTTTGGAAAAAAATTGAGCTTTTGATCTAGCGATAGTCCGTATATTTGTTGAATCTATTGAGGAGCAGTTTTCCTTATGAACATGATCATTCGAGAAAATTGGAAATGGGAATCTTAAAAGAATCTTGCTTTTTTTTTGGAAACAAATCTAGAATTTAAAAAGATCAGTCATTACGATTTTTTCGGAAAGGGGTATAAATAGAACACACCTCTCGAAATTTTCGGAAAACCTTCCATTGAGAAAGTCTTTTATTCCATTTTTTTTCCTAAAAAAGTGGTTTTCGGTTAATTTATTTTGAAATTTCAAAAATGTTTGCTCCCATGAAAGATGAATCGTTCCGCGATTTTTGATGTTAAAAGCTAAAAAAACTGATTCACGGGGCCGTTTTGGAGAAAGCTCAATCATTCGTGTTGTTTCATTCATGAATGATTTTTTTTTTATATTTCGCAAATTTGCATGCCTTGATCTCGATTTTTGGAACAAAATTTCAAAAAATTCTGGCAATCTAAATCCGATTCAAAAGAAGTGTATTGAATTTGGAGTTTGGGACAGAGTCCTTATTCAAAATTTTGAAAAAAAATAGAGAAATCAGCAAAACAATTTCATTCGTAACAAAATTTGGAAAAATATGTTTTTTGTGTTTTGTGAAAGGCTTCATTCGAAAATATTCAATTTTTCGGAGTTTTCGTAGAGGTTATTTTTGGAAAAAATATTTATTCGGAATTTTGAAACTGATTCATCTGAGATTTTTGAATAAAAAACTAATAAAGTAGCTTTTTAAAGCCATCGTACGCGCAGAAAACCGTGTATTATTTTTTCTTGTTCTTGTGTAGCTTGGCCTCTCTAGTGAACGAAAATGTTGAAGGGGTCCATGAAAAACCTTTATTTGTAAAGAAAAGTCAATCGGAATACATTGTAAATACGAATTTGAATTTCGCGCTAAAATTCTTTCTGAAGTCTTTCTGCTTTTGGAGGCCTCGTCACTGTCATTTCCGGAGTTTTTCTGCATGTGGAGTTCGTGCCGTAACTATTTTTCATGTTGTCTTACGAACGCACCAACATTCTAGGAAAAAGTGCTAGATGACTGGTGAGAATTGGTGGCGGATATTAATATTTGACGCCTTCCAACCCCATTGCTCAACGCTTTTGACGCGCCAAAATTTACTAGTGCGGTCTACCCGGCTCAATCATGAAATTGAGCCTGAAAAATCAAAATTGGTTTCCAGCGCGAACGATGCCTTTAAAGAAGTGATTCAAAGAAAGTCATCTTGTTGGAAATAAGGAAGAGGCCATGTTCGGAAAATAATTAATCATTTGATTTTCAGAAAAAGGGGGTGACTGTAGAAGAAAATTCGTTCTAGATTCTTGAAAAGGTTTCAAAAAAATGATCTCCTGTTCAAACTTTTCGGAAAAAAACGCTTATGCGACTATATATCAGAAAATGGGTGATTTGGAAAACTATTGGAAAAACGGCTAATCCAAATTTTTTTCAAAGCCCATCCTAAAAAACGGCGCTCAATTGGAAATTTCGAATAATTTCATCCGATAATAAGCGTTCAATAAGGGGTTTGAGTTATGAATAACATTCATCCGAAATGTTCAAAGAATCGTCCTAAAAGTGCTAATATTTGGGATTTTTAAGAACTGATTTAAAAAATACCATTCATTCGGATTTTCTAAAAGAGGCGATTCGAAAGAAAAATATTTGGAATTTTCGAGGGGCAAAAAAATATCCGAAAAAACACAAAATAAAATTTCAGACAGACCAAATTTTAAAAAAATATCACTGAAAAATCTAGAGAGCAGCCATTCGTTTCGTTCATTCATTGGATAAGTTCTTACAGAGAGACACTCGAATCATATATTTCCCCCATTTTCTCTTCCTGCGGGCACAAATCACACCTCTATCACGAGCCGTCAGAACGCGACCACTTTTCGCACATTGATTGTTTGATGATTTGATGTTTGATTTCGCCCTTCAGTTCACTTACCCTTCTGTTTTTCTGGAGTTCGAACTCTTCCTGCAGCTAATATTCGATCACAGATTATCTTAGCACACAAGATGATTGCAGTCTGAGGGCGACAAATGGCTGCATGGAAAATCTGCACACTGTTGGCATCAATCAGCTTGGGGGGTCGCACCTCCTTGCGGTTGATGCTCTTGATACTAAATAGCCCCCCAGCCCCTGACCACCATGTAAGAAGTGGCTTTGACTGGGGCTCTCTGCTCGGTGTACTTTATCGCCGCTTACACATAGTAGATTGGCTCCACGAATGTCCCTACGGGCACGTGAACTCTCCCTCTCCACTCTCCTCCAACGCGCAAGCAGGCTGTTTTTGAATTCGCGCCAACTCCTACAACAACAGTACTAGCGCACTATGTACGCCATCGCATGGAGGTACATATTGGAATAACAGAGGCAGCAGCAAGAAGCCGGGAGGAAGAGCTACTCCTAGTATATTTAAGCTTCAGCATCTTCCAATTTTCGGAGACTTCAAAAGTCGAAAAAAATTCCGCTTCAAAGGCAGTTTCCACGATAAAAATCGTTTTCGAGTTCCCACCAGAAAACGAAGGTTTAGAGTCTGACTGTTTCATCAGTGAAGAAAGAATCATTAAAAACGCTGCGAAACATCCAAAATCAGCTCTTCTTCTTGAAAGCCTCATTTCAACGGTGGATGAGTTGCGCGGGCATGGGCCTGAAGTAGACAGCGTGCGCAATTGCGCCCCAGTGCTAAAACTCTGCCGCGCTTGCGCTCCAATGCTAATGTAGAAGCGGACCAAACTGGTCCTCGGAAAACTCGACCGCGAGCGGAAGGGATAGCGCGAGCGGACTCCGGAGCCGTATGGAGCTTTTTTCGGGCTCGTTTTCGTTCGTTCTTCCGACCTCAGTGCTCCTATGAGACCCCCGACCTTTCGGTTTCCGGCCAACGAAATTTATCGTGGACACTGCCTTTAACTTTGTCCAAAGGGAACAGTTCTATGGTTCAAAACACACTTCATTATTCAGTATAATCTCCCTGAACATTAATACACTTTAAAAAAGTAAAAAAAATGAAAAAAAAAATTCAAAAAAATCCAGGTCTTATCCATAGTGATGAATCAACGCACAAAATCCACTTATCCCTTTTTAAACGCTCCAAATGTTGCTGAGAAAGTCGCATTTGAATGTGTTTTTGTTCCATTGTTAGCGAATGCGGCACCCATTGTGCACACAACTTTCTAAAACCCGAAATTTCACCTAAAATATGGCTCACACTGCCTAATGAGATGTGTGGATCCTCTACTAAATCTCTCTCAATCAAATCGACGATCTTCCAAAACCATACCCTGTATTTTGGCTATGATTTCTGGTGTTGATGCGCTTTTTGGGCGTCCTTCACGTGGATTGTCTTCAAGGCTTGTACGACCACGTTTAAATTCAGCAACCCATCTTTCTACTGTTCTAATTGTAGGTGAACAATCATTATACACTTTTAACATTTGTTCGTGAATTTCATTTGGTGCTACACTTTCCAAAAATGAGAATTTCATCACTGCACGATATAAAAAATCAGAGTCTCAGATCTTTCAAATTGGAGTGGTGTGTTTACGTGTTCAAATATTGTTATTATCAATTTTTTGATTACTTATATGATTTATTGATTCATTTATTTTTCATTATTGATTTATGCTTATGTTTATTTTATTTAGTTATTTATTTATTATTTTTTCTTTTCTTACCTTCAGTAGGTTACGGTAGGTAGACGATACTAAACATACCGTGGCCTATCGTATTCCTTCCAAAATCGATTAAAATATATTGGATTTGCAATCAGCTTATCAAAGAACCCCCGCTGACAAAGCTGTAGCGAAATTCTAAATGTAGACCTATGGTGGTTTGCTTACCGTAAGCCATCGTAGTCTTCCGAGAACTGAAAACGGATCAGGTTGTCGTGTTCAGTCCCACAAATCTTGCCCCTACCCTTGGCCCAGAGCAGGGCTGAGCGAAATAAAAAAGAAAAATTCTGATTTTGAGTTTCGGCACAAATTTTTCTGCTCGGATTTCGGAAATCGGGCGCGAAACGCCTGAAAATGCATGGTGCCGCAGCATGTACTTGGTTTAGTACTTCGTAGCGGTTTTCTGCAGCGCTTTTCTTCTTGGGTGGGATTCATGAACGCAAACCATGGGCTACAGTTGGGCTTATCTCCAAAGATTGTGTGCTATTTCCGCGGCAAACCCAACTGTAGCATATGGTTTGCCGTTCATGAATCCCAGCCCTTATCGTCCGTGTCACTCGATCAGGAGACCGCACTCGGGAATTCGGCGCGAGATCATTCGGTCGATAGCCATCTTGTCTTCGTTTTCCCGCGTGCAATTCTTCCCGCCCAGCAGCGTCGCGGCTTTCTATTTCAATTACATATACCATACAACTGTTCCTTTTTAGGCGCCCCGGCACTGTAGAGATACCCTATAGTGGCAGTTATCCTATTTGCGGTAGACTAGCAGTTAGCTCACATTACTGGAGCGCGAAGTTGCACCGGGGCGCGTTCTTAGTGTTTACGGATATGTAATATCTTACATACATCGCTAGTTACAGATAGTATGAACTTTCGAGAGCCCATGCACAGACAAGGAAGTAGAATCCTATATATAGAAAAGGCCTAAGTAGCGCTGCAGCCACCTGCTCTGTTTCCAATAACAAGGTCTGAAGCCTAACGGAGGTTGTGATCTCTGTTCTGAAAAACTGGAAGAATGTAGGAGCATGGGGGACCTCGAAAAAGAAAAACGAAGAAAAATTGTGAATTCGGGGAGGGTACGTAGAAATCGTCGTATATAAGGAAATGAGTATAGTGTTAATTACAAAAAAATAAGCAGAAATTAACGAATTTTTCTGATTTTTTTTGAAGAACATCTGTCAGAATGTTGTCGAAAATTGGAGGGGGGACGTGAATTGTTTTTTAAATTTTGGTCACCAAGGAGAGAGGGCTTCGTCTCGCCAAGGTCTAAGAGACTTGATCCTGTGAATGACGTTCAAAAAGCAAAAAAAAATACTATCCTTATTGATTCGTTACTTAGTATTTTTTGAACCAAAAATTGAAAGAAATGATGAAAACTTTTTGCAATTTTTTTTATTAAGATGAAGTTCACAAAATTGGAATAAAGCATAGGATAAAAAGTCGCTGGCGTCAATCAGTAGGGCGTGATCCTGATCTTGGGGGAATTCATGATTCGGAGTCCCGTCCGCAGCAAAACTATGGTGACATTTCATATTGCTACATTTATTGGTTTACTATCACCTCGAGAAAATAATGGTTCATTTAAAATATTTATTGGTTTAACATCAGATATTTATTAACATAGAACAGTAGAATTTGGGAGGTGCCGAAAAAAGTTTCTGGAAATCAAATTTTACAAAATTTGGATGAACTTTCACAAAAGCGAAAATGAAATAATATCTTTATTGATTTGTTGCACATTATTTGTTCAACAACAAAAAACATTGAAGATTCAACATTATTTTATTTCTTCTTCTTCTTCTACAACTCACATCTTTAGAAAATCTCAAATTCTAGGTGGGAGGGGGGGGGTGGCGTAAAATTCTGTGCTAAAATGGAAAAAGCCAGCCCTTGAGGCTCGTCAATACACAGAATACGAATCGCTAAGTACCATCAGAGGTACGAAAATGAAATAAAGTTTTTTTTTTGGAGATTTTTCAAATTCTCCGGAAATTTAAAGTCCCGACATTGTAGAAGAAATTCAGATAGGGGAGTCGTGAAAAATTGTCAACTTGTCCTTAAAATTTCGGCTACCAAAGCAGAGGGGTGTATTTAGCTCCGTCGAATCGATTATAAGCTTTGAAGGTTAGCGTTTTGCCACCGCTGAGAAATGCCAGTGTTTTGACATGTTCGCATCAGACTTCCTCTGCGAGAAACAGCGAACGTCTTGAAATTCGAGTAATTCACAGCGATGGCAAAACACTAACCTCTGAAACTTATTGTCGAATGCTCCGTTCGCTGGACATTTTCAAAGTTTTTGGCAAATTTCAATTCGTGTGATTGTAGAAAAAATCGGATTGGGGAGACGCAAAAAATGTCGATTTTTCCCAAAAAATTCGGCTACAAGGGGGGGGCGTAGCTCCGTCGACTGTAAGTTTTAAAGGTTAGCGTTTTGCCACCGCCGAGAATTGCTAATGTTTTGACATGTTCGCACCACATTTCCCGTGCGATAAACAACGAACGTGTTGAAATTCGAGTAATTCACAGCGATGGCAGAACACTAACCTCTGGAACTTATAATGGACTACCCCGTCCACTGGGCATTTTCAAAGTTTTTGGCAGATTTCAAGTCCCGCGATCGTAGAAAAACTTCGGATTGGGGAAATGTAAAAAAAATTCGACTTTTCCCAAAAATTTCGGATACAAAAGGCGGGGAGGGGTATAGCTCCGTCGACTCTATTCTAAGTTTCGAAGGTTAGCGTTTTGCCACCGCTGAGAAATACCAGTGTTTTGACATCTTCGCACCAGATTTCCTGTGGGAGAAACAACGAATGTGTTGGAATTCGTGTAGTTCACAGTGGTGGCAGAACACTAACCTCTGAAACTTTTAATCGACTACTCCGTCCACTGGACATTTTCAAAGTTTTCGGCGAATTTCAAGTCCCGAAATCGTAGAAAAAATTCGGATTGGGGAGAGGAAAAAATTTCTACTTTTCCCATAAAATTCGGCTAGAAAGTGGGATATAGCTCCGTCGACTCGATGATAAGTTTTGAAGGTTAGCGTTTTGCCACCACCGTGAAGTACTAGTGTTTTGACATGTTCGCACCACATTTCCTATGCGAGAAACAAAAAACTTGTTGGAATTCGTGCAATTCATAGTGGTGGCAAAACACTAACCTCTGAAACTTATAATCGACTGCTCCGCCGAGGTCCAGAACAACGGTCTGCCTGACCCTACTGGACCCTGGCGCCAATCCACTACGCTACCCATCAGACCGTGATCCTTCCCTTTATAGCCCTCCCTATTGTCCTTATACCATGTGTGCCGACTGCGTAGACCACATCAGACTTTACGGCAGTAGTTGTGGTGTCGCCAGACGATAACCTTCAAGCACTCCATAGCCGTGGTGTCTTCGCCCACGCCTACGACGTGAGCGACGTCATCTCTCGTCGACGAACGACTTGAAGCTCGAGCCGGGGCGGGAGTGGGGCAACCATATTCTCCTCCTCTCTCTATCTTCGCGGAATCAATTGTTCCGGAGACATGACGAGAGAAGGAAGGGTGGAGAGGCTGACTGACTGGGGTGCTCGCTCGGCTCGGCTGCTGATGCTGCTGCTGGCTGGGACGCCATCGCGGCGATTCTCCCTAGCGCCTCTCCACGCCATAACACGCCCTAACCGCTATGTCTCCGACTGGCTCACGAATGTCAGCGCTCTCCCACCGAATCGCACTCCCTAAGCCACCCGCATACACACACACACCACTGGAGGGTCACGCACGGCGATAATGTATCCCGGCTTCTCGCGCCGAATGCCCATCACAATCTTTGCCTTTTCGTCGATTTCGGGAAATTAATTTGCATATTGATTGGTTTAGAGTAGTTGCTTCATAGGGTTAATTTACTACCACTTGCTGGGACAAGACCAGAATTCATTCGAACTACTTCTAGGTCCTATGCGATCTTCTTCCTCCTTCAGTCTCTAGCGCTTTGCCCGACGGCCTCTCACCTTTTTTTTGCGCCCTTCGGCCAACATAATGCGGCTGCGGGCTAAGGCAAGATATCCACTCACACTTTTCTCTAGCTACCATTTATATTAACGGTTGCACTTATAATACATTAATTCTCATCATAGAGTAACTAATCTTTTCTACTAATAGTTATATGCACCTTCATATCGAAACCCTCGCTTTTCGACTCTAGGAAATGGGGTCAAATTGAAGCAGTATTTTTGTGTTTGTTGGGTCAGAAGACTTGAACTTTTATTTAATACCTTATTTTTATTTTTTATCCTAAATTTGCTTATTAAATTGTATTAATAGTTACATATATGCATCCTCATGTCAATACTCTCGCTTTTCGACTCTAGGAAATGTGGTCAAATTCAAGCAGTATTTTTGTGTTTGATGGTTCTGGAGAATTGGACTTTTATTTATTTATTGTATGCATATATTTTTTCTTTTTTTCAATTTTTTTGCTTTTTTTGCTTGATATGAATTATCTCGTCCCTGATTTCAGACAATTCATATCCCTAGCTACCCCGGTTGAGCTGATCCCTAAGTTCGATTGACTAGGGATCAGCTTATTCTTATATTTTTGCATTTTTTCATGGACCTGTTTACCTGAATTATGGCATTCACCAATTGTGTGCTTTGAAAGAAGATATTTTTTCGTTAAGCGTTAATCGTTGATTTTCGAAAAAAAAAATGTCGCGTTGACCCGTTAATGCGTTAATACGGAAGTTTTGGATTTCGTTAAATCGGTTGTTCTATGCTATCCTCATGAAAAGGTCTGGCCATCACTAAAGTGAAATTAAGTCAAAAATGGGAGAAAAACGCTCAGGAGCAAGTTATTGCTTCGTGTCCTCCCGCCCCCAATCACAGAGATTTCTATAAATGCCTGTTTTGTCAACGTTCGTTTTGCTTCTGAAGTAATTTCTGAGCAACACGGGAGACTGCCGACTGCTTTAGCAGCAAAATGAAAGGCGAATAAGCAAGCACTAATAAACATCTCGTTAATTAGGGGGCCGGCCGACACCGGTAATTAGCCGGTATACCTTGTTTTTGAGCGTTCCTCCCTGAATTTCCGGTTTTTTTCATTTTTTCAAAAAGTTTTGTGATGACCAAATCTACATTCTGATGAAGAGTGCTCAAAATTCGTTTTTATCGCGAACCCTGTCTTCAAGCGGTAATCGTTAGTTTTCGGGAAAAAAACCCGCGTTGACCCGTTAGTGCGTTAACTCGTTAATTTCGCATTCTATTAAAAAATCTAAAATGAAAAATCGGCAAAAATCATTAAAAATCACCCGAGGTTCCGGAAAAAAATCATAAAATAGGTTATGTAAGAAACACTGTACTCTCTTAACCTGGAAATTATTCTTCATGGATGTTGAATATTATAAGCCGAGAATTGAGCCAGAAACCGACCGCGTCGCAAGCCGTCGCAACGCGGACGGTGCCATTTTTCAAATTTGCTTTTGGAGCAGATCAATCAGTGCCAGGATGTCACTACAATTAACGATCTAAATAAGGTGATTTTAAGACTTTTCCGTTGAGAGCTGTTCGTTAATTTTTCAAAAAAAAATACTGCGTTAACCCGTTGATGCGTTAACACGTTGAAGTTATGGTTCTGGTCTTCATACATTTGTTAAGGTCTCCGCAATCCCCTTTGGCCAAGCTTGCTCTTCCACCTCCTATGACGAATTCAATGATATGCACCCCTTTGTCGATACCTTGATTTTCAAATCTTTGGGTTACCCTTCAATAACAAGGACTCAGCTCGTTCCTACTTTTTAGTCTCTCCCTTATGCGTCACTTCGCCTAGTTTGCTGCAAGCACCCCCTTGTTGGGTGTTTCCGTATTCAGCCTTTGGTCAACCATAGTTTCATGTGGCTAGGGATCATATGCACCCTTCTCTCGGTATCCTCACCTGGAATTCTTGGTTGCCTTAGAAGGGTTGAGAATTTTTTCATCATTATAATCTTGACTAGTAGTGTTATTTGCAGTCCGTTGCTGACCCTCTTTTATGCACCCCTTGGTCGCCCATTGTCGAATGCACCCCCTCGTCTAAGCCATCATATTTGGTTTTGGAAACCAGGCAATTTTCAGCCCCGAGCGGCCTGACAGTGCGGCTCGTGTTCCTATTTTGAATGTCCCCTGCTGTCCGTCACACTGCTGTTGCTGTCCGAGTGAGCTGGAGGAGCTAGGCTAGCAGCTGCAGTGGCCAGGAGATCGGGAGAATGAGCCGAACTGTGAGGTGGCTCCGATTCCTGTTCGGTGCGGCTCGGGGCCGAGAATGTAACAAGTATCTTATGCGAATTTGTTGGGAATTTTAGGTGGTGATACGCTTTGAAGCATTGCAAGTGTTTTGTTCAGTATTGAAGCTTCCTCCTCAACGACCTCTCCCGTCCTACTGCTCATACCCTTTCTGGATCTCTAACGGGTCTTACGCGCATGTTTTACTCCCTCGTTTACTGTCAACCATAGATCAAGTTGTTGAATGACTTTGCGGCCAGTGTGTTCTCTAACACTTCAAAGATCATCCCCTCAACCACTTATAAAAATCAAAAACAGATTTCTTGATATATAAATGTAACTTACTTCAATGTCTCAAGTACACAACATACATTTACATTATATGTAGCCTATACTTGTATTGTATGTAACTCAACATGTAATATCAGGAGACCATCAAAAGCCACTTTATGTCATTGAATGATTTCAGGATCTTGACGCATTATTTTTAAAATGAATTTAGTAGTTTTTCTATCGCTAATGATCATCTCGCTTAAGCGTTCTTGAAATAGTTCTGAAGCGAATAATTAAGAAGAGATGAATATTTAGAAAAACCCAAAAAAATGCTATGAAACTCGGTTTTTGGAAAATGTGTGCCAAGAATTTGCAGTTTTCCAGTGACTTTTCAAGATCTCTTGATGGCAGAAAAAAAACGGGTTTGAAATTTTTATGGCCATGTTTTGAGTAAATAACCTCAATTCCTGTTATTATCGCGAAATCGCTATTGAACTACGTTTTACAGGAACAATGCATTCAAAATTGAAGTTCAAGTGTGCGTTAGTTATGTTTTATGGTGCCCTATAAAATAATTAATATTTCATCGAATTACCTAAAAGGCAGTGTTCACCTGCCCGTTTTTGCACGGAAACGTGAGCTTAGGATCCTTTTAGGAAGGGCAAGGACGGAAGTAGGACCGAAAAACGGCCAGGAAGTGGGTGAAAATCTCGTGTACCACACAGCACATTGTGTCTCCCCGCCCACGTCATATAACAGTTATCCTGCGTTAGCTTCTCTAAAGGAGCAGTTGCCGAATTTCTGAATATTCCTTATCCCGAAAGATTCTAACATCCCAGCATGTGCAGTTGATTGTTTTTGAAGAGTTTTTGGAACAAGAAACAGAATTTTGTAGCACAAAACCATTTCCGACGTTAGGTTTTACGCTTTGTCCGCAGTCCCCGTAGCACATCTAACAGGCGCAATTAAATATTTCAGAGGTTGAGAGTTTTGCGGGGGCCTTTTTCCTATTAACCTCTCCTTTGAGGTCTTGCGTACACAAAAACATCGAAAACTATGTTACGGTTCTTTATCGTGAACACTGCCTTTGAAACCAAAAATGGACCCCATAATCTTGTTCAGTGCCCTAGATAACTCCATAGACAATATAACGGCAAAAAAAAGATTTCTGGATTTCCGACGTTAGGTTTGGCGCTTTGTCCGCAGTCTCCCGGAACACACCAAACGGGCGCATTTAATTATTCCAGAGGTATAGAGGTTTCCTCGAAGTTTTTTCTGAGGTATTTGAGAGTTTTGTGGGGACTTCCTTCTATTAAACTCTTCTTCAAGATCTTACGTCGACAAAAACATCGAAAACTAGATTACGGTTCTTTATCGTGAACACTGCTTTTAAACCAAAAATAGACCCTAGAATCGTGTTCAGTGTCCCAAATAACCCTGTAGACATTAATTTGGCAGAAAAACAAAGATCTCCGGCTCCTCAAAAATCCACAAAGGCTGCCTTTTCTCTATGGAACATAAAATGTCGAAAAAAATCCCGCTCAAACATTATACAGAGGTGTTTTTAGGGCGCCTAACACGATTACGAGGTCCTATTTTCAGTTTTGGGCTATGACTTTTATTTAATAACTTATTGTTTATTTTATTTTATATATTTATTTTTTAAATTTAAAAAAATTTACCCATCTCAACCTATCGCTTATGACTCCGTTCAGAAAAACAGAGCGCAGCTAGTAAGGCTAAACCCGGGTTTCTTGTCAAATTTTGATCTTAGGAAGTGGCATTTCATTCGAAATAGCCGCTTTCTCCGAGTGACCCTCCCTTGTCAGTTAAAGGCACAGGACACCCAAAAAACTAATTTTCAGATTTTATACTTATTTTGGAAAGAGTCACACGCTGATCACAGTGGTATTCTGAAATCGCCCAAGACCCCCTTTGAACAGAGTTATGGCTCTTCAAAGATGCCAAGATTTTGAGGGTGAAAAATTGGTGGACGAGTTGTCTCAGGCCTGTATTTCTCTTCATTCGCAATCGTTAAGCGAGAACGAGCCAGGGTAAGCAGACAGTCCGGCAATGGACTGAAGAACGGCGATTTGTTAAGAATTTATCCATCCATCCAGCCCATATCGAGGTCGAAAATCTGGTAGGGGGCCGGGCCTGTGGTGGTGAGCGAAGGGGGTCGGGTCTGTGGTTGTCGCCTATAATTCGCTTATCTGAACGAATTGAGATCTCGCATTTGGCACGTGTGATACAGGAGGGGTCTTCTAAACAATTACACGAAAATCTCAAAATTCATATCCGAGGGTGTGCTGTGCCTTTAAAATACGCAACCGCACAACCGCAATTTCCGCTGCCATGGACGGTACATACATATGTGTGAGATAATTCTCTAGAAAAATATTGTCTATTAAAAAAATATGAAAAATGCATAATGTTGTTTTCTGACTACAGCTTTAGCACTTCTACCCCTTACTAGCTGATGACGAGGCTGGTGGAGCTGGCTTATTGTGCACTTTGCATTCGCACTCCACACGCCTCGAATGAAAACTTGTCCTCCCACCTCTTCTATGAAGTCCGTCACACTAGATCGATACCTATATTTTCCATGACGTCAGCACTCATGATGCGTTCACTGGCACCTAGAGTACAATTACGTGTTGTGTTGTACTTTGTGCGTGTGACTCGGCTGCCATTCACACACGCAGACTTGCCCCGCCTTTTCGAGGACACCCGACAATGAAGCTGCCTCCAGCAAGCTGCTGCGGTTCCTGACCTACATTAGGTTAGGTGTGGATTCGTGGACACAACCTGTCCAACTGACACTTTCTGTGGACTAGTTGTCCGTCCCTCGGGTGATCTTCCATTTCCTGATTGTTTGTTGGGCGGTCGTACCCGGAACTCTCTGCTACTGCCGTTGTTTTCGTGAATATGGTCACCTGGTTGGAGATCGTTCTGGAATGTTTTTGTCAATGAAATCTCCTCCTCTCTGATGATTATAACAGTATCATCAGCTGAGAAAACATTTCCTAAAATTTTTGTGATGCACACATTTTCCGCAGGTGTTAAATTTTTTTCGGGATTACGGTAGGTATACTGTAGTTGAGTGAAAGTATCAAATTTTTCTGATACTTTATCCTCATTCTGTTGATATGATATGTTGCCATTCCTATATTCGTTCCGTTGTTTTCAAGAAAGTGCAACAGGTTGTCTCGCCGTAATCCATAGTAACCTGCCGGAGATTTGTCAACAGGTGATAGGTTCGAGAACATTCGAGTTTTGCGTAACCGAACAGTCCCCTCAGAGTATAGTTTCTGCTATTTTTGAGACTTTTATCTACTGTTGCATGCCTACCGTATTGCCTACTACATACGCACGGTGGAAGACGCCAGATTTCGGTATCGATCGACAGCACAGCTGATTTTCTGGGTGAGTTACGTTTTTTCTTTTTTGCTTCGGTATTATTTTTGTTTCTGACTCATATAAGATTACGAATAGGGGCTTTTCTTAGTGTGCGAGAGGGATTTGGGGTTTTTCTTGATTTCAAAACAGAACTTTGAAAAAAAAACACTTCAAAGCCGAACAAACGGCCAATTTCCCCCACCCACTACGAATAGCCCCTATTCGCAATACCTAAACTGTCAGAAACAAGAATAATGCCGAAACAAACAAGAAAAAAAAAGAAGAAGGACCGTAACTTACCCAGAAAATCAGCTGTGCTGTCGATCGATAGTAATGAAATCTGTATTCCACCGTAGTTTTAGTGTGTGACCGCAACCGCACCATGTCCTTTTAACATTGCGGTAAACTGTATATTTTATTATATTATGTTTATAATAACTTAGATGCACACTATGTTATCACCTTAGCAATTTTTTTTCAAAAATGATATCAAAATTTTCTACTGCAATTTTTCTTCACTCACATTCTTCATGTTTTCAGTTGCGTTAATTTTGAGTCTCACAGGGGGACTAGGTTTAGCTGGCCTTTTTGGATGAAATGTACTTTTCTGGAACCATTTATGACGTAGAATCCTAAAATTTCCCTCGCAGCTGCCTGAAGCCACTCTAAAAGGATCATAGGCATTTTTCAAAGCCTCGCGGCAAGGTACTCATCAGAGAATTTTTAGGGTGTTTCAAATTTTTTTCGCGCATTTCGCTTAAAACTTCTACGTAGGGATAATCTAGGATGCTGGACACGATACTGTTGCTCGCTTGCTGAAATTCTGAAGTTTACTGTAGATTATGGTGGGTGTCATGCCATTTATGGGGCCAAACCTACCTCAGAGTTCTGAAATCGACAAATGAACATCAAATTCGTATCCACCACCCCGAATACCAACGCATAGAAATTTTGAGTGAAATCTGAGACTTTGGCCAAACTACCGTAAACCCACCGCAATCTACCGTAGTCTGTCAATAATCGATTCGTGATCAGCAACCCAATGAACACCCTATAGGGAAGTTCTAAGTCAAAACTGAAGCATTTTTTCTAAACGCTTTCAGAATCCCCCTAATTGAAATAAGTAAACGTTCAACCAACAACACGTACAAGTCCAAAACGCTAATACTCTATGCTGAGTTCGAAGAATGACCGTTCACCCGAACTTCGTGTAGGGGGCTATTTTGGGAGCTGAACACGATCATGAGGTCCGTCTCCAGATTTCGTAGAGACTTCTTCGCGTTTTGGAAGGTGCATTGGGTACGAAAATCACGGTAAAGACGTTCATAACTATTTCAGAGCCGTTTTAGGCAGCCGAGAAGGGTCATTCGAACTCTGCGTTCAAAAATGGATTTATAAAAGTACATTTCATTTGAAGGGGCCAGGCTGACTAACAGTGGTTTCCTTGTTAGTAAATTTTTTCTCTCAGAATATTTCTGATGGAACATATTGTTTCCAAAATTAGCTCGAAACTTGTCCTCGTGTCTGCCATGTGACTGGTTTTGTCGCATGGTCGCTCGGCGGCGGCGTTGGTTCTCGCATAGTGCAAAGCTCTTGTGAATGAGCCCGACTTCCTCCAGTGAGTTCCTCGCATCAGCTGACCCGCCGACAATTATCTGCCTTCTTGGCTGAGGTAAATGATCCTGACTGGTTCACCTGACATACTGGGACAGTTACGCTTTTTCGATCAATAGTCATCCAGTGTTCAGTATGATGAAGCTTTCGGCTCACCATTTAATGGCAAAAAAGATAGGCCGCTTTCCAAATTAAGGAACCGTTGTTTACCTAAGAAAGTATAATAGTGGCAAGGGTTGCTAAGCCGGGTGTTTCCAAACCATTAACTTTTTTTAAAATTATTATTATTATTATTATTAATACTATTATTATTATTATTATTATTATTATTATTATTATTATTATTATTATTAATATTATTATTATTGTTATTAATAATATTATTATTATTATCGTCGTTATTATTATTTGTTTCCTATCGACAATTCTAACTCTTATTATCAATTCATAAGTATTTTTTATGATTCTGATTAGTTGAAGTGTGATATTAACATTGCTAGTAATATTACCTTTACTACTATTTTTATGTGAATTGGATTATTATTTAGTATTATTGTTTCGTTTATCAATACTTTTATTAGTATTATTAGTATCATTAGTGTGTTTATTGGTATTCTAATAGTAATTTTTTTGTTATCACTGGTAAATATAGTATTTTTATTTTTGTCATCAAAACCTGTATAAAATAAGATTTTCTGTGAAGTCCGGAGTAATGATTTCTCTTTTCAATTGAAAAAATACACATAAGAAATCCTGTTCTGTAAAATTTCAAAAAGGCAATAAATAAAAAAATAACAATTTAAGAAAATTTCCGAAGACTTACATTTGTTTTAATATATTTATACTTTTTATATGAATAATGATTTTTATATAAATTCAAATAAAAAATAATAATGAACCATTAACTTATTCATACTGGAACCTTATTTTGAAAAACGCACAAATTATTTTGCTATCCTAATGTCCTCACGCTAGGACTGTCATTTGATTTTTCACTTTGAAGAAGCCAACGTTATGGAAAAAAAACCTAAGTCTTTGAAAAATATTTGATTGAAACTTGATTTCTTATATTAAAATCAATTAAGGAAAATATAAATCATTTATACTGACAGTAATTTTTATTAATATTATTATTGGTATTTGTTCTGCTATTATTATCATTGATTAATTAAGTCTTATTACTACGATTATTATTGATTATTCTATTATTATTACTTTACTCCTCATGAACAGTGATGAGAGATCACCCCGTGTGTGATGTTTTCTGCCCCTCGCCATCCATAAGTGTGATCTTTAATTGAGATTTCTGATTCCTGACGTTGTTTTCCATCGGAATTCTCCTGTGGCGCGTGTTCATTCCAATGCCTCCGTCAGTCAAAGTGGCTGAGATCACCTTGTGGACTAAACTTCCTGGATTTTTTAGATCAATACATCCAATCGACCCAACATAACTATCTCTCCATATGTCTGACTCCCTTTATTTAGGTTTTATAGAATATTGTCTTCAAGTTGATAATTAAACAAGTACCCGTACTCACTTATGTTTGTGGTTGTTTTGGTTCGTTTTCAATATCCATATAACCTATTGATCGGTTTTTCGATATTGTGTATTTCTTCATTCAAGTATAAAAGGTCTGTCCGAATGAGACTGACCTCCCCATGTGGCCGGTGTGCGTGTCGAGCGATTACATTTTTTTACGTCTGCAAATCGATAATCGGGAATCTTAGAAGGGTTAAGAATCTCCCTGTCAGCTGTCTGCAGCCATGGGAAGACTTGCTGCAAACACAAACACTGCGCGGCGGCCGCTCGACACGCACGCCGACCGCGTGAGCGGACAGTCATTCGGACAGACTTTTGTTGTGCATCAATTCTATTGCCAACTTTTCTTAACTGATATAATGTAGTTGCATTAAAGCTCAGCCAACTTCACGATGAGAAGTCTTTGATTGTGAGTTGCTATGCACATAAATTATTCTTTTTACCTAATATCTATGCTATTATAGTAAAGAAGTAAATATATATTTTCACTAACTCGGGCGGTTCTCGGCCCCGAGCCGCAACGAATAGGAATCGGAGCCGCCTGACAGCCCGGCTCGTTCTCCCAATCTCCGGGCTACTGCTGTTGCTGTTCGGGCCAGCCGGAATAGCCCGGACAGCAACAGCAGTGGCCCGGACAGCAACAGGAGCCGACTCGCAGATTGGAAAAACGAGCCGAACTGTCAGGCGGCTCGGGGCCGATAATCGCCTGAGAATGTATGTAGTAAAAAATTCAGAATGAGCTGTACAGCTTTAGCGTGGACATCCAGCCAGAGTTTACCACCTTATTAGGGACTTTCGAATCATTAAAGTAGCCTACATTTATCCCTCCTCTTGAAATCCGTTGGCTTCCTAAGTCGATCTCAGCGCCTCCAACAATTTTAAGGGCTCATTTTCGTCTACTCTTCTGTATTTTTTATACAAATGATGTTGAATTCACAATTTTTTTCAGTGGTCAAATGTGGCCATCGGCTGGCCCGATGCTACAAAGCCCAACCTATGCGGCTGGACCGGCGCCAACCGCGATGCTGCAGCAAATGCCCGCCTATGGTAGGATTTTATAATTTTTTTTCTGATTTCGGGAACATTTTTTTTGTGCCTTCTCCCTAGCCATTGTTTGCCTGGTACTCGGCTTCCAGCCGCACCGAATAAGAACCGGAGCCGCGTGACAGTTTGGCTCGTTCTCCCAATTTCCGGGCCACTGCTGTTGCTGTGCGGGCGAACGGGATGAGCCCGGACAGCAACCGAAGCGGCCCCTAAAGCAACAGCAGTGGCCCGCACAGCAACAGAAGCCGACCAGCAGATTGAGAGAACAAGCCAATATGTATTTCTATATTCAACAGTGTAAAAATGCGGCCTCTCTATTCAGGTATGCAGCCGTCACCGTATCCCATGGATCCGGCTGGTGCTAGGCCGCAATATCCCCCTATGCAGGATCAGAACGCGGGCGTTTATGATCAGGTGGATTTCTGAGTTTTAATTTTTTTCCAGTTGTTTCGTTTTTGTTTTCATTTTATTTCAGATTTTTTTTTCAATTTTGAAATTGTTCATCAATTCATTTGTTTCAAGTTGATTTTTTTCTCAATTTGGTATTTCTTTTTTTGCTCCTTGTCGCTACGTTTAATTAATTATGTGAGTGATTTTAATTTGATTATTCATATGGATGTATTTATTTATAATTAGTTTAGTGGATTTTCACTAAATTGAATTTTTTAAACTTTTATAATAGATTTATTTGTTTATATTCAGTTTTAAAAATTATCTCCTCATCAACTTATTCATAAATATTTTTTATTCAAGTTCAGCTATTTCTGTTCTTCTCCTCGTCGTTTACAAGGCTGCTCTGGTGTTTCATTTATGCTTGTTTTTTTTTAATGATTAAGTTAATTTTTCTGTTGTAAGTTCGTGAATATACTATTTTCGCCTTACTGGTTTATTCAATCTCATTAATTTTTTTCTGATTGATCGACTCATCCAACAACCACCATTTTATGAAACTTCTGTTCATTTTTCGCGTTGTTATTCATTTATTTATTATTCATCAATATGCACGTGTCAAAACAAAACACAAAAAAGATTGTTCATAGTTGTTCTTTAACATATTTAAGCTGAGTCGTTTCCGATTTGCTCTTTTTGTTGCTATTAAATACTAATTACTCTTTTGTTTGCTTTATTTCTGGTAAACTTGATAAAATTATTGAATATTATCTGCTTCCTGATTTGTTATTTCTTCATCATTATTTCATTCATCAAATTCTTTCAAATGTAACATTGATTAATTAGATGACCGAGCTATTTGTCCAATACTTTTTATCAAATTATTATTTGGTAATTTGTGTATTCATCGTTATTCACACAGTTCAATTCGGCGTCGGCTGTTTTGCTCTCCGTTTCCATTGTTGTTTGATTTGTGATTTAAATAAAACTCTAAATAAATTCGAAAAATAAAACAAATAAAAAACAATTCAAAAACGAAATCAATAACCTTTTAACACATGTATTTATTATTATCAGTGTATTGAAATTGTTTTTTTTTCGCTGTTGTGTTCCTTTGTTTATTTGATTTAATAATTTTGTTTCAAATATTCATCTCATTCCCTATGAGCTTTTTCAAATTGTATACAATTCATTTCATTGATCTTGTGTAGTCAGTTGTTCACTGCCGTTCCCTTTTAAGCCGCTTCCTTTTGCTCTTGGCTGCTAGTATTGCTAATAATTTTTTATTTATTCAATTTATTTTGAATTTCAATCAATAAATAATTTTATTAGGTATCAGTTTATTAGTTCATTAATCGTTTATGCAGCTATATGTGGAAAGTTGTTCATTTATTGTAGTTTAGGTGATGTTTCTGTTTTGTTTCTTAATTATTTTACCGCAGCTTGAAATTTTTATATAATTTCATGTGTGTTTGTTTGTTCATTTATTTGTTTATTCTGATTGCTGCATATTTCATTTATTTATTTATCAAATTTTCATGTATTTGTTTATATATTATTCATCTGTTTATTTATTCATGTATGTAATTAGTTGTTATTGTCTGCCTATTCTACCTCATTTTTTCCTGCTTGCCAGGGAACAACCCTGAACCCGAACAGGAGTTTCGAAAAACGGTCCATTTGGGGCTGTCGGGAAGTCAAAAAGAAACAATTTGAAGTTCTAGAAATTCACTCAGTAAAACTGGGTAGATCAAAAACGCTCGAAAAGTTGACTTTTCTCACATTCTTAAAATTGGAACATTTTGAGCCTCAAGTTCTCACAGGGTGTTTTTTTGTGGCGCCGAAGGCAACTATGAGAACCGTTTTCGGTTTTCCTAAAGCCTAAGGTAGGTTACGGTAAGTAACACGTCATTTATACACAGTAGCCTCCCGTAATCCTCCGAAAAATTCGAAAACGGAACTCATATTGGCGCTCAGGGCCTCAAATACACCCCCCCCCCCAATCCAGTACAATTTCTGGGCTGATGCTTCATTTTTCGAAATTTGAAAAAAGTGAACTTTTGACAGTTTTGATCTATCCAAGTTGTTGAGTGAACTTACAAAACTTTTTTATTGTTTAGTTTCATCTCCACCACAACTCTAGATAGACGGTTCTTTGAAATTCGATTTCGAGTTTATGGTGGTCCCTAGTTAGTTCTTTTTTTGCTATTTTTGCTGTCCTCTCTTGTTTTAGTTTTTTTCACTCAGTTTTTTTTTGAAAATGTTCGTTGTTACTCTACTAAATTGACTAATCAATGAACTGTGGGGATTTATCCATCATTTATTCTTATGTGTTTTTTGTTTTGTTTTAATTCAGTTTAGCTTCTCCTGTCTTCTATTTCATTAATTTCATTTTTCTCGCTAATTGCACCATTTCTTCATATTATTCAGTATTCATTCATTATATCCACCAAAATACCTCAGACAATTCATAAGATGACAAAAATAATTTTGAAAGCAAGAAAAAAATATATAATTGAAAAAAATGAAAAGAAAAAGAAAAAATACATAAAAAATATAGATAACCAAAGTGAAAAAAGTCAATCAATATTTATTTATTTAGAATGCTATGAACTACAACCAACAACAGCAGCAACAACAACAACAGCAACAACGAATGATGATGATGCATCAACAACAACAGATGCAGCAGGTATAGCCTTGATAATGATTTTTGAACTATGCTTTAACTTTTTTTGTGATTTTTAAAAATTTTTTTCAATTGTTGTCTTTGTCATCTGTTCGTACTAATTGCCTAATGTTTATATAGTTGGTATTCATAGGAGCACCCATGAAGCTCAAAGTTTTTAAATTCTATCTGTGCTAGATGTTCTGGGGACCACCCTTGGGCGAACGAATAGGTTTAGCACTTTCTCAACCCTCATATGTGATTTTCAAGACTACCCTTGAATTTCAGCCTCCTTTGATTCTCCAATTTCCATAGTTGATTCTTCACAGACCGCCCATGACGTGTAGTGACTTCCAACCCTCTGCCACAGTTCACATTCCAAGGACCACCCTTGACGTTTAGTGCACCCATGACATATAGTTATTTCCAATTGTTACAACAGTTGACATTTTTAGGCCTACCCATAAACTTCATTCCCTTCCAATACTCTCAGATATGTGGCTATTTTTCGTGAAACCACCCATGAAGTCTACTCATCACATATGGATCCACCCGTGACGTTTAGTGATTTCTAATCCGCTGCTTTAGTTGGCATTCCAAGGACCACCCATGACGTTTGGTGATTTCCAATTGTTCCAATAGGTGACATTTTAAGGACTACCCATGAACCTTGTCTTCCCTTCCAATTCGTTCAAATACGTGGCTATTCATTTTTCCTGAAACCACCCATGAAGTTTACTCTTCACATATGGATCCACCCGTGACGTTTAGTGATTTCCAATCCGTTGCCATAGTTGACTTTCCAGAAGCCACCCATGACGTTCACTGAACCACTTAGGACTTTTAGTGATTCTCACCCGCCGCCATAGTTGACATTCCAGGGACTACCCATGATGTTTAGTGATAGCAGTTATTCCAATAGTTGACATTTTAAGGGCTTCCCATGAACTTTATTTCTTCCCAATCCATTCCTACATGTAGTCGTTATCACTGAAACAACCCATGAAGTTTACTCTGTTTCATTCACACTCAATGATGATTTTCTGCAAATCACCCATGGTGTGTGGTCCGTTTCAATTCTGATCAGTGCTCCTGAGACCATCTCATTACCAAGCATGATAGTGTAAGTAGCTACACTTCTGCGTGTAGGTGATGTTCAGAAGACCACCCATGAAGTTTACTCCTAATAATTTCTTTTTGCTAGTGATCTTCTATGAACCACATATGATGTTTACCCCTCTTCAAATTCTCCGGTGAGTAATATTCCAGGGCCCACACATGAAATTGAGTAGGAACCACCCACAAATCCTTATATCACGGCTCCTCGTTATTGATTCTCTAGGGTCCACCCGTGAAATCAGGGTCAAACAAACTGTTGTCCCGAATCTCGAGGTAGCCACGTCTTTCCTTTGGTGACCAAATTTTTTGAAAAAAATAATAAAGTTTTTTATGCCTCCCCTTATTAGTTGAGAATGTTTACGGCATTTTCGTGACTAAAAATTCTCGATCAAAAAAAAAACCGAAAATGCGAAGTGTTGAACAGTTTTTTCTGTGATTTATACTACATTCCTTACCCTGTTGACGAGCCTCGAAGAGAGTTTTTTTCTGATTCTGACCCAGAATTTCCACCTCTGCTCCAGATCTCAGCTTTTTGGAAATGTTCAAATCCTTGAACCGGCATGGAGTGAGGTCTTTCGAAATTCTTAGTGAAGGTGATAATCTAAGGTCCATCAAAAAAGTGACTCTTCCTAACCTCTTTCTGAGCCTTTTGCTTTGGACACCACCCTCGAGATTTGGTCTTTTTTGAACTCTCCTCGGAGGTGACGTTCACAACCCACTTGATGACTGCAATTTTTGAGAGACGTCGAAGTTTTCATGCGCCCTGATGCTATTTTGCGATACTATCGAAACTGGAAAATTCCAGGAAAAAACATTTGCGATATTAGTAAATAAATAGGTTTCCTAATTTTCTTGTAATTCTTTTTAGACTCTTTGCCCTACTGATGAGACCTCGGTTATCCTCGTGTCCTTCACCGAATTCTCTTTTTTTTTCAAGATTCTCATATTCCCTCTATTGGCTGTCGGGACACTAACCGCTTGATTAGGATTGACCACCTCTGAAGTTTAGCCGTTCTCATCCCACTCCCGATGTCGGCATCGTAGGGACCGCACGTGAATAGTTCGCTTCAAATGCGACGTACCCTTGTAGATCCTAACTCATTCCAGTGAGAAGCATGGCCAGTGAATGTTTGAGTAGTCAAGTATAGCAATACTACTGCGGCCTTATTCAAGAAGTTACGGGAGCCTCCCGAGAAGGTTTTCAAAACAGCCGATGCATGCGGGCGGTGGACTTTTGACCTTTTTGGGACGCTCTTGTCCTTTTGTGAATACGGCCACGGGTAAATGTTTTTGCTCCTGGAATCGATGGCTGTGAGAAATTCGGATGGGCCCACTGCAGGAGCAGCAGTGAGATTGACGGGAAATACACGATGTATGAACACTTAGAAGCGAAAATCGTCTCGCCACTGCGACAGCCAGCCGGCTGCCGGCTGAAAAAACACCGCGCGCGACGCTTCCCCAAAATAAAACGAGTCTGGGTTCTGCAAATATGGGGATTCTGCTGTAGGCAAGTAATCATCTAAAGCCTGGTTTACTGATTTTTTTGTGTGGTTGCGGTCTTTGCGCAATGAGTGCATACTGTAGGAGGCCTAGATCGTATGAATCCAGTGGCTTGGATCAGCTGATGAAAATCGATGATTCTCTAGAGCTTTTGTTATATTTTTATATGTAATTATTTAAACTTTTTGCTTAACATTGCAGAAATTCAATTCATATGTCTTTTGCGAGTCGTTTTCACAACGTCATATTTTTCCAAAATGGGTGAAGCTACCGGTGAAGCATAGCCTTCACCATCCCTTTTTCGTAGTTGATAATTTCTGGACCTCTTATGAAGTTTACTCCACCAAAAACCCATTGATGTCCAGCGGACCACCCTTGAAGTTTACCCCGTTCAAAGTTGTTCCTGTTGTTGAACTATAAGGACCACCCATACTTAGTTCCATCCAACTCGTTCCCATCTTGGCATTTTAGAGACATCGGTAGAGCTTAGTCCTTTTGATCTCTTCTCTAGAGTTGCTATCCTCTGGACCACCCATGAAGTTTACTCTGCCACAACCCATTCCCGTAAATGATGTCCAACAGGCCAACCTTGATGTTCACTTCTTCAGGAATCGTTGCGGTAGATGCAATGTAAGGACCACCCATGCTGTTTACTCCCGTCAAAGTTGTTCCCATAGTTGGCATTATAGAGACCACCGGTGAAGTTTATTCCTCTTGAACTCTTTCCCGTTGTTGATATCCACGGGACCACCCATGAAGTTTACTCTGCTCCTCAATAGAGAGACCACCAGTGAAGCTCAGCCCTTTTCAACGCCTTCCCGCTGCTGATATCGTTTGGACCACCAATAAAGTTTACTTTGCTCCTCAACTTGATCTCTTAGTGGATGCCCTGTGGACTACCCATTAAATTTTTTTCCATTCAACTCGTTCTCATCATTGGCATTATAGAAACCACCGGTTGAGCTTAGTCCTTTTGATCTCTTCGCTAGAGTTGTTGTCTTCTGGACCACCTATGAAGTTTACTCCACCATAACCATAGCCTCCAAATGATGTCCGACAGGCCAACCATGATGTTCACTTCTTCAGGAATCGTTGCGGTAGTTGCAATGTAAGGACCACCCATGCTGTTTACTCCAGTCAAAGTTGTTCCCATAGGTGGCATTACAGAGACCACCTGTGAAGTTTAGCCCTTTCCAACCCTTTCCTGCTGCTGATATCCTTTGGACCACCCATGAATTATACTCGCCTCCTCAACCTAATCTCATAGTGGATGCCCGGTGGAGTACCCATGAAATTTACTTCCATTCAACTCGTTCCCAGCATGGGCATAATAGAAACCACCGGTAGAGCTTAGTCCTTTTGATCTCCTCCCTAGAGTTGTTATGTTCTGGATCACCTATGAAGTTTACTCCACCATAGCCATAACCTCCAAATGATGTCCGACAGGCCAACCATGATGTTCACTTCTTCAGGAATCGTTGCGGTAGTTGCAATGTAAGGACCTCCCATGCTGTTTACTCCCGTCAAATGGCATTACTGAGACCACCTGTGAAGTTTAGCCCTTTGCAACCCTTCCCTGCTGCCGATATCCTTTGAAATACCCATGAAGTTTACTCTGCTCCTCAATATAGAGACCACCGGTGAGGTTTAGCCCTTTTCAACCCTTTCCTGCTGCTGATATCCTTTGGACCACCCATGAAGTTCACTCTCCTCCTCAACCGGGGGGGGGGTCCCGAGTTTTTCGAAAAAAAAATTTGCCTTGAGTCAGTGAGCGTAAATATTTTTGACATTTCTGGAAACCTAGGTGACCAAGGGAACCTAGCTTCGTCGAGTTATGGGACAACGGTCAGCTTAACTCTGCGCACTACCTCCCTTCCATGTACCAAGAAGGTTTAATCCCGAATTCTTTGTTGAGAAATGCAGTGAAAATGAAAAAGTTGTGGTCCTGAACCCTGTCGATAGGAGACGAAATTGGAATAACACTATGAGTATTATGTGCAAATCTTGGTAACTGTGTACTGGTAGTGAACTAACCCCTAAAGCCAGGTAGCACTGTTGTTTTTGTCAAGATATCATGTGTTTTTACGGTTGGTGAGTTCTGTTATATCGCGGCAGCAGCGGCTTATTTTTGTTTGCGGAGGCTTCGACGAGGGGTGTTTGTTGATGTGAGACAGCTGGAACTGGTAGTACTACTATTTATCACTGGATTAATTAACTACGTGCACATAGTAAAGTATTGTCATTGTGGTTAGGATTCTCCGAATGTTGGAAGCAAATACAAATGTTTTCTCATTCCAAAGATATAGGAAGTATAGGAAATTAATGGCACTGGTTTAGAGAACCAACCACACTGTCCCGCGCGGCTGACGCTCATGGGGTCGTTCGCACTTCCAGTATTATATTGATCAGGCTACGCGGCACAACCTTACACGATTACACTTCGCCGCGCCGCTCGGCGGCACAAGTGTAAACGACACTTATCGCTTAGGCGCAGGCACAGGGATCAAGGCCATCATCATATCCTCTCAGAACAGCTGGGAAGCCTGACTAACCCCGGCGGACACGTTCCTGGAATTAGGCTGACCACGGCTGATTTCGGGCTGATCGTGGAGGTCTCCTCACTAACCTAAAGTTGGCCCTATAGCCCTAAGCCGTACCTTCTAGAAGTAGGGCGGTGTCAAAATAATTTAGAAGGTGGTTAAGGTAGGACCACTGCGGCAACCGTCTGCAGTTCGGCTAGAATGAAAAAAAAAACTTAGCTAGGCGCTTCAGTTCGGCCCTAGAGGAACTGTAGCTTTTGGTGGGTCAGTCGTGTGCAGAGATCGATCGGGGTGGTCATCTAAGGATTGTAATCGGCTTCTGTTGCTGTCAGGGATGCTCCAATTCGCACGAACAGCAACTGCAGTGGCCCGGAAATTGTAGGAGCTAGACGAACCGTCAGACAGATCCTATTCCTGTTCGGTGCGGCTCGGAGCTGAGAGTCGCCTGAGCCGACAGCGGTCTGACAGTGACAGCTAATACCACTACACTGACCTTTTGTATTCCTGTTGACCGGTGGAATTTTAGAGAGCCTGCCGTGATATTGTGCGATAGTCGCGGTGCGTTTGTGCTAGTCGTAGTTTTGGTTCATACTTTCCGCGACGCGCGGCAGCGATAGCGCATTTTAGACACATTGATTTATGGTCGACATGGGTTAGGACTTTGCGTCGCTTAGCCCATCTCGGTAAGAGCCCGGCCTGGAAAAGTACTGACAGTGACTGCTCAACGCGGGCTTAGAGCGCTTGCATGACTATAGTTGACAAGGGGGAGTCGTGCCGCCCCACAGTGAGGAGTAAGGGGCGGCTACCCGGCTTCTTGATTGCCCTTCATTCCGCTCGAAAAACCGGGAGCTCGTACTTAACAACATTTGTTTGTCAGCGATTGATGTGGCGGCGCAGTTTGTCGCACATCATCCGCAGATTCAAAATTCATAGGGAACGCGTATCCGCGACCGTCGAGCACCCGCGGAGCGCGGGAGCTAGAGCGGAACTTATCGCTCCACGGACAAAGAAGCATATCAATGGCCTCAGGTGCAGGATATTCTACTACACACACCCGTGGTGATTCGACAGCATTAGTGTCTAGTCTGGCGCATCAACAGCGTAAGGAGAGTGCAATGCTCTCGCTCTAGTGCGCCGCGTTGTCAGGACTAATTCAAAGATCAGCATTGGCCGTGTGTATAGGGGCTTCTGAGTTGAAGTCAAGGCGTTGCTACTCAGCAGCGCGTTGGAGATAAGTATCGCGTGGTGCGCTCGCCGACGAAGGTGGTTCGCAGAGTGTTTTGACGCCTTTTTGACACTGCTCCAACGTCAGTGAGCGGCGAGGTGTTTTGCAATGATAGTGATCGAAAACATTCTTGGTCGTCAGCGTCAGTTTCAAGCTTGTTATCAATGTCCTGGTCACTGGAACTCTGCAGGCCCTAATGCCGCCTTCGACGCTTGACGCCAAGGTCAATTCCGGAATGGTTAACCCATCATCAGTTCATAATGGTGAACTATACCTTCCACAGTGGCAGTTCTCATTTATAAGCTTTTGTTGACATCTTGGGTGCTCGGAATAGCTCCTATTATGCTTGGGTTCTATATTAGGTTTTTCTGAGAAATCTGTTTCCCGGCAGTCAAAAGTGCTCCGCTCTCGGAATTCATTTTCCATTATTTCGTGTTCGCCGTTCGCCTTTGCGTGTTGTTTTCACATGCAAGGGGGTAAGTGCAGGGCACGTGTGCGCGCCAGACGCCTCCTCGCCCACCAACCAGGAACTTCCGTCCTCACCCACCCTAGCCCTCCTGCCCTAATGTCTATTATATCTTCCGTCTGAGAACACACACACGCTGCACTGGCCACCACACAAACACATCACTTCGGCAATCAAGCATTCCTGATGACAAATTTGCACTTTCATGGGGCAAAGTGCCTCTTCAGATTGCAGGGGGGAGAGTTTGCCTTCTCAAAACAACGTATTCATTTCAGGCTCAAGCTGCTCGAGGTCGGCGAGTTCCAAGCATGCCGATTCCGCCGCAGCAACCTGGTCAACCCTTTGATCCCATGTATCAAGGCGTCCCGATGGGTGTCAACAAGTTAGTGGTTATACATAGCATCGTAGGTGGAAAGTATAATGAAGACTCTTATTTGTTCCTCTTACAGCGTTCCCGGCCAAACGCAACCGTTGATGCGCTACCCGCAGGGAACGATGACGTCACCGTCATATCCGATGGCTCCGACTAGCGCTGGTGTTCGACCTAATGGCGCCATGATGCCGTCACCCGGCTATCCCCAGATGGTAGGCAAATCATTTGTCGTATTCATAATACCTTAGATTCACTTTTGAGTAATTCGAAAGATTCAGTATCGTGCTGGTGCTCCCGTTCTCTATGGACAAGTTCAACAACACGCCCAACATCAACAGGTTTGTCCACTTTCTGGTTATCCTGCTTATAGCTGCTGCAGTGAGATTATAATGAATGAATAGATGAATGAATGAATGAATGAATGAATGAATGAATGAATGAATGAATGAATGAATGAATGAATGAATGAATGAATGAATGAATGAATGAATGAATGAATGAATGAATGAATGAATGAATGAATGAATGAATGAATGAATGAATGAATGGAATGGAATGAATGATTGAATGAATGAATGAAGGAATGATTGAATGAATGAATGAAGGAATGAATGAATGAATGAATGAATGAATGAATGAATGAATGAATGAATGAATGAATGAATGAATGAATGAATGAATGAATGAATGAATGATTGAATGAATGAATGAAGGAATGATGATTGGTTGATCGATTGAATAAATGAATGAATTAATTAATTAATAAGCAAAGGAATTGTCAGTGGGACACATTGACAGATTCGATTGGGGTCAGTTAGTGAGTAATATTGCGTCATCTGCACACCTCATACACCACATGACGTTAGCAAGTTTTTTTATCCACTTGCAGAAACCAGTGCGAAGGATAATTTGCTCGTCGTAAGCCTCAACCATATTGAAAGAACCATATCATTCCACTGGAGAATCAGGAGCCATCAAAAATAGAGTAGACGTCAAGTGAGGTGTGAGGAGATTAGGTGATCGACCGATGTTTGACACTCATCGGAATTCTATATGCTCTTCTCTGAGGAAACTCGCCTTGAACGTGCCGCGAATCTACCACAAACCTCGTGTCTGCCGCGAATCTGCCCTAAAGCTACCGCGAACCTCGAACCTGCCGCGAAAACCTCGGCACCGTGATGCTCCTTGGTATTAACTGTGGCCCTGCTGCGAGCCTGCCGCGTATCTGCCGCCAACCTACCGTGATGTTACACTCAGCAGCGGATTTGTCGCCAACCTTCCGCGTATGTGCCGCGACCCAATTGGAACTGTGTTCATGACCATGTCGCAACGTGTTTATCACGTGCACAGCCGATATAAAGGGCGCCTCATCTCACTTGACTCCTCATTCGGCATTATGATGCCAGCACTGGAAGGTGAGTTGGAGTCAGTCTCCGGAAGCCAGCATATTTTTGATCGCTGGGGGGATAGCAGATATCTTCAACGGCGGGGGAGGGGCGTGTTTCCGCTGCGGTCCACAGCGAGGTTGGTTTCTCCCTGCGGACCGCAGAGAAAACACCGCAGACCTCGACAAAGACTACGCCCCGTGTAGCGGACCGAGGCGGGGCTTTCTCTTCCGTGGTCCGCGACACTCACGCACCCGGAATGCCGTACCGAGGACGATTTTATTGGAACTTTTAATCTGAAAAAAAAAACTCGCGGCGTAAGTATAAACGACCCCTTATTCAGAGTTCGGCGCAGGGTGTGGAGCTCCACATGGGGGTCTGAGATATGGAGTTGTGGAGCGGGGGGTCTGAGCTCCGCCGGGAGACCAATAGGACCAATCTGGGTGGGGTATGCATTCTTTAGGATTTAGTTCACTGCTAACGTTTTGTTTTTTCGAATAAATTGTTCCTCTTCTTTAGGTTTGACAAAAATAAAACATACCAAGTCACGCTCTTGAGTTGTCCGAGAAAATCGCCAAAAATTGGACCAAATCACGCTCGCGTTGGTGGGAGGGGTCTGAATAAAATTGGCCTTCTCCACACTTCGTGCAGTACCCTGCCCTTACTTGCTGCTTTGTGTTGCCACAAATATTTTCACTAACACTCAAGTCAAATAAAATATTTTTGCTATAGCACCATAAAGTGCAAAAGGCATAGGTCACAATAGTATTGTGCAACAGTTTTTGATTATATTGTTATAGTAGTTTCTATTCTTCAGGTTGTTTCCTACCCTAACCCGAATGCGCCGCCGGACGGAAGGTATAGCCTCTCCTACTCCCCTGACGGTGTTCCGCCTGTGATCCTTCCCAAAGAGGTTAGTTTCATTACTTTTATTTGTGCGCAAGGTATCCTAGAGTTATCCACGATGAGTCCGCGACAAGCGACGTGAGCGACAGACTATAGTACTGCTATGAGACAGTCGATGCTTATTCATTCATTTTTATTTATTTTTATTCAATGTGCTCGGACAAGACACCTACCGAGCAATCATTCAAAAAGAGAGTGACATGTTTGATAATTTAAAGCAATAGAGAAAAAAAAAACGAGAAATTACAGAACAAAAAATCAGATAAAAAACAATGAAATTAAAAAAAAAACAAAAAAAAGTAACAGAAATGGACCAGAATGAGTGCCGACTCGTTTATTAGTAATGTTAGTAACAAAGGGGGCCGAAGATTGTCTGAGCAGTATAAGAGTGAGGCGCCTTACTGTGGCGGGTCAAACATAAGCAGCAGAGTGTTTTCAGTCTGCGCCTGAATGTCGCCAGGCGATAGTCAGCGACAGTAGGCGATAGATTCCCGTGTCCCAACGGTATGATGATGTATTGATTCTTTTTTCAATAAACATTTTCTCCATTTTGAGGTGATCATGCGGCAGTTCGGCCTCGAGCACAACATGAACCACCATACCTTCACGTTCAACCTCCGGCCGGAAATTATGCAACAGTTGCAGTCGTACGTGTCTCCTAACTTCACCTCACCTTGTATTCTGGCTAAGTAATTTTTTTTACCGTCTGTCTTATAGACCCTACATCGACATTCAACTGAAGAGCTTTCACAAGGACGACAAGAAGATGGCAACTCAATGGCCACCCAAGCAGGCACCGAACGGCCAATCGATGCCTGGGGCGCTTCCCGAATGCAGTATCCAGGTGCTGATCAACGGTCAAATGCTGCCAATCCCTGATCTCAGCCGATCCCTTTTCATCAAACAAGTCGCCGTGCCTGGACCTAACACGATCGAGTTCAACGTGAACCAATGCGTCTGCGTGAGTTTTATATATTTTTTGAATTAAAAAATCTCATTCATTTCGGAAAATGGTTTCGAAAAAATTGGTGTTACCCGTCCTATTCTGTACTAATCATACTATACAATAGAAGCGAACAGGAAACGCTTAGCTATAGTGAGCGACAGTGTGTGAAAACACGAGGAAGCCAAAAAAGTCGCGTGCGACTGGGCGACTGAGGGCGACAGCGTGCGACAGAAGCTTGGAAAGTCGGCTAAGTCGGGTGAGCGCGAGTGATGTATAGCGAGAAGGGCGTTGTCGACTAAGGCCGGATTTATACTTCCATCGCGGATTTACCCGATGTCATGCTTTTAATACGGATCGACGCTCGCCCAGATATCGATCGATACTTACACATTTCGTTTCATCGCGTCGCGCCGGAAAGTGTGTACTCGGTGTGATGGTTGGCTACAGCTGGCGACAGCTAGAGACTTCAGGCGATAGCAGGTTTCAGCTACAGAAAACGGCTTACTAGGGACTGATTCTAGCACAAACTGTAGTTTTGAAAAATGGTATGTTGAGTGTTGTGTGTAAGGCAAAAAGAAACTATTTGGAGTTTGGTAAATTTCCTTAACGCTTATTTGTAGATCGAAAACTGGAAAAAATGATTTTTTTGGATTTCAGAAATCTGAACATTTTCAGCCAAAATTTGTTCAGGAGGGTGATAGTTCGGAAAAGCAGAAAAGGGAAAGCTGCGGACACCTCAGCAGCCTGCGCTGCGTCGTGTGCGCTCACGAGAAATGTGGTGATCGATCGGCGCACGCGACAGGCGCGCGGTCTGCTGAGTGGTCCGCGGCTATCCCTTTCGCGGATACACCCACAATATTTTGTGCACTGAACACGAGTATAATTTCCATTCACAGTTTCTCCTTTCATTACTGTATGTTACAGTAGGAAAAGTTACATTTGTCTACAGTAAACTTCGGTAATCTCCCGAAAGACTAAATAATAAACCTTATATTCGTGTTCAAATTACTCTCCCCTGGACAAAATTTAGGCTGAAGTGTTCGACCTTCCTAAAATTATTTTTTGTCGTTGTTGATCTACCGAGCTACGTTATTGTAATATAGTCACCCTCAAACTGTTCCGTTTCATCTCCCCCTCAACATTTGAGGGATCATTTTTTGAAACTGCTGTTAATTAGGGATCAGTTCTAGTTAGTGTGGCTGGTTGTGCAGTCAGCACGGGGCAGCGATACTCGGTGAGTGTGGGCGACAGTGTGCGACAATTGGGGAGAAACTACAAAGTCTAGCGGTAGTGAGGGATTTCTAGCGACTGCTCGAGATAGGTGGTAGTAAGCAGTAGGCAACGGTGCGCGACTCTCGGCGGAGGCGGGCGACAATAAGCGATGTAGTAGGCGACAGCCAGCGACATCACGCATGAGTCAATTAAAGATATTGGATACACTACAGCCGATATCTAGTGAGCATAGGCGGTAGGTGATACTGTAGAGTTAGCAAGGGTGTTAGGCACTCAGGCCTAGTGCATACATAGCGCGACGGGCGGCGCGACATAGTGTCTGTCACACATATCGACCGAAAGTCGGCATGGATTATATGCACTATGGACCTTAGCGATAGTGAGCGTCGACAGGCGATAATGAGACTCGTCTCCGGGGGAAGTGAGCGATGTTCACCGAGTCAGTGGATTATGGTGAGAGTACATAAAGTGACCATTGGGGACAGTAGGCGTCAGCTAGCGACAGCTGTCGAAGTAAAAACGTTCTCATTTTTTCAAGATAAATATTTCTAACTCCCTGAAATTAGCTTATTTGTCCGCAATTTTCAGTCGCACTCGTTCATTATGCAACTGGTTGTGCGGCAGCCGTTGTCGAAATTCACCCAGGACGTCTTCACCCGTACTCAGGGCTATACGCCTGAGATATGTCGGGAGAAATGTGAGTTTACTTCCTTATTTATCCTGCCTAATAGCCCTTCCGCTGCCGCCGCTTGTCACGGGATGACGTGTGACGCTTGCAGACGTTGTTTTCCATGGGGCAGATCGACTGCTGCTATAGCAGTGGCTGCCCATCGGTGTGTGGTCACTCCCCACACGCAGGCAGCCGACCAGTCTGACGTCATCCCCTCGGGCGACGGCCACGTATCACATTCAGTGGTCATTACTGGCCACTACTACTGATACTACTATTGCCCTGTGTGGTTTCAGTGCTGAAGTTCGTGCCACCTACTGGTCTACGAGTGCCGCTGGTCTGCGATCTGACGCACAGGAGAATGTCCATTCCGGCGCGATCAGTCCGATGTGCCCACGCCTCCTGCTTCGATCTAGAACCGTTCATCATGCAACAGAATGAGAACTCACACTACGAGTGCCATATCTGCCGGTGGGTTTCGGGATTTGGAATTTTTGGTGTTTTTTTTATTTAAAGACATCGTTTGCTTGAAAAAACCGTGTCTTATTTTTTTCGCGTTCTTTCCTTTTCCTTCTTTTCCATTAGACAATTGGGAAAGGACCCCACAGAACAATCAAATTTCGAAAAAAAAAAACTCATTTTAAAACGTTTTGTGTCATTTAGTTCCCACCCCTCCGTCAATTTCGGTTTGTCAGGTGCAATACGTCGGAATTTTGTTTTTTGAAACGTATTCTTCTCTGGTTCGGAGCCAAATTTACTCTGTTCTTCCGCGAGCTTGTGCGAAGCGAGGATAGAGACAGCGAGAAAGTGTGGCGAGAAGGAGGTGCAGCATATGCGCGCAGACGCACGCGATGAATGAAGATAAATTTCTCTCCGAAACAGAGGATAAGTGGGAGAACTTGTCTTGCCTTTCTTTCGCCGAAGCTTATTTTTGAAAAAAGTACCCATAGGACAAATTCGGATTTCCTTAGAGCCGTCCGCGCCTGCGATTGCGCGCGCTTCTGTTCTTCGTGCTAGATGACTGGTGAGAACTGGTGGCGGATCCTCATTTTTACCCCCTCCGACTTTGGAACCGTACGTTTTTGACGCGCGAAGTTTCACTGGTGTGGTCTACCGGGCTCATTCATAAAATTGCGTCTCGAAAATGGAAAGTGATTTTCAGCGTGTTTTCAGCTTCAGAATTTCGGGGACTTTTTATATGAAAAGAATCTATGGAAATCAGTTTTTTTTTTCCTGAAACCTTCCGTATCGTAGAGAGGGTCAAGGGCTTATTGTTTGAGACGTAAAGGGGGACGTAAAAAATTTTCAGAAAAAAACTTAAAATTTAGGGTGGGGGGTCGCGAAAACGTTGAACCCGGAACGGAACGTTTTGTTGAGGGTGCTTCTTGTAGAAAGTGGATTAACACCCCCGGAGGATCGTCAGTAGGATGAGGAGTGTAGTACTAATCACGAAAACACAAAAATATATAATTTAATTTGAATTGGAGCAAAACTGACTTTTTCAAAATAATTTTCAGTTCCAATATTGTCGAAAAGCTTACTTCTCGGGGTGGGGTCTAGAGGTGTGCGAAAAATTTTCGAGACCGGAGATCCAAAGTTTTTTGGTCAAAGTTCTGGAAAGTGCTTCGCTACGCTATGCTACGCGACTAAACACCCTTTTTGTATTTTTCGGTTTTTTTTCGAAAAATCGAAAGCGAAAAAAACCGAAAATTTTTCGAAAAATGGTCGTACTCCAAATCGCCTATCTGCACCAACAAATTGGTCTCGGATCGAAAATCCTCATTTATCGAAAATTTTTTTCGCACAGCCCTGGTGGGGACCAGGTATGAACGGAATTCCAGTTTTGGGTGCTTCTGGCCTTCTGCGTTCCGCTTTCCGAAAATCGCTTAGAGTGCTGCGGAACGCGGAATTTCGGTTATTGAGGCAGAGGCACCTAATCAATAATTTTAAGCGTTTTGCGTTCCGAAAACCGCATTTTCCCGAACTTTGGGTGTTTCGCACGCTATTTCCGGAAACCGAGAAAAAAATTTTGTTTCGAAAGCCGAAACCCGTTTTCCGAATTTTCAAAGTTTGATTTCGCTCATTCCTGTTGGGGACGTGGGATTTTTTTTACTTTTTTTTCGAAAATTCTGGCCACCGAGGGGGAGGGGCGTAGTTCCAAGGTACTGAACAACGTAAAGTTTGTTGAAATGAGACTGTCGGCCCGCGCGGTCCGCGAGCGTGTCCATCGGTTGTTGCGAAAGAATTTTTACGGACCTGTGAATGGACTAGCAGGAATATCAGACGATTAGTGAATAATATCCCAGTCGGCGCTGTATTCAAGTCTTAGAAAGGCTCGTCCGGCCAATGCTACCGTGACAGCCGCTCAGTACGCCCGCCGACCGCGCGGGCGGACAGTCTCAATCGGGCTGACCTTACAATTGATCGTAGACGAGTCGACCATCAGGAAATTTAGTGATTAGGACGAGCTAGCGCGGATTCCAAGGAACTTATCGTATTTCCCTTTATCTTCTCACTCTCCTTCTTCTTCTGAGGATCCAGTTAGAGGTACTATAAAGAGGCACATAGTGGACCAGTGCATTTGTATTCAAAGGAAGTAATTTAATTTGCAAGTCCGATAAACTATGTAGGTACGCCATACAATTTCCGACGGACTTCGCACTTCCGAGAATATTACCCGTACTCTTGAGGATCCCAGTTGCAGTCAGCGCTTATCTGACTAGATTCACTCACAAATCTGGGCTCATCCTCCTTGCCTAAGCTGTGCATCGTCGTCTGTCCAAGCGTACGATGGGAGGAGAATTCGATCCAAATATCCCTAAGAACCATGATTCCTTTTCCAATCCACGACCGGCGAGAGTGTTCATGCTGATAGATGGAGCGGGTGTGAGAGAGACTTTGTGTGTTTTTTCCTCGCCGCGTTCACTTCGAAGATTTGCGTCCCCCCGGTCGCGCTTTTCTTCTCCTTTCGATTATGGTGGAGATTGCGCCGGCGATTCATGTCCTCCTTATGGGTCAGAACGCCTGTCTATAGCTGTAGCCTACCCGGCTGTCGGCTGGTGTCACACTAAGTCAGTTCCTGTTTTTAGTTTATTTTTGATTATCGCGTTGTCTGTTTCAGGACGGTTTCTATATTTTTTTCACTAAAAACATGCAAAATTATCATAATTTTTTTACTGCTTGTTGGCCTGTGGCCGCCGTATTCATGAAACAACGGGAGGCTCTCGGGAAGATTTTTAGCGTATACGGCGGGCGAACTTTGGACCTTCCCGGGAGGCTCCCGTAGAGTTTCATGAATTCGGCCACTGAATTTTTTGTTTGCGCTCTTTCGTTAGGTTGCCTTGTACAATTTTTCAAATTTGTTATTGGCACTGTTCCGCTTTTCGAACTCTTTTAGTCATAATTTTTCTCACACCCAGTTTCGCTCACGGAGATTATTTCCATTCGGGGTGCTGGAAACGAATATGAGGTCCGTTTTTAGTTTTTCGGAGTATTACGATCGTTTACGGTAAATATACCGTACTGGGTCGATTGTTGGATTTGGCTAAAACTTCGCCCAGAATGTTCCTTGAGGTGCTTATCACGAATTCACTGCAAGCTTTTTCCGATTTCGGAAGGGTTAAGGCAGGTTTAGTGCCATTTAGGTACGGTGATCTACGGTAATCCGCCTGAATTCGGCAAACGGACAATGGATTCATTTTCAGCACCGCTAAAGAACAACCTTGGCAAAGTTTCAGTTAGATCTCAGATTTTGACCAAACTACCTGCATATGTACAGTTTACCGCAACATTAAAAGGACATGGTACAATCGCGGTCACATCCTAAAGTTACGATGGAAAACCTGGCCCTATGCCAGATTTCATTATCGATCGACAACACAGCTGACTTCCTGGGTGAGTTACGGTTTTTCTTTCTTATTCATGTTTGTTTCGGCATTATTTTGTTTCTGACTGTTTAAATATGGTGAATAGGGGCTATTCCTAGTGCGAGGAAATTAGCCGTTTGTTCGGGCTTCGAATTGTTTTTTTCTTAAATTATGTTTTGAAATCGAAAAAAACCCGCAAATTCTTCTCGCACATTAAGAAACGCCCCTAATCGTAATATTATAAGAGTCTGAAACAAAAATAATTCTGAAGCAAACAAGAAAAAAAAAGAAAAACCGTAACTCACCCAGAAAATCGGCTGTGCTTTCGATCGATAATGAAATCTGGCGTCTTCTACCGTAGTTCTAGTGTGTGACCGCAACCGCACCATGTCCTTTTAACATTGCGGTGAACTGTACATACTGTAATCTTACTGATCGTAGTGTTCCTACGAGTGTTGTTAGTGTCGATCTTGTTGTAAGCGTATATGATCTTACTAGGGACTGATCCCATCGCCAATCATAGTTTCAAAAATGATCTTTTGAATGCTGTGGGAGAGATGAAGAGAAACAGTTTGAAGTTCGATAAATTACCTTAATGCACCTGGGTATATCAAAAGCGACGGAAAACACCTTTTTTTTAAATTTCAGAAGTTTGAACACTCAGCCCGAAATTAGTCTTGGGGTAATCTGGAGCTCTGACCACAATTATACGGTTCAATTACAGTATTCCGGCAGATCACGGTACGTTACTGTGGATAACTGTTGGTTTTCCTACTGTGATTCTTACTGTAACTTACAACTTGATCTTCTGAGAAACTGAAAATAGACCTTATGTTCGTGTTGAGCGCCCCAAATGATCCTCCTGGACGAAGTTTGGGCTGGAAATATTCAAATTTCTGAAATCCAAAAAGTCGTATTTTCTTCAGTTTCTGATCTACCCATATGAGTTGAGGAATTCTACCAAACTTTAAATTGTTTCTTTTTACCTTCCCAGTTACACTCAACAAGCCATTTTACAAAACTCCAGTTTGTGCTGGGATCAGTCCATAGTTAGCGTTCAACACGTTTAATATGTGTGTGGTGCCCTAACAATTAGACGAAGTTTAGGCGAAAAAATTCTTTTTTGAACTCTGGAATCTAAAAGTGTTATAGTGCCCTGTTTTTTTATTTTCTTCAATCTTTACATTTTTTCCTGCGTCTTCTGTTTTGGAACCATGCAATTTTTTACGTTTTTTTTTGTGTGCAGGACTTGTTCCCTTGCATATCAGAGCAAATAACAAGGGCAGGGATCCCATTCGCAAGTAAAAACTGTGAGTAACTCGAGCCTCAACCTATACCCCAAAGGGTTAAAAGCTCAGAACGGTAACTGCATATCAAAAATGGTAATGTTTTTCTTTACCTAAATTCCATCCAGCGGGGATAATTAGGGTGTAGAACACGATTACAAGGTTATATCTAGGTCTTTTTCGGTCGACTACGGTAGGTTACTGTAGGTGAAATGCCATTTTTGTAGCGTGGGCTACCGTAGTCGTCCTAGAAACGGAAAACTAATATCAGATTTGTGTTCAGCACCCCAAATTTCTCTCGCGGACAAGATTTGGGCGGAGAAAAAAAAAATTTTTTTGCGGTCCACCTTCCCGTTTTGAGTTTGGTAACTGTTTAGGGGATAGGTTGATGCTCGACTGCTTCACAGTTTTTACTACTAGTAGCAAGGCCGTAGTCGCAAGGTACTTCATTTTGCCCTCTTCGGCCTACGCTAAACTGGTTTTACTTGCTAGGGTTAAACGGGTTAGACAATTTTCCCATTTTGGGATAGCACCTATGGGCTTCATCACTTCCTCTTCAAGTGTCACACGCAGAGAGGACCATATATTATTTTTTCATGTTTTTGTATAGTTTGGCCTTTCCGAAGAACCGGATCGAAAATGTCGAAAGAACCCCGGGAAGGCCTTCAATTGTAATAAAAAACCAGTCTGAATACACAAAGAATGGTTCTGAATCCCGCGTCAAAATCATTTTTTTTAAGTTCTTCGGCTTTTGGAGACCTGGCCAGTACCAGTCTGGCAAAAATTCAGAGTGGTTCCTAGCGCGGACGATGCCTTTAACCTTCACTCCTTTCGGAAGGGAGGGTAGTCAACAACCTCAGGTGGACAAAAAGTAGTCAGCGGAAATGGCGTCAAGCATGAGCGCGTTATCCCTTATCGAAAATAGTTTTTAATTGCACGCCTTTGGACTATCCGTTTCGTTGCCCCTTATCCGGCCGTATCAGGAGAGGATAGACTTTGAAAGTAATTGATTCGAAACTGTTTCATGTTTGGCACTTCTAGCCATAGCAGAGCCCATTGTCTGCAGTTCTGAAAGCATAGGGTGCACTTGCGCCCTAATACGCGCTTTATTCTGGCCGTATTTTGAAATGAGCGTCATACGGTTTTTTCGCTCCATGTCATATTTCGGATCACTTCGTATGATCATTGATTCAAATACAGGATTGTTGGATTCATAAGGACTCGGGTTATAGTCTTATAGTCGTACTAGTGAACTACTTTTCGTCATTCTGGCCATTGCGGACGAAATGCACTTTTTAGAACCATTTTGGACCTATAATTCGAGCATGCTCTTCGCAGCTGCCTAAAACCACTGAAAAAAGTTATAGGTTTTCGAAGACATGGAGCAAGGCTAGGGAGTTTTCAGGGAGCTCTGCAAAAATTTTCCGGATTTTGCTCAAAAATTCATGGAGGGGTAATCTAGGATGCTGAACACGAATCTGGGGCCCACCTTATCGAAATTTCGAAGTTCACTTCAGATTGCGCTTTGTACCATACCATCTGAGATGCGAAATCTACCTGAATGATTCGTAAATCGACAATTGAACATCAAATTCGTACCTAGCACCCTGAATAATCCCCACATAGAAAATTTGAGTCAAATCTGAGACGTCGACCAAACTACCGTATACCCGCAGTAATCTACCGTAATCCGTCGAAAACCGATAAACGGATCTCGTACTCGTGTTGAAAAAAATAACCTCTAGAGAAAGTTTTTGAGCCACATCTACCGTTGCATCCCGGAAATCGTCGCAAGTTACGTTTTGGCCTAAAAATTTCCCCCGATGGGAAGCTTCGATCGAAACGAGTCTAAAACTTGAAAAAATCGATAAGTAAACCTCAAATTCGTGATCAGCAGCCCAAGGAACCCCTTTGGCAAAGTTTTAAGCCAAAAGTGAAACATTTTCCTAAACGCTTTCAGAATTCCCTAATTGATATAGGAAAAGCCTAGCTTGCTCGGATGAGTCCGGGCGGAGTAAGCAACGGAGCGGTCGGTCATGACGAAAGATAGCAGTGATAAGTAGATTCTGACATGATCAGCACGGTAAGCCTTGCTTCGACCGGCTCAAAATGAAGAAGCAAGTCTATAAGTAGACGCTTAACCAGCAATCCGTTCTTCACCCAAACTTCGTCCAGGGGGGTTATTTCGGGGCGCTGGTCGAGGTCAGTTTTCAGATTTTCGAAAGATTACTGCGCGTTCTGGAAGATGCATTGAGTGCAAAAATCAGGTGGAAAACGTTCATAACATATCCCAGAGTGGTTTTGGAAATCTGAGAAGGGCATATTCGGACTCTTCGTCCAAAAATGGTTCTAGAAAACTGAATTTGATTTGGAGCGGCCCAGCTGACTAATATGTAGTAGTTTTCTTGTCTGTATACAAGCATGGAGGAGTTGATCCGTCTTTTGCAGTGCTTAGCTTCAGGCGCTTTCGTTGAGGACAGGTAGACCCGAGTGGAAGTCGAACTGCAATTGATGGGAGAACTCTATTTTTGTGTACTGCGACCACAACCTTGTGTTAGTAGTAGAATTGCATTAGTCCTACCGTGGCTCGCAAAACATTTGGGGGTCTAAAATAGTTGGTTGGATGCGGCCTCAACACCCACATTCAATCCATATAGATTTTTTGTGGGACAATTGAGAAGCATAGGCCTACTACGGTATACCTCCGGTAACCTGCCATATTCAGTCGCGATTGGACCAAATTCTTGTTCAGCAGCACAGTTTCCTTGAATTCTTCTTCTAAGCAGTGGTAGTGTCCGAATGCGCTTCTCTGTCCATGTATCCGCCACTCCTCTAGAAGTTTGCTCATTCATATACGTGATTTTCAAAAAATTTCCCACTGGCCAGCTATATAAACAAGCTGTAACCGTGGCGATAATCAGGGTGTTGCGAAATTGATGATGTCAATGTCTGACTGGCATAGCTGTTTATGTCAGTTTGAATTCATTCTCCGCTCCAACGTTGGTGTTTTGAAGTCCAATTTTCATATCCCGAACATCCGCTTTTTCATTGATGACTTTGTAGATAAGACTGGTCCTCTGCTGAAGGCCGTGCTAGGCCACATACATACTCAGGAACTCGTTGTCACCTAGAACCCTCAACTCCTTGCTGTTGTGACATGGGAGGCAAAATGGCCAGCCGATGTTACCTGGAAGCCAAATTTCATGACGTTTTCTAGATTTTGTTGTGACTTGGGGGTGAAGGAGCATATTTCGCAACCTTTTTGTACTTTCTATTGTGATGTGACGGGACAATCCAATCGTAGACGTATTGCTGCGTCACAGACGACAAGAGTGATGCAGACTGTCAGACTCCGGCGCTCGACCTGCAGGTCGCCTTCAAGTGACAACCGCGGTTTCTAGCTCACACACTCGCGGGGGTCGGTGGCCGGTTGGGAGGAGTTGAACAGGTAGCGTGCTCCCGCTCGAAACGAAAAAAGGGGCGGGCAAGGCCCGAAAACTCCCCCATTCATGCCGAAAACTCCGCGTGTCAACCTCCCACCGACCCTTCTATGCCACGTCATCCTTGACCCGTTCACACCGAAAGCTCTGCCTTATAACCTCCCACCGACCACTCAGTGTGACGTCACACCCACGTGTTTACACCGAAAGTTTCGCCCAATCACCTCCCATCGACCACCCTCTACCGCTGCTGCAGTCGCGGGCGTCGGTGGCAGGTTGAGAGGCAGCACAATTGACCTGTCAACCTGCCACCGACGCCCGCCAAAGCGTCGATATCTCGAGCTGTCAAACGTGATAAGCACAAACACGTCACATTCCAGTGCAGCGTATAGATTGTGGGCTACCGACTCCGCGCTCTACACGAGAGAGTACCAGAGAAAAACAGCGCAGACACTGCAACACGTCGCCCCGAAAACTCCGCCACATGTGAGACATCACCACGAAAACTTCGGCAGTTATGAGTCATGCCGAAACCTCCGCCGATCAGCCGCATCGGATCAATTTCGTTCGGAAAGGGGCGTTTTAACCTGCCAACGACCCCCGCGATTGCCTGAGAGAGTATATTGGAGCCAATTTGAAGTGCGCCAGCATAATGAGCACTCGGTGACTTCTTGAAAGAATTCTGCAGCTAAGCCTTCGATATCGAGCACATAGCAACATTCGCGCGGAAAGTTCGAATTAGGCCTACTTCAAATTGGCCTGTATTCCTTTCGTTTTGGGACTGACCCACTCAACTAGAAGCTTGCCAAGTCCCTTCGGCTGAGGACTGTCCTTTGTCTCGCAACATTTTTCTTCGTCTCTATTCCTCGAAGATCAAATGTTTAATAACGTAGGCCCGTTTTGTGCACCACAGAATGAGTTGTCTGCAATTCTTCGTTTGGTGTTGTGCGCAAAACTGTCTTTTCCGGATTCACGCTGCGTCAATGTTCACGAGTTTCTGGTCCAGGCGAATATAACTTTCGACAAATAGCAAAGTAACAATATGTTGAGCAAGAGAAGTTTTATCATGTTCGACCAGACGCTGCACGTTTCGCTTTGGGTTTATACCGTTTCCATCGAATGGGTTATACTAGAGCGCGGAGAGGCGACACTTCACTCTGTGTGCCTGCCTTACGCAAATATAATACACGCAGTGTTGCCTATCGTAAAGCCGAGGGTTTTTTTTTGCGTCCAGCGAATTTGCACATCTGGCCAATGGTATACTTCTTCGCTGTCATGAGCGACAGGGATACCATTTGGCACAAGTCGCGGCGGGAGTCAACGGCGTTGGAAGTCATAGAAATACTTGCCCCGCCCTCGTCGCAGCTGCTTGTCGCGGAGGGCTGGCATAAGGGGTCTGCAGAGTTGCACCGACCGGCGACTGGTCGCCGAGCGTCAGCCTTGACACGGCGACAAAAATGTTTCAAAACATTATCGTCGCGGCGTCGGTTGCCGCTCGCTGGCAGTGATGTAGGGCCGTCGCGGCGTCAGTACACTCTGTGGTGCCCCCTCGTCGTCGTTTACGCCGCGTCGGTCGCCACCGTTGCTGAAAGTGATCGATATTGCATCACCCAGCGTTGCTCGTCGTTGCGAGCAACGCCGCAACTTGGACTCTGCAGACCCCTATACTGATCATACCTCCAGCGACGAGCGACGCGACGCAATGTTTACCATCAGTATCGACCGAAAGTCGATATGCCTCATGTGCATGGTCGCAGTCGCTGGTCGCGGGAAGTATAATCCCGGCCTAAAGCTCGGGAGTTCTGCGACAGGCGGTGTGTCGCGCAACTCTAGTCCCCTAAGAAGTCCCCCATAGGCCTCAGGCATATCGATTTTCGGATGGCATTATTGGCATGCATTAACTTTAACACGGCGTCGAAATGAAGCTTCGTCAGGTTTATACTACCAGTATGTGCTATTAACTGTTGTCAACGTGTCAAAATATGCACTTTAGTATGAACGTGTTGAGACGCGTGGTGTTCACCGTCTTGTAACTGTGCTATACACTTGTAAGTTGTAATCGTGCACCCAATATCGTGGAAATATCATGCACCTATTACCGATATTTTTTGGCGTTCGCCACTACCCATCTCATTCTATGCGAGCAACCCTGCAGCTAACTATATTTAGCGAAAATCTCATGGTTCAGTAGGGTTTTTAGGCTTGAGAAGACGGCCTTCGGTGTTCAAGTTTGAGCCATTAGAGATAAATGTGGTTAAAATTCCCAGATGATCTTGGCTTAGTCGGTCACGGATGTGCTATGATTCCTACTTATACTAAGTAAATATCCCAAGTACATCTTCCTCCCTCAGATTTCCCTTTACAGGACCATCTTCTTGCTGAACGAGATTGAAGTGGACTATTTTGTCGGAAAGATCCTGCGAGAGACCGCTGGAAGTCAGGCAGTGGATGTGATGGTGGAAGCGAACGGCGACTATCGACCAATGGAGGCTGATCCCAACGGTCGGAAGCGATCGAACGATGAGAACGGTAGGTTGTTTTATATTGGAAAGCGACACGAAAAAGTACAAACATCGAACCAGAAGGAGGATGCGAAACTATTGAGAACGTTAACTGAAGCTCGCTCGAGGTGGTATGAGGCTTTATTTGGCTGAATTTCGGGCAGGTTCGCCTTTCGCAAAGCCTGAAAGAGCCAAATAAATTCATGAAAATTGGCCGCAATCATACTTCCGGCGACGAACGACGCGACGCGATGTTTACTATCAATATCGACCGAAAATCGATATACCTAACATGCTTTGTCGCTGTCGTGCGTCGCGGGAAATGTGATCCCGGCCATACACGGTCAAACGCCTTTGCGGTATACTTTCCACAGGAACTCGACTTCCAATTTTTCAGGCTAGTAAACAAGAGCGAAATAGGCCAAGTATCATACCTAGTCAAGTCCTCAGAGATCACGGATCAGTAGAATATGCGGGATACCAATGGAGCAGAGTTTCAAACCCATTTCAGAGGGCAAGTCTGACGTAAGGTTAAGGTTCCTGTGTGATATTTGTATCCTCCTCCTTCCGGTTGACCTAGGGGTTCCTGGCCCTGATTCAGAACGCTTCAAAAGCTCTCCGCGGACTTGTCATGGCCTTCCGCGCCAGGATACGAAACCATTGTGAAATCTTGATTTTTCTATTCTATGTGTTTCTCTGTGTTCATCAGTTTAATGTTTTTCCCATAAAATATCCTTGGTTTCCCTTCAAACTCTGACGAGCGCAAAGACGTCGAGAAGTGCTGTGACAAATGCAACTACTAACCTATAGTTCAGTTACCGACAATGTTTGAAAATCGCCTTGTGGATCCTGCCGAGAGTCGAGTTTGTTCGAAGGTTTCGAGCCTGCCTTTCTTGTTCTTCCACTTCTTCATTGTGGCCATTCCCTTGAAGGTCTCGAGCCTGCATCACTTCTTTCGCTTCTCGATTCTGGCCCATTGTTCCTCTAGGCAGAGCACTAAGAAATCATTCCTCCTCAGCAAGGAAGTTCATCCATGGACGACTGTTTCGCTCTTCAAAATGCAATCATCCCTTCTTTCAAGGGTGCCCTTCCTGCTATTTGTTTCAGCAGAGACAACAGTGCGGTGTCGTGAATTTGTTTTTACGAGGTTTCCTATGCGTGCATTCGCCGCGGATCGTTTACGAGTCTTGGCCGAGGTTTAATGGCCGTCGTCAACCTACGCGGAGCAAGATTTATTCGAGATGACACGCGAGGGGCTTATTCAAACGCCGGGGGCAGTGTTACGAAAACATTGGAACACCTCAGATCACTGTGGAATTTGGTATACTTCCTGGCCTTGGCTATTCGCAGTCGCTGTCAATGTACTTCTTGGTCAGTATGAGACCCCCTAACAGTGTGCGCAATTGCATAATAGCATTGTTGACGCTGAATATATCCTCCGGCTCGCTATAAGGAAGCAGCAGAAGGAGGAGATCCAGCCAGTAGAAGCACAACCGACTTCGCTAAGACGGCCAAACATGTTTTCACTCTCTGTGTATGCGTGGATGTGGATGTGATCACTCCACTAGGAGAGCAAAGCAGGAGGAGTAGGAGGCGAATAAGGAGTAGAAGGAGAATGAGGAGACATAACAGACGGGGCACAGCGCATTAAGCTAGACACATACACGGGGTTTTGGCATCAACATCTAGTCGATGTGGATTACACACATCTTCAAAGCTTTCAACGACGGCGGGACCTTCACTTATGTCTTCCTCGAGTTTCTGAATGACTGTGGGCCCAGGAAATACCTCCATCTCCGAAATGCGCCAGTCGAATCAGGCCAGGCATGGATACAGTTCGCAAAAGTCTCCTTACATATATAGCAGTCCCCAATAAGGTATCAGTGCATGTGTCATGCCTATTTACTGACGTCTTTCCGGTGACTACCATACGTGTTGACGTGCCCCACAGCGTCTGCGAATGTTTTTGCGGATAGAGAAATTTGTTGTTTATCCATGCCACATCCACCCACCCACATTACAGGGAGGAACACTATTGCTGTCGTACACGGACTAGTCCACGGGGAGAATAGGGTGGTTCAGGGCTAGTGTTGGCTGGCTGGTTGGTTGCAAGCAGAAGTGATGTCGTTTGTTGATTGTTTTGACACAGGCAGTCGGCGACTACGTGCCGTTCCTCAGCATCTTGGCTTCCACACTCGTCATCGTCACGATCTCTAGCGCTGTTCGGGAGGAGTAATTATAGTAACAGAATGGTCATTAATCTAGCAGAAAGCGGGCATTATGCCCGGAGCGAAATTTCACTAGAATCGGGTTAAGTTGAAGTTCAGACGAGGTTTAACGCCCAGTTTCATGGATCACCGTCCCAGCGGCTTTACCTTTCTCAGAACATTTACGTAAGCCCTGGGGATCGTGAGCCAGATTTGAGGATAAACCAGTTGGTTACACTAACACAAACACTGAGTTGGCCGCAAAACGCTTCGATCCGGGTGATAGTGATCCAGCATTACCTCCTTCCTGGCAAACGCCTCGTTGCATTCAATCACCGAAACCCAAACTGTGCTTTTGGCAAACTTTTATAGAACTTATCATCCGTCATAAAGTGACCGAGTCTATACATATTCTGCTGTCATGTAAAGCACACGTTTTGTTTTATTTTGTAAATCCAATGATTTCTAACGGTCTGAAGCCAAAATGACCATAAAATTCCGCCCAGTTTAAGAATACAAACTTTCTTTGGAGGAGCGTATCCTTCTTCCTTATAGATTTTTTTTGTTTTAAGAAGACGAATGAAAAAAGCTAAATCTTGGTAGCGCTGGCATCAATATCTAGTCAGATCTCGTCATCTAACTCGTAAGCTATCCACTCAAGAGTGCTCCGCAAGTTAATGGAAAAGTCTGACGTCATTGTGACTGCCGTGGCGTCATTTGTCCTCCCCAACGACGGGCCTTTTTATTATGGTTGGCGAGAAATGTCGGAAATTGACTCTTGCGGGGGCTTCTAAGCAGCGGGTCATGTACAATGAGGGCAGATTTTCAAAGTTTCCTTTGATAGTTTCGTGCTGTGCTTGCAAATCTTTGAAACTTTGCACCATGCCTACCTTACATTTACGGTTATAAATGTTCGAAATTTTTAAAAATATTTCGGGAAATGATAGAAATTCATGAACCAGACCTCATCGAGCTCCTGAGAAACAGCTAGATCGAACAATTTCCACCTAGACTTGCTCTCAACTTATAATTTCTGTTGCAGGACCTGCCCATCCGATTAAGAGAATCAAGAGCGAGCCGTTTCCAGTGACGGCAGCGCCTCAGCCGGTGATGTCACCGTTCCCACCCCCACCCGGTTCCGCTCCCATGGGAACGGCAGCTCCGTCTTTGATGAGTCCGTTTGCAGCCAGTCAAAGGTTAATAGCTTTTTCTTCTTGGTATTTGTCTACTCAGAGGGGTGTACGATATTACCCCTCGACTTGATTCTGAAACCAACCTAAATTTCAGCCCTTCCAAAGCCGTGTCGTCACCAGCTGGTGCACGATTTGCTGGCGGTCCTGGTACGCCGTCCACACCGCATGCAACGCAGAATCCTGCCTCCGTTGGTGCTGCTCCCGCTGTCGCCAGTGCACAGTCTGAACCTCTGCATAGCACCAGTCCACATCAGACGCAGATTCAACAGCACGGCAGCGTCGAAGCACCGTCCCTGACTGGTGAGTGGCTTTGATATTCAGGCCTGGGCTTGTGCTTACTGGGGTGGTCTAGCACTTATCAGTATAGAAAGGTGTCTCTGTTGTGAAGCCTTGAATTTTCGGAAATGAGGGAGAATCGTAACGTCCTGCGAATTCCGTTCCCAAACACTGTTTGGAAACTATATAGAATGTGCAAACTTCCTAAAACTCGCAGTATTTAATGTGTTGTGCAATACAATCTTACATCAAGCCGTACCTGACTCCATAGTTGGACCAGTTACGCTGTATTACATTGAGCCCTTGCATAACCTTGGAAATATATATAATAATTCTCTGTTTTGAAGGATCTGCTCCGTACACGCCAGCGTCAGTGAACTCCGGAGTCGCGCTACCAGCAGTGAATCCGGCGGATCATCCTTTCAGCAACATTCAGAACATATCAGTGATGAGCTTGGACATTGAAATCGACGGCAAGAGTTTATTCAGCTCGGTGAGTATGACAACAATGCATTTTTTTATTCGTTGGATGGTCAGGTCCCCATGAGTTGAACGACGTCTTTCCAGGCTTTGATGACCGCTGACGACATCAAAAAGTACCTAAATGACAGCGACACTGTCTTCACAGCGTTTGACGATTTGACCTGCGCGGTGAGCTTATGACAAATGTATTCAATTCATAAGGTCGAACATGGTGGGATGAGGCGAGTTGCGCCACCATAACAAGGAGTAAGACGCGGCTACGCAGTTTCGTGGTTGCCCTTTTTCGTCCATCGTTGTAGCGCGACTCGCCTCGTACGACTAGGTGGAGGCCCTATACCCTCATGATACTTTTGCGAGAGCGGCAAATGCCGCGATTATCAGTAGGAAATTGAGAAATCAGATCTTTGATAACCTTCTAAAATGAGAAATCAGATGCCTAACAACGGTATCAGTCATATAATTTTTCATTTTTCTGCTGAATATTCGCGGCATTCGCAGCTTCCGCAAAAGTATGAATAGGGGTTTAGTCCACGGATTATGTGAACCGTCCAGGTCAGAGGTTACAAAGATGTCAACTAACTGTTATTCAGAATGATCCGCCTGCAATGGTCGGTTTCCCTCACTGCTGGGAGGATATCCAATCGATAATCGCCGCCGATGAAAAGCGCGGTTGAAGGGGGCAATTCGTCGTCGCCATCTTAACTGTCCTCTGTTCCGTTTCCAATCGATAATCTCACATATGATCTGCCCGATGAATAACTTCTGCAGCGGATCATCGTCGTCGTCGCTTTCGCTTCCATGTGTTGTGATGTTGTTGTGTGTTTGTGTATTGCCTGACGCGCGCTCGCAATTCTTGTCATTTTTTTGTAAATTGTTGTTAAGTATTATTTTCTCATGAAGCGCCCGCCCACATTTGTTAAAATAATATGGTGCCCAATCAATATGTGCATGTTGCTGAATCTAATCTATTCAATATTCAGTATTGTTTCTTAGCAGGCTCCAAACGAGAAGTTAGCTCACAACGACAGTATATTCACATATTTATATCAGAAAGGATATCGTCAGTGTCATTCAGTTAGGAAGCCGCACCTAGCTATTGCGCACGGAATTATCGATCGACAGCTGTTATCCTTTCGTTTTCTCGCGTGCCACTTTTCCCGCTAAATGGTGTTGAGATTTTCTATTTGAATGACGCGGACCGTAGATTTAAGTATCCCAACGTTATTCGTCTCTAATATAGTATGACCATATGGGTATCTGCTGTAGCACCCCCGATCGCCCCCCCCCATTCGGCCCATGTTGGTCCACTTAATTGACGTTGCTTTTATGATGCACTTAAAGTTATCATTTGCTATTTTATTATGTGTAATCCCTTCTATTGTATTTACCAGTTCGTGATCTGTGGCGCGTTCTCTCCTTCCCTCTATATCGTCGTGCTTTTGTCCGGCCGTTGACTGGTCGTAGTGTGGCTTTTGTGCATTCTCTCCCCCCCCCATTACTCGTTCCTCACGCCTGCTACCGTATTTTCACGGCCGGGAATATGCGGTAGTGTATGCGCGCGTTTGTTCGTAGTATTATATGAGAGCAGCATTTCCCCCTTATTGTGACGTTTGTATTTAATATTTAGTGCTTTAGAGTATATCGCGCCGCGCGCGTGTGTGTTGTATTCCGCGCAGGACCCACATTTCATTTCATCTTTACATAATCTACTCGTCTGAATCGAGCCGCCACTATGTGGAGACCTACACATACACATACATACTCTTACCATTTCTTCTTCCTCTACATTTCATTTGATCCATTGATGTTACACAATGATTTTCCCTGTGAGTACTGTGCTATACCTTGTCCATTCATACATACCTTTCTGTCACCCTAGATCTACATACATACAGCCGCGTCAATAACAACAATTATTTAGTGTGCTACAGTTGTTGATCAGAGTATGCCCCCCTTTACCCAAGTAATAAGTGCGTCTCTCTCGTTCGTTCATCATCGTTCGTTCGTTCTAATCATTTTTTAAGTTTGTATTAATACTATTATCTCTTTGTACATACAATGATATACATATTATATACATAAGTATATGATGGTCGAAGTCACTCTGTTTCATAATACAACAGTTTGTGTTATGTAACCAAAGCCAATAAAATTACGCAAAATTGTTCTGCTCACATTGTATTAACTGTCCAGTCTGAGACGTTCACAAGAGTTGGTTCTATTGTGCTTAGGTAGTCCAGGACTGAAGAAAAGAATGGTGGAATGAAAAAAAGTTGTAGAGAAAACCAATAAAAAATTTGCTCGGCCCGCAAACGGCTAAAAGACCTTGAAGGTTGCGCGGCAAGAAGCAAGCTATGGTCAGAGTCCCTAGAGTAGGTCGAGTTGTGCACAGGTGCACAACTTCGCCTAATAAGGTAGAAGTATCACGCTTTTTAGTCAAAATTCGTTGGCGCTCACGGCCAGAAATACATGCAAATTTAACTAATGAAAACAATTAAGCAATAAAAATATGCCCCTAATTCAAGGTTTACCTCGACGAGGACGGAAGTATTCGAGCAGACCAGTCCGACTGCCACTGTTCACGATTGATTTCAAGTTTTAAGCCGGCTGATGTACGTGGTACTAGGGATCATCGATCCTGTTCATGGCGGAGTGGGCTCGTCCAAGATCAGAAGACCGGAAAGTTGAGGCAGTGGATTTGAATTTTTAGAAGTTTTTAAGTTTTAAAGATCAAAAGAACTTTAAAACCATGTCTCGTCATTGAGATATTATTAGTTCTTGTGGAGTAGCTTTTTTTCTAACGAATTTAAGAGTTTCTGCGGACCCTGAAGAATGTCTGGCTTTCATATGATTAAGGACAGAATTCATGCATCACAGAATTATACCAGGTTGTTCAATAAGTTTTGTCGTTCGATAAGAAAAACAATTTTATGGTTCAAAATACACTTTATTATTCAGTATAATCTCCCTGAACATTAATACACTTGCTCCAACGATCCTCCAATCTGTGGATCTCATACCTGAAGTGAGAATCCGGAAGGTCTGCAAAATAAGCTTCAAGAGCCGTTATGACCTCTTCATTTGATGAAAAACGCTTGCCACGCATAAACTTTTTGAGTTCTTAAAACAAATTGAAATCGCTGGGGCCAAACCTGGTGAATACGGTGGATGCTCCAACAATTCGAACTTTATTTCATGGATTTTAGCCATTGGTAAAATGCGCTTGTGACACGGTGCATTGTCCTGATGAAGAATGATTTTTTTCTTCTGCAAACCGGATCTTTTTTTCACGAATTTATTCCTTCAACTGGTCCACAAGGTTGCAATAATATTCAGAATTAATGTTTTACCAGGTTGCAAGTAATTCACTACTGAAATTCCTTTCGTATCACAAAAAACTGATTCCATAACCTTCTTGGCCGATTTCTGAACACGAACTCGTTTCGAAGCCGAACAACCAGGTTCACGCCACTCTTTAGCCTCTTGTTTTGATTCAGGATCATGATGATAGACTCAAATCTCACCCATAGTGATAAACGACGCACAAAATCCACTTTATCCTTTTGAAAACGCTCCAAATGCTGAGAAAGTCGCATTCGAATGTGTTTTTGGTCCATTGTTAGCGAATGCGGCACCCATTGTGCACACAGCTTTATAAAACCCAAAATTTCACTTAAAATATAGCTCACACTGTCTAATGAGATGTGTAGAGCCTCTACTAAACATCTCTCAGTCAATCGACGATCTTCGAAAGCCATATCCTGTGTTTTGGCTATGATTTCTGGTGCTGATGCTCTTTTTGGACGTCCTTCACGTGGATCGTCTTCAAGGCTTGTATGACCAAGTTTAAATTCATCTTTCTACTGTTCTAATTGTTGGTGAACGATCATTATACACTTTTAACATTCGTTCGTGAATTTCGTTTTGTGCTACACCTTCTAAAAATATGAATTTTATCACTGCACGATATTCAATTTTTTCCATCGCTGTTCTGTTACACGGCGACACTAAACGGCTTGTAAACAAAGAATGAATTGACAGATTGGAATGAAACTTTATATACGTTCATGTGAAGAGTTTACCAACAAAACACAGAAAATTTGGGCTAGTAGATATGCCCTCTCTTATCGAACGACAAAACTTATTGAACAACCTGGTATGGTGACAAATCTTTTTGATCTTGCCGCGCCTATATGCGCGTTCTTAATCACTTTGCCTAGTCTATTCTTTTCAACGAACCCCTGTCTCCGAATGCGCAGCGTTTCGTAGCGCAAGATCGTTTTTGAAACCTTGGGAAGAACGAATCTCACAAAGAGGAGGAAGGGCTACAATTGCTTGCGGAGCTAGTCCTTCATTCGCACATCAGCATTTCTTAATGAACTTCCGTCAACGCTAGTAGACTCTAAAAAAGTTTTACCTTATAGACAAAATACTGAGTATAGATCTATTACCTCTTTTAAATTCAACTGATGTCTCTGGGTCCTTGCTTGATTTAGGAACCTGTGCTCTTCTCTTTCTGGCGCTGCGCGCTCACTTCCGCTAGATAACCTGTGATAGGATAAATATCTGATCTTGGATGCATTCAGTAACTGTTACTAGTATTAATCGATTTCTGATTATTTATCCCGTCGAAGACCATCCAGCACAAACCGCACGCAGCCTGTGAGGCTCGATCGCATAGCCCTCTACCGCAGTTTCAGGGTTTACATATGCCCACGGGATGAGGTTCAAAACCTTGTCACCGTATTTAAAAAGCACCCTGTATAACGCGACTGCCGAAAATTTCGGTCGATTACTGAGCTTCAAAACACAGTCCAACCTCAGAATCGACTCTTCGATTTTCTGCTTATCTTGTGGAGACTTTGATGCCGATTACTGCGGTGTTTCCAGTACCGCTCAAAGCTCACTATGAACGGGGTTATGACCGCCTAAAGATTTTGAATTTTAACGGCGAACGTTCGAGCCTGTTTATTTTTCTTAGTAATCGCAGCCATTACCGAAAATTACTCCTCAGGTTGGACTGTGCCTTTGAGCAAGCTGTTGATGCGTGAAGTAACATCGTTCCTCACTCACCGAAAGCTCTCGTTGGAAGCGTGCCAAACATACAGTACCGTGCAAAAGTCTATTCGCGTGGCATTGCCGCGAATAATGTTTTTATACGTATCTTGGCTTGCCCTTAGCAAAACTTGATGAAACTTTAGTATGTTATGGGGTATCACAACCCTTGCTTTACATATACATAAGATTGGTTTTTGAGCGTGCAGTTTTTTAATATGGAATTTTTTATCATTTTGTGGTATTCTTTCAAATAAGGACATTTCCCTTGAAACATGGCTATTACAATTCGGAACCCGTAGCAACCATTCACCATTGGAAGTTCTTTGTAACCCTTGTATGAACTTGTAAAAAATTAATCTCTATTGAAATTTGTTTAGAAATAAATTCGAAAGAAACTAATGCGATATTGCACCTATGAAGTATCTCTCTTTGACGTTATCGAAAAAGAGCCAAATTTATGTTCCAGTTGTACTTTGTCAAATCTTATTAAGCGCATATCTTGTAATGGTTCTGGGGGAAAAATTTTGTAGGGGTGAATTCCAAAAATTAACTCCAACCTCTTCAATTTTCTGTCTTCAGGAAAATTCTGATAGAGACTATTCTCCCACAAAGGTATACAAAGGTTCCGAAGACCTTCGAATGGCGAATAACTGTACGGGTCTGGATTTATAATAGCCACGTTTTAAAGGAATAGTCCTAATTTGAGATATTACCTCAAAATGTTGAAAAATTCCATCCATATTCAAAAACTGCACGCTCAAAAACCGATTTTGTGTATGTGTGAAGCAAGGGTTGTGATGCCCCATAACATACCAAAGTTTCTTCAAGTTTCGCTAAGGGCAAGCCAAGATACGTATAAAACATTATTTGCGGAAAGGCCACGCGAATAGACTTTTGCACGGTACTGTATCAACTGATGCGATAAGAAGACGCAGGCGATTAAATAACTACTATAAATGCGGTCTCACGGCATAGTCGTAAATCATTCTGCATTGCAGAGAACATGAAACAACTTTCGAAAAACTACAGAGGCCTTAGTAAATAATAAACCATACCAAGAAGAAAGTTAACGGAAAAATTTTGCACTTGATTACAAAGGTGAGTAGGTTATCGTGTAAATTGGATACGCGGTGTACGTAATCGGAGTAATTTTATCCCCTTTATTCCATCATCAGGGCAAAAGTCTGGGCTGAGCCGGGGATCGATCCCGGGACCTCTCGCACCCTAAGCGAGAATCATACCACTAGACCACTCAGCCACGTTCGTCTCAACGGAACACGTTTTGACACTGTCGGCAGCGAATCCTAATTGAGAATGTGTGAGAGAGTCCTAGGTGCACAGGAAATCGTCTCCGATGAGATCCATCGCCGACAGTGTCAATTCGTGTTCCAGAGAGAAGAGGGCGGCTGAGTGGTCTAGTGGTATGATTCTCGCTTAGGGTGCGAGAGGTCCCGGGATCGATACCCGGTTCAGCCCAACCTTTGCAGAGATGTAAGACGATTCATACCTTTTATCAGAAACATAGCGTTGGAGTCTCGAAAGTTTCTTGAGATTTTCGCCGCTCTTCACACATCTGCTTCCATGTTCTTGTAAGTTTTCGACAAAGTGGAGTTAGCATTACCTGGCGTTCCCTGTGACTCAGACTTTTGTAGAGCGTACCTTCTCACACTACACTTAGGCCAAATCGAGTGATTGAAGGCTTTCTGACGGATATCGTCATCGCTCTGAACTTAGCTTTTTGACTTTAGCTTTAGAAACCTGAAATTTCAGACGAAATTTCTGATTTTTTCGAGAGTTTGACCATTCGAAAGTGTTCGTAACCCATTCTTGATAGAAATTAAATCCGCTAATCTCGCCGCTTCTCAACCCGAAAGCACTTGCATAATTGACTGCGGGGGGCAGGTCACGTAGAGTTCGCGCAATCATCTTACTCGCCTTTCTTGCTTTTGATTTTCAACAGAAAAACGAGAAAAGCGACGCGGCATTTGCCGCCAGCGGCA